>CAWUFW010002308.1:0-600000 GCA_963921515.1 Calotriton arnoldi | reverse complement strand
ACTTCTACGACCCGGAGGAACTGCGCCTCTTTTTGGATAGTTCTTGACCGCAAGACATGGACACCTCCTGCACATTAGTCGAACTGACCCACAACACAATACCCCCCCTTCTTCTGGCAAAGGGTAGCGAACCAACAGCGGATCCTGGCATCGAGGCAGAGAACAAGACAGGGTGGCCCGTGTCCATGGAGTCAAAGCGCAGGCCCTCCAGTCAGTGTCCGCCTTCATTCAAGGCCAGGACAGGGACACATCTCATTCCCCCTTGAAGCCCAACTCCACAACAGAATGACAGGCAGGAGACCTGTGCTGAAATCCCGTACTGGACTCAACCGAACACGCCAATGCAGGGCTCAGGGGAACGGCACTCGTCGGGCAGCTGAATATCACCTCATCGGTCTTGAGTGCTCTTATAATTGACTGTACTGCTTATTGATAATCTTGTCATGGTTACTATTATTATCATTGTACTCTGTTTGATCCACATTATGCTCTCTGAGCCCTTACCACCCCTTCACCCCACACCTCTCCCATGAGGCACCAGCACTCATACCCCCACCCCGCTAGGACTGAAGCTTGAAGGCAGGGTACCCAAAAATCAACCTTCCACCTCCGCACCCCTGCCTTGCCCACCCCTCCCTTCATTCCTTATACTTGACTTACTCCTGCCTCCCTGCCTCCACCTCTCCCTCCTCTGCCATTTGCCTGGACCCTTATCCTTTGTCTCTTAAGTCAGGTGGCTCGCACCAACAGAGAGTTGGGGACACACTCACCCCTGTACTATTACAAAAGCAGGGACACAGCCATCCCTCCCCCAGAAATAACGACCAAGACCTTATTGGACCTGCACCTACCCACCCATGGACATCATACGGTTTTTAGGTGCCCCCCTGTCCATCCTGCCCCCCCTTGCCAGCTTTCAGCCACACCACTGTTTACGCCCTACCGTCCTGAGGGGGTCCCCTCGAAGCGCTGCCTCCAAAAGCCTAGACCTGCGGTATACAGACCTGTCTTCCCAGTTCTGCACTCTTAGCAGCAGTCATTTCTGCTCTCTACCCTTTATATTCCTTTCTCCCTCCCTACCTCCACTCTATTTTTATACGCACACCCACCCCCCTGACACCTGCATCCTAGCTATTAGTACTCGCTCTCCTCTGACATCGGCTGCTACCCCTGGACGCCCCTCCTTTGTGTGCCTGGGGACACACCCATTCCCCCACTCCCTCTTTTTCTCTTCCCCCTCTCTCTTTCTCTCCTTTCCCTCTTCCCTACTAGTGCATCCTCACTCCCCCCTGCCCTGCAACTTCCCTTCCCTTCTCCTCCTGGCATCCGTTGCTCGCATTTATCCCTACCTTTCCCCTGCATCTTCAGTATAACTGAGCTCCTTCTTGCTACTTCTACACCACTCCTGCCTGTGCCCACCGATGCCATCCACCACTCATCGAATCATATCATAGCATAGCTTCCAGAACTGCCCTTTACCATACCTGTTCATCCTAAGTTGCCCCTGGTAGTGCTACACGAGATTTAAGATCCAGCCAAACACACCTGTCTCCAATATGTGCGCTTCTCACCCACTGCGTGTCCTCTCATGGACCGTTAATGGGCTCACATATTCTATCAATAGGAAAAAAGTATCTCTTACCTCCAGTCCAAAAGGGTTGATGTGGTGTCAGAGCCCAACCTGTATACTCACTAGCTCTCCAAGCACTCACAGGAGCAGAATGTTGCTTGTTCTGAATTCCTCCCACAGACCTCCACACGAGCCCTCAGGTAACAAGTACTCGCGTGAACCCCGTTGGGGGAAAGGGGAAGGGGAAAATAGAAGAGACTGCCTTGCTTCTGTGATTCGCCTCTACACCTACTCGAAAACACCTTCTGCTGCTTCTTCTGGTGTTAACACTTCTCATGCGAACTGAAATTAGAGTGACATATCATTATTTACTTCTAAATTCTTCGCTTGTTCCATACTCTATGTTTTATTTCTTTTGCTCTTTCTCTTACCCAGTGAAGCTAGACCTTTGCCTCTCTTCTTGCTATTTCTATTTTATTCTTTTGAATATGAAGGATACATGAATTCCTAATTTCAATTATTGAATGCTAATACCACAGTTATACTTTAATTAACATGTGTCTTTTCTTTTCTTTACAGGATACTTGCAGTTTAGAAGACTGGAGAATTATCCCAGGTCAGAGGAACACTCGAGAAGAACAGGTGAGCGAATTTCTTAGGGTATGAATTCTCTTTTCAATAGTCCCAGGATGTATGTCTTTAAATTCTATCTCAACTAAGAATAAATACTGACTAACTAACTCGTTGCCCTCGAAGCGATATCTAACCTATTCTATTTCTAAGAAACTAAGTGAATTGAAATTCCTACTCTATCTCCTGACTGACTAGCAATAACTGCAAACAAGCTCTCTACATGAATTCTTTGGTGAAGTGCGCGGCTTCAAATGCTGTCAACGCACTTCACTGCCGAGCCTGTCCTCGCGCCCGCTGTGGCTTGCGAGAGACTAGACCGGCAACCACAGAAGTCTTTGTTGAGCGCCCGCATTGTACACAATGACTCGCAATGAGCGCTCATTGTTCTTGGCTGACCGCAACCTAACCTGCGTCCACCCAATCGACTGCGGTATATGACAGCCGCACATTGCGCATGGTGAATGTCGGTATGTGGAGCCCTGACAGTACCCCTTTCCAAGGCTAAGCCTTCCGGCTGAGGCTTGTGAGGATACTGACGATGAAAGGCCTTTATCAATCTAGGGGCATGTACATTAGACTGTTCCTCCCAAGATCTTTCTTCGGGTCCATAGCCTTTCCAATCAATTAGATAGTGTATTTTACCTCGAACTATCTTTGAATCTAAAATTCTTTTTACTTCGTATTCTTCTTTTCCTTCAATCAACAATGGTTTAGGAGGTTTCGACTCTTTCAAATTCTTAGATTTCTTGTGCTTAACCACACCTTATCTCCCACCTGCAATTCTAACCCAGGTCTTCTCTTTCTATCTGCGCTCACTCTATAACGCTCCTTTGCCTGAGCCAAATTCCTAGTTGCAGAGTCCTGAACCTTAGTCAGATGTAGAACTAAATATTGTACTGCTGGCACAGCTACTTCTTGAAAAGCTACTGACGAATTTGGGTGCCTACCATAGTTTAGATAGAAAGGGGAAATCCCTGTGAAAGCATTTTTTGCATTGTTGTGTGCGAACTCTGCAGTCCAGAGGAGATCTGGCCAATCACCTTCCTGATCTAATAGGCATAACCGTAGATATTTTTCTAACTCTTGATTAGTTCTTTTTGACTGACTATCTGTTTGTGGGTGAAAGCTCGTAGAGTACCTAGTTTCTATGCCTAGCCTCTTAGTAAAAGCTTTCCAATAGTGAGACAGGAATTGCGACCCTCGATCTGTAATCAGGATCTTAGGATTTCAATGAATTTTAATCAAATGATGACTACATTGGGTGGCTAACTGCTTCGAACTTGGGTTCCCTTTTAAAGCTACAAAATGAGCCATTTTGGAGAAGGCATCTACCATTACTAAAATTAAACTATACCCTTGACTAGAGGGCAACTCAGTAATCAAATCCATGGTGACAGTGTGCCAAGGATGAGGAGGGGTTGGCAAGGGTTGCAAAAGACCCTGTTGGGCCCGTCGATCTGACTTTCCTCGTGCACAAGTCTCACACCCTCCTACATATTGTTGAACGTCCTTTACTAAACTTGGCCACCAAAACTGTCTTTTTAGTAATTCTTCTGTTCGATGAATTCCCTGATGACCGGCTAAAGGACTATCATGACAGTCAAACAAAGTTTGCTGTTGAAGCTCTCTGGTTGGCAAATACAAGTTTTCTGCATGAAAAGGCAATTGTTGGCGAATTTCTCTCACTGGATCTTCCTCCGCCCATTCTTGCATTTCTTTTAACGTCATTTCTTTTCTGATCGTTTCTTCAATGGATTCTTTAGTGATAGCCCTGATGATTTTGTCTTTAGGAATGATTCTCTGTTCATCCACCAATGCTTTCTTTCCTTCAGTGTCTATTCTGGACAATGCATCTGCTTTTCCATTTTTTTTACCTGGTCGATAGGTGATGACAAAGTCATAGTCCGCGAAGTATAAGGACCATCGCAGTTGTCGTGGAGTTAATGTTCTGGCTGATTTCAAAAATTGCAAATTCCGATGGTTCGTAAACACTGTTACTACTTGTTTTGAGCCTAAAAGGTAGTTACGCCACTCCTGAAATGCATCCTTGATAGCTAGTAATTCCTTCTCAGTAATCGTGTAATTTTTTTCTGCCGGAAGCAATTTCCTTGAACGATATGCAATGGGATGTAACTGTCCTGTATTCTTATGACGTTGCGACAATACTCCTCCAATTGCTTGTTCCGAAGCATCGGTTTCCACATAAAATGGTTGGCTAGTGTTGGCATGGAGCAGGACAGGTGCTGAAGTAAAACTTTTCTTTAGAGACTGAAAGGCCTCTTCTGCCTCTACGGTCCAATGTAAAGGAGTTCCTTTCTTCAACAATCTGGTTATAGGTATAACCTTCTGGGAAAAATCTTTAATGAACCTCCGATTGAAATTGGCAAAGCCAATAAAGCTTTGAATCTCCTACACGGTAGCTGGTGAAGTCCAGTTGAGTACTGCTTCAATTTTCTTCATATCCATCGTCAATCCTTCTGGCGCAATGATAAATCCTAAGAAATCCACAGACCAAAAGCACATTTCTCCAGTTTAGCGTACAGACTGTTTTCTCTCAATCGCTGTAGAATTATTTTTACTTGCAGCTGATGTTCCTCTATTGAAGACGAATAGATCAAGATATCGTCGATGTACACAATTGCACACTGGTCGATAAATTCTTTTAACACATCGTTGATAAAATATTGAAAAGCTGCTGGGGCATTACAGAGCCCATATGGCATTACCTGATATTCATATAATCCATATTTGGTTCGGAAGGCCGTCTTCCACTCGTCTCCCTCACGCACTCTGACCAGATGATAGGCACCCCTCAGGTCTAATTCCGTGAAGATCTTCGCACCCTTCAACTGATCAAGTAAGACCGAAATCAATGGTAAGGGGGAACGATTCTTGATGGTTATCCTGATTAATGCTCTATAATCTATACAAGTCCTCAACTCTCCATCTTTCTTAGGGATGAAAAAAAGTGGCGAGGAGACCAGAGACTGTGAGGGTTGAATGAAACCATTTTCTAGGAATTGGTGCAGATAATCCACTTCTGTGAGCGCATAAATCCTGCTACAGGGGAGATTTGCCCCCGGTTCTAAATCAATCTTACAGTCATAAGATCAATGCGGTGGCAGTTTCTTCGCTTCAGTTTCGTTAAACATATCGACAAATTCTTGATATTCTTCTGGAAGTTCCATGTTTTGGACTGCACATACCATCAACTTGTTCTCGCACAAGAGGGTGGCCAGATTCTCTTTCTTATTCTCATTCCCTTTGAGATAGCAATGCTCTGTGCATTAATCAGAGTCTAACACTACAGTTCTCACACTCCAGTTTATGGTTGGGTTATGCTCTGTTAACCATGGTAGTCCCAAAATGAGTTGGAATTGGGGGGCGTCAATCAGATTAAATTGTATTCACGATGGCCCTCTGTGGGTAATAATTCGACAGGTTCCGTATGACTGACAATTGGTCCAGACAAATAACTTGTTCCATCTATGGCTCTTACCGCTTCACTTTTGGCCTTTGGAATCACTCTTAGTCCCACTCTGGAGGCAAATTTGAGATCGCAGAAATTCCCAGTTGCCCTAGAATCCAGCATTACGGTTACTCCTTGTAGAGTCTTTACTTTGAATTTCATAGTCATAGTTAAAATCAAATGCAGAGCAGAAGATTGTAAGGTATTAGCGACTTGATGACTTGTTGGAGTTGTCTCTACATTCGCATCCACCAGCCCAACTCCTCCTACTGGTGGTGCTGCAAGTTTTCCTTCTTGTAAATTTTAGGCTTCTTAGGACAACCTTTTACAAAATGCCCACTTGTCCGGCAGTAAAGACAGAGAATATTTTGCCTTCTCTTCTTTGGAAAGAGGGCCTCTAATAGTACCAATTTGCATCGGTTCGACTCCCAATTCCTTCTCAGACATTTTCATGAAGTCAGTTCGTCCTCGATCAAATCTTGGAACGCTTGGGCAAAATTCTCTTCTTTTCTCACCTTTTCTCTCTGTTTGGCGATAATCTATTTCCAGGGCCAGATCTATTACAGGTGATACCTCAGTGGGACAATTGGTAATTTGTGCTAATGCGTCCTTCAATTCGTCTTTCAAACCTCTATAGAATAAAGCTGCTCTCTTGCATTCTGGCCATTCCGTTTTGACCACCAATTTGTTGAATTGCGCTAAATAGGTCAGCAGTTCACGATTTCCCTGTCTCAATTCTAACAGTTCATTATCAGTTGTTTGCGCAAAGATCAAAGATTCGTAGGAATTCTTTCTTGAATTCTTCAAAATCATACAATATTGGATCATCTTTCATGACCAATGGCATCCACCATGACGCAGCGTCACCACTGAGATATGAGAGGATGAAAGCTATATGAGACTGTGCATCAGGAAAGACGGTCGGACGGCACATGAAATGTAATGAACATTGAGTAAGAACGATCTGAGCCTTTTGGGGATCCCCACTAAAGCGTTCTGGTGGAGCTAAGGGAATTATTGGGGCTAAAGAATGCACTACTTGCGTGGTACTTCTTGGATTCAAAACTGAACCCAAACCTGACGCAGCTGCACTAGAAGAGGAAGGGGGAAATTTAACTCCTGAACTCACACTCCTCAAATTGACCACCAACTTTAAAGTTTCCCTTTTAGAGGCTTCTATTTCTGACTTCAAAGCTTTATTCTCCTCTCTATCCGCCATTAACTCTTGCTGGATAACTTCAAGAATTTTACCTAGACTTTTTAAATCCTAGCCTTCAGCCATTCTGCTCAGGTGATTTTACAACGTGGGCACTTCACTCTGTCAGGGCCCAACCTGTATCCTCACTAGCTCTCCAAGCACTCACAGGAGCAGAACGTTGCGTGTTCTGAATTCCTCCTTCAGACTTCCACACGAGCCCTCAGGTAACAAGTACTCGCGTGAACCCCGTTGGGGGAAAGGGGAAGGGGAAAATAGAAGAGACTGCCTTGCTTCTGTGATTCGCCTCTACACCTACTCAAAAACACCTTCTGCTGCATCTTCTGGTGTTAACACTTCTCATGCGAACTGAAATTAGAGTGACATATCATTAATTACTTCTTAATTCTTCGCTTCTTCCATACTCTATGTTTTAGTTCTTTTGCTCTTTCTCTTACCCAGTGAAGCTAGACCTTTGCCTCTCTTCTTGCTATTTCTATTTTATTCTTATCAATATGAAGAATACATGAATTCCTAATTTCAATTATTGAATGCTAATACCACAGTTATACTTTAATTAACATGTGTCTTTTCTTTTCTTTACAGGATACTTGCGGTTTAGAAGACTGGAGAATTATCCCTGGTCAGTGGAACACTCGAGAAGAACAGGTGAGCGAATTTCTTAGGGTATGAATTCTCTTTTCAATAGTCCCAGGATGTATGCCTTTAAATTCTTTCTCAACTAAGAATAAATACTGATTAACTAACTCGTTGCCCTCGAAACGATATCTAAACTATTCTATTTCTAAGAAACTTAGGGCCAGATGTAGCAAAATAGGATTTTGCGAGTCCTTAATAGCGATTTTTTGTGAATTGCTATTAAGGACTCGTAAACTGTATATGTAGGTAGGAATCTGCTAATATTTAGCGATTCCTACGCATTCCTTATCTGCGACTCGCAAATTGCGAGTCGCAAAAGAATGGCCTCCCAATCATTCCTATGGGGCAAGAGGCCCATAGGAATGAATGGGAATAGCGTGCGCAATTTGGGAGTACCTAATAGGTACTCGCAAATTGCGCACGCAATTTCAGGCATGCAAGGGTTCCTAAAGGACACCCTGTTGCACCCCTGAAATGTGCAGGTGTGCACATGTGGCGCACATACATGCCCAAAGGGCATGATTTATGTGTGCCACATGGCACTTCGAAACATGCATAAAATTGCATTTTTAAAGGAAATCACAATTTACCACCAACCTGAAGTTGGTGGTAATTTGCGATTCCTTACAGCAAAATCGCAATTTGCGATGTCTCCCAGAATAGCATTTTGGGAATCGCAAATTGCGATTCTATAAATGCTGTTGGATGACGGCTACCCATGTTGGACATTCTTATTTCTTGCTTAATAAATAATTGCAACACAAAAAAAGAAGAATACTCCTTTTTACGCTCCTTAGTGCTCCAGCTCAGCGGTTCAGCCCTGCATCCAAGACTGACAGTGCCAGAGGAATGCAAATGCACCATCCACGTGTATGCAGCATTCTTTTTCTCATGACTATAATTATTTTTAGAA
Organism: Calotriton arnoldi; assembly: GCA_963921515.1. Lineage (NCBI taxonomy): Eukaryota > Metazoa > Chordata > Amphibia > Caudata > Salamandridae > Calotriton > Calotriton arnoldi. Next base: position 591,560 of record CAWUFW010002308.1, on the reverse strand, counting down.
CTGTGTGAGTCCTCCCTATTTTGTATTTTTCAAGTCAAATCAATCAGATAACTTGGAAGCCTGGGGCCTGTAGGACAGTTTGTTTTTGGTAACTGAACTGTCATCTTCCTTCCACAACAGATGTGATGGGCTCATCAACTTGATGAACATTGTGTTTGTCTATCTCTCAGCCCCAATTCCGCCTACCCATCCATTCATAAAACCCCTGACCCTTTTCCCCCAGGTTGTGTGATCAGTTGAGTTGTGTGTTAATTTCCACCATCAACATATCACACTTCGTGGGGCGGATGTGTTTAACACAACGCTAACTGTTACAGGAGTTGGTTAGTACCAAAACTGATATTTGCCAATGCCACCTCCCCTACCCAGGCATAAAAGGGACACCATAATGCAGAGGCATAATTGCAACAATGGATGTCTAAGGATAGGTACTGTGCACTGTTCTAACACAATCTATACCACATATATTCTACTGAAGTAATCATCTACTGAGTCCTCTTGACTCCTGCTGAGACCCCAGGGTTTCATTGTTCTTACTTTAGTCAGTAACTCAACACTAAGTTACTAATTGTTGTTTTTATCATGGTAGATGTGGTCTTGGTTTTTCCACTCATTCTGTGTTCTTTTAATCTAGTTGGTGGCAGTAATTCACTAGTTCACCTCAGCAGATTCATTTAGAATAAGAATTATGTCCTTTTGCAAGTTGCAGTGATGTTGTCCCTGTCAGTGTTGTTGGTCCACTGCCACTACCACTAAGAAGTTCCTTTGCAAAACTAAGGTATAGATCTATCTTAGGAGAGGTAGCAGACATTGCTTTACCTACTCGGGTAACAAAAGAAGCTGTTGGGTAGAAGGGATTAATGTTTTTCTCTATGTTAAAGGACCCAATTAGTCGTCACTAGTTACAGAGGGTACGTCAAGGGCAGTAAGTGGTATACAAATATCACTGACACAGGGAGGGTGAGTGCTGCTCAGCTCTATCAAGCAAATGATTTAGGGTTGTCTATGGTCAGTGGGACAATTGCATAGTGATGGGTCAGATGTGGAGAAGAACAGCCCTTGTCACTGCATTGGTAGTGCTTCCTCTTTAACAGTGTGTGATGCTAGTCTTCTAAACTCTTCTCAACTGCAATGCAAAAACAGATATTCATGATGATGAACAAAAACCCATTGATTTATTTAACGAAAATCTATAAAAGTCCCACACACTACTTTCACAACAGGCCCCCCCACACCCAAACCCAACATACCCCCAAAACACCCTGTCCCCAACTGTCCTTCACACTTTCTCATCCCACAACAGACCTAACTCCTCATCCAAACCCAAAAATAAATTGTCCCAACTATCCTTCCCATCCTCAGCTCCCACAAGTCCCACACCTTATAAAAAATAGGCCACCACAGCCTCCAACTGGCCAAAAGTTCCTGCTAGCCATGCTTTATCTCCTCCAGGTCGGCACGATTTTCGGAGGAGTGGAGAGTCTGTGGTGGTGTTGGTGGTGGTTGGGGCGGTAACTTGGGTTGCTGAGGACCTCGTCTGCATGTGGTGGCAGCAATATTGTTGCCAGTGTCCTTCTGGCTGGTGCCTTCTCGTCTTCCTTGAGCACCATCAGCCTGAGGTGCTCCATCACATTTGGCTCAAATTTCAGGAGGAGCAGCCAAGCGGTTGTGTCCCACCTGAAGTAGGCCTCTGGGGCAAGTTCTCTGTCAGGAGTAGCTAGATGATCAAAAGATAGAATTATGAACATGATTTGTTGAACTCAACGCATTGTAAAGTAGCCATAACATTACTTTTCCCCTAGGGCCATTGGACTTTTTTTGATGTGATTCTTGGTCAGAGGGGACATTTTTCTCCTGCATACTTCCCATAATACAGTAGCAGTGCATGGTATGAAGTAATACATGATTGCCACCATAATGTGGTGACACCTGCCACGGATACTGAATGTCTGTCTATTAGTAAATGAGTTGCCAAATCTATCTATCTATCTATCTATCTATCTATCTATCTATCTGTCTGTCTGTCTGTCTGTCTATCTATCTATCTATCTATCTATCTATATATAGTTGTGTGAACAAGGCCGGTGTGCCGAAACGCGTTACAGCGTAAATTCTGGATTAAAGACGGAATTGCAGAAGCTTCCCCGGTGTCGGTGTCCATTCTTTATTTGGATGCGGAAGTGGTGTTCATATATATATATATATATATATATATATATATATATATATATATATATATATCTACTGGCGGTCGCCAGTAGATAGTTATAGTTTGGACCTATTTTCCATAGGAAATCCGCAACATTCTATTTGAAATAACTTTGGCACCGGTTGACGAATCTTCACGAAATTTTTAAAACTTATGGCCAGCTCCGGTCCGCTCCTATCTTGAAAGTTTCGGGGTGATTCGTCAAGTGGGGGCCGAGAAAAAAGGGGGGTCCCAAAACGTGTTTTCCCCATGCAATTTTCCATAGGAACCTGTTGCCGCACCTACAGCCCGAACTGCTGAACGGAATTACACCAAATTTGTCAAAAAGGTAGCCCTTGGTTCAGTGTCGTGCCTTTTGCTTAAATGGTGTAAATCCGTTCAGTAGTTCCTGAGAAAATCAAAAGTAAAATCACATATATATCTATGGCCGAGTAGGGTCCGCGTACCCTGCCGATCACGAGCTGCATGCTAATTGGCTGTCAAGTGGCTGTCAACACTCCAAATCAGGAAGTGTTGGCAGCCATTTTATGCCTCGGTAGAACCGAGGCACAGAAACAAGTCGCAAAACGCAAAAAGGGGGCAGGGTAGAAACACCCTGACCCACAAGGACCCCCTGGGCAAAAAAAAGCATTAAAAAAAAAAAAAAATCAGCGGGATGTGCTTAGGGTGCGCGGATCCCACCGTGATTAAAACAAAATCAAAGCGCGGTCTCCCGCGCTTCAAGGCTATTTTGCCCCCGGGTGGGCCAAGTCCCGGGGGCATGCGGGGGTGGGTTTATATTTTATGGGGGGGGCCTCTAAGGCCCCCCAAGCCCCGGTGACCACCACCCCCCGGGGCTTTAGATAAATAATGCTGGCGGGGGCACACGGCCCCCCCGCAGCCCCGGGGACCGCCACCCCCCCCCGGGGCTTATTTTTTTAATAAATAAATTACCTGTGTGTGGGGGCTCCAGCCCCCCCACATGCCCCGGGGACCGCCACCTCCCTGGGGCACTAATGAAAGAAATGTGGGGGTATGTTTCGGACCCCGAAGCCCCGGGGACCACCACCTCCCGGGGCTGTGCAATTGAAGGGAGGGGGCCACGTGGCCCCCTCCTGGAGCCTGTGGTGGCCCTGGGGACCGCCACCCCCAGGGCCAGCTCCTTCAGTGTCCCGGGGTGCCTACCCCGGGACACTGCTGTTTGCAATGGCAGGGCGGGAGCCGCGCGGCTCCCGCCCTGTCATTGCAAACTTGCTTGCTTCATTGAAGCGAGAGCAGGAAATCTGCTCTCGCTTCAATGAAGCTAAGCAGATTGCTTTTCCATAAGGGGAGCTGCATGTCAGCAGCTCCCCTTATGGAAAAGCAATGCCGGCTCCCGCAGGACGCTGGGAGCCGGTGGGACCGTGCGGGGATTGGGGACCCCCCCACGGTCCCCTACGAGTGGCCAGGCCCCGGGGGATGGGGTCCCCGGGGCCATTAGTGGCCTGGGAGGGGGGCCACACAGCCCCCCTCCCCAAAAATAAATTAAAAAAAAAAAACAAAAAAAAAACGTAAAGGCCGGCCCTGGGGGATGGGGTCCCGGGGCCTTAAGTGGCCTGAGGAGGGGGCCACGCAGCCCCCTCCAAATAATTTGTTACTAAAAAAGAGGGCATGCCCCGGGGATGGGGTCCCCGGGGCCAATAGAGGCCCAGGGAAGGGGGCCACGCGGCCCCCTTCCCGTTTAAAAAAAAAAAATGAAAATCCTCAGGCCCCGGGGGATGGGGTCCCCGGGGCCAAAAGTGGCTGAGGGAAGGGGGGCCACGCAGCCCCCCTCCCATAAAAAACAAAGACAAACAGAAAAAAAAAGACCGGAGGCCCCGCCCCCTCACTGCAGCAGTCTGCAAACGCGCCCCTGGCGTGTTGTAAGAAGGAAGTAATTCCCCTTGAATACTGGGGGTCCCTGGGGGACAACTAGCCCACCAGGAACCTCCAGTATGCGCCAGGAGGCTGCGTTGCAGAGAGGTGTGCAGAGGCCACGCCCCTTTTACACCTCTCTGCAACGCAGCTCTGTGGCGCTTTTTGGAGATACATGGTGGGCTAGTTGGACTCCAGGGACCCTTAGGATTCAAGGGGACTTAATCCCCCAACTTAAAACGCGCCACGGGCGCGTTTGCATAGTGGTGAAGGGAGGGGCGGGGCTACAGGTGACATGTGTGCAAACAGGCCCCGTGGCGCGTTTTAAGATGGGGAATTAAATCCCTTCAATCCTGAGGGTCCCTGGGGACAACTAGCCCACCAGGTACGTCCAGAAAGCGCCACAGAGCTGCGTTGCAGATAGGTGTAAAAAGGGGCGTGGCCTCTGAACACCTCTCTGCAACGCAGCTCCCTGGCGCATACTGGAGGTACAGGGTGGGCTAGTTGGACCCCAGGGACCCTCATGATTCAAGGGGACTTAATCCCCCAACTTAAAACACGCCACGGGGCGCGTTTGCACAGTGGTGAAGGGAGGGGGCGGGTCACGTTATAGTTAGAAATTAGCATTTAAAAAACATTTGAAATTCACTTAAAAAACCATAGGTTTCAGGCACGTTATAGTTAGAAATTAGCATTTAAAAAACCTTTGAAATTCACTGAAAAAACCATAGGTTTCAGACACATTATAGTTAGAAATTAGCATTTAAAAAACCTTTGAAATTCACAGAAAAAACCATAGGTTTTAGGGACAGTTATAGTTAGTTGGACATTTCACTCATACAAAACCCGTGAAATTCCCCCATTATAGTTAGTTCAGCTAACTATAACTCGCGCCCCCGCAATGCACTGCTGATGACGTCACATATTACATCACTCATGACATGGTCAGTGACATCACGGATGACATCACTGATGACATCTCAAATGACATCACTCATGTAGCTATTCGCAAACCCATGCAGCCGCTTACACACCAACAGACAGACGGATACAGACATTCACACAGTTTAGTCACTAACCCATGCATTCAGTAAGATACGTTTAATCACTCACTTATAGAGTCAGTTACGCACCTACAAAATCATCCATCCACACACTTATACACCCACTCATTCTTCAATACACCTTGGCATATATATTAAACATATTTAAACTTTACAGAAACACACAGTCACTGGATGATGTCATCAGTGATGTCATTGACCATGTCATGAGTGATGTAATATGTGACGTCATCAGCAGTGCATTGCGGGGCGCGAGTTATAGTTAGCTGAACTAACTATAACGGGGAATTTCACGGGTTTTGTACGAGTGAAATGTCCAACTAACTATAACTGTCCCTAAAACCTATGGTTTTTTCAGTGAATTTCAAAGGTTTTTTAAATGCTAATTTCTAACTATAACGTGTCTGAAACCTATGGTTTTTTCAGTGAATATATATATATATATTCCGCTTCATCAAATCGCCTCTGTCCCTGCACTCACGGGCGGGTGCTGCGTGCGCGAGGGCGAAATCGCGCTTCAATATCCAAGTTGCTCATTGATCATTGAGAAAGGCGGTAGCCAAAACGCGTCTGTGGGTACTCAAACCCAAATAAAATCTGGGTAAAACTGCTCCCGTAAGTGCTGGTAAATTCTGTACCATGCAGTTTGGATATATGTATATAAGTTCTATCTTTATAGAGGAAATATTTCTTAATATCTGTGACTATGAGATCTGATTCTGCACATATTTATATTTATATATATTTATATTGCGTATTTTATGAATGTATTTATTGTGAATATGTGTGAATTATTTTGCATTAATTTTATGTATTTTAGCAGTAGGGGGTTGAATCAGTATTCCAACATGAATGAAGTCGCAGAATAACACTATATACCATTTAATACCAGGTTCCCCGAGCTGCTTGATCTCATTTAGCCATACTGTTTATATTGATTTTCCCTGGTTCTATTGAATGTGCATCTATAAGCATATTCCATCTAGACAAAATCTATTGCCCACATTTAATGGGAACATATGGATGTGCTCAAGATTTATCTGATTATACTATTCTATGTATACACACACTTCAAATAAATATTACATTGTCGTCCCAGAAAAGACCACATAGGATGTACGGCAATGTATAGTATTAAGCACTTTTTCACTTTGCACTTTATTTATAGGGTATCACTAAACTAATTATTATATTTAGTTTTTACACTTTCTGCAGATTGTTGAAAGATAGACTCCGCTGGACTGCTAGTTAAAAAGGCATTTAAGCATGTATTAGGCGGACGTACTGTCCTGGCAGGGTCTAGGCAACTTTACATACTCGAGCATTACAGTGATCTGTATGCAGAAAATGTCAAACAGTGAATCACATTGCAAATACATACACAGATAAAATCTACATATTTACAATGTATAATTTAGGAGTGATATGTTTACAATGTATATAGTATGTTGTCGATTTCAATTTATGCAAATTTAGCACTAGCACTTTAAATTCGATACTCACAGTTTGAGCCCTGTCATGTGATCAAGGCCGTGGGGCGGCCGAAACGCGTCATGGCTGACTAGCTTGGTGGCAATAAAGAATATTATGCACTGATTTGGGTCTACGCTCGTTTCATTCTTGCAAGGAAACCACAAGCGAGAACTTACAATATATATATATATATATATATATATATATATATTCCGCTTCATCAAATCGCCTCTGTCCCTGCACTCACGGGCGGGTGCTGCGTGCACGAGGGCGAAATCGCGCTTCAATATACAAGCTGCTCATTGATCATTGAGAAAGGCGGTAGCCGAAACGCGTCTGTGGGTACCCAAACCCGAATAAAATCTGGGTAAAACTGCTACCGTAAGTGCTGGTAAATTCTGTATCATGCAGCTTGGATATATATATATATATATATGTATATATATTGATTAATATGGCACGTATTATTAATGGTGCACAATTTACTTATTTATCATGCAACATTAATGGAGACATCCTGGAGGGTCAGCAGGTTTATGTTTGGTGTCAGCTAGTGGTGTGTCATCATAAATTCCAATGGGCCTGCTCTTGTTCTTCCTACTCCCTCCTGAGTCCCACCACGTGTACAACTCCAGACTGAAATTCACACTACACCCTCCACCAAGTAGTTTTTCCCTTATCTCTGGGGCGAGTAAGTGACAGTGTAGCATAAGGTTAGGCAAGTTAAACAGCAGGCCTTGGGGCAGGCTTATGTTTGGCTATTGGCTAGTTGGGGGTCATATACTAGTAGGCTTAGTCGCATGGTTAATGGGTGGTAGAAGATGGAACTGTAAAGAAGCCAGGAATGTAGCCACTTAGGTAGAAACTGGGGAGAAATGTGAGACATACGAGATGGGATTGCAATTTGTCGGCTGGGTGGAACAGAAAGAATGGGGTAAAGTGTTGGCGATGTGCACTGGTCGTCGCACCTTTTCTTCTAACGATTGAATGGGAAGGAGGATGAGACATAAACATAGGAGGCTGGATAATTTAAAAAAAGAATTGCTAAAGTGGGTTTGGACGAGAGAGAGGAATTCCTTAAAAATGCAGTAGTTATTGAAAAAAGAAAGTGACTTACCACTTGTCCCAGCAGCCAATCCTTCCCCCTACACTGGATGGTGGTCTCTGCTCTCTTCTGCAGGAGTCTGGAGTACGTCCTGTCCTAGACAAACCATAATGCATATATTTAGATACTTGTCATCATCACATTACTTTGCACAAGCTACTAAAACAATACATCAATAATGTTAGGTTCTCTACATTTCAAAGTATCACTTTTAAAGGTTTAATGGACCAAAAAAGTAGTCAACCATTCAACGATATATAATATTAGCTGAAAAAAAACCCTGAAAAGTTTCAGCGCTCTGTCCATCATCTCCTTGCGTTTGCTATGTTCGCCCTAAGTTGGCAGGGTATACCCAGACGTGGGTCCCTTGCTCACTTGGCCACTGGATTCAAGCTAACCTGGCTGATGAGGACTGTTAGCCCGAAACCAGTCCCAGGATTCTTGTTTCCGGTCCAGGGAAGACATGGCATGGCAGTTCGGGCTGGACTGTTCCCATGAGGCACAGGGTCAAGACTTATTTGCATATAGTTATGTCTGAACTGGGGTGGTGAAGTGAGCTAAAGAACGATGATGGATTCAACCCAGATCTGTGACTGGGGGTGAGTGTCTGAAAAGTTTCAGCGCTCTGTCCATCATCTCCTTGTGTTTGCTATGTTCGCCCTAAGTTGGCAGGGTATGCCCAGACGTGGGTCCCTTGCTCACTTTGCCACTGGATTCAAGCTAGCCTGGCTGATGAGGGCTGTTAGCCCGAAACCAGTCCCAGGATGCTTGTTTCCGGTCCAGGGAAGACATGGCGTGGCAGTTCGGGCTGGACTGTTCCGATGAGGCACAGGGTCAAGACTGATTTGCATATAGTTATGTCTGAACTGGGGGGGCGAAGTGAGCTAAAGAACGATGATGGATTCAATGCAGATCTGTGACTGGGGGTGAGTGTCTGAAAAGTTTCAGCGCTCCGTCCATCATCTCCTTGTGTTTGCTATGTTCGCCCTAAGTTGGCAGGGTATGCCCAGACGTGGGTCCCTTGCTCACATTGCCACTGGATTCAAGCTAGCCTGGCTGATGAAGGCTGTTAGCCCGAAACCGGTCCCAGGATGCTTGTTTCTGGTCCAGGGAAGACATGGCTTGGCAGTTCGGGCTGGAATGTTCCCATGAGGCACAGGGTCAAGACTGATTTGCATATAGCTGTGTCTGAACTGGGGTGGCAAAGTGAGCTAAAGGACGATGATGGATTCAACCCAGATCTGTGACTGGGGGTGAGTGTCTGAAAAGTTTCAGCACTCCGTCCATCATCTCCTTGTGTTTGCTTTGTTTGCCCTAAGTTGGCAGGGTATGCCCAGACGTGGGTCCCTTGCTCACTTTGCCACTGGATTCAAGCTAGCCTGGCTGATGAGGGCTGTTAGCCCGAAACCGGTCCCAGGATGCTTCATTCCGGTCCAGGGAAGACATGGCTTGGCAGTTCAGTCTGGACTGTTCCCATGAGGCACAGGGTCAAGATTGATTTGCATATAGCTATGTCTGAACTGGGGTGGCAAAGTGAGCTAAAGAATGATGATGGATTCAACCCAGATCTGTGACTGGGGGTGAGTGTTTGAAAAGTTTCAGCACTCTGTCCATCATCTCCTTGTGTTTGCTTTGTTCGCCCTAAGTTGGCAGGGTATGCCCAGACGTGGGTCCCTTGCTCACTTTGCCACTGGATTCAAGCTAGCCTGGCTGATGAGGGCTGTTAGCCCGAAACCGGTCCCAGGATGCTTGATTCCGGTCCAGGGAAGACATGGCTTGGCAGTTCGGTCTGGACTGTTCCCATGAGTCACAGGGTCAAGACTGATTTGCATATAGCTATGTCTGAACTGGGGTGGCAAAGTGAGCTAAAGAATGATGATGGATGCAACCCAGATCTGTGACTGGGGGTGAGTGTTTGAAAAGTTTCAGCACTCCGTCCATCATCTCCTTGTGTTTGCTTTGTTCGCCCTAAGTTGGCAGGGTATACCCAGATGTGGGTCCCTTGCTCACTTGGCCACTGGATTCAAGCTAACCTGGCTGATGAGGACTGTTAGCCCGAAACCGGTCCTAGGATTCTTGTTTCCGGTCCAGGGAAGACATGGCGTGGCAGTTCGGGCTGGACTGTTCCCATGAGGCACAGGGTCAAGACTGATTTGCATATAGTTATGTCTGAACTGGGGTGGCGAAGTGAGCTGAAGAACGATGATGGATTCAACCCAGATCTGTGACTGGGGGTGAGTGTCTGAAAAGTTTCAGCGCTCCGTCCATCATCTCCTTGTGTTTGCTATGTTCGCCCTAAGTTGGCAGGGTATGCCCAGACGTGGGTCCCTTGCTCACTTTGCCACTGGATTCAAGCTAGCCTGGCTGATGAGGGCTGTTAGCCCGAAACCGGTCCCAGGATGCTTCATTCCGGTCCAGGGAAGACATGGCTTGGCAGTTCAGTCTGGACTGTTCCCATGAGGCACAGGGTCAAGATTGATTTGCATATAGCTATGTCTGAACTGGGGTGGCAAAGTGAGCTAAAGAATGATGATGGATTCAACCCAGATCTGTGACTGGGGGTGAGTGTTTGAAAAGTTTCAGCACTCTGTCCATCATCTCCTTGTGTTTGCTTTGTTCGCCCTAAGTTGGCAGGGTATGCCCAGACGTGGGTCCCTTGCTCACTTTGCCACTGGATTCAAGCTAGCCTGGCTGATGAGGGCTGTTAGCCCGAAACCGGTCCCAGGATGCTTGATTCCGATCCAGGGAAGACATGGCTTGGCAGTTCGGTCTGGACTGTTCCCATGAGTCACAGGGTCAAGACTGATTTGCATATAGCTATGTCTGAACTGGGGTGGCAAAGTGAGCTAAAGAATGATGATGGATGCAACCCAGATCTGTGACTGGGGGTGAGTGTTTGAAAAGTTTCAGCACTCCGTCCATCATCTCCTTGTGTTTGCTTTGTTCGCCCTAAGTTGGCAGGGTATACCCAGATGTGGGTCCCTTGCTCACTTGGCCACTGGATTCAAGCTAACCTGGCTGATGAGGACTGTTAGCCCGAAACCGGTCCTAGGATTCTTGTTTCCGGTCCAGGGAAGAAATGGCGTGGCAGTTCGGGCTGGACTGTTCCCATGAGGCACAGGGTCAAGACTGATTTGCATATAGTTATGTCTGAACTGGGGTGGGGAAGTGAGCTGAAGAACGATGATGGATTCAACCCAGATCTGTGACTGGGGGTGAGTGTCTGAAAAGTTTCAGCGCTCCGTCCATCATCTCCTTGTGTTTGCTATGTTCGCCCTAAGTTGGCAGGGTATGCCCAGACGTGGGTCCCTTGCTCACTTTGCCACTGGATTCAAGCTAGCCTGGCTGATGAGGGCTGTTAGCCCGAAACTGGTCCCAGGATGCTTGTTTCCGGTCCAGGGAAGACATGGCTTGGCAGTTCGGGCTTGACTGTTCCCATGAGGCACAGGGTCAAGACTGATTTGCATATAGTTATGTCTGAACTGGGGTGGTGAAGTGAGCTAAAGAACGATGATGGATTCAACCCAGATCTGTGACTGGGGGTGAGTGTCTGTAAAGTTTCAGCGCTCCGTCCATCATCTCCTTGTGTTTGCTTTGTTCGCCCTAAGTTGGCAGGGTATGCCCAGACGTGGGTCCCTTGCTGACTTGGCCAATGGATTCAAGCTAGCCTGGCTGATGAAGGCTGTTAGCCCAAAACCGGTCCCAGGATGCTTGTTTCCGGTCCAGGGAAGACATGGCTTGGCAGTTCGGGCTGGACTGTTCCCATGAGGCACAGGGTCAAGACTGATTTGCATATAGCTGTGTCTGAACTGGGGTGGCGAAGTGAGCTAAAGAACGATGATGGATTCAACCCAGATCTGTGACTGGGGGTGAGTGTCTGAAAAGTTTCAGCACTCCGTCCATCATCTCCTTGTGTTTGCTTTGTTTGCCCTAAGTTGGCAGGGTATGTCCAGACGTGGATCCATGCTCACTTTGCCACTGGATTCAAGCTAGCCTGGCTGATGAGGGCTGTTAGCCCGAAACCGGTCCCAGGATGCTTGATTCTGGTCCAGGGAAGACATGGCTTGGCAGTTCGGTCTGTACTGTTCCCATGAGTCACAGGGTCAAGACTGATTTGCATATAGCTATGTCTGAACTGGGGGGGCGGAGCTTGCTCGAGACCGAGATGGCCGCTTGAGCCCGGAGCTCCGTATCATCGACACACTATCTGTCAAGTATTCGACAGCATTTTTATAATATAAGCTTTACCCACCTGAAACAGGGCAACCGGAGTGCGGCGCCGACCTTCCAGCCCCGCTTTGAGCATTCTTCGGACAACTGCTCCGGAGTTCTCGCCACCGGAGGGTGAGCGGCGACTGGGCCCGGAATCCCCGTCCTCGAGTGGAGCAGCAGACGGAGCTGAGGCGATAGACGGGCGGCGGATTCACCCGTGCCCCCGCCGGTGCTGGGGGACTTGAGGACCTGATGACAGCTGTGGTCCGCGGCGGGATCCCAGGCCCGGTGCGGAGCTGGGGGGATCGCTGCAGCTGGGCACGGGAGAAGCGGAGGAGAACTGATTGCGGCCTGACCGGTGTGCCTCGATGCTGCAGACACCCCTGACTGCGAGGATACCAGCGCAGGCAGCAACGTGGAGACGGGCGCGACCCTCGCTGAACGCCGCATTGAGGTGAGCGGCGGAATCCCCAGGCGGCTGCAAACACTCGCATCTGCTGTCCTTTTTTTGTAAATAATGAGGGACCTAGGATTGAAGTTGCTATAGATGAGGAGTCCTGGATCAAATTTTTCTCGAGCGTGTACAGCATTAGGGGGGCCGATGCATCCACGACCGACTCTGATCTGCAGATACAAGATGGGATGGATAGATTTGTGACTATAGGGCTAAATGTAACATTAGATGAAGTCGCGTCAGCTATTAATGAAAGCAAAGGTGGGAAGGCGCCTGGGCCAGACGGCGTCCCCATGGATTTATTTAAAAACCTTCCAGCACTCTGGTCCCCATTGCTGACACAGGTTTTGAAGGCATGCTGTGAGAAGGGCTTCATCAAGACGTGGTCTGAATCTGTGATTATTCCAATTTTTAAAAAGGGAGAACGCGATAACCCCGCGTGTTATCGTCCAATTTCTCTCTTGGACTCCCTGGTTAAGGTAGTAGGTAGAATAGTCCTGAATAGACTACAAACTTGGGCCGAGGATAACAACATTTTATGTAAAGTGCAGTATGGTTTTAGACAAGGGCTAGGGACTATTGAGCAGGTGTTGAATTTTACAATGATATCAGGGAAATATACCCAAGCTAAAGAAGGGAAAATGTACGTAGCATTTGTGGACTTTACGTCCGCTTTTGACTGCGTAAATCACAACAGACTTTGGGATATATTGCGGGATTTAAAAGTAGACCCAACTTTAATCCAGTTTTTGAGGCAATTGTATACGGGGGCCTCAGCAAATGTGAGACATGGAATCGGGGGCGAATGCACTGCGTCGTTTGCGGTGGAAAAGGGTGTGAGGCAGGGGTGTGTCCTGGCTCCGTTCCTCTTCTCTTTATATACCAACGCATTAGAAGAGGAGTTAAAGGCCAGGACAAAAGACCCCCCTCACTATAACAACAAGCCCATAGTATCACTCCTCTACGCGGATGACGCAGTGCTTATGGCCAGAACTCAGCTGGGTCTCCAGAGCGCTCTTAAAACATATATTGATTTTATGGATAGCCGGGGCCTAAAACTTAATATTAAGAAGACATACGTGATGACATGTGGGAAGGGGAGAAATAGCTGTAAAAGCCTGCCCTTGGGAAAGGCTAGGATCGATGCGACCAATACATTTTCCTATTTGGGTGTCTTACTCGATCACGCTGGGTCATGGATTCCAGCGGTTAAAAGTAGAACTCTTCTTTTTAAAAGGTCAATTGGGGCATTGATGAATTTTTTGAATAAAATGGGCAAAAGACCCCCGGGGATTCTCCTTAAAATTTATAAAGCGAAATGCTTGAGTGTAGCGATGTATGGGGCTGGTGTCTGGGGTTACCAGGATGCAGCCATATTACAAAAAGAGGAAAATAAGTTTTTACGATTTATACTAGCAATACCACAGAGTACGTCCGTTTATAACTGCCACAACGAACTGGGGATTTTATATATTTCTGATTTGATTAAGAGGCAGCCCTTGTTGTTATGGCATAGAGTCTGGACGTCACATAATACAGAGTTAAACAGAGAGATTATAAGAGATGCCATGAGTTTAACCCACGCAAACAAGATTACGTGGTTAAGGTACATAAGAAACTTTCTAACAGACGTGGGTAAACCTGACTTTTATAGTAACCCCGGTACACTGACTACAATTTCTAGGAAGGATTTTAGAGCTTTTTGTCAGGATCATCTAGAGTCATTAAGGGTGGCCTCAGAAATGCATAAAAGCACAGTTATTAAACATCAGTTAACCCTTGTATACCCCACTATTCAACCTTACTTGGAATGGTGTACAGGAAGATACGATAGGTTTGTCCTCACAAGATTAAGATTTGACAGCTTTCATTGATTAGTCAGCTTCCCTACACAAAATGATTGGAATAGTGAGCTTTGTATGTGCCCCTGTGATGAAACGTCCCCTCAGACGACAATACATGTGATTTTATTCTGCAAATTTTACAGAGTAGAAAGATCTAGATGGATTTTGCCAATGCTGAAGGGTGGGGGCTGGAGGCAATGCCGCCCTGCCTACCTTTATCTACAAAGATTGGATAATGTTTATTGTGTGGGAGTTATGACTGGACTCTTGAAGTCCATATTGAAAAAAAGGAAAAGTATAATATGGGAAACACATCATGAGGCCGACTAATGTATAGAACAATTGTTGTATTAATTAACTGATGATATGATTTTTAAGATTTTAGTGATATATAAAGATGTAATCATGTAAGGTATTAGTCTTTTTAAACATTAGATTGTATATTTCTAAAATGTGTGACTTTTATGATTTTTTTAACTTAAAAATCGAATAAAGTTTATTTGATTTGATTTGATTTAGTAGGGGATGTGGGACAGCATAAATGGGCCGACACTGGTCACACTAGGCCAGAATTGTTTAGTAAAAAATGCTGTATTTAATATTGTCGACATACGTGAGACGGAGCTACAGTGTCTTTGCATTATAACTCTAGTGCTCTGTGTGACCTCCGCTCACGAGTGAAACACACTAGCACTGTAATGGTTAGGTTGGGAAGGGGAAGAAGGGTTGTATGGGGGTTTTCTAGGGAGCTGCGCGACCAAGTTGGGGGAGGTCTGCTGTGGGTGGGGGGAGGGAGGGGAAGGGTTGTTGTTAGATTGTTTAGGTTGTTCGCGAATTTATGTGCCTTCACAACTGCTGTACACACTGCACACACGAATTGCTGGCCAGGAGTACACAAAAGAATCGAAATTCAGGATGACGACACCTAGTGAGCACACTGCCCCGAAGTTGGTAGACTCCCTCCGGGCACTGTCATGGAACGTTCGGGGGCTTAATGATTACCGTAAACTTCGGAAAGTGCTGAGCTACCTGACTAGGCAAAACATCGATATAGCTTTACTCCAAGAGACACACCTCCCACAAACAAGCGTGATGCTCCGCAGTAGAGGATTGCTGGGTAATATCAATACCTCAGGGTTTATGACACACGCCCGGGGGTACTGACCTGGGTAAACCCCAGATCTGCATACACGCTTCAACAGTTGAGGTCGGATAGTGAAGGGCGATTTGTGTTCTCTAGATGTCAAGGCAAGGGCTTGGACTTGATTATTGTTAACATATATGGTCCCAATTACGACTGTCCTGAGTTCTTCACGTCAATAGCGAATGCGGCGAACAGGTACCGGGGAGCACAGTTTCTCTGGGGTGGGGATTTCAATCTGGTTAGGAACCCGCAGCTAGATAGGTCAACAGGTCCCGCGAGAAGGCCTGTTGCAGCGGCGCGAAAGATGGAGAGTGTCATGGCCAGTATGGCCTGAGCGATGTCTGGCATATGCGACACCCGGAGAAGGGGGGCTACACGCACTATTCTGCCTACCACAATATACACACTCGTATAGATTATTGGTTCACCACTACGTCATTATTTGAGCAGGTTCGTAATTGCCTGGTACTCCCGCGTACACTCTCGGATCACTCGCCACTGTTGCTGGTATTAGATACACCTAGGAAATTTATACCACCGTTCACATGGCGTTTTCCCCCATATTCACTATTGGACCCCCTCTTCAAGGAAGAACTTGCAGAAGCCATAGACACGTTTTTCGCTACCAATGTTGGTTCAGTTGAGAGCTTCCAGACTGTGTGGGAGGCGTTTAAACATATATAAGAGGTGTAGCAATGGCGAAGCACTCGGGAGTTCTAAGAGCGATCCGGCAGAGACTAGCGGACCTAGAACAGAAATTGGGGAGCTTGGAGTCACGTCAGGTGGCAGAGGGGAACTCAAAAAAGAAATTAAAGACACACTAGGTGAATACCACGAAACGGCCGACAGGGAAGTCAAACACCTGGGCAAGTACGCCACAGCCCGTGCGTACGGGGAGGGGGACAGGCCTGGCTCGGTCCTCGCACAAATTCTGAAGACCAAGCGTAGCAAAACAATGATAACAGAAATCAGGTCGTCTGAAGGAACCCTGCTGACCGAAGAAGCGGACATTGCGGATAGATTTAGGAAATTCTATTCGGATTTGTATACTTCCCGCTCATCAGGCACGGATGAGGAAATACGTGATTACTTAGAATGTATCAAGCTACCATTCCTCACCAACACACACAGAGAGTTCCTGATGCGCCCCATTGAAAAGGATGAAATAATAGAGGCACTGACGGGCATGAAAACTAACAGCGCCCCAGGGGCGGATAGATTAACTGTCGGATTTTATATAGCCTTTCTTGCCATTCTACTTCCCCATCTTTCAACGCTATTTGACGATCTGTGTGTATCAGGTACGATGCCTCGGACGATGAGAGAGGCGATTATTGTCGCTATCCCAAAACCAGGTAAGCCGCTAGACGAATGCGGGTCTTACCGACCCCTCTCATTGCTCAATGTCGATACCAAGATCTTTGCCAAAATGTTGGCTAACCGCCTAGCCCCCCGATCTTCGGCGCTAGTAGCTCCGGAACAGGCGGGGTTCATACCGGACCGGAACCTTACTTATAACATATGCACGGTGTTTGGAACTATGCAGCATGTCAAACAAGACACTAGGGTGGTGGCGGTCTTCCTGGATATGGAAAAGGCCTTCGACTCTGTCGAATGGGCATTCATGCGACAGGTGTTGACCAGGATGGGACTGGGGTCAGTTTTCCTTCACTTGATCAGAGTTTTGTACAATGCACCCACAGCGAGGATCCGGTTGGGCAGTCTGGTCACAGACCCCTTTGCTATATCCAGAGGGACTAGACAGGGGTGCCCATTATCTCCCATGCTGTATGCCTTGGTGGCTGAGCCGCTGGCATGTGCACTCAGAGAATATCATGGACACAGAGGTATCAGGTTCCCGTCCTATAGGATAATTGTGTCGACATATGCGGATGACACTCTGTTGTACGTCCGGGACCCGGTCCACAATCTTTCCACAGTTCTTAGGGAGGTAGTGCACTTTGGTGCATTATCGGGTTTACGAGTCAATTGGGCTAAATCACTAGTCTTCCCCCTTACCCCGATCACGGTAAATTTTGAAATGGACTATCCCCTACAATGGACTATGGACTCTATTCGATATCTGGGCATTCGTTTACATACAGACTCAGAGACAGTGTTTAGAGATAACTATGGCACCGCAATAGATAAATTGGAGGACGATGTTGAGAACTGGATAAGGCTACCGCTGTCTCTAATTGGCCGAATCTCCATTATGAAAATGGTGCTATTGCCCAGACTCCTATTCCTCTTTACGAATATCCCCATAGTGTTGCCACGCTCCTTCTTCCACAGACTCAACAAATCGATGGTTAAATTGGCTTGGGCGGGTAAATCAGCTCGGGTCCAATGGCGGGTGCTCACATTACCGTACCACATGGGGGGACTAGGCGCACCAGACCTCGATCTTTATTATAGGGCGGCACAAGGGGCACACGCGCATTATTGGATCCATGGTGCATCGGACATACCGTTTCTACGTATGGAAACATTGTTTGCTGAGCCACTCCCACTTCCAGCCATGATACTGGAAACCGTAGATCGGAGAACAGGGATAATAGACTCCATTAATACGACACGACACGCCTGGCATTGCTTACTGAGTCTGCAGGCAGGGGCTCTGCTGTATGCCCCAACAGTGCCGATCGAATGGACATGCTGGTTGGGCCCCTGTAGGGATGGCGGGGTGACGACTGCACTACATACATTGAATATAGCAACGACGGGAGACTTATTTCAAGATGGGGTGGTTAAGACGTGGGACCAGGTAACGAGCGCAGCGAACGCAGGCATACTGTTACAGCGCTTTCAGTTTTACAGAGTCCGCAGGGCTTTATGAGACGTGCTGGGGGAAGATATGGCTGAGCCCCCGGAGGTGCCAGAGCTAGCCTATATTATAAAAACGAAATCTCCCCGCAAGATGGTCGCTACTATATACAAATTGGCTATGTCGCACAGAGAGAACCACTACACTGCGGCCCGCCTGGCCTGGCAACGGGACCTACAACTAGCAATAGATGATCCTATGTGGAATTACTGCTGCACTAATACTAGGCGAATCTCACTACACGGCAGGCACAGACGCATACATTTTAAGTACATCAACAGGGCGTACTACACTCCAGAGAGACTGTATAGATATGGGTTGAGAGAAGATGCGGGCTGCGAAAGATGCCATGCCGTCTCCGCGGATTTCATGCACTTAGCTTGGCAGTGCCCCGGAGTGTTTACTTATTGGGAGGCCATCTTCAGAGAATTGGGGGAAATACTGGAGACAGAACTTATCCCTGACCCTGTAGTCGCACTTTTGGGTTATTCTAAGAAAATACCTAAAGCAATACGTAGACTTGTAGACATGGGTTTACTTCTGGCAAAGCGCAGAGTATCTATGAGCTGGATGAGAGGCCCCGTCCCCACTGTAGATCAATAGGCTCATGATATGCTTTATTGTTGTACGCAGTCGGAAAACTTTAGTGAACTACTTCCGCCTCGTAGCAGACCCAAAAACTTCTGGAGGCTATATACGGCATATAGACTAAATAAGTCGGTGGAGCCTGAAAACGAAACGACGGATGCACCGGAGGACCCTGTTCCATAACTCCAGCATCCCCGAACCTAGTCGGTAGTCAGCAAGGGGCGAGACCCCCCCCCCCGCAGCATGATCAGAGAGACGTTTATCCCCGTGGAAAATGCTGCAGGTTATGCCACGAGACCTGAAGGGCCCGGAGATAGATAGAAAATGAGACATCATATTAGTGGGTCACAACTTTTACACATATCCGCCCAACTTTCACAAATGCGGAAGCGCTCCTATTTGCAGTACAACGTGCTGATTGTATTAGGGGTAGTACTGGATGTAGCATGGATAGGATTGATGTGTGCTTTGTGGTCAGCAATGGATATGCGACGCTGCCTGCCCCTCTGGGGTTGTTGGCCTTAAAGCTGTGTACCTTATATCTTTGGTTTGAACCGCCGACCCCTGGGTTGTAGGCGAAGGGCTGTATTTGTTCGCAATTTTTTTTTTTTTTTTTTTGCAATAAAAATATTTAAAAAAAAATAAAATAATAAAAGCTATGTCTGAACTGGGGTGGCAAAGTGAGCTAAAGAATGATGATGGATGCAACCCAGATCTGTGACTGGGGGTGAGTGTTTGAAAAGTTTCAGCACTCCGTCCATCATCTCCTTGTGTTTGCTTTGTTCGCCCTAAGTTGGCAGGGTATGCCCAGACGTGGGTCCCTTGCTCACTTTGCCACTGGATTCAAGCTAGCCTGGCTGATGAGGGCTGTTAGCCCGAAACCGGTCCCAGGATGCTTGATTCTGGTCCAGGGAAGACATGGCTTGGCAGTTCGGTCTGGACTGTTCCCATGAGGCACAGGGTCAAGACTGATTTGCATATAGCTATGTCTGAACTGGGGTGGCAAAGTGAGCTAAAGAATGATGATGGATTCAACCCAGATCTGTGACTGGGGGTGAGTGTTTTAAAAGTTTCAGCACTCCGTCCATCATCTCCTTGTGTTCACTATTAGGGCTTCAGCACTGATTGTGCCCTCCACCTAAGTAGCCCTTTCAACATACATCAGGACTGCCATTGCAGAACCTGTGCGTGCAGTTTTAAACTGAAATATCAACCTGGAAAGGTAACCCTCTTACCAGGCCTAAACCTTCCTTTTTAATATATATAAGTCACCACTAAAGTAGGCCCTGGACAGCCCAAGGGCCGGGTGCAATGTATTTAAGAAGAAGGGCATGTACATTTTATAAGTGTAATTTCCAATTGGGAAGAGATGGTGCACCCAAGTTTGGTGTCTCTGGAAACACAATTTAAAATCACAACTGAAGGTGAAGTTGGATTTTGAATTGCAATACTGAAAATGCCACTTTTAGAAAGTTTAACTAAGCTCATCTTTTTTGGCTTGGGTGATGATTTGTGGCACATACTATGTTCATTTAGCACTGGTACAGAAATTGCATGTTTTACTATTATTATTTTCAACACGAAGTCAGCACGTCACTTTCGGTTCGGATTTTTGTATCTCATTTTTTATATCTGATTTCTATTTTTTATTTTATATTTTGGTTACACAGGATGCACGATTATTGGGTGAATATCATAATTGTGTAGACGTGCAGTATGCAATAACAACTTATTCTAATTGTGGGATGGACACTGGGCAATTATATGCTATTTGTTTTATTGCAGTTACCCCTGAGGAAGGGCTATTATATGCCCGAAATGCATTGGGTTTTTAAACAAATCAACATCAAGCGATGAGGAAGGGGAAACCCCCTTGTGTTGTGTCGAAAAGCCTGGATAGGCATTCGTTGAAAATGCTTCAATACTGGGCTTGTTTGGATAAGAATGGTATATGTAATGAAAGCTGAATAAATAAAATGGACTAATCATGGATAAAATTGTCAGAATGTATTTGTTCGTAAATTTCTTCTTCAGCTGTGCATCCTGGACTGGTTTATGACGAGGCTCCAATCTGACTCTAACTTAATCAGTGCGCATGGACGGAGCGCACTCCAGGGTCGCACGCTCCACATTTACAAGCCTTTGAGCTTCCATAAATACACAGCTAGTTTGAAATATGGTGTGCATTCTACCACTTTTTGATGAATTGATATATAGCTTTCCATTAACCGCAGGCAGTTTGCACCCTTGGATTAGGTTTTCTGGTCTAAGTGAAAAGTTAATTAAGGTCACGACTGAGGAGGTTCTCTTTTCCAGCATGGTTTGGCGCATCAAGAACATTGGCAGCCCCCTCTTTGGAATCTTGACTTATTTTGCTACTTTTCTGATGTAAAAGTGATTATTGATGAACTCGACAACGTTTATACATCTGTTCGGCATCTTCGGATGGGCATATTCATTTGTTTCATTGATGTATTGTAATTTTATGCAATTGCCATATTTTTATATTTTCGTAATAATTTTTCAACAACTTATGTAAATAGGCACTTTGCATTCTGTTTTTTTTAAACACATTTTTTAAATATCTGTTTTCAAACATCTTTCTTTAAATACTATGTTCAGTATGATACACATACTTGAAGACACACGGAGCAGGCCATAGTGTTTTGTTTAGTTCTATGCTTTCACTCATCAGGGGATGTGTTCCAATCATCTGGTATGGTTTAAATGCAGAAGAGACGTTTGAGCCAGTTTAGTCAACTTATTCACGTTGCTGAATCAACAAGGTGTGGCGTGCACTTGGTTGAAGGGAATTTTCGTTTGGGAGTGAATGGTGTTGTAAAGTCATTATGGTAATATGCGCAGTGCGGATTCAGCTTAACTAAGCTCATCTTTTTTAGCTTGGGTGTTGGTTTGTGGCACACACTATGTTCATTTAGCACGGGTATAGAAATTGCATGTTTTGCTATTATTATTTTCAACACGAAGTCAGCACATCACTTTTGGTTTGGATTTTTGTATCTCAGTTTTTATATCTGATTTCTATTCTTTATTTTATATTTTGGTTGCACAGGATGCACGACTATTGGGTGAATATCATAATTGTGTAGACGTGCAGTATGCAATAACAACTTATTCTAATTGTGGGATGGACACTGGGCAATTATATGCTATTTGTTTTATTGCAGTTACCCCTGAGGAAGGGCTATTATATGCCCGAAATGCATTGGGTTTTTAAACAAATCAACGTCACGCGATGAGGAAGGGTCAACCCCCTTGTGTTGTGTCGAAAAGCCTGGATAGGCGTTTGTTGAAAATGCTTGAATACCGGACTTGTTTGGATTAGAATGGTATATGGAATGAAAACCGAATAAATAAAATGGACTAATCATGGATAAAATTGTCGGAATGTATTTGTTCGTTAATTTCTTCTTCAGCTGTGCATCCTGGACTGGTACCTGACAAGGCTCCAATCTGACTCTATCTTTTAGAAAGTTGGCATTTTCTTACTTTACCTATTTGGTGCCTGCTGCCTGTCTCTGATGGCATGTCTGGGTTGGTTGACAGCTGGGCTTTGTGTGTTCCCTCTTGATAGCCACACACAAAGGGAGCTTAGATGTGAACTTGATGGGCCATCCTGGGCAGGATGAAAGGGAGGAGCTCAAAACAGCCTCACACTTACACCTGAATAGGCTGTGTCCTGTCCCCACGCAAAGAGCTGCATACCCCCTTGTAGTGAATCTGGAGCCAGGACAGGAACGTCAGTGACTGTGCGTACTTGAAAGGCCTCTCTTTGAAGTCTTCTCCACTTCAAAGGCACAACTGGATATAAGTACTGGACCTCAGACACCACCTCTTCTGTACACTTCTGGACCTGTGGAAACTCTGCCAGGAAGAAGGACTGCTGTGCTGCTGAAAGGACTGCTATTCTACTAGACTCATGTTCTGCTGTGCTGGCCTGCTGCCCTCCTTGCCTGGGTGAGAATGATTGGACCCACGTCACATGAACACAGAACCCAGAGTGTGACTCTCAGAACCGGCGCATCTCCATTGATGCCGAGGCATCACAGCTGCTGAGAGGATCAACTGCATCACATCGCCAACAGAGCGATGCATTACCTTGATGTCCGATGCATCTCAGACTTTGCACAACCTGAAGTTGATGCATCTCCTCAACCCTAAGGATCAATGATGATGCATCACCTCCTCTCTCCTTGCATCTCCCTCTACATTGACGCAAATAAGGTACTTTACAGTGGGCCACGTCTGGTCCCTATATCCAACCCACGCACCTTCATGGTTGGCCTGAACATTTTGATTTAACCCTGTCTAGCGCACCCAGACAGCCTCTGTTGGGGCTTTATGCTTTTAAGCACTACATTTCAGTTTATTCTCTAAAAATTCATGACTCCGGTTCTACTTATTGGACTTTTGTCATTTTGGTCTTGTTTTGTTCATTATATTGAGCTCTACTTGTTTAACATGGTGTGGAATCTTTTTGTGTGGTGTTTCACAGTTTTACTGTTTGAGTGTTGCACAAATACTTTACTCATTGCCTCTTAAGTTAAGCCTGACTGCTGTCATTCAGCCTACCAGGGGGTGAGCACAGGTTCATTTGGAGTATGTTTGTGACTTACCCTAATTAGGATTGTGGTTCCTGCCTGGACAGGGTGCATAACTCTGCCAACCAAAAACCCAATTTCTAACAGAGGGGTAAGGGAAAGTTTACTAAAAACGACAGGGGAAGAAAGCTACAGACAGGAGGAAGTGAGCTGCGGAAACTGGGGGAATATAGAAGAAAACACAAGGAGGTAGATATGCGTGATTAAAGAGGACACTAAAGTAGATGGGGGAAGTTAGAGAAAATACAGAAGACCCTAATGCATACTAGTGTACAGACAGTAAATATTCAATATGACTTACCAGCAGCACCAGCAGGAACAGCAGAGGTAGAGGCTGCTTCAGTCCTGTGGGGCAAGTGTGGTTCAGCGGTAGTGGCCTATCCTGAAAATAGGAAAAGTAGAAATGGAGACTAAATAGTATTTATTAGAAGATACTCTTTAAAAAAAAGGGTATTTTAGAGGCAAAAAAATCTAATTCCTGTCTAAGCAATCATTTACTTCCCTTTAATTCAACCCAAAAAATAAAATAGTTTAGTTTACCAGTCTTACACAGATTGTAGGTAAAGTCCTCCTATCAGCAGAAAGGCTGTTGGTGTGATTTGGGGATGGGACTAGGTCCTATGTCTAGACAGACTGCTGCCCCCTTTCATTATAAAAAAATAATACCTCCCTAGTGTCTAGTGAGCTTTCTGCCCCCCAGGGAGTACATTGGAGTTAGAGTCCTCCTATCTGCCCCACGGAGGCAGAAAAACTGCTGGGGTGATTCAGGGTGGGAGCTCAGCCTGATGTGTGGGCAGTTCACCTCACCCCTTTTCATTAGAAAAAAAAATCCTCCTTGTTGTGTAGTTGGCTTTCTACCACCCTGATGGGCACATGAGCAAAGGGCATGCAAAGAGGGTCTTGGCCATCCGAGGTGGGTTTGGCACAATGCCTGGCTGACAGTTGATGGTAAATCTAAGTGTCACCAGAGATTTCCACCTGGGGTTTAATAAACAAACCTCCAGTAATAACAAGCATTGGCATAGCCAGTTGGTCTCGCCTTTGGGACCTTATAAGCATTTAGGTATGCAGCACATTATCCTATGTATTGTGTTGCTATGCATTAACAAATCTGATAGGTAAAAAAAAGTGTGCCACATTTGCAAATTGGGGCCATTTTGAACTTGTAAAGACCCATTATAGATGTGTTTTCTAATGGTTTGTGGTAACAAGTGTATTTATGATCGCTGTAGACAATGTTTGTCCTAATATCATAAACAGTGAAAAGTGGTCTACAAGAATATAAAACAGGCCCCCAAACTTTCAAAACAATTGGCCCACACACTGACTTTTCAGACAAGCTTAACGAGCACTGCTTGACTGCCCTATGGGCTAGTCTGACCCTGTACAGGTGTCCTGGCGTGTATCTTTGAAGGCAAAGCAGTGCACTTGCTGGGATTTCGCCTGCAACAGTGTGAGATGCAATGCTCCTAAAAGTCGTTTGGCTCTTGATTTTGTTAAGTCCCGGAGCCAGTTACCAGGGTTGGATTGGTAAGGCGGGCACTCGGTAAATGGCCAAAGGGCTTGTAGCTGAGTTCTAGCTCTGGGCTGCTTTTTTGGGCAGCCTGTGGGCTGTCTGTGCTGTTAGGATGCCGCCAGCGGCCCAGAGGGTGCCTGAGTGGCCTTTCTAGAGGCAGATGGGTGGAGGTATCACTCCCTTTCTTTCGCTGGGCCGGCCCATGAATGTATGCTGATTGAGCTGGGGCAGGGGGCCTTAGCAGAAGTGGTCTCATTTGCATTCATGTGTGGCTCAGCAGTGTGAACTAATCTGTGCATTTTTTAAAATCTAAGTGAAGTTAATAAAACATGCCCCCCACCCCCTTTCTTTTCATAAAACTTCGCTCAAGCAGTGTTTTGCGGAAAGGCAATACGCAAATGTGGGCCACTTTTTTTTGGTGTGCCCGGGCCGGTTTTTTATCCCAATCCAACCCTGCCAGTTACCACAGCCACCTGAAGTTGTTGGTGGTATGCATAAATGGGGTTCATAAATTTGATCTACTCAAGTAAATTGAAAAGCACAGTTAAACTTGATTTGCCCGCCACTCATGATCCATTCACAACACAAACTGGTGGTAGTGCAGGGGTGGTGCCAGTTGCCGGAAAACCAACAATGCAAGGTGCAGATCACTTCAGATGTGGGATCTATTGTAGGTTGTCCTCTGCAACAGTCACGTCACGTGAAGCTGCGCCACGGCCCGGGCTGAAGGTGAGACTGCTCATTAAATGTAGCCAGCCCCCAGACCAGGACAGGATGCCAACTGTTTATTAACGATAATAGTTTGCAATGCTTCATCAGGCCACTGTGATCAGACAGCACACAGTGTGTGTGTGCACTGCACTCTGCCTGCAGCGCACCAGGCTCATGTGATCCTTTACGGCTCCGTGCACTGCAAAAGATACAGGGACAGGAAGGAATCAAGATGGCTGTGAATGGAGCGATTTTAACACAAACCAAGCACTCCAAAAATATACTTACTAAGGAGGTGCTGAACACTGACAATAGGAGGGGGCTAGAGCAATCGCAATGCGACAACCGGTAGGGCTCGCAAATAGGATCATATCGCAGATAAGCTTAAAGGGAAACGAGAGCGGCCGTGCGTCAGCAAGAATCAGCGGGTACCATTCCATGCAAATTAAAAAGTGCCCTAACAAACAACAAAAGAATTCAAGCCTAATGACACTTGTTACAGGGGCAGTCGCCTCAAAATTGAAACCACACCCAAAGGCGGTACAAAGAGCAGCGTTCCAATAGTAAAAACAAATGACTACGGAAAGGCACACAAAGGAACAAATAGAATGAGGGGGTGTGGTCTAACATCACAGATAGATTACTGCATGCCTCGCAGAGCAGCCCATGCGTGCTGTCTCTAGGCTCGACCTAAAAATGAGAGTCCAATGACAGTATACAGTGTTAAGCAATCTTTCTTTTAATCACAACGACATGCATATGTTACATACCCTGCTATTGCGCCCATGACAGTGTGCACATCACTGAACATACACATATGCAACAGTTCTGTCCTTTAATTGTGTATGCTCCCAACAGTGAATTCGATATCCAAGCATCGATTTTGTGAGCTTGGTACACATAACACTGTAAATTAGAAAGGCGCATTCAAAGTAGCAGCTATATTCAGTACTTAATTTGTAAAAATAATAAAGAAAATAAGCACAAGTGCCCAAAATTTTCCATAAGAGGCCTCTCCCATTTTCACCTCTTGCAATGCATGTTTGGTGGAATTTGTTCCCAAGAAATTTCTGAACTACTTGGGGTCAAATTGTGCTTTTTATAGCTCAGATTTCAGTTAAATTTGTTAAAAAGTCACACAAAGGACACACTTAAAATATTCCAGTACTTTTAGGTCCTAGAGTGAGCATATATAGTTAAGATCACAAATTAACCACGGCAATTAATATTTCTTTCTTCTTTGGGACATCTATGTTATTAGTTCCGTTTAGTTGATTCTTTCAGCAATATACTTTCATTTCATTATGTATTTCTCTCCCAAAGCAGAGGCTGGCTTGAAAAACAGATACAATTATGACAGAGTTAGCCAAACTCCTTAACGAGAAAGTAAAACATGCCAATTATTAAAATGGTAGTAGATGGGAAAACAGTTGCACGTCAAAAATTCGTGGCTACAGTACAAACGACGAGCAAGTACAGTTCAGGGTCAATATTTGTGTGCTGCTCAACCATTAAAACATTCTGCTATCCATAGATGCTGCAGGAATGACAAGGACACGTCATTCACAGTTCAATAAATCGATTAGTGGAGCACACTTGTTATAATTTTCAAGGATGAGATACAGTTCCTTAGGTGTGTTTCTTCTTATCATATTGATGGTAGCTTGATTTAGACCACATCATATCCATAGTAGAAACAGCCATTGGTGGTAACCTGATTCAGCCCACATTTAATTGAGAACAGGCAATATGTATTTTGTCTTTGGAACTTTGGCATAAAACATTTTACAATATTCAAAAACATTGTGGTAGATTAATATGATGGCAGTCACATACTGATTGTACAAAGAGAACCAAGGGCACCCCAAACACAAAGGAACAGACTGAGCAGTGTTTTTTTGAAGAAGAAAGCAATTACAGATGGATAGTGAATACACACTACAGGGTACAATGTACATCATCATACGAAACAAAGATATCATGTGAGCTGTAACACAATGAAAGCAAGGAGTACACAGTGATAATATATCTGTTGGTATTTCGGCTGACATGCATGGTGGATGAACTGTATCGAGAATTACTTCCAAAACATATACTCTGCTGTGATAGAAAGTACATCGCAAATTGGCTGGTGTATTTTATTCCGAAGGGGCTGAACCAATTTACATGTGAAAAACGGGAAACAGCGTTTACAACGCTGTCTCCACAACGCAATGCCATTACAACGCGGTCGTTACAACGACCGCGTTGTTATCATAATACCATTACATCGCAAGTCATTACAACGACTTGCTGTAGGAGGCGCACTGGTTTTGGATTTAAAATCCAACACCTTCCCTGCTGTTGCGCAAACTGGAGTAGGAATAGTAAATAGTACTATTCCTAAGTCCAGCGCGCCCCCTACTGCAAGTCGTTGTAATGATTTGCGATGTAATGGTATTGCGTACTAACAACACGGTCGTTGTAACAACAGCGTTGTAATGGCATGCGATCAAATTGCAGGCGTTGTAAGGAGCTATATTCGTGAAAAACATATGCTCAAGTGAGCCAGGAGATTCCTCTCAGCACCAGCAATTGTCTGAATGTAAGATTCCTAGTTTGTGCTATGTGGATTGAGTTCAGTATGATTTGCGTATTGCCCTGATTGCAGGTGTGAGTTTAGCAAGGAAGGAGGGATGCCATATTCTATCCCAGGTAGCGTCCCAGAAATGTGATGTCAGTTCCTCTGAGATGTAAGAGGACCATTTCTGTTTCAGGCTTTTAAGAAGGTGCAACCTAGGAGAATCAAGTAAATTATAGATATGCAAGCTGAGTGGTCCGCCCTTTTGAGCTTGCCAAAAAGATCTGGAAGGTTCGGGTATATGGTTTCGGTAGTTTCCTAATGATACTTTTAAGTTTAGAAAATTATAGAATTCAATAGGAGGGAGACCATAATGTGTACTCAAGCATGCAAAGGAGATAGGATGCAGGGAAGTGCCTAAGCGTCCAATTAAATGAATGCCCCTTAGAACCCATTGTGCCCATAACACAATTTTCCTCTCAAACCTAATTCTCTGGCTGTGCCATAAGGAGGCTTAAGTAGAATAAGCGAGATGGTTACATAGAATTTCATCAACCTGAAGTAGAGCAGATATCGTGTTGGAGAGGATGGGGTACGAATGAGCCAAGGGTAGTTTCTGGAGGCCACGAAAAGTCAGGATGGAACTCAAAGAAAGAGGGTATATTAGATGTGATTCAATGTGGAGCCATGGAGGAGACTGCTCGTCCGCCTCTCTAAAACACGAGTTGCCCTGAGCTGCCAAATTTGCCTGTTGATACCTGAGGAAGTCAGGCATGTTAAGACCGCACCTGGATTTGTTCAGTTTTAAGAAGGGACCTGAAATTCTAGACCTCTTCCCTTCCCATAGGAAGTCTGAAATTTGCTTGTCCACAGCTTTAAAGAAGCTGGTGGCGAGGTTTATGGGAAGCATACTCATTACTCACGAGGAAGTTGACTAGAGGAGCAATCATCATTTTACATGTGTCTGTTCTACCCCACCATGTCAAGTGCTTGGTAGACCAAGAGTTAAGTAGGTCTTTGATTTTGGGAAGTGTTTTGGTATTGTTAATTGTGAGGGAGGAGTTTAGATCTTTGCCAAGTCAAATGTCAAGGTATTTGAGTGCATCAGATTGCCATTTCAATCCTGAATTGAATTGCCCAGAATTGAGAGAGTGTAGTGGAAATTCATGGGGAAGACCTCTGTTTTGGAATGGACATATTGTGGGGGATTGCCACATCAGCATCCTCAGTGATGATAAGGACATCATCGGCATAAGCTGCAACCAATTGGCTGCCTGATTAAAATTGTACCCATGCTAGGTCTTCTGTCGGTTTGTTAATAGACATTATCCACCCTTGGTATTCTGTACTTGCTCATAGTACCTGCTTTTAATTCTTGCTCATAATTAAGCTGCCTGTTCTTGCTCAGGAGGACCAGTTCTGGTTTAGTCTGTTTGACTTTTTCTGATAACGAAGATAATAGAAAAGTACTCATTTGTCACTGTCATTTTATTTACTGTTATTTAGCATTCTCACTTAAGTTCCACTGGTCCCTTCCCAAAACAGGAGTGTTAGTCAATGTTTCTGCTGCATGTCACTGCTTCCCACTCCCTGCTGCATGGTTATTACAGCTGGATGTTGCTCCTTGCATAGGATTACGCTCCATGCAATTTAGAAGATATTACACGTCATGTCATATCTGTCTGCACTTCGTTAGGTATCTAGTTGATGATTCTGGGAAGGTTCACATCATCTTTCATAGGATGGAGTTAGGATAGTTGATGTTAAGGCTTGGCCTCCTCTTGGCCTTCCTCTCTTCTACCAAGGTTGGGAGGGGAAATACGACTCCTCTGCATTTCGGGGTGAAGGTGGCGGGTGGATTAGTAGTTGGGGTTTTATTTGGTTCACTTTCCCTTCTCTTCTTTGTCTCCCACTTTCTTCCTTCTTCTCTCCTGCCTCAATTCATTCAGCCGCTCTCCACATCACCATATATCTAGATTTTTGTGGCAGGTCCTACTGTTTCTCTCTATTACTTCTTATGGCGGTCGCGATAAATGATTTAATAGTGGGGTTCATCACTTTAGGCATTCCTCTTATCTGGTTGTCCCATAAACATGATATACCACATATATGTTTTATGAAATATTTCAAGCTTGTGGCTTACTCTCCTGCATTATCCATGCATTGGATTTCATAATGGCATTACATGCCCTCTTTCTGTACTCAATACTCTGCGTCCCCATGCGTTTGAGATATATACTTGCGCATGTCACTATACCACATGTACCCTCTTTCACTGCAGCACCCCTGGTATATTGTCTATACCGCTCAGTATCTATTTCTGTATCCCAGCGTCTATTCTCCCTTAACAAGTTTTGTGCACTACTGTTAGATGGCTGGCTGGTCTTAGAATTGTCCCACATTGAAAGGGACTTTCACACTCTGTAAAATGTAAAAAGATAGCTGATTACTGCAATAAATTAAAGGGGGATGTAATACTACTACAAGTATCACCCTGTTTTCCCAAAATTGGAAATCAATGTTTTATCCTAAATGCATGACCACCAGGGTCGTTGGTTGATTACTAGAGTTTCAAGGAAAACTATGAAATTTGCCATAGTAAATATCTACACTTCCAATGACAATTCTTTTGAGTTTTGGAAGGACTTGGACAAACGCCTCTCCAAAATCCCAGATAAAATAGGCATCATAATTGGGGGGGGGAGGGACTTTAACCTGCAAATGGATGGTGTCTTAGACATTCTTCACATAAATTCCCAGACAATAGACCACATAAGCAAATGATTATGTTGCAAAAACAACAATTTGGTTGACATCTGGTGGCAATTCAACCCATCTGGCATATACATTCTATTACTTTTCTCATCACACTCTCACTAGAGTCGATCACATCTTAGCAGACAAATCCCTGGTCCCCTTGTCACAAAATCTCACGATTGAACTTATCCTAATCTCTGACCACACGTGTATATCATTAGACATCGACAACACTGATATCCCCCATCCATTGAAACTGTGGCGTCTTAATGATGCCCTTCAGGAGGACGAGTCTTCCAAAACCAAAATCATCAACGCAATTACTCATTGTCTGAAAGAAATCATACAAGGTGACACCTCTGATTCGATCAGGTGGGATGCATTGGAAGCTTGCCTGAGAGGCACCCTGTTGAACTTATCAGCTGTCAGGAACAAATCTCTGAGTAAACGTCTTGACTCCATCGAAGCGGAGATAAAAATTTTGAATGAGTCCATTAGACACTCCGCTGGTTTACAGGATATCCCTAAGATGCACAACTTGCAATATGAATATAACCAAATACTAAGTAAAAGAGTGCAGAAATGGGTGGATCTCACCAAAGCGGAGAAATCATCCACTAGAAACAAAGCCGGGAAGGCACTTGTGAACTACCTGAAATATTCCAAAAATAGGATTATTACTTCAGCCATCAGAAACAAGTCTGGTGAGACACTCGCCTCTCCTAAAGAAATTCTGGAAATCTATCCTAAATTTTATGCTGACCTATATATTCCAAACACAGATATTAGATTAAAGAAGTGCTCATCATACCTGAGCTCATGTAAGCTCCAGATTGCCTCCTTGGAGGACAGATCCCTCCTTAAAGTTCCAATTACATCCAAGGAGATTTTCCTTGCCATGAAATCCCTCACATCTGGGAAAGCACCTGGCCCTGATGGGTACTCTGTGAAGTTTTACAGAAGATTCTCTGATCTTCTATCTGTCTCCCTGCAAGCCCTTTTTCATGCGTATGCCTCTACGGGTGGTGTCACTGGCTCAGCCTCTGAAACCACAATAGTGGTTATCCCCAAAAAAGGCAAAGGCTCCCTGGATTTTAGGAACGTCAGGCCGATATCACTAATTAATATTGATTGTAAGCTATACGCTAAGGTCTGAATATAAATAAGCATTTAGAATGCAGTTGATCCAAGATGTTCAAGAGGAGGTCACAGCTGCTCAATGTCGGTTTCTACTATGAATATGGTGTGGGCTAAATCAAACTGCCATCAATACAACAAAGGGAAACACACTTCATGAGCTATGTCTCATCCTTTAAAACTATAACAAATGAGCTCCTATTATTGATGTACAAAAAAATAAAACATGTCAGGCAGAACATTAAACCAACAGCAGTCATTAATACAGCTTCCCTAAGTGGGGTAGCTTGCCACATGACAGGTCAAATGTGTCCATGAGGAAATTAAGTCACCGGCAAGAGCATCACTGTCAGTACAAAAGAAATATTTAATTTCATGGGTTCCACCAACGAAGAAGTTTGAAGATTATAACATGGAAAAAGACGGAAATAGAAGGGGGGAAGGCCAAAGGCATCTGCAAATAAATGGGAAAGCCGTGCAGCCTGCAATACTGCCTGCAGAAGAATCACATGTAACATTTTTCTTCCCTCTTGCTTGTGTAACTAGGGCCAGTTGGTAGAAGATGCACGCGACTGGCAGACCCCATCATTACACATAGACCATGAAATAAAACATCACAATGACTGCAACTTGCGCCACTGGCCTCCCTGGTGTAGTCTGTGCAAATACCTCTCCCAGGAATGTAGACGCAAGCTGCTGGGCCCCGGTGTCAATGTGCTGCTGGCTATTGATTTTGCCAAGTCCAACTGAGGAACGGGTTTATTAAGCAAGGCTATGGTAAAATCATGTTGATTTTCCAAAGCAGCTTCTTCTGCCACTGGTTTCTTCTGCTGCTGAGCGTAACTAGTGATTGTTATAGTATCTGAGTCAACACATGACTGTCTAGAACAGAGTTCTTCAATCTGTGGGGCGCGCCCCCCTGGGGGTGCACGACACCATCTCAGGGGGGGCGCGCACTCCACTGTAAAATCTTACCTTTGTTTATCTTGTACTGTCCTACGATCGCAAGTCTTCACTCATTTCAAATGGGGATTTTTGATAGGAGAACTCTGGAGCAGCAGCAGCCAATCAGCGCGTAGGAACGTCACCACTGACGTCCCACCAATGATGGGGACAGCAGAAGAGATTGCAGGAAGTGCCGCGAAATTTGCGTGCATAAAGCTCCTGCATTCCACTGCTTGCTGCCTTTTCTTTTTTGTTTCCTTTGTTTTACCGTCGCCTGGCTGTGAAGGACTTTGCTGAAATCTACAACAGGTAAGGGGGCTTTTTCGAAGGGGGGTGGGGGCCGGGTTGGGGAGGAATTGGCTGGGGGTTCGGCAGTAACGGAGGGAGGGGGAGGGAGGGGAAATCGATGGAGCACGACGTGCTCATTCTTTTTTAATTTCACGAGCTAACCGTCCTAGGACATTTAGAGCAGTCTAATCATCTTCCAGATCTTATTACTTAGACTAGCAAAGTGACATAGTAAAACTTCAAAACATGGGGGCACAACCAAAGCAATCACGGCACTGAATGTACACCCATAAGTAATTTCAAACACCAGATATGTGTAACTGATATACAGTCCAGTATATTGCCTTTGCATAGTAATCTGCAATGAGACACGAACTTGAGAGAGCTTTTTTTCTGGAGAACATATAAAAACAGCAACAACATATCACTGGCTGAGCACAGCAAAACAATTTGTCGACAGCATGCAGGAAGAATTTTACAAATTCATAATAAAAGACAATTGCAGGAGGTGCCGCTGTCGTTCTCTAAGCACAGCAAACATTGATTCCGATAAAACTAGCAAAGTCACAGAAGGAGAAATAATCTTCCAGAACAGAGCCCTTGCTCAAACTGCCCTAACAATCTCTTATCCAATGAGCTGGTTAATTCCTACAGTTGAAATGCTTTAGCTGCAGTGGGAGGCAAGGAGTCTCCTCTGTTAAAACCGAAAGCGAACGAACAGTCTGCCTGTTCCTTCGCGTTCGGTTTCATAGCAGAGGAGACTCCTTGCCTCCCACTGCAGCTGAATCATTTCAGCCCTAGGAATTTAACCCCCTCCTCTTCCCAGAAAGGAGACAACGTTTCTTTTAAAATTACACAGGCAGGCGCACAACGTCCACAGGGCTAAAATGGCTTCAAGTTGCCAAAAGAAAAATGCCAGCCATGTGTTATCTAAAGAGCCTGCAAATTGTTTGTCTTGACACTAAATACAGGTTATAAGTAAAGAAGTATGTATTCATTTGTAATGTGACTTTTCTGTCTTTGTTCCCTTTAATTATCAGTCATGGATCAGTCAGGCAGCCCTAGAACAAAATTAAAAGTGCTTTCTATTTATATTTACTGTTCAAAGTACACACAGATAAGTACTGAAAATACAGCTTTAGGTGACTGCTTATTTGTGTACCGCATGGGACATCAAAATAATGAGCTGGCAACCCTAATCATAAAACTGGAAGTTTGTTGCAAGATCAGCACATTATTTATTTCCTCCACCCTCGATCTCTGGTTAATGCCATAATAGCAATAGTTTAACATATCTGAAACCCTTCGCCGCTGTCAATAACATGCTGAGTTACCTCAAGTGTCTGGGAATGCACCCTGCATTCAGACAACTCTCTCCTCATTCTCGCCCTTCACTTTCACCCTCACCCTGCACTCACAGCGATCACAATGCCCTCACACTGATCCCCATGCACTCACACCATTCACCAGCTCACCCTGCATTCACAGGGATCACTCTGCACTCACAATGCACTTGCGCTGTTCGCCCTGTACCTCACCCTGCAGTCACACGAGCACACTACTCAACCTGCACTCAAGTGACACTTCACTCACCTGTCCCCCTCATTGCTCAATCTGCAATCTCACTCAAATAAGCCCATCACTAACCATACATTAATTCGTCCCACTCTGCTCTTGCATCCGCACCCAAATTCATATGGTCACCTCACTCACCCTGCAGTCACTCCTCTTACCCTACTCTCACACTCGCATGGCTCACCGTGCACTCACATGGGCACTCCTGCCACCCACACAGCGCAGAGGGATAATGTGCCTGCTACAAAGAACGTGTACCATGCAGATCAAAGAACTGAGTGTGAGAAAACTGAGTAGCGCTATAAAAAAATGAAATTTTTGCCAGAAAGGTGCTATAGAGAATGAGGTGCACTGTTGGTGAGTGGTAGTGAGGGAATTCATGGAGAAGGATGAAATGGGGGAGGGGTTGCCAAAAAAGACGGTTGCACTGTGTGCGACTAGTGCTATGGCCAGCCCCCCCCCCCGGAAGTTCGGGTCTAGTTGCGCCCCTGTACACAAGTATGGGCATGTCGTGCCCCATCAAGTGTTCATCCTAAATTACAAAGTTACACATTTACATGCACTGCAATCCAGCCTTTCAGGGGGCCCCTTGATAGAGACAGCTATGTTTTTGCCCTGATGGCCTGGAATAATTCCTAAACAGATTCCTGTGAATACTGTTTTTTTTTCATTTCTTTTGAATGTGATTGATGTGAGAGTCTATTACTATTTGCACAGAAATGTTTGTTTCATGCAACAACCATAAAAAAGTTTTTTTAGATCCAAACAGGCCCTCACATATGAGAAATTGGAGGATATCACAGATATTATTCACTGTAAAATTAGTGGATGTGGAGCACAGCCTGAGGATGGCAGTAGCAAAAATCCATCCACAGATTGACCGTCTCTGTGGCGAAAAACAGGCACACCTGTCACATTAATGTTGGTGGTGTTATTATCAATCTATGTCTTGTGTAAAATAAAGCATCCTAGTAAAAACAATTTGCGCACATTTTATCTTGGAAAATTGTTTTTGAGCTGTGTAAAAAGCCTGTCATTTAACCACACCCACTCACAAACCTGCAGTTTACTAAACACTCTTATTGTGTTGACCATTATTTGCCGGATATGGCCCGGGATATGCGGGTGGCGGTCGATTATGTAGTGTACCAGACTCCAGAAATTTCTGACAGGTGGTATGGGGGCCCGACATCTAAAAAAATTCAGCTGGGGGGGCTCAACCTACAAAAGTTTGAAGACCACTGGTCTAGAAGCAGGCACTGCGTGAAATCAAATCACGTTTATTTAGCTATTGTCTGCTAACCAGCATTGCTGCATTAGAACAATAAAGATAAGTAACTAATATTGGATAACAGGGTATCATACATACTACAAGGAGATGCATAAACTACCATGTGTTATTAACAACAGTTAAGCTACGACATAAAGAAGAGGACTGCTGTTCATTCATACTGCAATTTTTGGGAACATTTAGGACTCATATCATATTCGACAGTAAAATGAAGAAAGACAAAGAAACAATATACATTTTAACAACAAGCTCAGAACATGACTCCGCTACCAATATGGAATAAAAGAAAAAAACATTGGGTTTTGTTCAAGCATGCACAGATAATGGAAGTATGGAAACATTTCATACAAATATTCTAGTGAACCATGTGGTGGTAGGCCATGTAGCCTAAGTTTATTCTGTCGCAGTACATAAACATCAAATGCAGCAGAAGAAATACATTATAGTCATTCAAGCTTTGTGTTCTGCTATTTGGACCCTCTCCAAACATCAGAGTTCACAAAGACGGGAGATGCAAGATCCAACGTGCCCTAGGAGCAATGAAAAAGTGTCCTTTCCAATGGCATTCCGGTATTGATTCCTTTCAGTCTTGGAGACATTAGTGATTATGATGTTTTGCCGCGCTTCAATTTGAATTCAAATTTTATCTTTCTTTATTCTAGGCATTGTTTTCATCTGTTTGTTAGATCCTTCCGTCACATTTGGGGTTGTCACCATCAGCTTAGCGAAGAAGTTGCACTCATTTCGTCTAGAGCTGTGAGACTACATGGAAAATTACACGGTGTGTCACCTGTTAGGTTTGACATTGGACTACATTCCTCTGATTCTCTGTCAGCTTCATTTAGCATATGAACTAGGAATGAATTGGACAGGGTAAACCCATAGTCTATGCAAAATCCGTATGTGCATTTGGAACACTAATGGCCTAGCGAACAAGACGGAGGACCTCGAGGGATTAAATTACCTAAAGACATTCAATGTGATACTACTCCAGGAAACCTGGGAGGACAAGGTATTTGAGCTCCAGGAGTATACGTCACAATTTGTTCCAGCAAGAAAGGGATCCAACTTCGGTCATTCCTCGGGGGGACTGATGATACTTGCCTCAATAACCACAATAGGAGATATTTCATCAATAGAGGCACAAATCGAAGCCCCAAGTGCCATCCAGGCAGTGATGATAACACTCAAGTTTAACATGAAATGCCAGCAAATCATAATAATTAACACCTACGTGCACCCCAAACAAAAGTCAAAAGCTGCAAAAGAGCTGTTAAAAGAGCTGAAAAGGGTTATGGAAAAGCGGGACGCAGACCACATCATCTTGGCAGGCGACTTTAATCTACACCTTATCGGGTCTGGGCCAGAGGATGAACTTGTGCAAGACCTAACCACTGCTTGGGGAATACCGAATCAGGGCCCAGCAAACTTTGGGAAACCAACAAGATGCTCGAGGTACCTTCTCCAAGAACTTGAACACCTAAATATGAGAGCACTGAACGGCCTCTTTAAGGAGGACAACCCGCCGGTTGCTACATTTAACTCAACAAATGCCTCCTCTTACCTAGACTTCACCTTCATAACCTTACCTATGTTCAACAAAAACGATTCCTACAGAATAAGCAACAATGAACATAGTGATCACCTACCCCAGGAAGTGATATTAAAAGCAAACACAGTACATCTACTGGAGGCACGCAAAACAATTGGCACAAAATTCACCTCAGACTTCAAATGAATAAGGTGCAAACCTAACACCATCGAGGAAATATCAGTCACCGCAAAAATACTTCATTGCCAAGGAAAAGACATGCTAATCCAACCTGGGAAAGTATGGAAAAATTTCATAACAACTCTTGGGGAGAAATTTGCCACCGGGATAGGAAAGAAACCGGGAAAATCTGCGGCCACCCCATCTAGGGTGGCAATTTGCCCAGAATTAAAGAATATCAAATGCACAATAAACCAAACGCTAAGGCAGCTTCACCAAACTCCCCACAACCTAGATCTGCAAAGTGATCTGTTGAAACTGAAGGCACTAATAAAAAGAAAGAAATGGGATAAAAACAGATTAAAGAATGAAGAACTATGGGCCAGGACACTCCACGATGCCAAACAAATGAACAGCGCCAAGTTCTGGCAGACGATCAACAGAATTCAACGACCAAACCACCCAGGAATAAACTCCAACATAACAGCGGCTGTTTGGGCAGAATACCTTTCTTGCCACTTCAACAATAATGCGCAAAAGGAGGACGAGGCAGACAAAGAACCCTGGATCGCCAAAAAAGACAGAGGCACCATGCACAGGGGAAAAACGATGCAGAACACCATACAAGCAATGCATAACGACTCCCCCCGGAGTAGACAAAAATATCCGGGAATAGAAACGGTAGCAGGCCCCGAATCATCACCGTTCAACAACGAAGAGTGCCATGAAATGACTGCAACGCAGATCAAAAGACAGATAGCTAGGGGTAGACTTGAAGGAGCCCCAGGACCCAACAGAATTCCTCCAATGCATTACAAGCACGTCGCGGAATACTGGAGTAAAGCATTAGTCCCAGTTTTTAAGGACATAAAAGGCGCACCCACAATCCCGAAGTCCTGGAAAGGATCGATAATTATCCCCATCTTTAAACAGGGTGACAGGAACGCTCCAAACAACTATTGGTTAATTGCCCTAATCGATATTGTAGCAAAGTACTATGCGGGAATAATCCTGGAAGAACTAACAACCTGGGCATCAGAAAACTCTATCATCCCAATAAACCAAACTGGGTTTTGCCATGGACAAAGAACCACCACTAACATCATGACGCTAGCCCTGTTGATGGACGGGGCTAAAGTGGCAAAGTATCCCTTATTTCTATGTTTTATAGATTATACCGCAGCCTTTGACCACGTAGATCGTGCCAAACTATGGCAAAAACTGGATAGCTGGGGGTTACCGAAACCCCTTTTAGACCAGCTGATACTGCTACACACCGATACCTGGGTCAAGATTAAACTAGGAGCAGGGACGCACCTCTCAAGGCGAATCACCACCTCCAAAGGGCTAAAGCAAGGGTGCGTTTTTATGACCCTTACTCTTTAACCTCTTCCTAGCTGATCTTCCTGGGAAATTGGACAAGAACACATCACATGCCCCGAAATTGGGAAAAATTTCGCTGTCTGACTTGTTATACGCGGATGACCTAGTGTTGATAAGTCGGACTCCTATCGGCCTGCAACATCTCTTGAACACCACCAACAGTTTCTCCCAACGAAACGCCCTAAAAATAAACCTTAAGAAAACAAAAATCATGGCAATAAACTATCACAAAAGGAAAAAAAATCAACTGGTATTTAGAGGGGCAATGCCTGGACCAGACAACAAACTACAAATACCTAGGACTCCTTCTGGACTATAAAGGCTCATTCAAACCCCAGCTGGAGTCCCTATGTATGAAGGGCACCATGAGCTACCTAGCAATGAAGCCCCTGAAAAAAATGCTGCCTGATCTAACTCTTGACCTTTTATTACAGGTGATACGTGCAAAATTACAACCAGCGCTAACGTATGGGAGCAAATCGCTAAAAGGGAGAGATGCTGTGGCTTTGGACAAAGTAATAGCCAACACCTACAGAGCAATTTTTCATCTCCCAAACTATGTGTCACCCGCCCAAATACGCTTAGAATTTGGGCTTCAAAAACAATCGGTGGAAAGGAGGGCCAAATCAGGATCCTTAAATTCCCACCTTTGGAACGAGCTGTCATGCCATGAAAAATCACCTGCCAGGGAGTACTTGCTTGACTCCCTAAAGCTACTGGGACTGTCCGACCTTTGGGGGGCCTCCATAGACCATCAGAACTTCAAAAAGACTGTGACAAAACTAACAAAAATGGTATCTGTCTTAGAAGACAAGGAAACACTGGCTAAAAGGGCTCATGGTTGGACAGTACTCCGTGACTACAAAGCCCTCAAACCACAATCTTACCTGAAAACGGAGTTAAAACGAGGATAAAAGAAAAATTCCTAAAGCTGCGGCTGGGTATCCTATCGACCCTCCCACACCTCCCACCATGGAAAAGGAGATCAGGACTCCAGTCCTGCCGTCTATGTGAAAGAGGGAACGAGGACCTTGTGCACGTCATCTGCATCTGCCCTAACCTAAAGGATATAAGAAGCACCCTACTTCGACCAATATTCAAGCGAAATGGCACCAGGACCTGCAGGCAGGCAGTAAAACTGTGCTTTAATCCCGCCGAAACACAGCTAAACTACCGGCTTACAAAGGTTTTTGACACAGTGACGAGAGACTCAAGTACGCATCGCAAGTAGACATTGGTTAAACAAAAATAGCTGGGCCGGGCTGTTATTGTTGCTTGACCTGGCAAGCCTTTGCTATTGCACCTTATTTAACGCACAGGCACTTTAGATCCGATGAAGCGCGTAAGCCCTAAAACGTGAATTTTAACAGGATGTATAATGATGGCTGCTCAACTTGGCAAAGCTCTAGCTAGCTTAGTTTTCTCTGACGCACATGCACTTTAGATCTGTTGAAGAGCGTAAGTCCCAAATGTGAATTTTAACATGACGCATAATGATGGCTTTCAACATTGTTTTTATCTGTTGAACTACGTATATGAAATTGTTACTGTTATGTGTATGCAACAGTTTTAATTAATCATGCATAATAATAATAAACTAAACCATAGTCTTTGTCAAGTGTTTGCATCTTAGGGACTTGGTCAGAACTATCTGCATGCAGTGAGACCTTGTTCTGCTTGTTTTACGGAATTCCAACTTCCCAGAGCCCTTTCCGTTATCTGTACCTACAACAGACTCATTAGCTCTGCAACTAAGACTATGGCTTGGGCAATGGCTTTGGGGGAATGTGTTCTAATGTCATTAGCTCTTTCTCTGGATTACAGGGAGATACAGTTGTTGCAAGGCGGAGCACGAGTAGGAGTGTACAGCCATTTTTGCCAAGCCTACAACTATATCAATGCGTTTCAACGTGTCACCAAAATGTCCATGATGCTCTGTACGTGTCCCAGGCAGGTGTTTTATTGACGCATCCTGTGCCTCATAAATGACTGAATTTGTACTTGGAAGCCCTCCTTTGCTTTCCAAATGCACTGGGCAAGAACCTGAAATCATCTGTTGCAGCATCATGTCTGTCTTCATCATTGTTTGGATTTCCATAGCTCCCAGAGAGTTAAATGTGGAAAGCTTCAAAACTCACCTGCTGCGGATGCTGGTGCTCTGGGTGAAAGGATCCTAATTGTGTGGCTCAGCCTGGTGAGCATGCAGTGGTCACTGAGCACCTGGATTACCATGGGAATAAGCACTCTATTCAACTGCTTTTGAGAGGGACACCAGAAGAGGAGAATGTGACTGATGAGACGGAGCTGTGAGTGTGCAGATGCGGGACAGAGACACCCAGAGACCCGAGGGAGGTTTACAAATGTTCCCAGAGATGTTGGATGGAGAGGAGGGGCAAAGTCAGGGATAGAATCAGGAATGAGAAAAAGGATGTTCTGAGGTTGAGGGAATGGGTGGGAGGCGTAGGGCACACTGGGGTCTACGGTCCACGAGTAGAAGGGGATCCAGTGGAAGAAAGATGTAGGAAGTAGTAGGGGGTTCCGAGAGTCTGTAGAGAGAAGGTTGTGCTCCCAGAATGTGGCAGAGGAGTGCAAAAGTTGGTGATGAGGAGGGGGCAGTCTGCAGAGGGACTATTGATTTACAGGACTGAAAGAGTTGTCCTGTTAGACCTGGAGGTGGCCCTGGAAATCAAGGGCATTTTCAGTTCCTGGTGAATAACTCTAAACACTCTGGATGGGATTGAGGGGGTGGTTTGCAGTAGCTGGTGTGGGCTAGTCTTATATAGAGAGGGAGAGTATTTCAAGCAGTCACTGAAAAGATAATGTTCCTGACAGGCCTGGGTAATTCACAGCTCTGGATGGGGATCTCTCCTGCCAGTGGAAGCACAAGAGAGGGCCAGATCAAGAGTGGTCAATGTTCGGCCGTTCTACAACTGTCCCCACATGAAGGGTGAGCTCACCCTCTTTTTAGTTATTGTGAAGTTGTCATCCATCTGTCCATGCTGTCATCCTTGGTGTCACAGTGCAGCTGCTGACAGTGGTCCTGATGTCTAATTCCATGCTTAGTGGGGTTTGTGGACAGTCTCAATTGGGACCTCCAGGGACAGACAGAATGGCAACACTGGTAGGCATCAATGGTGGCATAGCGAGGGGTGTGCCACAGGTGCGGTCACGGCAGATCAAATGCTGTGTTCTATGGTACCATCACTCATGTTCTGGACAAGGGCAAGGCTGAAGAGCCCAGGACCAAAGGAGGAACAAACGAGTCCCAGTGTACAGCACAGGCTATATCACACAGACTCTTGACACAAAAAGTGATATGTTTTATGTATAAAATAACTTTGAAACTACAACAAGGATTGAGCTGCATCTCCACATGCACGTCACCTTGTCCATACTGGATACACTGCAAGCTTTCCATAAAATACAATGTGACTTGTACGATAAATAGCACTTCACAGTGCTATAATAGTGTTGACGACAAAATGGAAGCCACAACGAGATTGTCTTTTGGACTTGCACAACACTACATGTACTTTCTCTTTCAGGCAATCATCGGTGCTGCCTCTGTAGAACTGGTGCAGCCCCTGTAGAACTGAGTAACCCATTGTTATAAAGGTTCCACAGAATTTTAGTGCCCCGTGCAATATCTCAAAAATACAGAAAACAGTGCGAGATTGACAGCACACTCAATGAGACCTGGAACATAACCTGCATTTCACACCGAAAACATAAGTTGATGGCAAAATGACAATAAAAAAAAAAAAACAGAAGGCTTGGACTGCATGCAACATGTGCATTTAGGAGATTAGTAGCGTCCACTGATTCCAATATATATTTGTGCTTCCAGGCAGTTGAGGTTCATTGTTTATAACTCTGAGATGAAAAGGGGAGACGCCAGTTGTTAAGTTAGCAGAGTGTTTACCCTGGGGGAGGGGGTAAGGTTTGGAGGTCTTTTTACATACACAGCATCAGAGACGTACACTACTGACTCACTCGCAGGATATTCCAGAGCAAATGACGAAGCCCACTTCAAGCAGAAGGGGTTATTACAATATGACAGAGAAAAAACATGTACAGCTTATATTCAGATGCCAGTAACGCACACACATAAGATAGATTAGATGTCGGGACACAAAAATGAGGCAATAAAAATGGCCACATGGAATGTGTGGGGTCTCTATGGTATGTATGTGTTCTATACCTCTTTATGTATCCATTGAGGGTATGCAGTAGGAATTGCTTTCCTCTAAGAGCACACCTGACAGATGCAGAAGCGATTACTGTCTGAATAAATTAGGGGAACAATTCTATTTTTCAACATTTTTTTCATAAACAAGAGCAGTGTCAATATGGATGTCGCCTGGTGTCCTTTTTAAGCACAGGCACTCACAAGCTGATATAACGGGTAGACATACTCATCCATGGCTTTCTTGGTGGGGTAGAAATATGCTTGCTAAATTCATATGCTGCTATGCTCCCAACATAAATGATAAGGCTTACTCGTGCAATAACCACACTCCACGCTGTTACTTGTAGCGTAAAAGGCTATTTTATTAGGACAAGGTCTCAACACTTAAACTTTGTTAAACATTACATAAATGCAACTATAACTTCTTAACATAAACCATACCATTTCATTCTCCCTTTGCCATTCTCAAACACCACCTCATCTGCTTCACTCCTCCCCTTTCACTCTCTGACCTCTTTCCATATCCCCATTCTCTCCTTCACTTGTCCTCCAAACATCCTCCCTTGAATTTCCTCCATTGCTCATTGCATCCTGCACACCGCCATCAGTCACCTGTGCACCCTCCCCCCGA
Source organism: Calotriton arnoldi (assembly GCA_963921515.1). Lineage (NCBI taxonomy): Eukaryota > Metazoa > Chordata > Amphibia > Caudata > Salamandridae > Calotriton > Calotriton arnoldi. The sequence goes on along the minus strand of CAWUFW010002308.1, from coordinate 547,452 downwards.
GGGGTGGATCTGCCCATATGTGACTCACCACCCCTCCAAAGCACCGCTTATGCCCTGCAACCTGTCGCAAACTGGCAACGCTGTATCACTCTACAACCGTACCCCCTTCTTTAACATGTAGGGTGGGTGGGTGGGCTAACTTTGTCAACCCTTCCCTCCCGGTGGTGCTTGGTATCAGGAAGGGGCCGGATCCTCCTCTCCTGACACCTTTATAGCCCACCTACACCCGCCCCTTCCCCTAACTATCCCTAACCCCTCACCTTGTCCTTCCGGTGTTGCATGAAGAACCCCGGGGGAAGACTAGTCTGCGACGCAAACTTCTCTCGGGGGGCAGCATCGTGCAATAACCACACTCCACGCTGTTTCTTGAAGCGCAAAAGGCCATTTTATTAGGACAAGGTTGCAACACTTAAAACTTTGTTAAACATTACATAAATGCAACTATAACTTTTTAACATAAGCCATACCATTGCATTCTCCCTTTGCCATTCTCAAACACCATCTCATCTGCTTCACTCCTCACCTTTCACTCTCTGACCTCCTTCCATATCCCCATTCTCTCCTTCACTTGTCCTCCAAACATCCTCTCCTGAATTTCCTCCGTTGCTCTTTGCATCCCATGCACCACCACCAGTCACCTGCGCACCCTCCCCCCCGAGGGGTGGATCCGCCCGTATGTGACTCACCACCCCTCCAAAGTGCTGCCAACAAGAGAACCCCACAGAGAGGTTACCTGCCTCACCAAAGGAGCACGTGCACCTTTTGCCATTCCTTAATCCGCTCTGCAGTACCAATTGGATTCATTCCACAATTTGCTAACCGCATCCCGCAGTTCCATCATTTAGTACGCGTTCCACAATCACGAAAGGTGCACCCCATTATCCCTGAACAAGACCGACTCTTCCTCCTTAAGCCCCACGTGCGCAAGCAGCTTGATGTCTCTTCATTGGCATAAAACTCTCATGGCCCTATTCAATTTTCTGCAAGCCTATTCAATAGCTGCGTGTTTTACTGCCCCCTCCAGACTCTGCAGGGCACAAATTCAGTCCAAATCATGCATGTGCCTGAGAAATTCCTCTTGATCACCTCAAGATCTCTCTACATGTGCTGCAGCAAAGTCAGTCCTGACAGACGCACTAAGTCGTTCTCTCCAAGATGTATCAAGAGCATGTCTGGGCAGCCCCTTTGTGGCACCAACTTCGTCAACCATGGTAGGAGCCCCCCCATCGCATCCCCCCTTTTCCCCACCAAAACACCTCGTGGTGGCTGTTCCTCAAGCCCAGATTATGTCCATACTCTTGTTGGTCTGCATACTTGCCCGCCCAGTATATGAAGGAATGTCCTATGATCTAGGTAACTGTCTTGGTTCCTGGCCCCCCTCACACATCCTGCAGTATATAAAAGAAGAAAGTTAGCTCTGGAAACCCCCCTACCCCTCTAACTCTCACCTCTCTCCCCCCGACCGCTACTAGTGGGCCCCTTATTTGCGTACATATCCCTCGAAGCACCTTGACCTCATCTCCCAATCTGGCAAATTCTGCCCCATGACCACCCCAGACGCCCCGCCGCCATTGTGGCGCTGATTCAGAAAGAATGCGTGCCAAAGCTAGATTGTTCCCTGCCCACCTGACGTAGCGCCATGTGCAGTACTGCCAATAACTGGAAGGCCGTCACTCGTCCACCTGATGCATGACAGAAAATCACTGATACTGACCTTCCTGGGATTGAGACAAATTTCTGTCATTCCCTTTGTTAGGATTAAAATTCCCATCCCTGCAACGCACTCCTTTCACGCTATATTAGGTTAGCAATGTGTGGCTAAATAGATGCCATTTGTATTCACGTTATGCAATCCACTGAGTTATCCCCGTAATGCGCAGGCTTCAGTTAGCGAGTGTGACTCCATTTTGCTTTTCGTAATCCTTATTAGGCTGCTTAGACTGTGCCTGAGTTAGGCCACATTGCTCGTATTGCTTGCCTCAGCAGAACACTGTATTTCATTATTATTTTTCTTTCTGCCCAAGGCTGTTTCCCGACTTGCTAATGAGGAGGCCATTCTGCCCTCGCATACCTATCCAAGTGTGTAGTTCTGCTCGCACGTTAGGAGACGCTGAGACCCAGCGCAGTGGCCTTGAGTCTCTGATAACATGTACCCATCTGGCAGGTGGTATCTCATCTCCCTGTGCCTCCTTTGTTCATGTTCGTCCCAGGCCGGTAATTTTCCATGGTGGGCGGGGTTGGAGGCTCCTGGGGAAGAATGATTACTCACTGTAGTCTGTGGGGGAGTCAGTCCCTCAGCAGACATCTTAGGGTGCAGTGTTATGTTTCATATAGAGGCCCTAATATAGACGCGTTCATATATGCCGTATATGGTCATATTCGCATATGCCCTATTATGGTCATAATCGTACATGCCCTATTTTGGTCATAATCGTCTATGCCCTATTATAGTCATGATCTCCTATGCCCTAATATAGGCATGATCTTTCACCTACATTAGTTCCCTACAGTACACAACGAGATCTGAGGGTTGAACGTTATCTAGTCTGTGGTTAGAACACTGCATGGTTTTTCCCGAACACAGGCCTACAATGTACTCATAAATTATGCATGAGCATTCACCAGCTACATCTCCCGCATAATATATATGTACAAAGTTCACCCCTGACGTCTTCCTCATGTCTAACAAAGACCAATACAAACCATACTGAGGGACGAGATACTTTAGGGTATAAATACACCACATCTTGCCACGGTAAGACAGAGGGAACCGAGACTTCCATGCTGACACACTGACCAGAGACGCTGAGGCGCCTGCATGCAGTCGCTCCAGCTGACAGCGGTCTAACACAGCCCTTGCGGGGTGTCCAACTCGAGACCAGGACGGGGTCCCACACTCTCTCTATTCAGGTAATGGGGTTCGACTAAATCCTAGAAGGAGTCTTGGCTCTTAGGCTTTTAGACCTACACATATGCTAGGTAAACTCAGGTACATCTAGTTAGGCATCATAGGAGTATGCGCACTTTTCATAATGCTTTTTATATTCATGTATGTATTCATGATTATTGCAATATGGTAGAACTGTCCTATCCCTTCACTCTTATCGTACTGCTGATAATATATCTCTGCTATTGTCTGCTGGTTGCTACAGCACATATATTTTACACTAGAATAAAAACTGTTCAATAAATACTTATTGAAACGCCCAGACTGTTTATTCTGTGTAACTCTCTGAGACAAAACCGAATAAGTAAGCACGAGTGACTGAGCGAAAAGTAGTACATTGTTTCCACGATTCTGAGGGATCAGGGTTGTCATGATCTAAGGTTGCCAGAAACTAATCTCTCCCCGATAAGAGGAGATTCTAGTGGTACTGTGAGCTACCTAATGCAAATCCGGCTAACATACGCGGTGGGGGTGCACAGAATCAGTCTAACACCAAGCCCACAGTTTATGTTATCCAAACGTGCAGGTCCTGCAGGGGTACTATAGGAACTACCCGACATGGCGCCCAACATTGGTTGGGTACTTATTTAACAGTAGAATCTGAGTAGTTCAGTCGTGCTATTCTCAGAGAACCTACTCACAAAACCCCAGAGAAGTCTGGAGCGGGTGGGCACAAACTCCGCCACAGCTGAGTAGGAGAGATATCCTATTTATCTGCTGTTGGTTAATCAAGCTTGAAGGACATTTAGTTCCTAAATGGTGCATAAAACCTTTATCTTAGTTCTCTTGATAAAGATTTTCTTTTCAAAATGACTGAGAGCGATGAAGAAAGAGTAGATCTGCATGTCTCAGCAGGAGAACAACCCGAAAATGCAATTGAAATTGCACCTAAATTCAGACATACGCTCACCATGAAACTATTAAAAAATGGTTTACCACCAAGGGGTGGCATAGTAGCTCTCGTGATTGAGGCACAAGAATCAAATAAACCAGAGGTATTCTATTCATGGGTTACATTCCCAGCAGCAGATGCCGTAACAAAGACATTTCACTACTACATAGAAGGAGCTGCACCAGCGGAATACTGTCCATTCGATGACATAGAGATTCCACTCATGTACCAGGAACACTTATACTGGTTTAAAGGCGCCCTACCCCACTTAAGAGCAAGAGTAAGACTAGGCCTGCTCGGAGGAGACGGGCCACATGGCCAATACTAGCGGCTTACACACCGCATCCTGACATTGGCACAATGCCACAGCCAGAATTACTCATACAACACAAAGATTTAATTAAAATCTACAGGAACCTGACACAATTCGTCATGAGGACTCTCACAGTTCAACCAACAACAGTTGCAACAAACGGGACCCAATTCCAGGGTACAGCAACTAAAATTACTCCTCAAACATTACACGCGGTAATGGGCAAAATGCCCGCAAAACGCGAACAAATACCATTCTGGATAGCTCAGAAAATAACTCAGCTTGAGGCAGTATTCCAGAATACTACCACCTATGATAAACACAGAATACTAACAATCTGCTTGCCCATTGGGATTACACCACAAATAGAGGACTGCACCTCTTGGGGTTCAGTCTTTGCTGCCATATATACCAGAACGCATGGTATCCCGTCATTAGCAGTAGTACCTTACGTATTGAGACAGATACAAAATGAGTATGGAGCAGAACCTGCTCTAAACTTAGGGATGAAGTTACTAAATAACTTTGACCAGGTATCAGCCATAATACAAGCTAATATTAAAGTGGAAGCAGCTTCAGTGGTGATCTGCCAACGCCTAAGGGAGTTCAGTCCAGTGGATCAACAACACGAACTACCCAAAATAATTGAAACTGCATATGCAGAACTAGGCGGAGACAGTCTAGGTGGGAAAGCATTAAAACCACAACTGGTGGGCAGTCCTGAAAAGGACACTACAAAGTAGACACCTACTTCTTCTAAAAATAAGTGGGAAAATAAAAAACAACAAAAGTCTAAAGACAACAGATCTCAATCCAGAGGTAGGTCTCCTCAACAGGAGCCCTCTGAAAGGAGGTATAACCTCAGGAATTGGGATAATATTAAAAGACCTGACAGGTATCAGGATAGTGATACACGTTCCTCTCGTTCCTTTCAGGGTTCATCAAAAAACTCAGAGAGGGAAGGACGGTCAGAGGAGCGTACAAAGTCCCAAGACACGCAATGCGCTGCGGACTACGCACCTAAAAAAGAAGATAAACAAAAACAAAAACCTCAGTTCAAAAAGAAGAAGGTAGCAGGTCTCAAGATCAGACATGCCCAGAATTCTGAGGACACAGCTTCTGAACGGGGAATGGGCTCTGACGATGCTAGACAGTGCAGCAGAAGTAACAATAGCTCGCCAGAACCTGAAGGAATTTCTGGTGACAGCGGAGTTGAGTGAGTATATCACGGTGGAAACACCTGATACTCGGGTAAGTGTCCCACATAAGTTACATGAGATAACACTCTGGATGGAGGGGGACAAGCCCAGGAAAATTAAAGGTCTATTTGGAAAAATCTGTCATCTGGATATGACATCCTATTAGCAGAGCAAGACTGGCCGCCAGCATTCGTCATGGAGTGCCCTAAGGGAGAAAAAGTAATTTTTCCAGCATTTTCCGACCTTGTTCCCATACATTCAAAACATGCATATGCGCAGGAGTGGGCGGTTGCCCTAGCTCCAGCATTGTACAAAAATCATGCTGGTTGGGATGAGGATTCAACCCACCACATGATCCCGTTAAAAGTTTCACCAAATGCTCAAAGGCAATACCCTATAAAGCAGGAAGCTAAAAAACAAGTCAGGGAGATCCTAGATCAACTTGAATACCAGGGGGTGATAGAAAATTGCACCTCACCAATGAACAATCCTTTGTTTCCCATATCAAAACCTGACAACACATACTGTTTAGTTTTAGATTACAGACATTTAAACACCTGCACAAAGACATTTGCAGTTCAAAATGCACACAGTGCCGCATTAATGAATAACATTGTGCGACAAAAATACAAAACAACACTTGATATCTCAAATGGATTTTTCTGCCAAAATATAGCGCCTGAAAGCAGATATTTGACCGCATTCTCAGCGCTAGGGTCCCAACGGCAATTTTGTTGTTTGCCCCAAGGGTATAAGAATAGCCCGGGGTTGTTTTCAGCAAGAGTAACAGAGTTACTCCAAAATTTGGATGAAGAAGCATTGTCCTATGTAGATGATATTTATCTGACGGACGATGACTTACCAAGGCACTTGACCAGGGTGAGCACCATTATTATGGGATTCGCCTCTGAGGGCTATAAATTTAATTTAAAAAAATCAAAAATTGCCCATCTCAATGTCCTGTTCTTAGGGTATGAGCTGTCAAGTGAAGGAAAAAGCCTAGCAGCTAACTTTTTAGAAAAGTGTGCGCTGCTCCAACCTCCAAAATCGTTAAAGAATTTACAATCAATTCTGGGATTCCTACATTTTGGTCGAACATACATTTTGGATTACGCAGAAAGAGTAAAACCTTTCTATGACTTAATAAAACCTGATTTTTCAGTCAGACAATGGACACAGGAACATACAAATATCCTACATTCCCTACAGGAAGACATGATAGCTTCAAAACATTTACAGACACGCGTAAACGTACGCAACTTAGTGATCCGAGTAATAGCGAGTCAATGCGGGTACACTTATTTAACTTTCAATGAAGGAGAAACAGTACCAATCGCATACAAATCACACCTGTACACAAACGCAGAGATGCGTTTCACTTCAACAGAAAAAATCCTGACAGCAGTGCAAACCGCTGTAGCAAGAGAAAGAGCTCTGGCCCAGGGAAAGCACATAATAGTCGTGACCCCAGTACCAGCCTTAGAGGCTGTTATAAAGGCTAGCATTCCTAATGCGAAAGCCTTACATCCCAGATGGATACAATGGGCTAATTCTCTTACTGCAACGGATGTTGAATACAGATTTGATCCAAGCTTAAAAACACAAGCATTTCTGCAATACGAACAAGAATATCCTCTGCTAAATGAGATTTTGCCTCTAGATCAGTATGAATACATTATTTACACTGACGGATCTGCTCAACCGGCCATAGGGAGTAAGCAAGCTTACAGCGCAGCGTGTGCAATCGTTAAAGGTCGCATGCGCGATGGAAAGTTCCATCCAAGTTGCACTAAAACGCAATCTCTAGGAGACTGCACGGCTCAGTTGGCAGAATTAAAAGCACTAATACTGGCATTGGTAAATACGGAACACGAATTCCCCACACTAATTGTGTGTGATTCCTTTTACTGTGTACAGTCATACAATGAATATTTACATCATTGGGAACAAAACGGGTTCAAAGATGCAAAAGGTGGCACAATTAAGCATAAAATGCTATGGGAACAGGTAGTGGAGTTGAGAAACGAACTACTAAGGGCTCATGTGATACATACACTGAGTCATCAGCGTGATGGCGTTCACGTTGAAGGTAATTCATTGGCTGATGAATCCGCAAAGGGGGCTGTACGCACAGCGTCCGTAGCTGCAATCACTCGTTCAAAAACGAGAATAGACGGCGAGATTATGGTAGCTGTCAATGCTTCACGCAAAGGCAGCACAGCAGTACCGAAGAAATTTCCACTCAAGTACTCCTACAAGTTAGATGCACAAAACATTCCATATGCTCAGATTCCTGGAGTGGGGGATAGAGTAATACCAAATATGGATCGTAGGCAAGGCTTAATTCTAGCAGCACACGAGGGTTTGGGTTCTGCGCATACAGGCGTCACAGCGACTATTTCTTTACTGAAACAGCGCTACTGGTGGCCAGGGTTAACAAAGCAGACCAAAGACTATATCTTAAAGTACGACATCTGCCAGCAGATGAAGGGCTCCACCGTAACACGCCCAGCGCAGACACCATTACTAAAATCAGACAAACCTCTTGCATGTGTATATTTGGACCACTGCTGACCCCTACAATCGGTTGGGGCCAAGAAATATATCATGGTTGCAGTGGATTCCTGCTCTAGATTCCTATGGGTTTGGCCTCAGCGCTGTGCTGACGCTCGAACTGTTATAAAAGATTTGCGAGTCTTTATCGGCACATACGCAGTTGGCACGTTGCATTCTGACCCTGTCCCGGCGTTTACCTCTCGGGCTTACAAAGAGGCCATGGAAGGAATGGGGGTAGCATTGCGGTACTCCTCTCCGTACCATCCTGAGGGAAATTCGGTTGTGGAGAGGAAAAACCGGGACTTAAAGCAATCTTTAACAGCTAGGGTATTAGGCAAAGGCGGTAGATGGGTCGATCACTTATATGGGGTACAAAGAGCCCTAAACAATCAGCCAAGAAGCTCTCTAGGGGGTGTCACTCCTTACGAGGTCCTATTTGGGACAAGAATGTGGGTACCTGATCTTGATTGTGAAGGCGCAGTGGCGGATGAAAATCCATTTGATATCCATGATCGTTTGGCTGTTTTACAGGATCTAAATGAATTCAGGACATAACAAAGCAACGTCCACTTAAAACAGACCGCCACTGAGGAAGTCAAGGCAGTAACGGCAAGACCTGTCTGGATCCCAAAAGTCGGGGATCTGGTCAGAGAAAAGATTGCAGACAATAAAGAATTTGGACCATCCTACAGAACAGCTGTACCGGTCCTAGCAATCCAAGGCACAAGAACTGTACTTCTGCCGCCTCTTGCCGGGAAAAAGGAGAAAAGATTTGTCTCAATCGACTTAATCAAACCACACTATGTGGCCGATACTAAACAGCAGGCCTCATGGACTCCACAGTAGCAGACGCCCTCCTCTTGCTACAATACAAGAAGTTCAAACAGAAAGACTCATCACGTTTGAAGAGCCACCTGTACGGAATGAAGGACTAAGCAACAATGCTATGGAACTCGTTCCACTTCAACAAGAAGTTCAACTTCAAGAAGAAAATCAACTTAACAACCAAGTTGCAATAAGACCGACTACAGACGTCTACGTCAACATTCCTCGTCAAGAGCAAAATCCGATTTCAACAAATCCCGATGCAATTCCAACAATTGATCGAACTGCTTCTGGCTATTTCATGAACTTTGATACGTTTTCACTGGATCCAAGCGAGCCGGAAACGACGCCAGCCAAAAAATCACACAGACAGAAACTCATTGACTTTTTGAACTTTTTTAGAAAGACTTACCTGGTGTCACCTTGGATAGAACTATGGTATATCACTGGGATTCTATTTTTTCTTTTCTGGCTAGGTTTAATTATAACTTTTAGTATGCTTATTAATGGACGATATCTCCAGCAGAGCTCTACAGCCCAAAGAGTCAATTTGATTTTAAAACCACACCAGTCTTCACATCGTGAACCAAGAGACTTGTCTTCAGTGAACTTCACAGCAGTTCCTATACCGGACGGTATAGTATGGGACAAGATTGATTTTGATATATTCGGTCCGACTGAACTTTTAAAGTATAAACATGTATTTAAAATTTCTTTAAGTGATATCATTACCTCCAGTACATTTTCTGATGATTGGGACACTGAAACTGTGAATAATATGATGTCTGATTTAGAAAAAACTGCAGCATTTCCGAACAATGAAATGTTAGAAGGTACTTCAGACTATGATACATTGTACTGTTACCAACATTATGGTCATCATTTCTTGCACAAATCCATAACACCTAGAAATGTATTTGAATACCACCAGTGGGAACACTGCCCAACACCTCCAAAAGGTAGTTCGCACATTTTTGTACAGAAATTCACATACTTTTCAGGGTTTAATACATCTGACCCGAAGTCATTTTATTACGAAGTGGCAACAACATCAGCACAGAAAATTATGTTGACTAACACCAAACAGATTTACTCTGCTTCCTTTATGGCCCAGTTGTCTACACAGGGTTTCGACCTATGGAAGGACACTATAGATTTAAAATCAATCTGGGGTTCTAGGGACTGGCAAGTCCAGGGAACAGAAGCGCTTTTTAAAGCATGCCTCATTCCACAGCAGATGATATTTCTAAATGACACTGTGCAACAGACATCCTGTCTTGGACTAGCCAAGAACAAGGAAATGAACACACCTGGGTTTCCAGCACCATCACAGATGGGTGGGGGGCAGAATTCAACTACACATGGGGTAGGATTAGATGACATTCTCCAGTACAACAGGTCAGATCCCAATTGGACAGAATGGCTGATTTGGCCCATTGACATAAACACATGTCAACAGAGATTCCTAGGTATAACCGAGGGGTTTAGTATCAGTAGGCCAGATACACGCTATGTACAAAGACAACACCCAGGGGTAGTGACATCCTATAGTGTTGGGAAGTTATGCCTTGATTGGCTAGAGACCTCAACACTCACAGAAGTAAAACATCACTTGACCTTACTCACACCTGATGTGGACCTTAGGGATTTCTTGTCAGGCCCAAGGAAAACACATCAGAAACGTTTCATATATGCTGGCATTTATGCCTATTATAATGAAAACTGGAAAATATCCCAACAGGAGGCCGCAGAAAGAATACGGGAAATAGACCGTATTAACCTAGAGAAGGCATTAGCTGTAGTGGATAATGGGTTAACAACTTTGACCTCCAGGATTTACTCCTTAGGCAACATTGTGTCTTCGGCAATCGGCATATTAGAACAAGATCTGGCCTTGTTACAACACGGGCAATCCCAATTACGTTCTATTATGATGTTAAGCTGGACGCTGCAATCTCTGCGTGCAGGCTATGTGCCCTGGCGTTTTATAAACACCACGTCTCTGTTTCCAGAATACAATCTAACTGATAAACAGACAGAAATGGCACAAAGGGTAGCCAAATATACAAAGCTGCGTATTGAGAAACTGGAAAGGTTACCATTCACTGTAGCCGAATTACCATCAACTGAATGGCTAATTCATGGCCAAATCACTCTGCCGGTCACTACGTTTCAGTTTCAATATTGCCTTGAGCAAAGGCAGGCAGGCAAATATGAAAAGATGGGTAAGGGTTACATTAAGGAAACTTGGGAGTTACCATATAGATATCGATGCCGGAATGGGGATCAAGAAGTGTATCTGAGTGGTACAAACTGCAAGAACGCTTTAGCGGTTCTCTCATGTGTCAGGATATTTCTCTGCACGGAGCATGTGGTGGTTCGGTAGCGAATCTATCTTGTCACATGTCAGGGACCCCAGCGGCCATGATCACGCCGGTTTTCCAGCTGCTCTCGAATGGGAGTTACTTGATGCTAAACGATCAAGGTTGCTGTGGGATGCTTCCGGGCGTCGCCTATCTGGTCACTGTTAACTCCAGGGTTACTTGCTGTATGCAAGTATTGTTTCCGCCACTGAACACAGTCAGGGAGGCGCCGTTATGGCCTTCGTTGAATGTTTCCTTTATACAATTTGATACTTTGAGCAGACTGAAAGCCATGCTTTTACAGCAACCCTTGCCCTTAACCTCCGCTCGAGAAACCTTTGAACTTCAAGTTGCAAGGACCTCGACTGAGATGCAAGCGCTTATACGTACGAACTTCCCCTTTCATTTCACAGAAATGGTGGGTCGTATCTTTAACATGTATGAATCGAGCGGTATTGTACACCTATTTAAGACCATAGGGTCAGGACTATTAAGCACCTTTCAGACAGTCCTCGGAGTAATCCCAAATTTTATACACTCTGTATTGGAAAGCGTGTTTGGAGGTCTCCCGTTTATCCTGTTCCTAATTGCAGAAGTCCTGATTGTAATCTTACTGCTACGCAATGGACGGCCCAATTGACGAGGAAATGGCGAACGTACTCATGGAGCGGAAGTACCGTGAACGCATGGTCCAGCTTCTGGGAATACCTTGCCTAAGAGAACTGAACGCCTCTTGGTTTCTATCGTTTAGACCACTCTGGGTGGACTGCATTTTACCTGTTCTTCGATGCCTGTTTTGCGGAGAAGAATGCACATTGGATCTCTGTCTAACGTTTCCATCAGATCCGCCTCCGGACATGGATGCTGTGCATGGACCCCCTTAAGGCCCATGCTCTGTGTTGTCCCCAGCGTCTTCCAATTCTGATGAACGCATTCCTTGAGAATCCACAGGTGCCGTTTGCTCCTGCTGGGTTAGGTGGCTCCTCCACAGGCACTCAGGTAACAACTGCCGCACAAGCAGTCGCAGCACCGACTGTTGGCAGTGCTGAATTCCATCTATGTGCAATTGACGTTCTCTGTAAGGCGTTTGATTTGTCGTCTGCAGTAGCTAACACCAATAATGCTGTATCTCCCAGCCAGGACACTTAATCTGGAATTGACTCATCGCGTCCTGGGAAAGAATTTGGCTTCTCCACTTCGTTTCATAAATAAACGAACTAAATTTGGAACACTTTCTAAATTGACACTTTCACTTGAGAAAGAATGGCCTTCTTCTGCTTGTAGTAATGCAACTTTTATGAGTGAGACAGAATTGACTTTTTCAAGTGGCAACAAAAAGAATAGCTGACTTTTAACATTTTTAATCCCTTTTAAATGTCTTTTTAAAACCATGTTTTTAGCTGTTTTTAAGAGAATTTTTCAATTGTCCAGATTTTAAGTATGGTCATTGTCATCCAATTCGAAAGTGGAGTGGGTGTTATGTTTCATATAGAGGCCCTAATATAGACGCGTTCATATATGTCGTATATGGTCATATTCGCATATGCCCTATTATGGTCATAATCGTACATGCCCTATTTTGGTCATAAACGTCTATGCCATAGTATAGTCATGATCTCCTATGCCCTAATATAGGCATGATCTTTCACCTACATTAGTTCCCTACAGTACACAACGAGCTCTGAGGGTTGAACGTTATCTAGTCTGTGGTTAGAACAGGGTTTTTCACGAACACAGGCCTACAATGTACTCATAAATTATGCATGAGCATTCACCAGCTACATCTCCCGCATAATATATATGTACAAAGTTCACCCCTGACGTCTTCCTCATGTCTAACAAAGACCAATACAAACCATACTGAGGGACGAGATACTTTAGGGTATAAATACACCACACCTTGCCAGGGTAAGACAGAGGGAACCGAGACTTCCATGCTGACACACTGACCAGAGACGCTGAGGCTCCTCCATGCAGTCGCTCTAGCTGACAGCGGTCTATTATAGCCCTTGCGGGGTGTCCAACTCGAGACCAGGACGGGGTCCCACACTCTCTCTATTCAGGTAATGGGGTTCGACTAAATCCTAGAAGGATTCTTGGCTCTTAGGCTTTTAGACCTACACATATGCTAGGTACACTCAGGTACATCTAGTTAGGCATCGTAGGAGTACGCGCACTTTTCATAATGCCTTTTATATTCATGTATGTATTCATGATTATTGCAATATGGTAGAACTGTTCTATCCCTTCACTCTTATCATACTGCTGATAATATATCTCTGCTATTATCTGCTGGTTGCTACAGCACATATATTTTACACTAGAATAACAACTGTTCAATAAATACTTATTGAAACGCCCAGACTGTTTATTCTGTGTAACTCTCTGAGACAAAACCGAATAAGTAAGCACGAGTGACTGAGCGAAAAGTAGTACATTGTTTCCACGATTCTGAGGGATCAGGGTTGTCATGATCTAAGGTTGCCAGAAACTAATCGCTCCCCGATAAGAGGAGATTCTAGTGGCACTGTGATCTAGCTAATGCAAATCCGGCTAACATACGCAGTGGAGGTGCACAGAATCAGTCTAACACCAAGCCCACGGTTTATGTTATCCAAACGCGCAGGTCCTGCAGGGGTACTATAGGAACTACACGACAGCAGGTCATGATGGACTCCTCTGCAGAGCATTGCTAATAAAATGTAAGTTTGCATTCTCTACTGTCTGACTGACTCTTCATTCTTGGGAAGGCACAGCAGGTGGTTGTAAGAAAACCTGAGTGGCCCTAGAGGGCCACTTCCTTCAGATGGCGTCCAAACAGGGACCCCGCAAGGTGATCCCACTTTCCTGTAATCGGGTTGTAGGGTCCGGGGTGCGTTTGGTTGGTCGGGTGGATCGGGGTACCCCACACAAGACCGAGCTTGGTTCTCGCAGCTGCCCCACACGGCTGATCGGGCGCCCCCTCATCTAGTGGTCACCGGCTGGGGTCCTGAGAAGGCGAAACCTTAGAGTTGACTGTTTGGTCTGAAGAGTCGGCAGTGGAGAATAACTTGACTCGACCTGTGTGCACCAGGTGAGTGATTTGACTCTTGGGAAAACGGCACCATTCTTGGATGGCACGAGCCTGCGGGCTGTGTCTTGATACGGTCTCCGGACTGTCTTGTCTGCAGTTCTCGAACTGCCTTGCTTGAACGACACGAGTCGACGGGCTGTGTCTTGGTACGGTCTCTGGACTGTCTTGTCTTGAGCTTGGTGGGTTTGCGGACCCTTGAAAAAGGCAGAGTGTTTGCGAGCAATTCACCGGACCGCGCTTGAAAAGGTCCGGGACTGCCCGCGAACAATCTGCCAGACCAACTTGTAATTTGGCTAATGCTTGAAAAGGTCTGGGGCTGGAGCCTGTCTTCTCAAATTTGATACAGTCCCCGGACTGTAGGGGGTGGTCCCTGGACCGTTTTGGTTTGGTTTGTGACAAATATTTGTTACTTTATCTTGTGTATGTTTGCCGATTGTTGGTGTTATACTTGTCCGTTAGGGACAGTGCATGTGTGTTATATTAAGATGCCTTGTTTCAGCAAATTGGGGTGTTTTGGATGTCAATGTTGTTCTACTGATGCTCGATTGGAAGAGAGCCAGCCTGCACCTCCGGAGGGTTCTCCAAATTTCGACGTATACGTTAAACATGGTATTGGCCCTGTTATGTTTAGCACATTGTGGCATAACTATACGAGGGACAATACTGAGTTACCGTGGCTGCTTACTGGCTCATTTGATGAACAGAAATTAATTTCTTGCAGGACAAGTTGTTCGCTAGGAGGAGCAGACAGTCGGTGTTTGATTCTCTAAGAGTATGGCAGAAAGAAGCAAAGCAGCGACGACTGAGAGCAGAGAAAGAGGCCCGAAGAAGGGAGACGCAAACTATAACACAGAAAGCAGTAGCCTATGAAAGAGGAAAAATAGAGAAGGGTATAGAATGCGCAGATAGAAAGTTTCGGTTACAGACAGATAAATGTTATGTTACTAGAGAGGAAGGTGATGATTTTGTCGAAGAGCTATTGGATTCTCGTCCTCCTCCTCCTTATGCCCCTGAACGGATATACCCGGCAGTCCCGACCTCTCAGTCTTTGGCCTCTAGTGCTGCCCCTTCTAGCATTCCTGTTTCTAGCGCTACCGCCTCAGCCCCGGCCCCTCTTGCTTCTCTTCTACTCACACCAGTCACCGGGGCGGGTGCTGTTAGCTCCCTGCCCAGTCTATCAGTTCTGTATCGACTGCTACTCCCCCTTTTACCCCTACCACCCTGTCTCCCTACATGATGGTACCTGTCTCTGCGTCTGCTCTTTCCCCCGTGAGTGTGACACCCCAGGCACAGTTGAATGTCAAAACTCCTGCGCGTGGAGTACATGATGTGAACTGGGCAGCAGCGCGAGATCGAATGGATAAAGTGTTGGTGCGTTCTGCAGTGGGTGATGAGGAAAAGCAAATGGTGGTGAATCAAGCAGCTCAGTGGGCTCGGAACCCGATGTATAGTGTGGAGGATGTGTGGAGTGTGATGAAAGATTACGAGCCGTTTGTACAGCAGCAAGCCCTTAAGCAAATGTCAACAACGCTGATAGGGCTGTGGGAACAGTGTTTTCAAGGTGTTGCACCGCAAATAATATATGACATACGGGATAGGGTATATGCTGCAGGTATGGCTCCCAATGAGGTTTTTAGCAATATAATGACACTAGTGGGTTACCGAGGTAGATTGCTCCAGAAGGTTCCGACAATGGGGACACAGCATCCCATGAGGGAAGTTCATCCCATTTACCACCCTGAAATTCCAGAACTGCGCGATTCCACCAATGCTGTGATTAGACCACGGGTCGACGCTCGGTTTCAGTAACAGTGGATCTATACTCCTTGGAAGAGGAGTGAGGTCCTATCCTTAAAGAGCCAGCTGCCGGGCCCGACGGAAAAAGCCTACTGCATATTATAAAGAATTGACGGAGCCGGCCTCCTCCACAGTAATGATGATAGCTGACATAGAGTTGTTTTTCGGCCTGTTGGTACCAGTGGATATATGGAGGCAGGTCCATACGCAGGATCATGCACTAGAGTAGGGGGGCATGTGGGATGAGATCAGGGCTTGGGATAAGGAGCGTAATCCCGGCGACAAGCCGAAAGCGGAGTTCCTCGCTTTGCCAGGGCGTATTATCACAGACATGCTCTCACTTATCCCGCCAAAGAGAGTGGATTGGGATAAGTTGACTGCGTGTCGCCAGAAGAAGGATGAAAGTGTGTTGGATTTCTTTACCAGATTTGAAGGGGTGTTTTTATATTTTAGTGGACAGGACCTGTCACAGGAGGGTGGTGTCCGTTTATTTGTCAACAGATTTGTCACTAACTTACTTCCCGAGATTGCAACACAGTTGCAGGCTTCGGAAAGTACTTGGACGACATCATCCCCGTCAGTGATATTGAGTATGGCACAATATTAAGAACATAGAGAGAATGAGGACAAGGAAAGGGTGGAGAAAAAGTCAAAGGATTTGAAGACGAGGGTATTGATGCTGCAAGTTGCGAGGGGAAATGGACGAGGTAGAGATTCAGGTTCGGCCCAACGGCCGCCCCGGTCTGGCAGGGGTGGTGCTTCAACCGTGCCCCTTGGGCTCAATCAATGTGCGTACTGCAAGCAGGAGGGACATTGGCGGAACGAGTGTCCGGAGTTGCTACAGAAAGGTGAGGCCCCGAGGGGTCGGGGTTTTCGGGGACGTGGACGAGGAACAGGAGGTAGAGGGGGGATGCAGTCAGAGGATACATCACATAATAGGCAGAGTGGGAATTATTTTGACGACCCCCGAGGACGACAGTACTATCATGACGACTATGACATGGATGAAGTGACAGGGTTGTCTCACAGCTAGGACAGCCGAGGACAGGGCGAGGGACCAGTTCCTGTGCCTATAGATTAGCATGGACCTTACGTCACTGCCGATTTACAGGGTACTACTGAAAATGTTTTAGTTGATACAGGGGCTATGAATAGCTCTGTTTCCCGTTCACTGGTCCCTGGGGCAGCTCTGTCTGGCCAAAACAATGTGTCATTAGCCCCATTTCCAAGCCCCTTGCTTTGACTATTGGCCCCTTTACGGTTGATTCACCATTTTTACTGACGTCAAATTGTGGAGAAAATTTGTTAGGACTTGATTTGTTAAAAAGGTTGCATGCGACAATTTTTTGTTCTCCAGCCGTGTTTACATGACTATTGGACCACAGGTAGCCCGTGCCAAACAGTGCTTCGCAAAGGATGCCCCCTTCCAGCTGAGTTCAGAGATGTGCCACGTATGTTATGGGCTACAGGAGACACGGATGTGGGGTTACTCCAGATCCCGCCAGTATCTATACAGATCAGAGACAATGCTAAATTGTCACGTATTCCCCAGTACAAGATATCCCAGGCAGGTGAAAAGGCCCTATTGCAAATAATACAGGATTTGATTAAGTCTGGCGTGGTTGAAGAGACTGTGGCGAATGTGTGTAATAGCCCTATTCTTCCTATTCTTAAAAAGGCACCCTTGGATTCTTCTGATGCCCACCCTGACGTTTACCGTTTTGTGATAGACCTCAGAGAGGTTAATAAGATCGTAGTTCCCCAATACCCTGTGGTTCCGGACATTACAACGATCTTAACAATGATTCCCCCATTAGCAACATTTTTCTCTGTAATTGACTTAAAAAATGCTTTCTTCAGCATACCAATCCATACAGATAGCAGATATCTGTTTGGATTCGCAATAGCCAGTCGGAGCTTTAGATTCTGCCGTGCTCCACAAGGCTATACTGAAAGTCCTAGTATTTATAGCCAAGCCTTGAAAGCTCAATTGGATTCTTTGGAGCTTCCCCCTGGTAATGTGCTGTTGCAGTATGTTGACGACCTCCTTGTGGCCTCGGACAATGAGGATGGTTGCAAAGACGTCACAGTTAAATTATTGTTGCATCTGGCGCATCATGGATACAAGGTGTCACTTTCCAAATTTCAATATTGTCGACAGGAGGTCACCTATTTAGGTCACCTACTGTCGAAGGAGGGTCACAGACTAACACCTGAGCGCATAGCTGCTATTAATAATATATCTGTTCTTAAGACCCAACGCGAGGTACCCGCGTTTATTGGGATAACATCGTATTGTCGGCATTGGATCCCTAACTATTCCCTACTAACAAAACCCCTTCTTTACCTGACCACAAAAGATGTGCATGAACCCCTGCTTTGGACACCTGCATGCCAGCAAGCTTTTGAGCAATTAAAGACTGCGCTTTGCTCTGCTCCTGTGCTTGGTACTCCTGGTTACCAGAAGCCTTTTGTGCTCTACGTGCATGAGGTGGACGGTTGCGTGCTTTCTGTTCTAACACAGGGTTTCGGTGGTAAGCAGAGACCCTGCGCCTACTTCTCTGCCATGCTTGATAATGTCGCCAGAGCGCTCCTGAGCTGTCTGAGAGCTGCCGCGGCGGTGGCAGTTTCTATCAGACAATCGGCAGGGCTCGTCCTTGATACGGACCTCACAGTCATGGTACCTCATGCTGTGGATACGCTATTGAATAAGACAAAGATGCAGCACCTTACTAGTGCGCGTCTGACTGGCTATGAATTGACTCTGTTTGCTCCGCACATTACCATCAAAAGATGTGCTACTCTGAACCCAGCCACGTTACTATCCCTCCCTTCGGAAGAAAAGGACAATGATGTCCATGATTGTTTATTTCGGACTGAGGAAGAAACGAAGGGACGGGTAGACCTGACTGATGTTCCCTTATCTGACCCCCAAGGGGAACCATAAGTCGATGGCTCTTGTTTCAAATTACCATATGGCACCACCACTGCAGCCTATGCAATCACAACGTTACACACTGTAGTTGAGACATCCCGTATCCCACACCAATCGGCCCAAGCTGCAGAGTTGGTTGCCCTCCTCAGGGCTTGTGAGTTGAGTGAGGGACTGGCTGTTAATATCTACACCGACTGCCAGTACGCCTTTGGGGTGGCCCATAATTTTGGGCGCCTCTGGGCAGAGAGAGGGTTCTTGACTTCGCACGGACTGCGGATTCAGAACGGGCCATTGATACATAGATTGCTGTCCGCACTGACACTTCCCAGTAAGTTAGCAATAGTGAAATGTAGCGCTCATAAGGCTATTACAGATGATGTTGGGAGGGGAAATGCTTTTGCAGACCAGATAGCTAAGGAGACAGCTCGATCATAGATGACAAAGATGTTGGTGGCAGGTCCGGCTAGGTGGGTCCCAGACAATGGAATGTTCGAGAACACATTGGAGAATGTCAGGGAAATCCAGGATGAGGTGACTTTAGATGAATTAGCGATGTGGGAGGAGAGAACAGGTCGCTTGGATGAGGATGGGTGTTGGACTGACTTGTCAGTGAAGCAGCAATGGTTGCTGCCTAATTCATATGTGCTTCCTGTTGTTACCATGGCCCATGGCCCAGCGCATATTAGTGCCAAAGGAATATGCAAGTTACTGGACACAGTATGGCAGAATAATAATATCGCTAAGGCAGCCACACACCTAGTGAAGCATTGCATCATTTGTCTGAAGCATAACCCTGGGAAAGGTACTCTTACACCCGCTGGTAACTTTGCACCGCCTTCCTTCCCTTTCGAGGTTCTCCAGATGGATTTAATCGAAATGGAACGAGTTAATAACCTAAAGTATGTGCTAGTAGTGATCTGCGCATTCAGTAAATGGATTGAGGCTTACCCCACTAAAGAGAATACAGCTATGGTGACGGCGAAGGCACTTCTAAAAGAGTACTTCCCGCGCTATGGGTTGCCACGCGTGATCTGGAGTGACAACGGAAGTCACTTCAATGCAAAAGTCATTGAATTGGTGTGCACAGGTTTGCATATTAAGCAGAAGTTTCATGCAGCGAATCACCCCCAGTCAGCAGGTCTAGTTGAGAAGTACAATGGTACTCTCAAATTGAAGCTAGCAAAGATTCAAGAAAGCACAGGACTGCGATGGCCAGCGCATTCTAGAACAGGGTTGTCCCCGTATGAGGTGGTCTTCGGACGCCCTGCTAATGTTTGGGGTGTCCCAAGACCCAAGCGCTTTTCCGAGATAGAGTACCCCCTGCTTGTAGACTCTCTGTATGATTTGTCTAAAGGTCTTTGTTCTCTTCACCAACAGATGCAAGCCACTCTGCAGCCAGTACCAGAGGGGCCCGGGCATCAAATACAGCCCGGCGATTTTGTGCTCATCCGGAACTTTCAACGGAAAAGCTGTTTGGAGCTGAGGTGGAAGGGGCCTCTCCTCGTCCTTCTTGCCACCCGCACAGCGGTGAAAGTAGACGGCAGAAAGCACTGGATCCACGGGTCGCACGATAAACGGATACCTCTACCGCTCCCGTACGACCGTTGGGTCAACGAAGGCATCGGTGATCAGGAGTGTGAGAAGGTGCCACGCTTCATTCCCTTCTCTGACGCCCGTGTGAGGTGGGCACCGTCGGACGAAGAAAGTGATGCAGTTCTGTCCGAGGCGATCCCACCAGAGACAAGGGCCGCCCGGATAACACCGTCTCTAATACACCGGAATCTGAGTCTCGATGCCCATCTGATCCTGAGTTTCTGCCCCTTTTTGTTGATGAAACAGTGCCTGGAATAACGAAATATATTCTGAGGCCCCGAAAGAAGGACGGTGCACCAGCCGAACAGTCTAGGAGTTAGGGAAGGACTTGAGCTTAGGGCGCAGGCGCTGTGCCTAAGGTGCCTGTATTAGACTAGGGCGAACTACACTGGTGCACTGCCTTAGACACTGGACAGGATAGTCGAGGGCATTTGCCCAGG
Organism: Calotriton arnoldi; assembly: GCA_963921515.1. Lineage (NCBI taxonomy): Eukaryota > Metazoa > Chordata > Amphibia > Caudata > Salamandridae > Calotriton > Calotriton arnoldi. Next base: position 526,519 of record CAWUFW010002308.1, on the reverse strand, counting down.
AGGGAGGGTGCCCTATCCTGAAAGAAGAAGGATTTGTTTTTCTGCAAGGGCTGCGATTGTGCAGCTCCTCCGTGGGAGTGCTCCATAGCACCGTCGTTGATGAACAATAGGAGCCTGCCAGCAAGGCTCTAAATGGACGCTGGGTGATTTGTGCCCTCTGGTACTGTTGTTACAATAGTGGCTCTAGCCCGTGAATTTTTCTTTCCCTTGTGACACCTATAAGTTGCCCTTGAAGTTTTCCAAATGTATCCCTTTGGTCGTCCTATCCCTGATGAGGAACAGCCCTTTGCGGCTCCGCGTCCCACTCCAGATGGTCCTGTTTGGTCCTCTTGATCCACTAAGAGTAAAATAGTGTTTGTTGTAATAATTTTGCTTTCTCTGCTAGTCATATTTGGGGTGGTCTGGTACTTAGAGGAACAACATCCCGTGCACGCCTTGATAGGGACAACTCCGGCTCCAGCTGAGCACTCGTTTGTTACATTGACCCCACATAAAGAAAGACATAGACAGACTTATGCCCAAAATGCTTTTGTTCAGATGCTTCATCAGGTACACAGTACTACTAATGCCACGAATTGCTGGGTGTGTGGGCTACTTCCCTCAGTTATGCACAAAAATGATTTGCTAGTGTCATTGCCCCTGTCATATTTGGGTAGCTGTGAAGCCTGTTTCCAACTGCTCTCTATGGTATACATGCACTATTATGCTGACGCTATGAAGATGGTGCAGGCTGACTACGAAGCAGTATTGGAGTATATAGTGGTACACCAGGGATATACACCTGGGGCAGATGGCAAGGAGGGTACCCTGCACCCAGATGCTTGCATGAATGTATTTGAAGCTCACGAAAATGTCACTTGGTTACGAAATGAAATGCTAGATTTCCAAGGATTTAATGTCACTGAATACTTTAGATGTTTCCAGGAACGCAATATCACTGAGGACAAAGCTATGCCTGTCCCTGTGATCAACGCAACAGCTAGTTTCTGTGTTGAAGGAACAGGGAACATTTCGGTAGGACAGAGCCATTGTAACTACACAGACCGGTTGAACACTACTAGCAGCCCACCTTTGCTTACACCTCCGAATGTATACTTCATCTGTGGGGAACAGGCTTATACCTAGCTTCTGAGGGGGTGGTCTGGCCGGTGTTATGTTTCTTTTCTCTTGCCTCCCATTTACATTGCACCGTCCAATTACCACAAGGATCATAGGCTACAGCGTAGGGATCTCCAGGTACACCGAGTTAGGAGAGTTGTCAATCCAGACGATATTGATCAGACAGATACATCCTTGCAGCAATTTACTGACATAATGGAGGGCATTCTGCCGTTCTGGGGTCCCATGTTCAATAGCCGTAATATTTGTCGCCTTGCTAGAGTAGTTGAGGGAGTTATTAATACTACTGCCGGTATACTGACTAATATTACAGTGGAGCTTCAGGCTACGAGGCTCGTTTCTCTTCAAAATCGAATGGTTTTAGACGTCATTCTGGCTGATAGGGGTGGAGCCTGTCGCGTCATCGGCAGCAGCTGCTGTGTATACATCCCTGATAGTGCTCCTAATGTGTACTCCGCAATACAGAAATTACACAGATTTGCTTCAGATATCCATCAGGAAAATGGTTCATGGTCCCTCACAGGGTGGCTCTGGGGTCTGATGACATCATGGGGTTGGAAGATATTTCTTGTCCTTATAGCCATCGCAGGAGTCATCTTTACCTGTTGCTTATGCATTAATTGCCTTCCAGCCTGTTGCACCTATTGTATGAGTAAACTTACCCCTACCCCTACATTGCCAAGAAGTGATAACAAGATTTCTGTTATGATGATGCAGGAAATTCAGGATATGATGCTCATAGATGAGGGCATCTTTGAGTATTAGGTGATTTTAATACTCATGTGTTGCTTGTTTTTCCCTTGTAACATGAGTGACTATGTTATTTCTTCCTACCCCTTAGAATTGTAAAGACCCTACCGGATAGTGAATAAAGCATTTAGCCACCCATGCTAAAAGGAGGGTCTGTTAGGTTTCAAATCCCCATCTCTGCAAACCCACTCCTTTCACGCTATATTAGGTTAGCAATGTGTGGCTAAATAGATGCCATTTGTATTCATGTTATGCAACCCACTGAGTTATCCCCGTAATGCGCAGGCTTCAGTTAGCGAGTGTGACTCCATTTTGCTTTTCGTAATCCTTATTAGGCTGCTTAGACTGTGCCTGAGTAAGGCCTCATTGCTCGTATGCTTGCCTCAGCAGAACACTGTATTTCGTTATTATTTTTCTTTCTGTCCAAGGCTGTTTCCCAACTTGCTAATGAGGAGGCCATTCTGCCCTCGCATACCTATCCAAGTGTGTAGTTCTGCTCCCACGTTAGGAGACGCTGAGACCCAGCGCAGTGGCCTTGAGTCTCTGATAACATGTACCCATCTAGCAGGTGGTAGCTCATCTCCCTGTGCCTCCTTTGTTCATGTTCGGCCCAGGCCGGTAATTTTCCATGGTGGGCGGGGTTGGAGGCTCCTGGGGAAGAATGATTACTCACTGTAGACTGTGGGGGAGTCAGTCCCTCGGCAGACATCTTAGGGTGCAGGTCATGATGGACTATTCTGCAGAGCATTGCTAATAAAATGTAAGTTTGCATTCTCTACTGTCTGACCGACTCTTCATTCTTGGGAAGGCATAGCAGGTGGTTGTAGGAAAACCCGAGTGGCCCTAGAGGGCCACTTCCTTCACCTTACAGTGCACACGTCGCTACAGCCACTCTCCGTTAGCCACACCCAACTCCCCCTGCCCGCCTGATCCATCTTGGATTGATTCAACCAAATCCCCAGCCTCCCCTGGCCCAGTCGCACTTCCACATACAACACATCCACTTGCCGTGCTGTCCCCAACAACTCTGAGACCAGGAAAGCCCCAAAAAACATCCAAATCATGCATAACCTAAATACTGACACATCAAATGGGTCATAACAGCACAACGGCAAAACCCCCAACAACTCAAACGTAATAGCCTCCCTAGGAACTCCCCTCCCCCCCTTCGTTCCCTTCCCCAACCCTTGAACATTTTGCTCAAAATGTTGTCCTTGGCTGGGTCAAAACCCATGAATAGCTTGCCGTAAAAAGAGATCCCGACTAACTTGCCTGCAATGGTTGTATGTGATAGACCCTTATCCATGCAACTTAAAACAAAACTCAACACTCCCTGCTCAGTGTCCTGTCACTCATGGCGTCAGTGGAATGGCCCACAAATTCCCCAAATTTGTACCATGCCAGTCTGTAGCGCCTCCTTGTGGATTCCGCCAAGGATGTTTTGACCAGGCCTATTACTCTCATTCCCCAGCTCGGTCTTGCTTTTCTCTGCTCCGGGCGCCAGCCTGTGGAATCGCTGCCACTGCGAACGAGACAATGCACCAGCGATGTCATTGCTGGCCCCCGGTACATGCTTTGCTCTGAAAACAACATTAAGCTGCAAACACACCAGCATGAACTTCTGCAACAGCCGCAACACCCTCAAGTACCTTTGCCTTTTGTCTGTTCACCAGTTCCACCACAGTCATATTGTCCACATGAAACAGCACCGTCCGATTTTTCAGTTCCTCACCCCAAACTGCCAAAGCCACCAACAGCGGAAAGAATTCCAAAAATGCAATACTCCGGCCCTAACTCAACCAGTGTGGCAGCCACCTCGCCACACACCATCGCCCATCCCAAAACAGTCCAAAGCCCAGAGATACCGCTGCATCTGAAAAGATCTGAACCTGCCAGACTGTGTTCTCCTCTAGAAAGTCCAAAGACACACCATTGAAATCAGCCAGGAACCTCTGCCACAGTCCCAAATCTGCTCTGACCCCCAACAAAATCCTCACCCTCTGGTGCGGCATCATGCCCCTGACATGGCCATGCCCAGGCACCTGCAAAATGTTCTCCCCACTTTCACCACCCTGCACGCAAAATTCAGGAAGCCCAGCAACTTCTGCACAGCTCACAGCTCACAGGTCACAGCTCACAGCTCACAGCACAATCTCCCTCTCTCCAATCACCTGCAGAAAAAAAGCCTGGATGTCTTCCACCTTTTCCCTCGGCAACCGAGCCATCCAGAGCACTGAGTCCAGCTCCATTCCTAAAAAAGTCAGTCTGCAACTGGGCCCGTCCATCTTCTCCGGTGCCAGCGGCACCCCAAAGGCCTGTGTTAGGCCTTCAAAATGGCAAAACGCCCTAGCACAATCACCAGAGTTTCCTATCGTTACGAATAAAACATTGTCCAGATAGTGCGACACCCCATGGTGACCACTGCTTTTTGTGAATACCCACTGCAAGAACGTACTAAACATCTCAAACGGTGTGCAGGAAATGGTGCAGCCCATTGACAGGACTTTGACCACATAGATGGCACCCCCAAATGGCATACCTAGCAGCGGAAAATATATTGGGTGAATGGGCAGTAAGCGAAAGGCAGATATGCCATCACATTTTGTCATTTCTGCTCCCTGACCACACATCCGCACTAGGCGAATTGCGTCATCCACCGAGGCGTACTGCACCCTGGAATGTGCCTCCGCGATGAAATCATTTACTGACCCCCCTTCTGGACAAGATAGGTGGTGAATAATCCTGAACTCTTCCGGCTCCTTTTTTGGCACCTCACCAAAAGGTGAAATGATCAAGTCCTCCAGTGGCCAATCCGTGAATGGACCAGCAATTTTACCTTCTTCAACTTCCTTTTCTAGTTTAGTTGCTACCACCTGCAGCAGTTCTTTAGCTGACTTCAGGTTCCCGCCCATCGGCACCCCCTTGGACCCTGGTATCCTACCGAAAACCCTTCTATAAATCCCCACTGTAATCGTAATGCCGCCTCCTTGTCTGGATAAATCAAGAGCCACAGGCCCATTGTCTCAACTCTATCTGGGGTGGGGTCCTTCAGCCCAGACTGCCCCCGTCCTCTAGTGGCCTTCCACTGTTCTGCCGGAGTGGCCAAAGTAAAGCACTGTGTGATTGGATGCCTCTCCCCGCACTTGTAGCATTTGTGTTTAAACTTACATGGGTGCCTAGAGCAAAATCCCTTGTGAAAGTTACAGCAAGCCCTGTGGTGAGTCCTGCTGGTTTTGGCATGAAACCAGACCCTCCCTCCGCTCCCTGTGGAGCGGAACGCGACTGAACGTACCGATTTTTCACTGGCAAGACGCTGGCAGTATGAGTAGTAGTACAAGTGTAAATCAGGATCGCCTGGTGACCCCTGCCCGCCTAAGTTCTTTAAATTGCTTGCCCCATTGCTCAATTCGCTGCTGAATCCAGTTTGGAGCTCCTCTCTGACAACGGGCATCTATCCAGCCGCCTGGAAATTGGCCTATGTACTGCTTAGTCTTTAGAAACCAGACGCGGATCCAGCAGAGCTCAAGAACTTTAGGCCTATCTCCATTTGCCAGCACCGGCTAAAATTCTTGAGAAGGAAGTCCAGAAGCAACTGCCCAATTTCCTGGAATCTAACAACTGTCTCCATGACTCCCAATCTGGTTTTTGATCGGGTTATAGCATGGAGACAGCTCTTTTGGAAGTTGCAGAAACTGTACGTGAAGCGTTAGACCAGGGCAGCTCCGCAATGCTTGTGCTGTTGGATTTATCCGTAGCATTCAATACGGTGTCTCATCGGATTCTTTTGGAGAGACTTAAGCACTTGGGAGTGATGGGAACCACGCTGGCCTTCTCCGCTCATTTTTGGAGGACCGGTCCCAGCAGGTATCTCTCCGCCCCAACGTGTCCTCACAGAAACCCCTTGTGTGTGGGGTCCCCCAAGGCTCGGCTTTGAGCCCTACATTATTTAATGTCTTTCTAACCCCCCTTGCGACTTTAGTCGAGCAATGGGGAGTGAAAGTTTTATCCTATGCTGATGATACTCAGCTGGTGTTCTCTTTTAGAGAACACTCCGGGGCAGCTTTCACCAACTTTAAGCATTGCCTGAACAACATCTCGGCTTGGATGACGGATAGCTGCTTGAAATTAAATACCGATAAAACAGTGGTATTGTTTTTCAATCAATCGTCTCCTCTGCTATCCGAGCTATGGTGGCCTTCAGAGCTAAACTCCCGCCGATCCGAGTAGATTCAGCTAGGAATCTGGGGTTCAAATTTGACACAAACCTCTCTTGCAAGGCCCAGATCTGCCAAGTCTCCTTGTTGTGCTTCTGGAAGCTGAGAGCCATGCGGAGATTTCTTTATCTCCTGCCTATGGACTGCAGGAAGACAGTGGTCCATGCATTGGTCGCATCCCAGCTAGACTACTCCAATAGCCTATATATCGGACTACCAGCTTATCTGATCCGAAGGCTGCAAATTATTCAAAACGCTGCAGCTAGACTTACTAGGAAAGTGCCGTTACCCCACCACATCTCCCCCCATCTGCGGAGCCTCCATTGGCTGCCTGTCAAAAGGAGGATCGAGTATAAGGCGTTTTCCATTGCCTATAGAGCCACCAGAGATCGGGGCCCAGGCTACTTGAAACAGAGACTCCAGCACTATCACCATGATAGGGTTCTGAGATCTAATCACCAGAAACTGCTCAGGATTCCTCGTTTCTCTAAGGCCTGGATAGGCGGTCGAGCTTTCTCAGTGAGAACTACATCACTTTGGAATTCTATGCCTGTCCATCTTCGTATATTAGAGTCAGAACTGGCATTTAGGAAAGCGCTGAAAATCTGGCTTATCAGCAGCCCATAGTTCTCCCCTTTTCTCTCACTGCTGAAACCGCTTTTAGCATCGGGACACCTCCGTTGGAGGTAGCCGTGCGCTGTATAAATGTCTTTATTATTATTATTATTATTATTATACGCCGAGGATTGGGTGGATGATATCCACTGCATTCAGAGCTCCGAATCCACCTCGCCCCATGGTTTATCGGGGTTAACGCTGACCCTGGCCCTAAATAACTCATCATAACTCAACCAGGTGTACTCCCCAAAATGCATCTGGCAGCTCTGGCTCCGCGTTGGGAGGCCCTGCCCCCGCCCTCCTCCATACCAGGCTCAGTCTGCTCCTGGTGCCGTGCGGGAAGGCTCACCTTCCTGCCTCCGCGCTTGGCTCCATTCGGCTCCCTCTTTCTGGCCCTCCCCCGGTCCCCTGATGGTTCCCAGGGGGTGGCGGCTCTGGCATGCAAGCCGGCACCGCTGCACCAACCCTGCCCGACGCGGAGTGTGTCAGGCAACACATCCCCACCCAGGCCTCATCAAGGACACCGGGCCGAAGCGGGTCCGACTGGCCCGCCCTTCCGAGCACGATCAATGCGGCCCAGACCGCCTCACTATCCTGGTGAGCCATCGCCTCCTGTCACCCGCAGATTCAGGTAGTCCCCAATATTCCCCTTTATGCTGCAAACTTGCTATCACTAACCACTAACTTTGTTAACCCTTCCCTCCTGGTGGTGCTTGCTGTCAGGAAGATACCCGATCCTCCTCTCCTGACACCTTTATAGCCCTACTTACACCTGCCCCTTCCCCTAACTATCCCTAACCCCCCACCTTGTCCTTCCGGAGTTGCACGAAGAACCCCGGGGGAAGACTGGTCTGCGACCCTCACTTCCCCCGGGGACCAGCATTTTGGTCACTCTTCGACCTGCTACTCCCTCTCGCAGATATACCCATAGTCTGGAAGAGATTTAAATTTTATATTAGACAGGAACCTCAACAGACACCCACCAAAGTTTCATATGACTGACTGCAATGACATTTGGAGGTTGTTACACAGAGCTTAATTAGAATACTCATGTCACTCGGTGACCCACCACACGTATCTAAAGCATTAAAAGCACACAGGAAAACACCCTTCCAGAGAGGAAGAGTGTTGTGGAATAATTATTTACAAGATTCACTGTTGGGTAAGGAATGGTAGAAAACAGGTGCAAAAGGATAAACATTAGTAGTAATGCCAGATTTAAGCACAAACTTTCATAATGTCCTCTGCACATATCTTGCTCCCTCTAGGCTACATAAAATACACGCAGACAGATCACCAAATTGCCCGAAGTGTGGAGAATTGAGGGACACCTTGTTGCACAATGTCTGGAATCGTAGAATAGTATTCAAATACTGTGCAAGGGTGGTGATACTGCTCTGATGACCATGGGTGTAAGAATAGAGACAACATTTAGACCCTGTCTACTGGGGCCTATACCTTCCACCAAAGCATATAAAATGCAACGCAAGTTTGTGGCACTGAGCTTGCTGCTTGGGAAACATTGTATTGCAATATGCTGGATCTCCCATAGAAATCCCACAAAAATAGATGGGACAAAGAATAGTCTCTAGCTAAAGAGTCTACTGCTGTTAAAAAACCAAGAAACCACTGAAACTCACCAGTTATACGTAACAGAAAAAAGTGTAACTTCAACCACTGTAATGCACTGCTTATGACCCCACATATTACATAATTGGTGACATCTGAAATCTATGGTGGTAAAAATTATATTTATCTCAGTTAGGATAACTGGCAAATTTCAGTATTGTTTGTTTTTAAATGGAAGTCCTTTTTCAGAGTCTTTCTAAGGTTTTTTCTTAACATAAGTTAAAATCTTACTACCTTTCTAACATATAACATTTATTTTTTTCAATATAAAAATATTTATATATTTATTTATGTACAGACAGATAGATAGATAGATAGATAGATAGATAGATAACACAATAACTTTCACTGGGCATTAGCATCCTGTAGATATGCTATGTGGTGTCATGGACAGAAGAGGCAAATGTAATGTAATACACATGACTACTCTTATGAGAAAATATAAAAATATCAAAAACCTCACACTAGAAAATATAAACTCATTCACCAGTCTTTCAAACTCTGTGCTAGAATAATTATGTATGCAGACCACACATATTGAAGGCCCAGTAAAACTGAAGTATTTGAAATGTCTTTGTGTTTATAACACTGACTAACAGCATTCTTGATGTGTAAGAAGTAAATCTGTAGTCATATTTAAGCACAGTAGGGGTGAAAGAGAAGATAATAGATGAGTGTGCCAACTACTGGGCCTCTTGAGGTCAACATTTGGCTATGTTATTGATGGAGAATTATAGCTCAGTCACAGATGTTATTAGTTTATGATAGGCAAAACGACCAGGTGAATCTGACCAGCGAAACATAAGTGATTTTTCTTCCAGTTTGACTACTAAATAAGGGTGGGTGGAACTGGCAGAGTTTCACTCTGTGGAATTCTGCAAAGATACAGAAAATCCGCCAATAGGCGGAAAATATGCAGTTTGTGCTGCAATTTCGCACCTGTAGCACAAGCAGCACTGAAAATCAGCACAAACAGTGCCATGAGGTGTGCAGGAATGTGCAAACATTTAAGTTGATTTTACTGCCGCTGGAGTAAAATATCTACCCAAGCGCCAGCAAATCTACTCAAACTACAGCCCTCTGACTGCGATCGCTCACAACCACCCACATTAGAAAATTGCACTATGGGATGCCAAATCTCGTTCGCACCCATCAGCTTGCACATTCTGGAGCCTCACAGGAATAAAATTCCACCACAGGGCAATTGGCAGAATTTGGCCAGAACTCCACATTAAATAGTAACGCAGAGTGAGTACAATTCCGCCCATTCTTGGGGTGGAACAGAGCATTTTGCCCACCCCTACTGCTGAGTGAATATTGTGGAATATTGTGGCTGAACTACAGAAAATTAGAGCATACCAAACAGTGGCCTAGCTAGGTTGCCATGCTTTACATCTTGGTCTTTGAACTGCACCCAGCACTTCTCGACCTCCTTCAACAAAGTCTGCCCCTGCCATATCAGAACTCAATACCAATCGCATATGTACCCTGTTATTTTCCACTTCCTACTCTGCATTTCTGCAAGTCTAAGCCATACTCCTAAAGAGCCTTACCAAAGACAATAGGTTTCACCCTTGTAAGTGTATGCACACAAAGGCATACCATGTAGGGACAGGACCCAACATTCACACTGCTGCCCTCACATATGTACACCCTCATGCTGCACTCACGCAGGCATATGCCTCACTTTTTACTCACAGAGATCTGTAGATAATTAATCTGCACTAACCCTGCACTCACAAAAGACAATGGTAATCCTGCATTCACACATGCCCACCCCTCACAATGCACTCACAAAACATGACAGCTATCCTGCACTCATACAAGCACACTGCTTCCACATAGGTCCACCGTTCATTAGGAAGGAGCAGAGTTGGAACAGATGGTGGCATAGGGGGCAAAGGTTGAGTATCTGGTGTCTTTGTATACTAGTGCAGTTCAAAGCTGTTTAGGTAAGCTACACTGAAGTCTGATGCCAACTGAGGTTATCTAATCCCCCAATAGCCACACTAGTACCAGCGCTGTGGACAATAAATGGTTTTGATCTTTGTGGACTTTTGCAGGTATGAATCTTGGTATCAAAAAAATACCCACTTGCCTTCCATTAAACAAGGTTGTGTTTTCTCTGTAGTGCAAGCATATGGCGAAATAAGGATGGAAATAAAGACAAAAAACACCAAAAGACAAAATATGCCAACTAAATGTGGAGGCCACATGCTTCAATAAAAAAAAAAGTAAAAAGTAAAGCTTTGCACTGATCTGCCGTCATGGAACAGTAAAAAAAAAAAGAGTACGCAAAATACCATATCAAAATGGTGGCATGTTTTGAAGACAACCACAGTGCGCCTAGTGCTCTACATAAGAGAGTTGTAATACATAGCAATGGCAGTGGAGATGCTGGTACTCTTATTGTTTAATTAGCACTAATCTAGAGTTGTAGGCGAGCTTCTGGGGAATGAACTAAAAGAAATGCCATATGAGGTTCGACTCCTCTAGAAGCAGAGTTAAGCAGGTGAACTGCTGTTTATCAGACTAGCTGGCAACCTAAAGAACAGAGGTTGCCTACTAGGTAGAGCAAAACATTCGCACAGAATACCCAGTGTAAAGTGGGGGACATAGTTACATAGGGTGTTTGGGGTGCGACTCACCCCAAATAAATTCATTCTTGGCTTGGTAGTTGGGTGTGGGGCCCCAGGTCGTGTCAGCTATCTCTGCATCAGTGTTTATCATCATGAGCCAAGAACAAAAGACAATCCAGTGACCTTTGATGTAAACGGGAGAGAGAGAGAGGGAGAGAAGGAGAGACAGAAATACCCAATAGTGGCTGAATTTCAAAATGGAGAACAAGATAACCTGGAATAAATACCGGCTTCCCTGATGGCCCAAATTGTGTGATGCTAGGCAAATATTTTATTTCACAGAGCTTCTTTTTCTTTATTATCACATATGAGTGCACTTTTGAATACTTGACTTTAAGAAGTATCTGTATACACACCTTTTATATTTGATTAATAGACTGTAATTGTATTCAAGTTTACAGGCATACTACTGGCAATCAGATACCCATAAGGTGATGGGATGAATGCTTGCAAATAGTCGAACCAGTGGCAATCACTCGGGGTACCTTCCTAATGTGCCACTATAGACAGCCGCCTACCTAATACAAATCAGTACTGACCCTGCCCCTCATGGAAAGAGCCCATCCCAAACCTTGGTCATCTTACCCCACTGCCCTGCAGCCCACTGATTTTTTTGTTTTGAAATTTGGGATTCACACCCCCTGAATCTCTCGGACTAAGCTACGTCCCTATGCAAAGTATAGAGGTGGGTGAGCCAGATGCCAGGCACTGGTTAAGTTCCATGTCCTCTTGCGCCTTCGAGCCCAAAATGAGCTGATCTTTCATATGGCTTCTGCCTGCTACCCACGATCTAACCTCATGCACCAAGAATGAAAGGCAATCCATTAAACATTTATGTCAAACAGAAGTGAGAAAGGAATGCTAATCTAGTGGCTGAATTACACCATGTGAAACCAGACATCCTGGGCTCAATCTCAGCTTGGCCACTTGATCAAATTGTGTGATTCTATGCAATTATTTTATTTGTTTTCTTCATATTTTTCCTTTATGCTGAGAAAACATTGAAATATGTCAGGGTGTGTGCTGTAAAAAAATCTTTCTTGTGTATTACTTAATTGACTATAATGTTGTTCTGTGTAAAATAAGAAATAACCCACATATAGGGGGCACATGACAACTTAATTGCCTCTTGGTTTACTAATTGTATTGTCATCGGGGTGGAGGGTGGGTACATGAATGTTTTTAAGTTCATGTTTAAAAACTATCACTTTTAATAAATGCCTCAAAATGCAGTGATATAATAAGGTGGAAGACTCGTTGAAGAAAAATAACTTTTTGAATTTTGAAGACAATATATCATATTTTTACATATTTGTTGCACAATTTCCTTGCCAAATGTCCCATAGCTCAGCTTGTGCCTGGGCCCTTGGAGCCAAGATGGGTGCTTAGAGCCAAGACAGACCCTTATCTCAGCACTCCCTGTTAATGTGTTAACTCACCCACCTCTACTACAGCATTGTGTATAACAGTTCTCTCGGTATCTTACTCTGGGGACAACATCTTGTATATTGAGATTCTGGTCAGTTTCCACAGGTCTCAGAAGGCTAACTATTCCTGCTTCTAGTTTTTATGAGGAAGAATTGTGCATTAGCCTCCCCAAGAAATTGTTTTCAAATTATCTTTGCATTTTGTTGCATAAAATGAAACAAAAAATACACAATTAATCCTCACACTTCCAGCATTCTGTCCAAGCTTTTACTACCTGCCATCATCTACCCTCCACCTGCCAGGCTGAACTCAGTGATTACTGTGACTGTCTTGTCTTTAGAAGCCATGCAGTAGCGTGGGCATAGTTTCTTCTTTGACCTCTGCTGGTGTCAGGCAACCAGGGCCAAATGGTACACTCTGCATTTACAAAAGTGAGCATGTGCACTGCTTGACCATTCAGTACGCACAATGAGGTCTTCACAGTGCCCGCGCAGCTGCTTCAGTAGATTCTGCTGCTCAAAGTCTGGCTCCTGCAGCTGAGGGAATTGTACAGATCTAACAGAAAGCCCTCAAATCTTTAAAACTATTTAGCACACAAACCATAATCTGTGAACATTGGGTTTCAGTGAATATTTGTCATCTGTGCATCACTCAGTAAAGTGTCTTGATTTGTTTTGATCATATTGAAATGTTTGTTTCCATCACACTGCAGAATTAGTAAAGAAGGTGCTTTAGTTGTGCTCTCCTATCTGTTTACTTATTTGAAAATATTTGGATAGTTCATTTATATGTTTTGAAAGTTTGTTGTGTGTTAGAAGAAAACAACATCCTACACTCTTTCCTTTCACATCAGCAAGATTGTCAGACACCTAACTATACCAAATCCTCACATTTTGCAGTAAGACAAAGAAAAGTAAACACAATTCTCCATGTTAAAATAATAAGGAGCAATTTGTCAGAAGACAATACTGACATTTGATCTTTGTCTTTGAACGCACAGCAAATGTGGAAAATAAGAACAAAATTTAAAGCCATTGTTGGAAATGGGGTTTCTGGATGGCTAGGGTATGCAGCTAGGCCAGCCAGTACCCACCACTCTAGTCAGGGCAAGTAAGTTGCACACCAAGGATAACTTGTGGTGCTCACCCTCTGATAGCTTGGCACAGAGCAGGCAGGCTTATCATCAGAGGCAAGGTGTAAAGGTTTGAGCAACACACTCACAGAGAAACGCAATGAACACACCACAAAAGAGACTCCACACAAGATTATATAAAAATATGGTATATATTGTACATAAAACATAGACCAAAAGAAATTAATCATAACTACTGTGCAAATGTGCAGTCCTGTGATAGTACTGATTATCCTGACAGTGCAAGAATCAAAACAACATACATCAGAGCATCAGGGCATGAAATGCAGCAGATTAGTTAGAGGCAAAACACTTGAATCACCAGGAATCACCCTAAGTACATAGACCACTGAATAACACCATAAACATATAGGTTAAATCATCTCCAAGTGCACGAATCATATGACACAGCACACCTGCGCTTCTATAATGTTATGCTGTGTTTACGGCAGCCGATGACCCCTTTTTGGATAATTGAAGTTATAACTGTAGGCCTCAGGAATACCTGCATACTTTCTACACAGTTTATGGTAATTTCAGTGAATTACCTATTCAAGGAAGTGGGGGCCTCTGTTGAGATCGCCACCCGAAGACTACTGCAGTTGAGCACTCCACTGTATATCCCGACGGGATGAGGAGGGCCCCCACACTGCACACAATAGCAGGGAAACCTCGCTGGGTCCCCCACCTGCACGATGGCCAAGTGCATGCAGGGATGCTGCTGAACAAAAGGATAATCCTGCATGTGGAAGAATATGCACAACCTTCCTGCGGCTTGGTTGCTAGAGGTGGTCCCACGCATGCAACAGAAACACAGTCCCCGAAGGCTGGCGAGTCTGAGGCCCATCGTGGCCATTTGGACTTACCACCCTGTTGGTTTTCGCAGGACCGCTTGTGAGGGATCATGGGACAGCTTCAATCCGGTCTCACCCCAGTACCTTCTGGTTGCCTGGTGAAATGTGAGGGGGAGTCTATCACAGCTAGAAAAGTCAGCGGGCTTCTGGAGTTGGGCCTGCATGGTTACTTCGGTGCGCACGCTGATCCAGGAGGCAGAGCTGGCTGGAATGAACCTCGCAGGGCTGGCTAGCCCCTTGTTGCCAGGACAACACATTTGGGGGGAGATTACGCTGGGGGTCCCTGCCGCAGTTATGCTTGGCGGTGATTTTTATGTTCTGCACACACCGTGGTGGACGCATGATGCAGACCAAGATGAAGGGGCTCAAAGCACCCCACACGCGTTGGGATGCTCCAGTGCCCAACATACTGAGTGAAAGCACCAACTATGCACTACTTTTTGGTCCAAGATCAATGAAAAATGAAGTGCTCACCATGCGCTGAGTAAAAAGCTGGTGAGGGCCGGACTCACTAGTCCTATGGCCATTTCTAGGTCTTGGCTGAGCAGAATCCTTCTAGATCCAACAGGGAGAGGGTAAGCCATCCCATACCTGGTGAGTACTGGTGGCACAAAGAGCAAGCAGGTAGGCAGCAGGCCAACACACTAGTTTCCTTGAGCAGAGTGGTAGTTTCTTCAGCAGGCAAGCATATCAGCACAACAAAGCAAGTAGTCCCAATGGTGGTTCCTCCTGGCAGCACAACAGTCCCCTGGAAATCTGCAGCATGTAGAGCCAGGAGCGTCTAGTTACAAGTCCACAAAATGACTAAAATCGTGGGACCCATGCCTCTGTACTTATGCTCAAAATTGTCTTTGTTCAAACGGTGGCTTCAAAATAACTCTTTAGAAGTGCTCAACAATCCCTTTCAACCCAGCTCTGGCTCCCAACATAAGTAAGGTCCTGCCCTTTCTGCGAGGGCAGGACACAGCCTATAGAATTGCAAAGTGTGAACGCTCTCCCCCATTCCCAGTCCAAGAAGACCATCAGTTTGCAGATGAATGCAGATGTAACCCAGTCACATCCATCCCTTCCTGTGGGATGGCTGTCTGGAAAGTATACACAATGTGTACCTGTCACCCAGGCCCAGACGTAGATTGGAGTCAGGCTGCAAAGAGTCATAAGCACAGAGAAATATCCACTTTCAAAAAGTGCCATTTCTAAAATAGTAATATAAAATCCAACTACACCAGTAAGTAGGATTTATCACCACTATTCTAAACATACCAAATATTGCAACGCTCCTCCTTTCAGAGCAGGAGTCTTTTTTAAACTTTATTATTAGAAGTTTGCAATATCCAAAAAACAAAAAGACAAGAGTAGAGAAAAAACCCCAGAAAAAAACAAATACAGGGTTAATGAATAAACAAAGTAAACACCAGCATCAAGGAAAATACAGAGTGTACAACAATGACCATATGGATCAGTAAAAGAGTAAAAAGGGAAATAAAATATCATATGTGACAGCCGGTGGAAAGTACATTGTGTCAAGGAAGGATAGAGAGAAAAACAATGTGCAATCGTGGTGTGAAGCATGCAGCAGTTAAAGTGCCCCCTTTTGAAAGACATGGCGACTGGAGTCCAACAATGGCATCAGTAGGGGGTCAAAGAGATCAATGTTTGTATGGTTACAGTGACATGGTACCATGCAAGGTAAACTTTAGCCACAGTTGGCCCCCACTCCTCCCCAGGATAAAGCAACAAGTAGTAGTCTTGCAATGGTTGCATATCTTTTTAGGTCTGGAGGTTGGGGTTTTTTGTGTAGCGTAGATATCACTCGTGGTATCGCAGTATATTAAGTCGGGGAATCAAGCCCTCGCTGTCGGGATAGTGGTGCCGACCCAATGCAAAGATACCTGCAGGTTGCCAAGTAATAGAGCAATGGTGGCAAGTCGTTGAACTCCCGCAGGTAACGGCTTGACATAGCCCAACAATACCAACAGTGTGTTGGGGACAAGTTTGAATTCAATCATCCATGATAGCAGTAAAATAAATTCCTCCCAATATGTTAGTACTGGGCACAATTCCAAGCTAGATGTGAGAAGTCAGCATGCTCAGCTGCGCATGTAGAGCAGCAATGGGGTTTGGTGGGTTCGATCTTGACTATGAGGTGAGGGGTGGCGTATGCCCTGTGCAAGTATTTAAACTGTAATAATTTGTGCCGATGATTGTTGGATGCAAAACGTGTCTGTTCACAGCAGTTGAGCCAGGTAGTATCCAGTAGTGGGCAACCTAAATCCATCTCCCATGCCGCCTGGGCCTCCCCCCCCCACTGCTGGCTATAGCAATAGTGATGAATTATATTTTTATCAGGAATTCAAGTGGGCACTGCTCGGGGTCGTGGTGACCATGGTAAGCGGCGGCATCCAGCAGCTCTGCAGATGAAGGTGGGAGTGCGGAGCAAACAGTGTTGTGAAGTCTATGCGAACGAAATCTGTCCATATATGACACACTATGTCCATCCGACAGCGAGGTTACAGAATGTAACTTGGCATCCACAAAAAGATTGCCCATTTTGTGGAGCTGGCAAATGCCCAAAGTCCGCTTAGCCAGTATCTCCATTGTAATTGGAAGCCAGGGACTTTCGGGGAGCGGAATGTGTGGAGAGTATAGGAGATCAAAGCCAAGGTAGCACTATAATTTGCTCCAAGCCCAATAAGTGGTCGGCAGCATCTGTATTTTGGAGGGAGTCCTAGGTAGACCTTGTGGTATAATAGTTATTGCAAAGTCATCCTGTTCCCTGGGCACCCCCCATCGTTTTGCTGACTGGTACTGGTGGTAACTGACGCTGACTGACCCTGGGCTCTGCCTAACCAGGCCCAGGGCCAGTGCTATGCTGAAAGAGACACTTAGAACACAGTGAAAACACCTACATACACTAGGGTACACTATGGGTTGGGGTACCCCTGTGAATGGCATGACCTACCCTATAAGGCCTAGTACATAATAGGGCAGGGGGGATTGAAACTACATCTAAGTCCCTAGCATATAATAGGGCATGCAGTTTAGAAGCCAGCAGCCCTTTCTGCACTTGCATGTGTGCCCTGCTAAGCCTGAGGTCAGTTTAAAAGTAGCCCTGTGTTGCAGGACTGCTTTTAAAAAAGAAAATTGTGCCCAAACTCGACTTTGGTGTTTGGGGCACTTAAAAATGGATAACCTACAATGTTTGGGCCTATTAGGTACCCCCGGGGTCTCCCCTATGTGTCCCAGGGGTGGGGGTCAGGTAATTATAAGGAGGACCCTTTTAAAATGAGTTTTATATGCCCTGGGTTAAGTGAAATTGCACATTTGACTTCCACATGGTGATAAAGTGCTGCCCAAAATCGACTTTGGTGCTAAGATCACTGTGGAGGGAGGACCTGCAATATTTTTACATATTCAGAGCCCCTAAAGTCTCCCCTAGGTGTTCCAGGGGTGGGGGATCTTGAAGATAGAGGCAGAGTACTTATAAAATATGTTTTTATAAGCCCTTGGTGCTGGAAAAATGGCCCAAGTAATGTTTCCCCTTGCAAATCCCCTCCCACATAGGTTAACTTGGCAAGAAGTTATTAACTACTAACTCTTGATAGGAGAAAGCTAAAAATACCATTCAAAGACTTCCCAGAATGGTATTAATAAACTCAACAATATGATATTGTTGAATTTCTCCTAAAATGTACAGACAAGAAGTTATAAGACTTTCTTGTCTGTAAGCCCAGATTCAGCCTTCTAGTGGTCTGTCCTGATTGGTCAGAGTTAAGTGGATTAGCCAGGCTTCTTTGAAGAGGTGATAAAGAAACCCTGGGGTTGACAAGCTCTGCTGGGAGGGCAGTGTTCTGTTACACAGGAATGCCAGAGCAGGGTGAGGAGTCATAAACAATGGACTTCAAGGGAAGGGGAAGACACCAGCGTCATTTACAACTCTACTCTTTTGAACCCAGCCAGATGCTAGGCTTAAGGAAGGAATGAGCAGATGCAAGGGGGAGAGAGTATGGAGATTAGCCATCCTAGAGATATGTTTAGCCAGCTCTTCTCTCCCTGCTGGAAAATCAGCCATTTTGAATTTGGAAGAATTGGTGCACTCTGGGACAAAATAGTGCCACACTCTGCATGAAGTGGTCATACCTTGGGGCGGTACCCTACACCCCATTGGACAGGAGTGACCTCCTGCTCGACCCAGAGAACTTGGAATAAGTATCTGAGAGAGGCAGAGCCTCCCAGATCTGCTGTTTGAAACCTAAGAAAGCAAGAAGAGCCATGCTGAGATGTTTGATGTGCATTTCCTAAGGCCTGCACTCTGAAGATTGCACCTTCTGCACCATCTGGAACTACAGCCCTGTGGACTACCTTGCTGTAAAAGGACTAAAGAGTGTACTCCTTGCAAGCTACAGGTTAACAGAGCTCCCCTGGAACATTGCCACCAAGAGTCTTCAACCTGGAGCATGACCAGTGGATTTATAAGGGTTTTGTCCAAGTGAATTGTGGGAACTGAAGTCCTCAACTTTCAAGGACCATCTTGGAGCTTCCAGACCCTTGGAGTGAGTTTGAGACACTTTGGGACCCTTTGGGGAACTTCAGGAAGAAGTTCCAGAAGTTTGTAGAATTTTGGGGCAACTTTTGAAAAAAAGCTCCATAAGGCGACCGACTCAACCTAGCCAGCCAAGCCACCTGCCTTCAACCGCGAGTCGGCCTGCCGTCCAGGTTTGTCCTGCTGAAAAGCTCCGTAGGTCCTACTTCAAGAGTTTGACTGGGAGTAGGAGAAATCCGAGGTCGCCAAACCCTCACAGAATCCGGCCTGGTGAAGAGCATCGAGGGACCCCGCGAGAAAAAGTTCTGCAAAAGTTTCTAAGTCCGAACGAAGAAAAGGTGACCGGGAGCTACCGCGAAAGCCAAGCCACTTGCCTTCAACCACGTGTCAGCCTGGATCCTTGGTTTGTCCCGCTGGAACGCTCCGGAGGTCGGACTTCCATAAGTTTGACAGGGAGCTCATCGGCCTGAAATTTTAACTTTGACCCGGCCAATTGCAAGCAGATGTCCTGATAAGGCACTATAGGTTTCTATGTGCTAGATAATGGTAAATCTTTGAAAATTAATATCTCCGGTTTCCTACATTGCAATTGTGTCATTTTGGTGTCCTTTTAAAGATAAAAATACTTCCTATTTTATAAATTGGTGTTGGAGTTTTATTGAGCATTGTGTCTTAATTATTTACTGAATTGGTGGTTTTAAATGCTTTACATACCCGTCTTTGAAGTTAAGCCTGCCTGCTCACAGCCAAGCTACCAAGGGTTGAGCATAGGAATAATTTTCTAAGACCTATTCTGAACCCTGTACTGTGTCAGTGGCCTTATTGCCAGCTGCACATATATCTTTGCTCCTACTAATAATCCACTTTCCAACAATAGTGGATAGGGGATATGGATGGCTCTGAGTCCACTCAGGCTTCAGGTACTGCAGACGAGCATTAGGATGGTACCAATAATATGCAAAGTGTGTTTGTGCAACTAAGTAGAAGAGAAAAATGTTAGGGACTCCAAACCCTTTCCATGAGTATGGCATAGTTAGTATCTGCCAACCAATTCTTGGGTGTCTACCGGCCCATACCAACCTAATAAGCAAACTGCGAAGTGCATCAAAAAAACTGGTTGTCAATGCTATGGGGATATTTATGAATAAGTATAAAATCCGGGAGAGGACCACCATTTTAATGATGACAATTCTGCCGGTGATAGATAAGGGGAGTTTAATCCAGTGAGCAATTTGCAAGGATAATCTATCAACGACGAAACAGTAGTTGAGGTGAACACCTCTTCACTGCTATGGTGAAGGAAGATACCCAAATACCTAGGAGGGTCGGTGTGCCAACGCAAGGGGTATTCAAGAGGCAGGGCACGGTGATCTCGGTCAGAGGAAGTCCAGTTAATGGTAAGTCCTGAGAAAGCCCCAAAACGGACCACTTCATGGTGAAGAGGAGGGAGATTGGATTCGGGGTCATGCACAAACAGCATCTTATCGTCCGCGTATAAAGATGCCAGAAGGAGTCCACGGTGAAACGCCAAGCCATATGCCAAGTGACGCTCCTGGAAATGCTGCACAGGGGGTCCATAGCAATGATGAATAGTAGGGGCGACAGGGGGCATCCCTGCCTTGTACTTCGAGAAAGTGTGAACTGATCGGTGATAGTGCCATTCACCCGAAGCTGGGCCAATGGAGCAGTATACAAAAGTCAAACAAGATCTTGAAATCCCTCTGGAACCCCCAGTTTCCACAGTGTGGCGTGTAAAAAAGGCAATTTGAGTGAATTAAATGTATCAGCATCTAGCAGAACGACCGTGGCGGGAAAATCAGGGATTATTTGATTAAGGATGGCAAAGATGGTACGAAGGTTAACAGATGTGAAGCGCTGTGGAACAAATCCAGATTGTAAAGGGGAAATTATGCTGCCCATAAGTAGGGAAGGCCGAGTGGCCAGGATTTTGCCCAATAGTTTACTAACATGATTTAATAGGGACAGACACCTGTAGGAAGAGCAGTTAAGCGGGGGCTCGCTGGGTTTGAGTAGAAGAGTAATCACCGCTTCACGCATTGTTGGGGGGAAGATTCAATTTTCTAGGGATTCCGCATAGACTTCAAGCAGGTGGGGGATGAGCAATGGTTTATAAGTTTAAAAAAAGATACCACTAAATCCATCTAGACCGGGGGCACAGGTGCCACTCAGATCATCAATAGCCTGCGAGACCTCGTCACTGGAGAGAGGCAATGCAAGAAACTGCTGCTGTCCTTCACTTAGCCAGACCATGGCTACTTCCGCAAGATACTCAGCAAGTGCGTCATCAGGAATAGGGCAGCGGGATGAGTACAGGTGAGTATAGTAGGTGAGAAATGCTGTGGACATGTCCTCGCTGAAATCGATGGAAGAGCCGTCGTCCAGTTGGAGATGCATGCTAAAAGAAGCTTGATATGGAGGGCAGCGTAGGCGATCCAGCGTACAGCCAGGTCTCTCGCCCTCACCGTAGACCCTTGCCCATGCGTATTTGCCTGGATAATTCACTTAACGATTTGCAAGGTCTTGGAAGTCCTGGAGTAACGTAGTGCGGCAGTACAGCAATGGGGGGGGTCATCCGTCGGGGCCCTTGCATCGAGATCCTTCAATGCGGTTTCAATGATCGCTAATTACTGGCAGGTGGAGTGGAGTACTCCTGAGTGTTTGGGGATACAGACCCCGCTTATAAAAGTATGAAGGCTTCCCAGAGTGTATAGTGACGAGACACAGTGCCAGCGTTAAGTTGAAAGTATTCAATTATGGCATCCCTAAGTTCTACTCGAAAGACCTCATCCAATAGCGCATTGGCAGGGAAGTGCCACAACCCGCGCAACGGTGTAATATTGGGGAACCAAAGTGTCAGGAGCACCGGTGAGTAGTCCAATAAGGTTTGGGGAAGATGCTCAACCTCAATAGTCAAAAGTAATACCATTGGTCAATGCATGACCACAACCCAAGAGTAGCGGAGTATAAAGTGTAGCCTATAGTGGAGGAGTGGTGAGAGTACCAGGCATCAGCAAGGAGGAAGGTTTGCAGGAGGGATGAGAGTGCATGCACAGAGCAAAAGTACCCCCATTAGTATAGTGTCTACATGGAGCCGCGTGATATGTGCAGAAATGTTAGAGAAGAATTCAGGCGAGTCCACGTTAGGGGTATATACATTGAGCAGCAAGAGAGACTTATCAGCAAGATCTCTGGCAACAGCCAAGTATTGGCTCTTGAGGGTCAATGATAGTCTCACACACTCTGAATGGGACCGCCTTGTCAATTAGAATACACACTCCCCTGGAAAATGTGCTGTAGTTCTCAAAGAAAGATTGTTCCCCAGAGTGATGCAAACGTGTTGAAAGAATGTGGAGCACAGTGGGTTTCTTGTAGAAAAGCTACCTGGATAGAATGTCTGGACAGGTAGGACAGCATCTGCCGCCCCTTATGAGGATCAGTCAATCACCTAACGTTCCAGGTCATACATTGCAATGTTAATATCCCAGATCCCATAACTGGTGGTGTCACCTAAGCAGAGAGAACAATATTGAATACAAATGCAAATGTTTGAACCATGCAAGATACACAACAGGTTGTGTAATCAATACCCTGTAAAAAAATAATAACAAACAGCAGTAGCCAGAAAAAAACGAGAACCCATTCCCCCCACCCACATCGGATAACAAGTAACCAGTATCCGGTGAATCCCATAATATCCCAGTCAACAAACAAGAAATAGGAAACAATTGGAGTACTCCTTGGGTGGAGGTAACAATAGTCCATAAACTTGGAAAAAGGAGCAGCCAGATCAAGAAAAAAGTAAGGGGGCCTTAACCGGTGGCAGCGGAGAAAGTTCCGGCTCAATATAGTCAGGTAATGCAGGGGTACTGCAGAGGTAAAGCAGTTCAGTGAAGCAGAGCGTCCGCAGTAAAATGGAAAGGGGGTCCAAAAAAAGTAGAATAAAAAATTTCACTGGACTTCTGGGTCCAGAGCAGGGGAAGCAGATGTGCCATTGTCGCCAGGAGAACCAGAACCGGCACGATATTGCCTCCAGAAGTTTATGGCCTCAGTGGGCGAGTCAAAAATGGTGACTTTACCGTTGACCAGGATGCGCAGTCGCGCCGGTTACAATACGGCGTAACACACATTAGATTTCTGGAGCGTGCTAATGTCAGTAAACTTGTGGCGCACTTCTTGTACAATTGGCGTGAGATCTGGAAAGAATGACAGTCATACCTTGGTGCTGAATGGGCTCCTTGTCACGGGCAAGATGAAGAACAGTGTTCCGATCATGATAATTGAGCAGCTTGGCGAGAATCACACAAGATGGCGTGCCAGGGACCTGTGCGCCCTTTCAACCGCAAATGCTGATGAGAATGCCCCTCTGCCAAACAGCTCCTTTTTTTTTTTTTACTTTATTTATCATTATTCCGACATATACAGTCAATGTTGTCTTAACAGTTGTTCCTGCTGTGATATGCTAACAGTTCCACTCAAAGGACACTCTCATATATATTTGTACACAGAAATCAAATAAGAAAAACACAAAGTTTCAATATATGACCATCACACGTTAATCTTTGTTCTAGACACATTATCCAGTAGCAAGCAAATCTCCCACCACCTAATGAACATTATGCAATGAAAACCGTGCAAACACCCATGGAGTCCATTCAACACACGCCAGTCGGAACTATGCCATCGGGAGTTTGGGAAGGGGCGCCAAGGTCCAAATTCTGTAAATATGTCTTGAGTGGACCCCAGATATCTTTTAGTCGGGACTTGGGTGGAAGTAGTGTGGCATATAGTTCGCAATTTGTGTTGCAAAAAGTGAGACTGGCCAGCCACGCATTCTTAGTAGGAATTAATTTACTGCCCCATCGAAGCGCTATCTCGCATTTAGCTAAAAGCAGCGCGAGAGCAATACATTTCCGTAATTTCTTGGGCATGTTATAGACATATCCCAAGAGCGCAACCTCCGGGGAGGGGGCTATTTCCAGCTGTGTCATTCGCGATAGTGTTTCAAAGACGGATACCTAGAATTCCACAATCTTGGGGCAAGTCCATGCCAAATGGGGGAAGTCGGCATGAGGGCTGTTACATTTCCTACAGTTGTGAGGCCAGGAAGGATCAATAGCGTGGAGTTTGGCAGGTGTCATGAATGCCCTCCACAGGTATTTAAAGTGTATCAATTTATGCCTGCTTTTGAGGGAGATTCCCCTAGTTTGTGCACAGCAGAAGGCCCATTGGTTGTCGAGGATGGGATGCCCTAAATCCAATTCCCAGGCAGCCCAAATCTTAGTATCGTGGCATGGGATCAGAGTCATGACGGCCCTGTATAATTTTGACACAATCGAGCCCCATCGGAATTTGCTATAACAAGGGACAGAGGTCCGAAGGATTGCGGCTCCAGCGGGTATTCCGATATTTTAGCACGCAGCACCCTTCGCACCCTGGTAAAAATAAACTGGTCCATAAAGGTCAGTCTAGTCACCCTATCTCTACCAGCATCGTCAAATATATGTCCACCCGGTAACAGGTCACCATACTTCACCATGGAATGGGATTTAAGTACCCGCAACACCAAGTTCTCTTCTGTAATAGGAAGCCATGGGTTGTGCACTATATGGATATCGGAGGAGTACAGGGAGCCATGCCCTGTGATCCGTGAGAGTTTGCGCCACGCCCATCTCATGGTAGACACAGTCTGAATATCCCTAGTGTCACGAGGGACGCCCTGGGGCAGAATGGTGGAGAGCGAAAGCGGAAGTACCAAGTCAGACCCCGGCTTCCCATAGGGGATGCGTGCATCTGGATTGAACCATGAATGGGCAGAGCTGGCTTGCGCAACAAGATAATACAATCTGAAGTCCGGGGCCCCCAGTCCCGCCCTTTCATATGGCAAAGTCATGGTGTCCCATCGTATCCTAGGTCATTTGCCCCCCCACGCGAGCCGGACAAGGTGTGACCGGAGGGTCTTAAAAAAACTGTGTGGGAGCGGAATTGGGATGTTGTGAAACATGTATAGAAACTTTGGGAGAACAACCATCTTCATTAGTGCAATTCTGCCAGACATAGAAAGTGGGAGCCGTAGCCAGCGCTCTATCTGCGCTTCAAAGCGATACAAAAGGGGATGATGGACGGAACGCTTGAGTCAATCAAACACTCACCCCCAGTCAACTGATCTGGGTTTAATCCATCATCATTCTTTAGCTCACTCCACCACCCCAGTTCAGACATGGCCATATGCAAATCAGTCTGACCCTGTGCCTCATGGGAACAGTCCAGCCCGAACTGCCAAGCCATGTCTTCCCTGGACCGGAAACAAGCATCCTAGGACCGGTTTCTGACATTTCAGCCGTCATCAGCCAGGCTTGCTTGAATCCAGTGGCAAAGTGAGCAAGGGACCCACGTCTGGGCATACCCCCGCCAACTTAGGGCGACCAAAGCGACACAAAAGGGGATGATGGACAGAACGCTTGAGTCAATCAAACACTCACCCCCAGTCAACTGATCTGGGTTTAATCCATCATCATTCTTTAGCTCACTCCACCACCCCAGTTCAGACATGGCCATATGCAAATCAGTCTGACCCTGTGCCTCATGGGAACAGTCCAGCCCGAACTGCCAAGCCATGTCTTCCCTGGACCGGAAACAAGCATCCTAGGACCGGTTTCTGGCATTTCAGCCGTCATCAGCCAGGCTTGCTTGAATCCAGTGGCAAAGTGAGCAAGGGACCCACGTCTGGGCATACCCCCGCCAACTTAGGGCGACCAAAGCGATACAAAAGGGGATGATGGACTGAACGCTTGAGTCAATCAAACACTCACCCCCAGTCAACTGATCTGGGTTTAATCCATCATCATTCTTTAGCTCACTCCACCACCCCAGTTCAGACATGGCCATATGCAAATCAGTCTGACCCTGTGCCTCATGGGAACAGTCCAGCCCGAACTGCCAAGCCATGTCTTCCCTGGACCGGAAACAAGCATCCTAGGACCGGTTTCTGGCATTTCAGCCGTCATCAGCCAGGCTTGCTTGAATCCAGTGGCAAAGTGAGCAAGGGACCCACGTCTGGGCATACCCCCGCCAACTTAGGGCGACCAAAGCGATACAAAAGGGGATGATGGACGGAGCGCTTGAGTCAATCAAACACTCACCCCCAGTCAACTGATCTGGGTTTAATCCATCATCATTCTTTAGCTCACTCCACCACCCCAGTTCAGACATGGCCATATGCAAATCAGTCTGACCCTGTGCCTCATGGGAACAGTCCAGCCCGAACTGCCAAGCCATGTCTTCCCTGGACCGGAAACAAGCATCCTAGGACCGGTTTCTGGCATTTCAGCCGTCATCAGCCAGGCTTGCTTGAATCCAGTGGCAAAGTGAGCAAGGGACCCACGTCTGGGCATACCCCCGCCAACTTAGGGCGACCAAAGCGATACAAAGGGGATGATGGACGGAACGCTTGAGTCAATCAAACACTCACCCCCAGTCAACTGATCTGGGTTTAATCCATCATCATTCTTTAGCTCACTCCACCACCCCAGTTCAGACATGGTCATATGCAAATCAGTCTGACCCTGTGCCTCATGGGAACAGTCCAGCCCGAACTGCCAAGCCATGTCTTCCCTGGACCGGAAACAAGCATCCTAGGACCGGTTTCTGGCATTTCAGCCGTCATCAGCCAGGCTTGCTTGAATCCAGTGGCAAAGTGAGCAAGGGACCCACGTCTGGGCATACCCCCGCCAACTTAGGTCGACCAAGCGATACAAAGGGGATGATGGACGGAACGCTTGAGTCAATAAAACACTCACCCCCAGTCAACTGATCTGGGTTTAATCCATCATCATTCTTTAGCTCACTCCACCACCCCAGTTCAGACATGGCCATATGCAAATCAGTCTGACCCTGTGCCTCATGGGAACAGTCCAGCCCGAACTGCCAAGCCATGTCTTCCCTGGACCGGAAACAAGCATCCTAGGACCGGTTTCTGGCATTTCAGCCGTCATCAGCCAGGCTTGCTTGAATCCAGTGGCAAAGTGAGCAAGGGACCCACGTCTTGGCATACCCCCGCCAACTTAGGGCGACCAAAGTGATACAAAAGGGGATGATGGGACGGAACGCTTG
The DNA here is from genome assembly GCA_963921515.1 of Calotriton arnoldi. Lineage (NCBI taxonomy): Eukaryota > Metazoa > Chordata > Amphibia > Caudata > Salamandridae > Calotriton > Calotriton arnoldi. Next base: position 499,463 of record CAWUFW010002308.1, on the reverse strand, counting down.
AGTCAATCAAACACTCACCCCCAGTCAACTGATCTGGGTTTAATCCATCATCATTCTTTAGCTCACTCCACCACCCCAGTTCAGACATGGCCATATGCAAATCAGTCTGACCCTGTGCCTCATGGGAACAGTCAGCCCGAACTGCCAAGCCATGTCTTCCCTGGACCGGAAACAAGCATCCTAGGACCGGTTTCTGGCATTTCAGCCGTCATCAGCCAGGCTTGCTTGAATCCAGTGGCAAAGTGAGCAAGGGACCCACGTCTGGACATACCCCCGCCAACTTAGGGCGACCAAAGCGATACAAAAGGGGATGATGGACGGAGCGCTTGAGTCAATCAAACACTCACCCCCAGTCAACTGATCTGGGTTTAATCCATCATCATTCTTTAGCTCACTTCACCACCCCAGTTCAGACATGGCCATATGCAAATCAGTCTGACCCTGTGCCTCATGGGAACAGTCCAGCCCGAACTGCCAAGCCATGTCTTCCCTGGACCGGAAACAAGCATCCTAGGACCGGTTTCTGGCATTTCAGCCGTCATCAGCCAGGCTTGCTTGAATCCAGTGGCAAAGTGAGCAAGGGACCCACATCTGGGCATACCCCCGCCAACTTAGGGCGACCAAGCGATACAAAGGGGATGATGGGACGGAGCGCTTGAGTCAATCAAACACTCACCCCAGTCAACTGATCTGGGTTTAATCCATCATCATTCTTTAGCTCACTCCACCACCCCAGTTCAGACATGGCCATATGCAAATCAGTCTGACCCTGTGCCTCATGGGAACAGTCCAGCCCGAACTGCCAAGCCATGTCTTCCCTGGACCGGAAACAAGCATCCTAGGACCGGTTTCTGGCATTTCAGCCGTCATCAGCCAGGCTTGCTTGAATCCAGTGGCAAAGTGAGCAAGGGACCCACGTCTGGACATACCCCCGCCAACTTAGGGCGACCAAAGCGATACAAAAGGGGATGATGGACGGAGCAGCTTGAGTCAATCAAACACTCACCCCCAGTCAACTGATCTGGGTTTAATCCATCATCATTCTTTAGCTCACTCCACCACCCCAGTTCAGACATGGCCATATGCAAATCAGTCTGACCCTGTGCCTCATGGGAACAGTCCAGCCCGAACTGCCAAGCCATGTCTTCCCTGGACCGGAAACAAGCATCCTAGGACCGGTTTCTGGCATTTCAGCCGTCATCAGCCAGGCTTGCTTGAATCCAGTGGCAAAGTGAGCAAGGGACCCACGTCTGGGCATACCCCCGCCAACTTAGGGCGACCAAAGCGATACAAAAGGGGATGATGGACGGAACGTTTGAGCCAATCAAACACTCACCCCCAGTCAACTGATCTGGGTTTAATCCATCATCATTCTTTAGCTCACTCCACCACCCCAGTTCAGACATGGCCATATGCAAATCAGTCTGACCCTGTGCCTCATGGGAACAGTCCAGCCCGAACTGCCAAGCCATGTCTTCCCTGGACAGGAAACAAGCATCCTAGGACCGGTTTCTGGCATTCCAGCCGTCATCAGCCAGGCTTGCTTGAATCCAGTGGCAAAGTGAGCAAGGGACCCACGTCTGGGCATACCCCCGCCAACTTAGGGCGAACAAAGCGATACAAAAGGGGATGATGGACGGAACGTTTGAGCCAATCAAACACTCACCCCCAGTCAACTGATCTGGGTTTAATCCATCATCATTCTTTAGCTCACTCCACCACCCCAGTTCAGACATGGCCATATGCAAATCAGTCTGACCCTGTGCCTCATGGGAACAGTCCAGCCCGAACTGCCAAGCCATGTCTTCCCTGGACAGGAAACAAGCATCCTAGGACCGGTTTCTGGCATTCCAGCCATCATCAGCCAGGCTTGCTTGAATCCAGTGGCAAAGTGAGCAGGGACCCACGTCTGGGCATACCCCCGCCAACTTGGGGCGAACAAAGCGATACAAAGGGGATGATGGACGGAACGTTTGAGCCAATCAAACACTCACCCCCAGTCAACTGATCTGGGTTTAATCCATCATCATTCTTTAGCTCACTCCACCACCCCAGTTCAGACATGGCCATATGCAAATCAGTCTGACCCTGTGCCTCATGGGAACAGTCAGCCCGAACTGCCAAGCCATGTCTTCCCTGGACAGGAAACAAGCATCCTAGGACCGGTTTCTGGCATTCCAGCCATCATCAGCCAGGCTTGCTTGAATCCAGTGGCAAAGTGAGCAAGGGACCCACGTCTGGGCATACCCCCGCCAACTTAGGGCGAACAAAGCGATACAAAAGGGGATGATGGACGGAGCGTTTGAGCCAATCAAACACTCACCCCCAGTCAACTGATCTGGGTTTAATCCATCATCATTCTTTAGCTCACTCCACCACCCCAGTTCAGACATGGCCATATGCAAATCAGTCTGACCCTGTGCCTCATGGGAACAGTCCAGCCCGAACTGCCAAGCCATGTCTTCCCTGGACAGGAAACAAGCATCCTAGGACCGGTTTCTGGCATTCCAGCCGTCATCAGCCAGGCTTGCTAGAATCCAGTGGCAAAGTGAGCAAGGGACCCACGTCTGGGCATGCCCCGCCAACTTAGAGGCGAACAAGCGATACAAAGGGGATGATGGACGGAACGTTTGAGCCAATCAAACACTCACCCCCAGTCAACTGATCTGGGTTTAATCCATCATCATTCTTTAGCTCACTCCACCACCCCAGTTCAGACATGGCCATATGCAAATCAGTCTGACCCTGTGCCTCATGGGAACAGTCCAGCCCGAACTGCCAAGCCATGTCTTCCCTGGACAGGAAACAAGCATCCTAGGACCGGTTTCTGGCATTCCAGCCCGAACTGCCAAGCCATGTCTTCCCTGGACCGGAAACAAGCATCCTAGGACCGGTTTCTGGCATTTCAGCCGTCATCAGCCAGGCTTGCTTGAATCCAGTGGCAAAGTGAGCAAGGGACCTGGCTGATGACGGCTGGAATGCCAGAAACCGGTCCTAGGATGCTTGTTTCCTGTCCAGGGAAGACATGGCTTGGCAGTTCGGGCTGGACTGTTCCCATGAGGCACAGGGTCAGACTGATTTGCATATGGCCATGTCTGAACTGGGGTGGTGGAGTGAGCTAAAGAATGATGATGGATTAAACCCAGATCAGTTGACTGGGGTGAGTGTTTGATTGGCTCAAGCGTTCCGTCCATCATCCCCTTTTGTATCGACTTTGTTACGCCCTAAGTTGGCGGGGGTATGCCCAGACGTGGGTCCCTTGCTCACTTTGCCACTGGATTCAAGCAAGCCTGGCTGATGATGGCTGGAATGCCAGAAACCGGTCCTAGGATGCTTGTTTCCTGTCCAGGGAAGACATGGCTTGGCAGTTCGGGCTGGACTGTTCCCATGAGGCACAGAGTCAGACTGATTTGCATATGGCCATGTCTGAACTGGGGTGGTGGAGTGAGCTAAAGAATGATGATGGATTAAACCCAGATCAGTTGACTGGGGGTGAGTGTTTGATTGGCTCAAACGTTCCGTCCATCATCCCTTTTGTATCGACTTTGTTCGCCCTAAGTTGGCGGGGGTATGCCCAGACGTGGGTCCCTTGCTCACTTTGCCACTGGATTCAAGCAAGCCTGGCTGATGATGGCTGGAATGCCAGAAACCGGTCCTAGGATGCTTGTTTCCTGTCCAGGGAAGACATGGCTTGGCAGTTCGGGCTGGACTGTTCCCATGAGGCACGGGGTCAGACTGATTTGCATATGGCCATGTCTGAACTGGGTGGTGGAGTGAGCTAAAGAATGATGATGGATTAAACCCAGATCAGTTGACTGGGGGTGAGTGTTTGATTGGCTCAAACGTTCCGTCCATCATCCCCTTTGTATCGCTTGTTCGCCCTAAGTTGGCGGGGTATGCCCAGACGTGGGTCCCTTGCTCACTTTGCCACTGGATTCAAGCAAGCCTGGCTGATGACGGCTGGAATGCCAGAAACCGGTCCTAGGATGCTTGTTTCCTGTCCAGGGAAGACATGGCTTGGCAGTTCGGGCTGGACTGTTCCCATGAGGCACAGGGTCAGACTGATTTGCATATGGCCATGTCTGAACTGGGGTGGTGGAGTGAGCTAAAGAATGATGATGGATTAAACCCAGATCAGTTGACTGGGGGTGAGTGTTTGATTGGCTCAAACGTTCCGTCCATCATCCCCTTTTGTATCACCCCCCCCCCCTTTTGTATCGCTATCTGCGCTTCAAGGCTGTGTATGGCCCAACCATAATTTAGCCGCAGAATCTGTTCCACCTCTCTATGTATCTGTATACCTAAATATCTGAACGAGTCATGACACCAAGTCAGCGGGAATTCGCATTCCCATTCAATGGTGCCAGCGGTCAAAAGGAACAGTACGGACTTGCTCCAGTTAATGCCCAAACCCAAGTGCCCACCAAAGCGAAGAATCTCTCTTATCAGTGGGTCTAGATTAGTTTGAGGGCAGCGGACATACAAAACAATGTCGTCAGCATAGAGCGAGACGTGGAGGGGGCCTGTATTGAACTGTATACCTCTGTGGAGATGTTTCTCCTGAAAGTGGCGGACCAAAGGGTCCAAAGCCAATATAAAAAGTAAAGGGCAGAGCGGGCAGCCCTCCCTGGTACCACGCATGCGAGTGAATGGAGCGGATAATGTGCTATTCAAGCGGAGTCTGGCCGTGGGAGAGGCATAAAGCAACGAGGTGAGATCTATGAAACCCTTGGAAATGCCTAATTTCCTCATTACAGCCCAGATAAAAGGCCATTCCAGCGAATCAAATGCCTTTTCAAAGTCCAACAGGACCGCCGCCGCTGGGATCTCTGGAGAAATTCAATGCAACACTGCAAACAAAGTACGCAAATTCAGCGCAGTGGACCTATGGGGAATGAAACCAGACTGCACTGGGGAGATGATAAGATCCAGGAGTAACACGAGCCGCAACGCAATCATTTTGGCTAGGATTTTGTAGTCTAAATTCAAAAGTGATAGCGGCCTATAGGATCCGCAGTTCAATGAATCCTTGCCAGGCTTGGGCAGTAATACAATTACCGCTTCGCGGAGTGTTGGGGGAGGGATTTGTTTTCCAGGGCTTCGTTGTAAACCTCAAGAAGGTAAGGCGCGAGTATGTCTTTGTAATGTTTATAAGAAATGCTGGTGAAGCCATCTAGTCCAGGCGCTGTAGTTCCGTTTAAGGCATATATGGCGCTGACAATTTCCTCCTTCGAGAATGGCTCCACCAAAGATTTCTGCATATAATCCTCAAGCCATACCATAGCAATCTCATCTATATAGGCCCTGCAATCGTCCTCATCTCGCTGTGCACGCGTAGTGTATAAGGTTGTGTAATATCGACAAAACTCATCCCTAATCTCAGCTGTGTCCATGTGAATCTATCCGTCAGCAGAACGAAGACATGCAATGTAAGTCTTCCCCACACAAGGTCGCAACAACTGCGCTAGCGTGCGTCCCGGCCTGTCACCCTCTCCGTACTGCCTGGCAGTGACATACTTCCCCAGGACGTTTGTTTCGGTATCCGCCGCCTCCCTGAATTCTGCCAGCAGCAACAGGCGATTGGCCTGCGTGGCCGGGTCTGAGTGGTTGCGTTGGTCTGCGTCTAATGCTTTCAGACGGTCCTCCAAGCGAGCAAGTGTGCCCCTCAATGATTTCAATATCCCGGAGTGTTTCGCAATACATTCCCCCCTTATATACGCCTTAAACGCCTCCCAAACAGTCACCCACGTGGTGACAGAGCCCACATTGAGATCAAAATAAGTCACTATGGACTCTCGCATTTCAGCCGAGAATACTGCGTCATTTAAGGCTTGACCCGGGAACCTCCACTGCCGTTCAACACCCTCTGGCCTGGGAACCCGGACATGCATACTGACCGGTGAGTGGTCGGAGTGCGTTCTGGGCAGATGGGTCATAGTGCGAAACCAAGGAGCCATGGTATGGGATATAAGCCAAAAGTCCAGTCGTGTCCAAGTGTCGTGGGGAGCTGAATAGTGGGTGTAAGCAGTGTTGTTGGGGCTACACATGCGCCATATGTCCACTAAACCCATAGAGTCACAGATGTCCCTAAGTACTCTACTGGCTCGGGCTTCGTGGCAGGGGAATCCGCCGTACTGTCCAGAGAGGGTTGCAGAAGTAGGTTAAAATCTCACCTAAGCAAACATAGTCAGCGCCCAAGGGGAGCAACAGGGCGTGCAGAGAGTGAAAGAAATCAGGGTCATCTACATTCGGCGCATAAATACACAGTAAAGCAATATTGTACCCATTAGCCTCCCAGCCACCAACGTGAAACGTCCCGCCCTATCAGTGTTCACTTTATTCAGTTGAAAGGGCAATCGTTTGTGTATAAGTATGGCAGTTCCCCTGGAGTACGTGCAATAGTTCGTAAAGTAGCGGTGCACACCCCAGCTAGAGGCAAACAATGTAGGGGAGGAGGGGGACAAATGCGTCTCCTGCAGAAAAACCACATCCGCTTTATGGCGCTGCAAATAGTTCAACACATGTTTCCCTTTCCTGGCATTATTCAGCCCCCGCACTCCATGTGATAAAATTGACATCAGATATTGTGGAGAGCCTACCCGCCATCATCACAAGTGGTCATAACTGTAAGGAACATGAATGTGTCTACATGAGCAAGCGGAACATCATAAAAGGCAAACTTGTCAGGAACAAATGATACCATGTGACCAAAGAGCAATCCACCCATCCCCTCAATCGAAAATAAGGGGAAAACCCACAAACCCATAAGAGTGTCAAGCAAACCTCATATTTACCAAATGGAAACATAACACAAAATGTGCAATCGCACTGGGGGGGAGGCAACGCCTTGCCTTGTCCCCGGAAACCTTAAAGCATGTGTTGTAAATAGAGTACAATAGGGCCAGAGCCCAGAGTCCACAATTTGAACCATCGTGAGTAGAAAAATCTGAAAAAGAAAATATAAACACAAATGCACTTTGATACTTATCAATGTTACGCCACGGAAATGTCCTTCAACTCGCTGAAAACAATTCCATACTGGAGCCAGAGTTCGGCATCGAGGAAGATCGATCTGGCGTGGGCGATTTTCTCGGTGGGCCAGCGTTGGAGCAGAGTCTAAGAAATTCTTGGGCCTCAGCTGGAGTTTCAAAAATCTTGGACCTGCCATCGATGTCAACTTTCAGTTGCGCTGGGTACAGCATGCCATATTTGAAACCGGCCTTGCGTAACGTGGATTTAACCATTGCAAATTTACGGCGGGCCTCTTGGACCACCGCTGTGAAGTCCAGATACAAAGAAATGGAAGAACCCTGCCAGTCCAGCGATCCGCGTTCTCGTGCCATTCGCAATGCCGTGTCCCTGTCTTTAAAGTTCAGAAGGCGTGCCAAGATGGGGCGAGGTGGATATCCGGGGTTGGGTCGGGGTCTGAGGGTTCTATGCACCCTTTCCACAACAAAAGTGGCAGTGAAGGACTCCCGCCCAAATAGGCCAACCAGTAGGCCTTTAACGAACTCATCCAACTGAACCGTGTTCGTTGACTCTGGCACACCCATGATGCGAACGTTGTTACGTCGTCCCCTGGCTTCAAGGTCTTCGTTCTTCATGGCGACATTCTTTAGTAGACCTTCCATCCTCTCTAACCGCTTCGTTGCTTGGGCTGCGCCGTCAGAGATCCTGCCCTCCGCCGTGTCCAGTCTTTTATCATGCTGATCCAATCATGCCCCCATTCTGTCAAGGCGTTTGTCGAGGGTGTCGAAGCGAGAGTCTAGTGCACAGAAGCCTGCCTTAAGTTCTGCCATGAGCGCCTCATTTCCCTGCACGTTGGTCTGAGGCGGGGCAGCAGCCTGATCGCCACTCTCCGTCATCATAGCGTGCGTCGAATCCGCGCCCCCACCAGGCTTTTCAAAGGTGAGTTTCCGCTGCTTCGGATCCCCCTTGCCCATGGCCTTGGAGTAGAGTCGCAATGGAACGTGTCGCAACAGCCGTGGTGCCAAGCAATCAAATCGGGTCGCACTTGCCAAATCAGGTAATAGTCCGCGAGGATGGAAGCAGGCTCCTCAAAGCACCCTGACGCAGACCCCACGCAGGGCCCCCACCGCAGTCTTCTGGCCGGTATGTAGCAGGTCTACCAGGCCTCTTCAGCTGGTCTGTCAAGGTCCGACTGCAGCCTGGAGCTACTGTGGCAGAGGCCAGCGCACAACCATTCACCTCAGGCGCACAAAGAGGCCCACAGTAATCACAGCCTCATCTAGTGCCCCCGAGTCGTGTCTCGGTGTAATATACTCACGGGGGCGCCGTGGCAAGCAGGACATGGAGAGAGGTGCTGGGTCACATGGGAGAGAGAGCGTCCATCAGCAGGGCCACCGGCCTCAGAGGCAGCCCTAACATGGAGCCCGGTGTGCTGCAGGCTGTAGGAAAACAAAAGCGGGCTTACCCACTGTTATCCGGGGAGCCCGTGCTGAACAGGAGCACCATGTGGAGTCTAATGCAGCAGGGGGCCAACACGACTCCTGCGTGAGCCCCGATGCCTCCCGCTGCAACCAGCTCGGGCGCCTGCCGAGTTCAAGGGGGCGGCATCAGCAGTCTGGGACGGGAGGCAGGTCACAGTCAAAGCCGCGGCTCAATCCCACGCCGCAGGCCCAGGCACGCACATCACGGGCGCAGCGGCCCCGGACCTCCAATCTCCGGAAGCGAGGCACCGCTGAAATCGGGGTGGCCCAGGGAAAGGAATCGTAGCGATATAATGCCACTCCGCGGAGTGTGGACTCCGGGATGGCCGCCGTCTCCGGGAAGTTCAGCAGAGCTCCGGGACTACGCATCCATTGCCAAACAGCTCCTTGAGTAGACACTCCATGTAGATGTTAATTAATGCGGCCAGTGTCGGTGGATTCTGCTATACCGCCTATGCGGATATTATTTCGGAGCAATCCAAATCCTCGGCTTTAGCGGCCACTGTTTTAAGGGGTCTCTCTGCCCTCTCAAGTCGCTTGGCAGCCGCAGGGCCAGCATCTTCAAGGTTAGATATTCGTTGCTCCACGTCAGTGATCCGCGTCTCATGCTGCCCAAGTTGTTCATGCATGCCGCCTAGGCGAGCCACAAGCATATCCAAGCATGCATCAATCAAACCAGAAACAAGCCTTCAATTCAGCCAGGAAGGCCGCAGCGCCCTCAAAAAGTGGGGCATCTGCCCCTGAGGGCCCAAGGGGAGTCTCCAGGGGGCTTTTATCCTCTCCGCGACATGTGGTCTTAGCCGTGTTGAAAGAGATGGGCACTGCTTAGGATCACAGCACCCCATCTGGGAAGAACAAGTGCGGGACACCGCAATTGTGGCAGGAGAAAGAGGGGGAGGAATGTAGGTGCCAAGTGGCGTGAGGACGCCCAATAGACCAATGGCACCAGTAGTAGTGTGTATCCATCGGGCAGGTTCCTTACGGCAAACACCTCCCGGTCACAAGTAGCTGCAATAATAGGAAGGCACCTCTCCCGGGCGGGGCGCAGAGACCCAAAGCCATGCTTCATGCAGCAAGGCAGCAAAAGGATCCCCAACATCATTTACGGAGCGGCCGCCGAACGCGACCACAGCCCTGCCCTCAGGCTCACCTGTGACCCCTGTCGTCGCGGGGCCTCTGAGGGCTGCATTAGGTTGTGATCGTTGCAGGCAGTTGCACCACGCCTTGGGCTGTCAGAGAGGCTCAGATAAGTCCGGCAGCTGCAGGGGACCGGAACACATTCCCCAGCAACGTGGGAGCCGTGGCAGTAGCCGGGAAATGGGGTCAGGCTGCTAATTAGTGGCGGTGGCGGTGGCTCCGGACCTTCGCAGTCGGGCTGCCATCTTGGTCCTCGGCCAGGCCACACCCCCAGGAATTACCACTTAACTATATGTAAGGGAATTCCCAATGCTAGCCTATGTGAGGAATAGGCCTTACACCAGTGAGAAACACAATTGGTATGTCCTGGTGGTGACAAACAGCCTCACTTAAAAGCACATGTCCTCCCTTTTACATACACAGCACCCTGCCAATAGGGATACCTAGAGCCTACCTTAGGGGTGACCTATATGTAGTAAAAGGGGAATTTAAGGCTTGGCAAGTAGTTTTAAATGTCAAGTCAATGTGGCAGTAAACTGTGCACACATGCCCTGGAGTGGCAGGCCTGCAACAAATTTGAAAGGCTACTTCTGTGGGTGGCAAAAGCAGTGCTGCAGGCCCACTAGTGGCATTTAATTTACAGGACCTGGGTATGTGGTATACCACTCTACAAGGGAATAACAAGTAAATTAAATATGCCAAACAGGTGTAAACCAATCATACCATGTTTAGAGGAGAGAGGGCATGCACTTTCGGCACTTTACCACTGGTAATCAGTGCTAGAGTCCTAAAGCCGACAAAAAGAAGGTCAGAAAAATATGAGGAAGGAAAAAGGTTTGGGGCTAACCCTGAATATATTTACCCACTTTTAAAAGATGGAAGGCTGTGTAATTGTAGGCCTACCTATTTATTGTTTAATGCTGAAAGACCACTTAGCCTGCTTTGCCTCCACATGCTTTTTCCTGGCTTGAAAGAAAGAAAGCATGTTTTACAAGCAATTTTACACAGGGCCTGCTCTTCATATAAATGAATTAACAGTCTTGACTAACTAGTGTTTGCAATTACAATTATTATATAGCTATTCCCTGCCTCAAATCTGTCAACTGATCTAATCAGAGTATCACATTAATAGGTACATGACTTTAGAAAATATTTATTTAATTTGGGAGCTTTCACATTTATTGTGATATGTCTCTTTGTATCATTTTAAGTTTTAACAAAAGGAACTTCAGCTCATCGAGAACAGCACTCACCATAGAGATCTCTGAAATCTGAGCTTGAAAGTTAAAAGTGATGGTGTCTGATGTTTAAGGACACTGACCTTGAGAGTTGGAGATCTAACTTGAACAAATAAATATGTTTGGTTGTGGGCAAAATCTCTTTGCATCCCTGCGCCTACACTGCAATCATGCTTACGGTGTATATTTAAAAAAACAACTATTCAATGTGCTTTGTACCACTGTCTCTGTCACATTCTGTCTTTTGTATTCGGAGCTCTGGGTGCAGGGTCAAGAATGATTTGCATATGGCTGGGTTCAAACTGGAATGGCATGGGGAGCAAAAAAATGATGGATTTAGGCCCAGATCTCTGTACTGGGGTGAATGTATGACATTGTTCTGCATTCTGTCCATCAATTGTTCTTTTTGCAGGTCCACTAGTGGCATTTAATTTACAGGACCTGGGTATGTGGTATACTACTGTAAAAGGGACTTACAAGTAAATTAAATATGCCTAAAGCCAACAAAAAGAAGGTCAGAAAAATATGAGGAAGGAAAAATGTTTGGGGCTAACCCCGCAAAAAGGGCCAGGTCCAACACTCATCCTTAATGCTTGTTCATATTAGGTATTCCAGCATGGGTATTTTGGGGATGCTGCAGTGCCCCCCTCACCCCCTACTTCCAGCACCTATGCAAGTAGGTGCCCTCTAAGAACTCAAGTGGCTTTGTAGTTGGCGAACCTCCCAACTCTGGGCCAATGCATTTCACTGTCTCCACCACTGGTTGCAATGCCCTGGGTACCAAATTGCAACTTGCCCCATTGTTTGTTTGACCTAGCAAGTGGGACCAAGTAATAGGTTTGCAAAAATACTTTAAACTGTACTATTTCAGTAAGTGTCAGCACTGAATAGACAATATCCATGGTTCCTGCATATTTACCCAACTAGCTCCCAAACACAAATATTTTACAAAGAAACCTACAAATAAAGAAATTATTCAAACTCTTTAGACTTCATTGTATACCTATCAGGAACCAATCTGGGAAGATGAACGTTGGAACTCGTTCTTCTCTCTGCTGGACACGCAGAGGCAGCTGGACCCCAACAATCCCCAGAAATAATTTGACGAACACTGAACCAGAGACACCAGTGCTCATCCGATAATCTCAAGGGAAGGGGATTTGGGAACAACCAATAAACTAAAATAATGAGTTAAAACAAAAAGCTAAAATAAAGAAAGAAACAACTGGTGCGCGTTTGTGCTGGTGGAGAAGCAAACTCTGGGTCACAGAACAATCTGGGACATCTGTCCTAAAGCTAGGAATGAGTATGGAGACCAGCTCCTGCAGCAGTAGTAAAATACATCAATAAGAACACAAATAATCAATGACATATATCATGCATAAACTTCTGCATTGGGTCACGATAAAAGAATGATTAGAAAAATCAGAACTGTACTCACACCATATGGCGCCAAAGATAAATACACACTCACACAATATTGCGCCAAAGATAAATACACACTCACACAATATTGTGCCAACGAAGATTACACATAAGCACACCATACATTCTTATTTCAATGAGATAAGACATAATCTGTATCTTTCAGCTGGAGTAGGTCCAAGGCTTGAGAGCGTTACCAGGACTTTCTTTCAGCGAGAAAAAACAGAGACGTAACAGGATAACAATAAACACTGCAATAATAATATACACTTCTATCAACAAGGACTATGCACAAATTACATAAATGATATGAAGAGGAAATGACCAAAATCCAGGCAAGTAGCGTAAAGTAAGCTGAGTGGGAACAAGAGGGAACTGTGATGTAGGAAACGAAGTCAGGAAGTCTCTGACTGCGAAGAGTTTCGTGCTCAGTTGCCCAAGATCGCCCCGATAACCAGAGATGAGCCGAGAGTCAAAACAATGGAATTCCACTGAGCACAAGCATTAAATGTAGCCCAAAAAGGATTTAGACTTATCTGCGAGTAGCAGCAGCAAGGATGGAACAGGACTCATCCGACCAGCACCTGCATAGAAGAGGCGTCACGCAGCAGGATCTTCGACAGGAAACTCAATGCGAACCACGGAAGATGAGCCTGGGTGAGAGTTAAATACCTTTTGCCAGGCTGATGAGTCATGGAGGTTGCTGAGTCAAAGAGGCTTGTTGAGTCACGGAGTCTGCTGAGTCATGGAAGTTGCTGAGTCACGGAGGCTGGTGAGTCATGGAGGTTTGTTGAGTCACGGAGGCTGCGGAGTCATGGGGGTTGCTGAGTAATGGAGGCTTGTTGAGTCACCGAGGCTGCTGAGTCATGGAGGTTGCTGAGTCGAGCTCTGGCGTGGCCTGGAAACACAGATAAGGAAAACACCACTACATACCGGAGCAGAGAATTAAAGAAATATAAGTCAGCTTTCCTTCCTCAGGGAACACGGGGAGTAAAAGAGGGGATGAGCCGAGGGCGAGAGGCATGTGTTGAGAACCTGCTAGGAGCCCCCACCGACAGGCAGTCTTCCTAGGTAGGATGTAAGTGAGTGAAATGTACCTAGTGCCCTGGGTTTCACCCTGAATAGTTCCCCCACTACTGCTGGAGTGTGGAAGGTGGTGGGCAGTCCGATGGATCCTGACAGTACCCCCCTTCCAAGGCCCGGTGACAGGGCTGGGTTTGTGGGGGTTACGCTGATGGGCCATACCCTTTCCAAGTTACCAGGTAATATAAAGTGCCCCTGGTTTGGCGAGAATCTAAAATAGAACTTACTTCATGCTCTAAGTGACCCTCCTCCACACTTACTGGAGGTGGTGGAGCGAGGTGACGAGTGTTTGGATCAGTGGGTTTTAAAAGGGACACATGAAAGGTAGGGTGAATTTTTAAGTGAGCCGGTAAGGCCAGGCGTACTGCTGATTTCTGATATAGTTTTAGAATGGGGAATGGACCGATGTATTGTGGTTGAAATTTACGAGGCCCTTTTAAGCATAAGTGTTTGGTGGATAACCACACTTGCTGGCCTACTTGGTAAGGAGGAGCTAAACATTGCTTTCTGTCCGCGTACTGCTTGTACAATAGTTTTGCACCTGTCACGTTCTTTTTTAATTCGAGAACCTGATGTTGTAAGGCGTGTTTTTGAGCTAAAGGTGTAGGAGAGAGTGCCTGCTGTGTTAGTAACGGGGAAGATCTGGGATGATACCCATACAGAGTGTAGAAGGGTGAGAATCCGCTAGATGTATTTACTACATTGTTATGGGCGAATTCTGCTAACCAAAGGTGAGCACCCCATTGCTCTTGTTCAGTAACATAATTTCGTAATAATTGTTCGATCTCCTGGTTGGTTCTTTCCATTTGCCCATCAGACTCCGGGTGATAGGCGGAAGAGAGGTCCACCGAAATGTTAAGTAATTTGCAAAATGCTCCCCAGAAGTACGAAACAAATTTCGTTCCACGGTCGGAAATGATACGTGATGGTAAGCCATGGAGCCGTACTATGTGTTGTAAAAACAGATTAGCTAGATGGGGGGCATCAGGTATCCCTTTAGTTGGGAAGCAATGACACATTTTAGTTAACAGGTCAACTACTACCACGATCGATGTAAATCCTTGGTCTTGAGGTAGATCAACTATTAAATCTATAGATACTGAATGCCAAGGTGATGGTGGTGTTGGAAGAGGATTAAGCAACCCCGTGGGTTTTCGTCGTTCATATTTAGTTCGAGCGCAAGTGTCGCATGTTTTCACATACTGATGGCAATCAAAACGCATGTTCGGCCACCAATAATCCCTTTGCAGTAATTCGAGTGTTTTCGTGAGTCCATGATGACCAGAAAGTGGAGAGTCATGACACCACCCCAAGGCTTCGTGTTGAAGATCTGGTGTGGGTAGAAACAAGTGTTTTTGATGGTATAATATACCCTCTACCACGTCTCTGTCGGGGTGTTCCTTTATCCATTTTTATTGATCAAACTGAGCAGAGGCTTGTTGTATTTGTTCCAACCATGAAACATCGGTGATGTTGTTCACAAAGTTTGTTTTATCCAATAAAAAAGGAGGTTCATTCAGTTGTTCCACCTCTAGAGTGTGTCGGGAAAGAGCGTCAGCCTTTCCGTTCTTTCGCCCAGGTCGAAATGTGATTACGAAGGAGAAATCTGCGAAAAACAACGACCAGCGTAATTGCCGGGGCGTGAGCGCTTTGACTGATTTCAAGAACTGTAAGTTCCTGTGATCCGTGTACACAGTGACTGGATGTTTTGTGCCCATAAGATAATGTCTCCACTCCTGAAAAGCGGCCTTGACAGCCAATAGTTCTTTATCGAAGATGATATAATTCTTTTCAGCCTCAGCAAGTTTTCGGGAGAAAAAAGCCACTGGGTGGAGCTGCCCTGTGGCTGGGTGTCTTTGAGATAATATAGCACCTAGAGCAATATTCGAGGCATCAGCTTCTAGATAGAAGGGTTGGTTTGAGTCAGGGTGCAAAAGAATAGGTGCAGACGTAAAGGCCTCTTTGAGATGTTGAAAAGCCTGCTCCGCTTCTGGGCTGCACCAGAATTTGTGACCTTTACGAAGGAGAGTGGTGATTTTTTTTTTTTGAAATATATTTTATTGAGTTTTCATTCTAACAATATACAGTCTGATACAGGAGTCAAAGGTGCACATCAGTCGACTGATCACCAGTTAGCGTGGAACAATAACCCATCAATTCTTCCGCACCCCAGAAAAGGGAGCATGTATGATAGTCCTCCAGTGCAGATACCATTATATGCATACAGTACTTGTGATACAGGACCAAATAAGGATCCAACACTGGTTTTCACCCAGAAGACTTGATTGTGACACTAGGTCCATGCATAATGAAAGAAAACAAACAAAACCACCCCCCCACCTCCCTCCTATCCCACCCTCACCCACCTGTGTGTCCTATTCTGCAGCTATTCAACCAAAGTCTGTGCAACAGTTGTCCCAACATTGCGCAACAGTAGCATGTGAGGACCAGCGTTGTCCATCGCTCCCTCAGATGTCTACATTACCAATCCTACGTGAACCACCGCCAAGTCAGTAGCACACATTGAACTCAAGGGGAAACCATTTGTATACCCAGTGACGAGCTGTCAGCTGAGTCCGCCCCTGGTGCTTGCAGCAGCCCTACCAGCGCCTCCCATGCCCTGGCAACCTCCATTATTTTATCTCCTTGGGTGCGCCTAGCAATCTGAAACCTGACTGTGCTCTCGCTCGTTGCCCATTTAATCATTTCCGTTTTCCATCTCTGGACGCTGGGGCCTCGTGCGGCCTTCCAGTGCGCCGTGATATCCATCTTGGCCAACAATAACCCCAAATCCAAAAACGTGCTTGTTACCTTCGTCTTGGGCCTGTGAGGGAACCAGTGAAGCAAACATGTGCCCATGTCAGGCATTATCTGACGTTCTGTAACCTCAAAAAGCAATGTAACTACCTCCTCTCAATATGTGCCTAGTTGCGGGCAGTCCCACATCATATGACTAAACTCCGCCCCCTCTAGATTACAACGTGGACATTTGGCAGTGTCAGTACTAAAATGTTTATTGATCCTGGCGGGAGTGAGGTATGCCCTATGTAGTATAAAGAAGTGGATCAGTTGGAAGCAGGCATTTCTAGTGCTTTTCCACACTCTTCTAACTATCTGAGTCCATGTTTTCTCAGGGATCTCCTTACCCAGATCCAATTCCCACTTCTGCTGCAGTTCCCTCAATGGTGTCATCCCCTCGCCAATCATCCGCCTACATAAGCATGTAACTGCTTTAAAGGTCCCTGCCGCCATCACTACATACTGACACGCCATGGACGTCTGCGGTTCTGATAACCCCTCCCACCAGTGCCGTTGTATTGCTGAGATCAGAGCTGAGTGAAGCAAAAAATCCCAGCGAGGGAGGCTATATCTGTCCTGTAAGGCCTGAAAGGGGAAGAGGGCGCCATCTTCATATAAGTCTCCCACCACCTGTATTCCCAAAGTCTCCCACTCAGAGAGAGTGGCCCAATCCCCCCCATGCGGAAGCACAGTGCACATGGCCAAAGGTATCTCCGGGGCATAGGGTCGATGGATCTTGGCTCTCCGCTGGCTCCGATTCCAACACAACCTCATCGTCCGCGCCTCGCCTGAA
Organism: Calotriton arnoldi; assembly: GCA_963921515.1. Taxonomy (NCBI): domain Eukaryota; kingdom Metazoa; phylum Chordata; class Amphibia; order Caudata; family Salamandridae; genus Calotriton; species Calotriton arnoldi. The sequence continues at coordinate 482,538 of CAWUFW010002308.1, read as the reverse complement.
AGCGTCCCAAGTCGCAACGGCTGCTGGAGTATAATAGAAGACAGTACATGCAGGGGAAGTCCCTTACTATCTCGGGCATCTGGGCCCCGAAACTCTAGCGCCACTGCCTGGGTAAGCCATTGCAGCTGGGCCACTAGGTAGTACGTTTCGAAATCAGGAACCGCCAGTCCCCCGTCGGCCCTGGGACGCATCAGGGTCTGAAGTGCCACCCGCCTCCTGCCAGCCGCCCATACAAAACCCCCAACCATAGACCGGATCAGAGCAAAGAATGACCCTGGGACCCAAATTGGCAATGTCCTAAAATAATATAGTAGCCGGGGAAGCGCCACCATCTTCAGCAGTGCTACTCGCCCAGCCACCGAGAGAGGCAGGGTACCCCACAATGCCAAACTACCTTGGAGATTCCGTATCGCTCTACCCACATTGCCATCCAAGAGGTCAGCAGGTTTATGGTAGATATTAGTGCCAAGGTAAGTCAGACAGTGATATTCCCATTGTATCCCGTTAGTATGGGATGGGCCTTCGCTCGTCGGGGCCGTTGGGAACAGGCAGGTCTTCGCCCAGTTCACCCCGAGTCCTGAAACCCTTCCAAAGTCCCGAAGCAGGCTTGTCGCTCCATCTAGGGCGTCCGTCGTGTCAATTAGAAACATAAGTAAATCATCCGCATAGAGTGATATATACTGCACATCCCCGCGCACGTCAAGACCAACATATCTCCGCCCAGCCTAGCTTGGGATGCTAATGGCTCTATGGCCAGCGCAAATAACAAAGGGGAAAGCGGGCACCCCTGTCGTGTCCCGCGGGCTACTGCGCAAGTGGAGGAGACCAAGGTCCCCTTCCGAACTCGGGCTGTGGCCGACTTGTATAAGATCTCTGTCCAAGCCACAAAGGCATCTCCAAGGCCGAACATTCGCATAATGTGAAACAAATATGGCCATTCCAAGCTGTCAAACGCCTTCTCAATATCCACCGATAGAATGGCAGCGGAGGCAGAAGCACAAGAGTCCTCCCCCAATATTCGAAGAACGCGCCGCACGTTAGTAGCAGTGTTTCTAGTCAGAATAAAGCCCGCTTGATCTCGATGGACCAGGTGGACCATGTGTGGGAGTAGGCGCGATGCAAGAATTCTACTCAGGATTTTATAATCTGTCGTGAGCATGGACAAGGGACGATAGGCCGTCTTATCGGAGGGCCGCTTCCCGGGCTTCAATAGTGGGACAATGACAGCCTCACGGGTGGAAGCCGGCAATACACCAGCCTTGTTCGCCTCGTTAAATACAACCAGCAACTTAGGGGCCAATAAATCGACGTATGTCGAGTAAAACTCTATCGGTAACCCATCAGTTCCTGGTGTTTTATTGCGCGCCATATGTTTAATAGCACTCCGAATTTCCCCCAGCGTTATCTCTTGCCCGAGTAAGTCAGCCTGTGCTTTTCCAGCTGAGGCAGTTCCGTGTCAGTCAGGAATTCTTCTATAGCGTCCCTCGCAATCTCTAGCTTACTCCTGTATAACTCTGCATAATACTCCAAAAACAAATCGTTAATCCCCTGTTGGGTGTAGACTGGGTCCCCCGCCGGGCTATCTAGTTCTAGTATGGGCGTCCCTCAACGGGCCGGGTTAGCCCGCCAGGCCAACAGTGTGCTCGCCTTATCTTGCTCTGCATGCGCGCGTGCTAAATATTTCTTATGATCGAAACAGCACAACCTCTCAACCTGTACCGCCACTGCCTCTCTAGCGTCGGATACCTCCCTCTGCTCGTCAGGACACTCAGGGCGGGCTTTTTCCACTGTGCGCAAGCGCTGTTCTGCGGAATCTACGTCCTGTAATAATGTCTTCCTTACTCCCGCCATATTAGCTAAACATAGTCCCCTCACCACAACATTGAAAGCGTCCCATTCCACTGCTGCCGATGACGCTGTGCCCTCGTTTTCGGCAAAATATCGGGTACTGCCTGCCTCAGTCTCTGCGCGAAAGACCAGGTCCTCCAAGGCTTCTGGGCGCAACCTCCAAGTCGGAATCACAGGGCGCTCGTGAACCCATTTAAGTCTCAACAATAATGGGTTATGGTCTGATAGTGTCCTCGCAAGATAGTCGCTGTGTCCCACCTTAGTATGTAGGTCCGGTGTGCATAATATCGCATCTAAACGCACATGCAGCTCATGCAGCGCCGAGAAAAAGGAATAATCACGCTCACCAGGGTGCTGTGCTCGCCAAGAGTCTACCAGACCCCACCTAGTTTGCCAATCTCGTCTGGCTCTGGAGACCCTGTGTATGGGCGCTTCAGGCAGCGGAGGGTGAGACCGGTCCATAAGCGTATCAGTTATAGAATTAAAATCCCCCCCTATGATCACCGATCCAGTGAGATAGGGTGCTAATTTCCCAGACAAGTGGTTAAAAAAAGCCAGCTGATCCGTGTTGGGGGCATAGATACTGCCTAGTACAACATCTCGGCCATTGAGGCGGCCCGCTACCACCACAAATCGCCCCTCTGGGTCCACTAGGTGTCGAGTAGGCTGAAAGGGGACTCCCGCTGTAACCCAAATCAGTGTTCCCCGTGCAAAAGCGGAATATGTTGTGCAGAAGATCTGCCCTCTCCAACGGCACTGCAGGGCCAAACCCTCAGCGCGAGTGATGTGTGTTTCTTGGAGAAAAGCGATGTTAACCCCCCTCCGCACCAAATAAGCATGTACTTTATGGCGGCGCATCATGGTATGTATCCCTCTGACATTCCAGGAGATGCACTTCAAGTCAAGTAACGTCCCCATACTGCAATCGTAATCCTACAACCAAGAGCGCTTTCCAGCAGAACACACCGGTGGACCCAACTACCCCCATAACAAACCCATGGATCCCCCAACATCCCCACCCCAGAACAAGTACTAAAACACTAGTTCCCATCCAAACTAAAGATCAAACTATATCCTCTAGCAGCTACAGAGGATCAAAACAAAAGGAGGGGAGGCAGCTGCGAGCCAAGAAGAAAGGAGGAGCAACGCAGTCACTAAGTGGCGCCATACCCCAAATAATAACCAAGGCCCACCCTCGGGGCTCACATCACTGAGAGAGAGCCGTCTCATTCCAAGTCTCATACATCTCAATACCGTTTGTTGTTACCAGCATACCTCCAATTCAGCTATTATGGTGCAAGCAAGGAAGGAGAAAGGAAAGAGGGGAGGAAACAGCCCTCTACAGAAGGCCGCAGGGATGGGAACCAACAGAAGTTATGATCAGATAATCTCATCAGCTGTTCCCGGCGTGACATGTGGCAGAGCGATACTGTCCGCTTCAGTCCCATCAGAGTCAGATTCCATCGATCTTTTCTCTGACTCCGTGTCCGCTACCGATGGGGAGAGATTTGCCTGAAACATTTCCGACACTGCCTGGAGAGCGGCCGATCTCTCCTTCTCCATTTGGGACGCCGTGGGCCCCTGCAGCAGAGTTCGTCGATGCCTTACACGCTTTGATATTCGAGGTCGCTGTCCCTCCACTGGCGGTCTCACGCGGCGCCCCGCCCCTCCATTCCCAGCTCGGTAGGACTGCAGCCAGGACCATGCTTCCTCTGGGTTCTCACAGAAGAACGTTTTTTCGTCCAGAATTATCCGCAGACGCGCGGGAAACATCAATGAATATTGTAGGCCTTCATCCCGCAGTGCCTTCTTGACTGCCAAGAAAGAGGCTCGACGGCGTTGTACCTCTAGGGTGTAGTCAGGGAATAATGACACTCTGCTATTTTCCACCTTGTAGGGGCCCGAAGAGCGAGCTTTCTGCAGTAGGAAGTCCCTGTCTTTATAGTGTAGCAAGCTTGCCACCACTGGTCTAGGTGGCCTTCCGGGTGCCAGTGGGCGAGCTGGAACCCTATGTGCTCTTTCCAGGGTATAAAATTGGGTTAGGCCCTCAGGTGCCACCTCAGATCGTAGCCAGCCCTCCAAGTAGTCGATCATATTGGCCCCTTCTAGTCCTTCCGGCAAACCCATCACCCTTATGTTGTTCTGGCAGTTGCGGCCTTCAGCGTCCTCAGCTCTCCGCTCCAATGCCTGAAGTCTGTGTGTGACATCCCCCATCTGGGCTACCAGTGTCTTTTGAGTCGGTTCTAGAGCCTCCAGGGTCACCTCCGTCTGCTTCACGCGGTCAGCCAGTTTGGTGTGTTCCGTCCGAAGTAGGCCCAGCCCCACTGCCACATTCGCGATATCCTGCTAAAGTGCATCTCTAGTGTCTGTGATGGCCTTCAGAATTTGGGCCACTTGTTGCTGCATCAAGGACTTGGTCTTTGGTTCAGGAGAATCCTGCTTCCCGCGGTCTGCCGCCGCATCCTCAGAGTCCGGGGGAGCACCCCCTTGTTTCCCTCGCGGTTTCCCCATGATCTACAGGCCACAATGCCTCCAGCCGATCCTCCAGCCAGCCCCTGCTCCCGCTCAGACCGGCTTGTGAGGTCTTGATATGCCTGTGCAGTGCGGGTCCCTCACCACACTGAGTCCAAAACTGAAAGTCCGCCCAAGGGCAGAAGGCGAAGGCCCGCTTCACTTCCGGTCAATAGCCCGTGGCTTGCGTCTGTCCCCGTAGTCCCATCTATGAGAGTAGGCCCCCAATTCCACCGATGAGTTATGCCGGTGCCCTCAGTCAGCACCGCACCACTAGGGGTCCGTTCTGCCACTCCAGTCAGCGTGCGACAATAATTTATGAGCCGAAGCGGTTATCTCCGCAGCAGCTAGTCCACCACCCCAGCCAGGTCTCAGCCCAGTATTTGCTCTCACCTCTGGAGTAGCAATATGTGCGTCCGGGTGTCCGCTGCCGTCCCAGCTCACAGCCCCGAAGCCCTCGCAGTCACCGCAGTAGTCGCCGCTGCCCCGCTGCTCTGTCACAAGAGGTGCAGGGCAACTCCCACAGCTGCCCAGACTCCGCGGGTCCTCTAATGCATCAGGGCCTGCCGCAGCATGGAAAATCGCCTCCGGGGCGTCACCAGGTCCCGTTACCATCCTCCGCCGGCAGTCCCAAGATGGCGGCTAGGTCCATTCACATCGAGGTAATCGGGGGCAGGAAGCCAGTACCTCGATGAGGGGGTCGCTCCGATTGCCTCCAGGGATCCGGCCTGCGACAGAGAAACCCAGGCCGCATCTCCGGTCGCCCTCTTCAGCTCAGCAAAGTGCGGAAAATGCAGATCTCCTCTACAGGCAATGCAGTCCCCTCAGAGGGCAGCTTCCAGCAGATCTCACCACAACCAGCGCTCAAGGGGTTCTTCCAAGCGCACAGGTAAGGAGAGCGAGTCTCGCTCTTAGGAAATTCACCAGGGCCGGAGAAGCAGTCCTGTCAGTCTCTCGATCGTTGATATTGCTATCACCGAGCCGACGCGGCCGGCGCCATTTTCCGAAGCGCGGTCTTAGCTCTCCACTTCCCTCGGACCTCGCAACCCAACAGGAGCTCGATCACACTCAGGATCGCGGCTCGCGGGTCCCCGGGCCAGCGTTGACAGGTTCGAGCCCTCGATCACCGTCTGACGGCTCTCAGTGCAGGATAATTGACGGGGTCGGCGCGGAGCTCCGGGCTCACGCGTCCACTTCCATCGGCTCCGTAGCCACGCCCCATGAAGGAGAGTGGTGATGGGGGCAACCACTTTTGAGAAGTCTGTGATGAAGCGCCGATAGAAATTGGCGAAGCCAAGAAAGCGTTGGATATCTTTCACGCACTGGGGTGCTGGCCATTGGAGGACGGCTTGTACCTTGGCGGAATCCATAGCCAAACCTTCAGGTGAAATAACAAATCCCAAAAAGTGCACTGTAGTGACATGAAAGGCACATTTTTCCATCTTGGCGAATAGTTGGTTTTCGCGTAATGCCTGTAATACTTTTTGCACATGTTCAATATGTTCGGAAAGGGAGTGCGAAAAGATTAAAATGTCATCAATGTACACTAGTGCAAAAATATCCCAAAACTCTTGTAGAACGCTGTTCACCAAGTGCTGGAAGGCGGCCGGGGCGTTGCATAGACCAAATGGCATCACCTGGTACTCAAAAAGCCCGAACTTGGTGCGAAAGGCCGTCTTCCACTCGTCACCTTTTCTCATCCGTACCAGATGATATGCACCACGTAAATCCAGTTTGGTGAAGATGGTGGTGGATTGTACTTGAGCCATCATGGAGGCGATGAGTGGTAAGGCGTACCGGTTCTTAATGGTCACTTGGTTTAAGGCTCGATAGTCGATGCAAGCACGGAGGTCCCCTTCCTTCTAAGGGACGAAGAAAAGGGGAGAGGAGGCCGGTGATTTAGAATGGCGGATAAATCCATTACCAGATATTTGTCTAGGTATATTTTTAAGAAGTCGTTCTCCTTTTCCGTTAAGGCATAAATACGGCTACATGGAACCCGCGCCCCTGGTTCTAGATCGATTTGGCAGTCAAATTCCCGATGAGGGGGACGAGTTTCTGCTTTTTGTTTATCGAAAACATCGGCAAAGTCTTGATATTCCTTTGGCAGACCAGTAAGGGTTGTGGCGATTACTTGCTTTTGAGATGATAACGAGGTGGTGGTACGGGGTGCAGAAACATGACCTATTCAAAACTTAGAGCAGTTCTCGGACAGAAAGGTGATGGTTCGCTTACACCAGTCTATGGTGAGGTTATGTTTTACCAGCCATGGGATGCCAAATATAACACCGTACTGGGGGGCATCTATTAAATCTAGTTGGCACTGTTCTTTATGCCCTGTGTTTCCATGACCAGGGAGATAGTGCTAAGAGAAAGGGGCCCAGAGGATAACGGGGAACCGTCAACTGCACAGACTTGTTCGATGATGTTTTTTCTTGTCACAAGAATTTGGTGAGTGCAAGCAAATCCCCAATCACAGAAGTTTCCTGTGGCCCCTGAATCGATCATGACTAGCACCCTCTGGAAGTGAAAATTGGGACCAGATAAGGATACATTCAAAGTGACATGGGTGGTGGCAATCTGGTTGGTGTTGGCCCCAGTACCCTTTCGGAAGTCTGGTGTTCTCCAATTTTTCTTAGGTTTCTTGGTGCAGTCTTTCACAAAGTGACCACTTAGGCCACAATACAGACAAAGGTTGTCGCGCCATCTTTTCTCCTTTTCGGTCTTGGAAAGGGGAGGTCGAACTGACCCGATCTGCATGGGTTCTCCGCTATCCATTATCACATTGCGGAATAGTTGGGAATCAGTACGGGGCAAAGGTGGGGGTACTCTGTTCTCAGCACGTTTCTTCTCCCCTCGTCGTTCTGCCAACCGATGGTCTAATTGAAGAACCAGGTTTATGAGCGCATCACAGTCTCGAGGGCGGTCGACCACCTGAGCCAGCATATCTTTGAGTTCATCACCCAATCCTCTGTAGAATAATGATGCTCTTTTGTGTTCCGGCCAGTGGGCCTCTACCACCAGTCTGTTAAATTGTGCGAGGTAAGCAAGGAGATCTCTATTCCCTTGGCGTAGATCCAGTAGTTCGTTGTCTACTGTCTGTGTGGAGGTTCGTCGGTCGAAAATGCGCCTGAGATCCTGCTCAAAGCGCTCAAAGGAATATAACACAGTATCATCATTGGCCACAAGGGCTGTAGACCAGGCTGCCGCATCACCAGATAGATATGAGAGAATGAAGGCTACTCTAGACTCTTGTATTGGAAACACAGCTGGTCTACATAAAAAATGTAATTTACATTGTGTAAGAAAAACATGTAATTTCTCCCCTTGATAGCGCTCAGGGGGTGCCAAAGGAACCGCTATTTGTTGACATTCCTGTAAGTGAGAGGTATAAGCTCCACCCGTAGGAAGGCGAGTTCCAGAGTCAGCTCCCCCATTCTGTACTCGATCTATCCTTTGGGACATACCTATTACATGTGACCGCAAGGTTTGGTTCTCCACTCGCGCCAACTCTACCTGTCGTTGGAGATCCCTCAAGGTGTCGTTAAGAGCAGAAACGTCAAAAGAACCGTACGCCATGCTGCCTGGGCGGGACAAGAAATTTTATTTTTTTTATTTTATTTTTTTTATTTTAGGGGCTTCGCAATCTATCAGGAACCAATCTGGGAAGATGAACGTTGGAACGCGTTCTTCTCTCTGCTGGACACGCAGAGGCAGCTGGACCCCAACAATTCCCAGAAATCATCCGACGAACACTAAACCAGAGACACCAGTGCTCATCCGATAATCTCAAGGGAAGGGGGTTTGGGAACAAACAATAAACTAAAATAATGAGTTAAAACAAAAAGCTAAAATAAAAAAAGAAACAACTGGTGCGCGTTCGTGCCGGTGGAGAAGCAAACTCTGGGTCACAGAACAATCTGGAACATCTGTCCTAAAGCTAGGAATGAGTATGGAGACCAGCTCCTGCAGCAGTAGTAAAAGACATCAATGAGAACACAAATAATCAATGACATATATCATGCATAAACTTCTGCATTGGGTCACGATAAAAGAATGATTAGAATAAATCAGAACTGTACTCACACCATATGGCGCCAAAGATAAATACACACTCACACAATATTGCGCCAAAGATAAATACACACTCACACAATACTGTGCCAACGAAGATTACACATAAGCACACCATGCATTCTTATTTCAATGAGATAAGACATAATCTGTATCTTTCAGCTGAAGTATGTCCAAGGCTTGAGAGCGTTACCAAGACCTTCTTTCAGCGAGAAAAAACAGAGACGTAACAGGATAACAATAAACACTGCAATAATAATATACACTTCTATCAACAGGGACTATGCACAAATTGCATAAATGATATGAAGAGGAAATGACCAAAATCCAGGCAAGTAGCGTAAAGTAAGCTGAGTGGGAACAAGAGGGAACTGTGATATAGGAAACGAAGTCAGGAAGTCTCTGACTGCGAAGAGTTTCGTGCGCAGTTGCCCAAGATCTCCCCGATAACCAGAAATGAACCGAGAGTCAAAACAATGGAACTCCACTGAGCACAAGAGTTAAATGTAGCCCAAAAAGGATTTAGACTTATCTGCGAGTAGCAGCAGCAAGGATGGAACAGGACTCGTCCGACCAGCACCTGCAGAGAAGAGCTGTCACGACGCAGGATCTTCAACAGGAAACTCAACGCGAAGCACTGACGATGAGCCTGGGTGAGAGTTAAATATCTTTTGCCAGGCTGATGAGTCATGGAGATTGCTGAGTCAGGGAGGCTTGTTGAGTCACGGAGGCTGCTGAGTCATGGAGGTTGCTGAGTCACGGAGGCTGCTGAGTCATGGAGGTTTGTTGAGTCACGGAGGCTGCTGAGTCATGGAGGTTGCTGAGTCATGGAGGCTGCTGAGTCATGGGGGTTGCTGAGTCACGGAGGCTTGTTGAGTCACTGAGGCTGCTGAGTCATGGAGATTGCTGAGTCGAGCTCTAGCGTGGCCTGGAAACAAAGATAAGGAAAATACCACTACATACCGGAGCAGAGAATTAAAGAAATATAAGTCCGCTTTTCTTCCTCAGGGAACACGGGGAGTAAAAGAGGGGATGAGCCGAGGGCGAGAGGCATGTGTTGAGAACCTGCTAGGAGCCCACAACAGCAGGCAGTCTTCCTAGGTAGGATGTAAGTGAGTGAAATGCACCTAGCGCCCTGGGGTTCACCCTGAATAGTTCCCCCACTACTGCTGGAGTGTGGAAGGTGGTGGGCAGTCCGATGGATCCTGACAATACCATTATACTTAAGTTCTTGCTCTTGTCGAAAAATGGACATCAGTTCTGTATGTGTGGTAGCCTCGTGCCCTCTCTACATCAATTTGCAAATTCGACATTTTATTTCAATTTATGAGAGAAAGTGCTCAATCTATAAAGTAATATTATCATTATTATAATTTTCATTGTTATTATTTTTCAAGTCAAGTCAATAATACTTTATTTCGACTCTAAAAGTCATAAAAGATTGCACACACATAATTTCATTTGAAAGACAGCAAATCCACATACACAAAATTTACAAATTTAAAAAAGATTAATATCTCCTACGAATCTTAAAAACAGTAAAAATATAATTTAAAATACAATATATGATCTCATCTGTTCCTAGGGAGAGTAAAAACTCCATTGCCGGTTTATAATTCCTAATCCCGGCTGCAAGTAATAATGGGCGAATAAACTGCTTTCTCTGGGGGTGTAAAATTTACAGAAAAGAATAAAGTGCATAGTGCTTTCATAAGAACAACTGTCACACAGACAGACAGGGAGTGAAGCAAACCATGAGCCTTGAATAGGGAAAGCATCTAGGAAACGTATGGGTTTAAACGCAGCCTCGTCAACAAAAATGTCCTCCTTTCATTTAGGTCAATTTGCAGATACAGGGCAGGTTCTCTCTGTGATTGAGAGAGAAGCTCTGGGTAACTAGTCGCATTACATATAGGGCCTGCCCGCACCTGACTTTGGTAAAAAAGAGACTTTATAGTGGCAGACGATACATTTTTTAGTCTATTGGGTTTTGTATAATATTCTATAACACCCATTTAGGCAAAACTCGTTTTGACATACCTTAACCAAGGTATGTCTGAGCTATTATCCAGCTTCTTGCAATCAGCCAGTATTGTTCTGCACAGAGCGGCCTCTGGATTCTTCCAGGTTTTTAACCAAATTATTATTGTTATTATTATTATTATTATTGTTGTTATTATTATTATTATTATTATTATTATTATTATTATTATTATTCATGGCTACCTACTGTACTTCCACCACTTCTAAGTGCTGCAAGCAAGGCGTTCGTTGGGAATATATTTACCAACTTTTAAAAGAGTGAAGGCTGTGTAATTGTAGGTCTGCCTATTTATTGTTTAATGCTGGAAGACCACTTAGCCTGCTTTGCCTCCACACGCTTTTTCCTGGCTTGAAAGAAAGAAAGCATGTTTTACAAGCAATTCTACACATGGCCTCCTCTTCATATAAATGAATTAACAGTCTTGACTAACTAGTGTTTGCAATTACAATTATTATATAGCTATTCCCTGCCTCAAATCTGTCAACTGATCTAATCTGAGTATCACATTAAGAGTTACATGATCTTAGAAAATATTTATTTAATTTGGGAGCTTTCAGATTTATTGTGATATGTCTCTTTGTATCATTTTAAGTTTTAACAAAAGGAACTTCAGCTCATCGAGAAGGGCACTCACCATAGAGATCTCTGAAATCTGATCTTGAAAGTTAAAAGTGATGGTATCTGATGTTTAAGACACTGACCTTGAGAGTTGGAGATCTAACTTGAACAAATAAATATGTTTGGTTGTGGGCAAAATCTCTTTGCATCCCTGCGCCTACACTGCAATCATGCTTACGGTGTATATTTAAAAAAACAACTATTCAATGTGCTTTGTACCACTGTGTCCATCACTTTCTGTCTTTTGTATTCGGAGCTCTGGGCGCAGGGGCAAGACTGATTTGCATGAGGCTGGGTTCAAACTGGAATGGCATGGGGAGCAAAAAAACAATGGATTTAGGCCCAGATCTCTGTACTGGGGAGAATGTATGACATTGTTCTGCATTCTGTCCATCAATTGTTCTTTTTGCATTTGTCACCCGAGTGGGACGGGTATGCCCAGACGTGGGTCCCGTGCTCTCCATGCCACTGGAGTCAAGCTATCCTGGCTGATGAGGGGTGAAACCCCGAAACCGGTCCTAGGATGCTTGTTTTCAGTCCAGGGAGAACATGGCCTGGCAGTTCGGGCTGGACTGTTCCCATTGGGTGCAGGATCAAGACTGATTTGCATATGGTTGGGTTCAAACTGGAATGGCATGGGGAGCAAAAAAATGATGGATTTAGGCCCACATATCTGTACTGGGGCGAATGTATGACATTGTTCTGCATTCTGTCCATCAATTGTTCTTTTTGCAGGCCCACTAGTGGCATTTAATTTACAGGACCTGGGTATGTGGTATACCACTGTAAAAGGGACTTACAAGTAAATTAAATATGCTAAACAGGTGTAAACCAATCATACCATGTTTAGAGGAGAAAGAGCATGCACTTTGGGCACTTTAACATTGGTAATCAGTGCTACAGTCCTAAAGCCGACAAAAAGAAGGTCAGAAAAATATGAGGAAGGAAAAAGGTTTGGGGCTAACCCTGCAAAAAGGGCCAGGTCCAACACTCATCCTTAATGCTTGTTCATATTAGGTATTCCAGCATGGGTATTTTGGGGATGCTGCAGTGCCCCCCTCACCCCCTACTTCCAGCACCTATGCAAGTAGGTGCCCTCTAAGAACTCAAGTGGCTTTGTAGTTGGCCAACCTCCCAACTCTGGGCCAATGCATTTCACTGTCTCCACCACTGGTTGCTATGCCCTTGGTACCAAACTGCAACTTGCCCCATTGTTTGTTTGACCTAGCAAGTGGGACCAAGTAATAGGTTTGCAAAAATACTTTAAACTGTACTATTTCAGTAAGTGACAGCACTGAATAGACAATATCCATGGTTCCTGCATATTTACCAGACTAGCTCCCAAACACAAATATTTTACAAAGAAACCTACAAATAAAGAAATTATTCAAACTCTTTAGACTTCATTGTATACCATTATACTTAAGTTCTTGCTCTTGTCAAAAAATGGACATCAGTTCTGTATGTGTGGTAGCCTCGTGCCCTCTCTACATCAATTTGCAAATTCAACATTTTATTTCAATTTATGAGAGAAAGGGCTCAATCTATAAAGTAATATTATCATTATTGTAATTTTCATTGCTATTATTACTGTTCAAATCAAGTCAATAATACTTTATTTCGACTCTAAAAGTCATAAAAGATTGCACACACATAATTTCATTTGAAAGACAGCAAATCCACATACACAAAATTTACAAATTTTAAAATGATTAATATCTCCTATGAATCTTAAAAACAGTAAAAAGATAATTTAAAATACAATATATGATCTCATCTGTTCCTAGGGAGAGTAAAAACTCCATTGCCGGTTTATAATTCCTAATCCTGGCTGCAAGTGATAATGGGCGAATAAACTGCTTCCTCTGGGGGTGTAACATTTACAGAAAAGAATAAAGTGCGTAGTGCTTTGATAAGAACAACTGTCACACGGACAGACAGGGAGTGAAGCAAACCATGAGCCTTGAATAGGGAAAGCAGCTAGGAAATGTATGGTTTTTAAACGCAGCCTCGTCAACAAAAATGTCCTCCTTTCATTTAGGTCAATTTGCAGATACAGGGCAGGTTCTCTCTGTGATTGAGAGAGAAGCTCTGGGTAACCAGTCGCATTACATATAGGGCCTGCCCGCACCTGACTTTGGTAAAAGAGACTTTAGAGTGGCAGACGATACATTTTTTAGTCTATTGGGGTTTATATAATATTCTATAACACCCATTTTGGCAAAACTCGTTTTGACATACCTTAACCAAGGTATGTCTGAGCTATTATCCAGCTTCTTGCAATCAGCCAGTATTGTTCTGCAGAGAGCGGCCTCTGGATTCTTCCAGGTTTTTTACCAAATTATTATTGTTATTATTATTATTATTATTATTATTATTATTATTATTATTATTATTATTAAGGGCTTCCTACTGTACTTCCACCACTTCTAAGTGCTGCAAGCAAGGCGTTCATTGGGAATATATTTACCCACTTTTAAAAGATTGAAGGCTGTGTAATTGTAGGTCTGCCTATTTATTGTTTAACTCCTTAACCGCGGCGCAAATTCCGCCACGGTGCGGGAGTTCTATTGAGTGGGCGGGGCCGCGTCGGCCAATGGACGTGTGCAGCACTAGCGAGGTAGTGCTCGCGACGGCCGTTGGCCGACACGCGCACGGAACGGGTTAATGCTGAAAGACCACTTAGACTGCTTTGCCTCCATACGCTTTTTCCTGGCTTGAAAGAAAGAAAGCATGTTTTACAAGCAATTCTACACAGGGCCTGCTCTTCATATAAATGAATTAACAGTCTTGACTAACTAGTGTTTGCAATTACAATTATTATATAGCTATTCCCTGCCTCAAATCTGTCAACTGATCTAATCTGAGTATCACATTAATAGTTACATGATTTTAGAAAATATTTATTATATTTGGGAGCTTTCAGATTTATTGTGATATGTCTCTTTGTATCATTTTAAGTTTTAACAAAAGGAACTTCAGCTCATCGAGAACAGCACTCACCATAGAGATCTCTGAAATCTGAGCTTGAAAGTTAAAAGTGATGGTATCTGATGTTTAAGACACTGACCTTGAGAGTTGGAGATCTAACTTGAACAAATAAATATGTTTGGTTGTGGGCAAAATCTCTTTGCATCCCTGCGCCTACACTGCAATCATGCTTACGGTGTATATTTTAAAAAACAACTATTCAATCTGCTTTGTACCACTGTGTCCATCACATTCTGTCTTTTGTATTCGGAGCTCTGGGCGCAGGGTCAAGACTGATTTGCATATGGCTGGGTTCAAACTGGAATGGCATGGGGAGCAAAAAAACGATGGATTTAGGCCCAGATCTCTGTACTGGGGTGAATGTATGACATTGTTCTGCATTCTGTCCATCAATTGTTCTTTTGCATTTGTCACCCCGAGTGGGACGGGTATGCCCAGACGTGGGTCCCGTGCTCTCCATGCCTCTGGAGTCAAGCTATCCTGGCTGATGAGGGGTGAAACCCCGAAACCGGTCCTAGGATGCTTGTTTTCAGTCCAGGGAGGACCTGGCCTGGCAGTTCGGGCTGTACTGTTCCCAATGGGCGCAGGGTCAAGACTGATTTGCATATGGTTGGGTTCAAACTGGAATGGCATGGGGAGCAAAAAAACTATGGATTTAGGCCCAGATCTCTGTACTGGGGTGAATGTATGACATTGTTCTGCATTCTGTCCATCAATTGTTCTTTTTGCAGGCCCACTAGTGGCATTTAATTTACAGGACCTGGGTATGTGGTATACCACTGTAAAAGGGACTTACAAGTAAATTAAATATGCTAAACAGGTGTAAACCAATCATACCATGTTTAGAGGAGAAAGAGCATGCACTTTGGGCACTTTACCATTGGTAATCAGTGCTAGAGTCCTAAAGCCGACAAAAAGAAGGTCAGAAAAATATGAGGAAGGAAAAAGGTTTGGGGCTAACCCTGCAAAAAGGGCCAGGTCCAAAACTCATCCTTAATGCTTGTTCATATTAGGTATTCCAGCATGGGTATTTTGGGGATGCTGCAGTGCCCTCCTCACCCACTACTTCCAGCACCTATGCAAATAGGTGCCCTCTAAGAACTCAAGTGGCTTTGTAGTTGGCCAACCTCCCAACTCTGGCCCAATGCATTTCACTGTCTTCACCACTGGTTGCTATGCCCTGGGTACCAAACTGCAACTTGCCCCATTGTTTGTTTGACCTAGCAAGTGGGACCAAGTAATAGGTTTGCAAAAATACTTTAAACTGTACTATTTCAGTAAGTGACAGCACTGAATAGACAATATCCATGGTTCCTGCATATTTACCCAACTAGCTCCCAAACCCAAATATTTTACAAAGAAACTTACAAATAAAGAAATTATTCAAACTCTTTAGACTTCATTGTATACCATTATACTTAAGTTCTTGCTCTTGCCAAAAAATGGACATCAGTTCTGTATGTGTGGTAGCCTCGTGCCCTCTCTACATCAATTTGCAAATTCAACATTTTATTTCAATTTATGAGAGAAAGGGCTCAATCTATAAAGTAATATTATCATTATTATAATTTTCATTGCTATTATTATTGTTCAAGTCAAGTCAATAATACTTTATTTCGACTCTAAAAGTCATAAAAGATTGCACACACATAATTTCATTTGAAAGACAGCAAATCCACATACACAAAATTTACACATTTTAAAAAGATTAATATCTCCTACAAATCTTAAAAACAGTAAAAAGATAATTTAAAATACAATATATGATCTCATCTGTTCCTAGGGAGAGTAAAAACTCCATTGCCGGTTTATAATTCCTAATCCCGGCTGCAAGTAATAATGGGCGAATAAACTGCTTCCTCTGGGGGTGTAAAATGTACAGAAAAGAATAAAGTGCGTAGTGCTTTGATAAGAACAACTGTTACATGGACAGACAGGGAGTGAAGCAAACCATGAGCCTTGAATAGGGAAAGCAGCTAGGAAATGTATGGTTTTTAAACGCAGCCTCGTCAACAAAAATGTCCTCCTTTCATTTAGGTCAATTTGCAGATACAGGGCAGGTTCTCTCTGTAATTGAGAGAGAAGCTCTCGGTAACCAGTCGCATTACATATAGGGCCTGCCCGCACCTGACTTTGGTAAAAAAGAGACTTTATAGTGGCAGACGATACATTTTTTAGTCTATTGGGGTCTGTATAATATTCTATAACACCCATTTTGGCAAAACTTGTTTTGACATACCTTAACCAAGGTATGTCTGAGCTATTATCCAGCTTCTTGCAATCAGCCAGTATTGTTCTGCAGAGAGCGGCCTCTGGATTCTTCCAGGTTTTTAACCAAATTATTATTATTATTATTATTATTATTATTCAGGGCTTCCTACTGTACTTCCACCACTTCTAAGTGCTGAAAGCAAGGCGTTCGTTGGGAATATATTTACCCACTTTTAAAAGATCGAAGGCAGTGTAATTGTAGGCCTATCTATTTATTGTTTAATGCTGAAAGACCACTTAGCCTGCTTTGCCTCCACACGCTTTTTTCTGGCTTGAAAGAAAGAAAGCATGTTTTACAAGCAATTCTACACAGGGCCTGCTTTTCATATAAATGAATTAACAGTCTTTACTAACTAGTGTTTGCAATTACAATTATTATATAGCTATTCCCTGCCTCAAATCTGGCATCTGATCTAATCTGAGTATCACATTAATAGTTACATGATTTTAGAAAATATTTATTTAATTTGGGAGCTTTCAGATTTATTGTGATATGTCTCTTTGTATCATTTTATGTTTTAACAAAAGGAACTTCAGCTCATCGAGAACAGCTCTCACCATAGAGATCTCTGAAATCTGAGCTTTAAAGTTAAAAGTGATGGTATCTGATGTTTAAGACACTGAACTTGAGAGTTGGAGATCTAACTTGAACAAATAAATGTGGGGCATATTACCAAGGACAGTATCGCCACTTTAGCGGCACTTTTTGCCGATAAAGCGGCGATATTTTTATCGCCCTATTAGCAAGCTGTCGCTAACAGCTGTTAGCGACAGCTTAATGGCGATAACGGCCGTTTTGTTGCCGCTTTGCATGTCAGCGATAATTATCGCTAATGACATGCAAAGTAGGCGTTCCCAACTAAAAGCAACTACAAACAGTCGCAAACACAACTTCCCCCTATTATCAATGCCCGCGAAGCGATAAAAAAAGTCGCACTAACCGCGATTATCGCTGGAATTTAACACCTGATAAAAATTTGACTTAACCATCTTGTCAATGGGAGGTGGATTGTAAGGTTAAGTCCTCACCTGCCTATTAGCAAGCTTTTCATTAGCGCAGTGAATTTATCGCTGGATTTCTCGAGCTATTGCTGGGTTTTGCCGCTATCGCTGGATTTTTTATCGCCATGGAGATAAGCGTTGATAATAACGCGTTATCTCCGCGATGAAATCCAGCGATAGCCGGCGATAAAAAAAATAGCGCTAAGCGCGCTTTGCGATAATTATCGCAAATCCTTGGTAATATGCCCCTATGTTTGGTTGTGGGCAAAATCTCTTTGCATCCTTGCGCCTACACTGCAATCATGCTTACGGTGTATATTTAAAAAAACAACTATTCAATGTGCTTTGTACCACTGTCTCCGTCACATTCTGTCTTTTGTATTCGGAGCTCTGTTGGACTCCACACCCGATACAGTTCTATGTTTGAGAAGCTGCAGCTATAATGGCACATGTTCTGCGTAAACAAAAACATTCTAAGCTTTTGAGTCAGGTCTATGCTTTATAAATTGCACAATACAACGTGATGAATCAAACTTTTAAGAAATGATTTCTTGAAAATTGTACTTAGCCGCAAACATTTCAAGGCTTGGATGTTCCATCTCCTTGACTGCACCATGTAAGCGAAACAATGCCTAAGAGAATAGTTACATTAATACAGTCGTTAACACACAAAGCCCCAGACAATGGTATAAAGGTATCGTGCTTCAAGACTGAAATAGCAAATTTGGGTGAAAAGCGTCAGCTAGCATTATGTATTTAATCCATCGACTCTATCGTTTAATTAGTTCACACTGGTTTAATTTGTTTTGTCTATGCCGGCATGTTGTCTCCTGCACAGTGCCAGAGAACCAGGGCGAGGAATAATTCTCAGAGTGCCAAAGCCTTGAACGTCCTTATCGGTCGAGACTGCCTCTGGAGTTCTGTGTAGTTTATGGACCTCAGTCTCTTGCAAAACTCGTGGGTGAACTTGACGTGGTTTGCTGCAACCACACGCGTCCTTGAAAATGTGTGTCTTCCGGCTTTGCTAATGGATTTTAGTTTGGGATGAGTACTCTAATGTTGGTTCTAGGCATTTCAAAGACATTGCCATTGCACATTATTGGCGTCTCCCCATTTTTTGCATTTGAATTCGGACTGCAGAATTAATTTAGCTATGCCTTATTTGGTACACAAATGTTCCCTCCCAAGTCTCAATGGCTGCTTCATAGAATGCATATCTTGATTCTTCGTTCCCCAGAAGCATGTGAAGCCTAATAGTGGCTGGGGATCATATGGTATGACTTCTCTTGATGGGGTTGGGGTCACATGGTATGACTTCTTTTGGTGGGGTGGAGATCATATGGTATGACTTCTTTTGGTGTGGTGGGGATCATATGGTATGACTTCTCTTGGTGGGGTGGGGATCACGTGGTATGACTTCTTTTGGTGTGGTGGGGATCATATGGTATGACGTCTTTTGGTGGGGTGGGATCACATGGTATGACTTCTTTTGGTCTGGTGGGGATCATATGGTATGACTTCTTTTGGTGGGGTGGGGATCACATGGTATGACTTCTTTTGGTGCGGTGGGGATCATATGGTATGACGTCTTTTGGTGGGGTGGGGATCACATGGTATGACTTTTGGTGTGGTGGGGATCATATGGTATGACTTTTGGTGGGGTGGGGATCACATGGTATGACTTATTCTGGTGGGGTGGGGATCATATGGTATGACTTCCTTTAGTGGGGTGGGGATCATATGGTATGACTTCTTTTGGTGGGGTGGGGATCATATGGTATGGCTTCTTTTAGTGTGGTGGAGGTCATGTGGTATGACATCTTTTGTTTGAGCCAGGGATTCACAGCTTGGTTTTTGATCGTTTAGGGACTCTGGGACATTTTTCTTAATGCGCTGGCATATAAAATGTTGCCTGCGTCCACAATTGATAATCATTTACTTCCTGGTAAACATCCACCATTTTATCTGGATGAGAATGAGAACTCTTCCAAGCATCCTGTACTTAAAGGTGATGTGGTACTCTTTATGACTAGCTGTTATGGATGGAATGATGAAGGAATCTTTGAAAGAGATTTGTGGGTTAAATTAATGCCTTTCCTGGAAATTCAATCATTCACACTGCGTGGGCCAGCCACAGACCTTTTTGTTTTGTTAGTCATTCATTCATTCATTAATCTTTATTAGGTTTAAAAAACCATAAACGATACACAGTAAAAACAGTTCATACATATTAATAAGCACAATTTAAATGAACGTCATTCCCTGATTACATCTTTGGACTATTTCAGAAGTATTAAAGTATTACATTTATGATAAAAAAGACAGACAATCGATGAATCCGATAAAATACGATAAAAATGCTAAGCTTACAGTTCAGTATATTTGGAACGTAGAGGGAAATATAAATGTTTTAGAGCTTTCTTCATAGGTTCTAGTCGACAAATAAAGTGCAAATGCTATAGTAGTGCATGTAAGTACTTGATGCAGCACGTAGCTTGTACAAAAGGTGCATATAGGTGTCTGAGGCTTTCTGCTTGAATTCTAGGCAAGTATAAAGTGCCAGTGCAAGAAAGTGCATATGAATATTGAGACCAACACATAAAAATTAGCAATTTTAAAATGTCATGCCTTTTTTGTTCTTAATAAATTGACATCAAACAGGTATCTACTGACACTAAAAACAATTTTCTGTGAAGTATCAGTTTTCAGTATTCTTGTCGCATCAGAACAAGACCTAATTCCCAAATTGCGACAGATGGGTTGAATCCTTTTACGCCTTGGGATAACATATGCTGGGCAGAAGAATAGTATATGATAATCATTTTCTTGTACAATAAGTTGACATAAAGGGCACTGATCGTCATTATCATCACGATTTTTCCGACCCCATTTAGCTGTGTTGGAGTTGACTTGCAAAACACCATAGTGAAACTTCATGTACAATGATTTTGCCAACTGAGGTTGGATGTCATCCAGATATTGCTCAAAGGACGGGAGAGATTTTGTGAGAAGGAACTGAGACGTCAATCTACCAATATCTGAACTGTGCAAGTCATTGTTTTGCATATATGCCCAAAATGTTGTTTTCAATATTTTTTTAGAGGGCGGTGTCAATAAAGCATGCGCTTCCCAATAATGGTTCAACCCAAGTTTATGGAACCATGTACGCACGTGCTTAACCCACTGAAGGCTAGCACACCGGTGAAACCTTAATATCTCTTCTAGCCCTTCTTTATAACTTGCAAGATCTGCGGTAGTCCACAATCGCACCCAGAACAACAGCGGTCTCAGAATAGCCTGATGCTCAATACGTTTTATATTCAAATCCATAACAATGGGGATAACTGGTGTGCGTACAGGAGTAACAGCATCCTAAAAAGCGTATTTTCTTCCCCTGCAAACGTATTCCTGCAGGTGGCCCCCCAAAGTTCTGCTCCATAGAGGGTTGCTGGTTGTGCCTTGTGTTTGTACACTTCTAGGGCAGGGGACACTGACTTAGTTATACTGTTATGGTGTTTTCTTAGTATAGGCACTGAATTTTGGAGCAGAATGGTCTTGCTTTTTTGCAGATTCGGGTACCAGGTCAAATTGGTATGAAGTGTGATACCTAAATAATTAAAATTCAACACATTTTCTAGCTTCTGCTTTTGAACAGTAATGTTCTTCTTAAATGATTTGTGTGGTTTAACTGCCATTTATTTTGTTTTACTAGAGTTTATTTCGAGGCCTTTTGAATCGCAATAATCACTAAATGAGTCTAATAAATTTTGGAGTCCCTTCGGGGTTTGAGATATTAAAATAGTGTCATCCTCAATTAAAAGGGCTGGTACTGGCACCCCACCTAACTTCGGTGAATCATGTCTGCAACCCAGAAGATGTTTCGGGGCATCTTTTACATATAGTGAGAAGAGGGTGGGTGCCAGTACACAGTCCTGTCTTACACCCCTCTTTATGGGGATTGCCTCGGTAAGTTCTCCCCTCGGACCCCATCTAACTTTCGCGTAATTGTCTTTGTGTAATCTCATTATCTGTGTAAGAAGATCCACTGTTACAACTTGGTTTTTTAGGGAACACCAGAGCAAATCTCTAGGTATAAGGTCAAAAACGGCCTTCAAATCTATAAACAGTATGTACAAGTGGCCTTTCTTTAAAATCGTATATTTCCACCCCATGCAAAGAAGTCTAAAGGCCTGGTCAATTGTACTGGTTCTTGCTCTAAACCCAGCATGATACTGTGATAAAATATTGTTTCCCTCTGCCCAATCATTTAGTTTTGATAAAATCTGCTTAGCATAGATCTTTTGTAGGGTATCGATTAAACGTATTGGCCGGTAGTTTGCAGAGTCTTGACGATCTCCCTTTTTAAAAATGGTGATGATTTCTGCCCCTTTCCAAAGACTCTGGTATTGGGGCACCTGCCGCCACGGCATTACAGAGAAGATTAATATACGGCCCCCAAACAGCTTTATCATGCCTCAACAGGTCACCTGGTATTTTATCAGGGCCTGGGGCTTTCCCGGGCTTAACTGCATCAATAGCTGCCAAGGTTTCCTCTATACTAAAGTAAGGGATGTAAGTGTGTTCTATATTAATAATTACTACAGGGTTTGTTATATATCTTTGCTGATTGCTTATTGGTTTAGTGATAATCTCTGAATATAATTTTTAAAAATGATTGACCCAAGTGCCTGAGTCCAAAAAGAGATCCATATTACTTCTCCCCATTTTATTATCCTTGGCTATCAATCGCCAGAAACCCGCATGATCCTTGATTTTGGCTGCGATAATCAGTTCCGTCCAGACGCTGTCATCCCAATCTCTCTTTGTTTGCGTTAATGATCTTTTATACTTGTCCCTAAGTGCTTTGACACCATTTGATTTAGCTGCCATTATAAGCTCGCTCTGTGCTTTGCGACACTCACTGTTATACCACTGGTTAGCTGAGGTGTATGTAGCTACATACCCCGCCTCGTTCTCTCTAGGGAGCTTACTCAGGATCAATTTTAGTTTTTCTATCATTTTGTGATGGATCTGCACTATAGGAATCTCTGAAGTAGGCAATTCAATGTAGGGAGAGATGACATCTGAAACGGTGTTATAGATCTTTGTCATAACCTCGTCTTTACCCACTATTGATGGCCATTTCAGGGCTCTATGGTTGTTACTAACTATGGGTTGAATTTGAATTGGATGGCTGTCAATGTTTCTCCTGTTTGTGGAGTGGAAGAGGGAACCTACAATTGTTAAGCATAAGGGGTAATGATCGCTATCACCTCTGATTTCAACTTTTAGATCATAGATGTTAGGCCAGAAATTAGCAGATACCATTATACAGTCAATGCTACTCTTAGTAATTCCCCTACTAAATGTGGGGGCACTCGGTCTGTCTGAAGGCAGTCTGCCAATGTAGGCCCTGAGTCCCTGCCCTGAAACTAGTCGAAAAAGTTGTGAGGCTGCAACTGTGCAGGGCACTGCAGGACCAGCTTCCAGAGGGGGGATATTATTTACCATGTCATCCTCTTCAAAAATGTTTTCCAATCCAGCTATAGGTTCAAATTTGAAGTTAAAGTCACCCCCACAATTGCCATTACCCTAGAGTCAATCGTACTCAGAAATTTGTCTAACAGCTCCATAACAGGAGATTCCTTACTGGATGAGCTTGGTCTATTATAAATGTCTACTATGTAAATTTCAGTTTTATCATGTGTTGTTATCTTTATCCCCAATATGTCTTGAGTTGGAAATTCCAGCTAGGTTATGTCAACACTTAGGCTAATTTTAAACCATAGAACAAGACCACCCGACGGTCTACCTCTTGCTGAGGGGGTGGCGCTAATACTAAATGTTTTGTACCCGAGTTTATAAGGGGTTTCTAATGCCCAAGTTTCTTGTAGCAGGCAGATTTCACTGCGATTAATATATTCCTGCCATTCACTATCTTTTAGTTTATGTTTCAGCCCTGCTATGTTCCATGATGTCAAACGCAATTCTAATTGCTGAATTGGTGCTCTGTTTGGATCTGAACTATCTTGGACATAATCTGCACCTGTTTCTCCCCTCTCTACTTGGTTAGCGTCATACTTAACAGTGGGGTCGGTTAGAGCTAGCTCTTCGTTAAGAAAGGTAAGGGGCCCCACACTTTGGTCGGGTATTGAGGGCAGCATTGGCTGTCAATCAACTGCCTCCAAGTTATTTTCCAAAGGATCAGGATTTAGTTGTGATCTAGGGTTGGCAGATTCTTGGTGGTTCCTTTCTGTAGTACCACAGGGATTTTATAGTCTAAATCTCACCGGGCTGCTGGAGAGTGGACCTGTTCTCAAACCAAGGGCTACTAATCCATCAGCTATATTTTTTGTTTTTAATGTTAGGAGTATGGTATCAACAACTGAATTTTTAGTAGTTAAGCGTTCCACCTCGAGTAGATCAGAGCATATTATAGATCTACAGTCGTGCTTGTGTCTGATCCAGTGTATTACTTTATTTTTCAAGGACGCCTCATCCTCCCTATATGAAGAGAGACTAAGTTTGGGGATGTTTGTCATAACCACTTTCCAACCCGTTTGTTCGGGGGTACTAGTTTTCCTATAAGTAGTAAAAATCTGCCTGCCTTCTGTAAGACTAGTGGATTGGTGTCTCATGTGCTGTGTAGCATGTTGGTCCTGCTCCCATGCTGTGCTTTCCCTACCCATTCTACGCCAATTGGTGTGGCCCCCCTGTTTGTATTGGGTTTGATATTTTTGTAGGTGCTATTCCTCTCCGCTCCCCATGTCCACTCATTACCAATCTCGGATCTAAATCTTCCCTGACTACAGTTCATCCTATTTTCTCAGGCGTGCCTATTCTCAGAGTTTTTACATAGTGAGTCAGGCCTTGAGCCTTCGGGTTGTGTATCAGCTGTTGGGTCCTCCAATTTTTTATCTGATTTTGCTAGTCCTTGTATTCTCGGGTTATTTTCTACAGGAGCTCGGGGTCAATCTGGCTCCTCTTGTGGCATGTACAGTGTTCGTTTAAAGCAGGTTCTCTAACTGACCCATTGTGACTAGTTAGGTTACCTATTATTACCTTTAGGTCGGCGACCTCTTTTGTTAGTGTGTCTAATTTCTGGACAAGGTCGACTATCAGTTGCATGCTTTCGTTAGTTTGTGAACTGCTGGCCTGTATTACTGGCATTTTTGGCAGGTGAGAAGTTTTGCTAGCTTTCCCTTGTATATTATCGTGTTGTTGTGCCTGCGTATTTGAGTTGGGTAACTGTGTGGGTATTTCCATACTATCAGTATCTGGCCCTGTTTCTGAAGCTAGGGGGGAGTACCTGTTAGAGCAAGCAATCGGTATAAGGGTCTCTCTGCCTCTCTCAGCTCTATTTAGCAGGGCTGGTGCACAACACTTAAGGTCCTGGTGAGTGTCGTGGTCATTTTGACTATTGAGCATGTGTTGGGGGGAAATAGTCTCTGGTGTACTTCGCGGGATCTCAATTGTTACCGTTGTCAAATCCTTTGTTGTAAGGCTCTCAATTTGGGAGCTTGGGTGACATTTAGTATAGAAGGTGGTGATTTTTGCTTTGCTCTTATTTATTGATTTACATTTAGTATTTAGCATTGATTCCACCTCTTCAATCATATTATCTATTTCTTCATTAGAGCAATTTTCAGCTGCACTGTTTCTTATTTTTGAGGATTTACCCTTGGCTTGGCAATCAAGGGCCTTACGTTTGCCCATTTTGTAAACGGATTTTATGCGTTTTAGGGCTAGGGGGAGCATCCTTTCCCAAAAGTACACCCACACAAAGTACCCTTATGGATCCCCTTTTCCTTGTTGCTGATGCTAAACTAATACAGAGCTCCACTAATTAAGAGATGAACAATTAACAACAAGGCACCTAAAGAAAGGAGGAAGGTGAGATCTAATAGTCCAGGGTACACAGATCGCCCACAGTTCACCCCTTCAACGTAATATCTGGATCACAGATTTTTGTGTCTTTGTATGAACC
This sequence comes from Calotriton arnoldi, assembly GCA_963921515.1. Lineage (NCBI taxonomy): Eukaryota > Metazoa > Chordata > Amphibia > Caudata > Salamandridae > Calotriton > Calotriton arnoldi. The sequence continues at coordinate 457,192 of CAWUFW010002308.1, read as the reverse complement.
ACTCCTCTGTAGTATGAATTTCTGGAGTCAAATATACACCCAATTTTTATAGTAAGAAAGAGTTCAATAGTCTTTCTTTTAGTATTACTGTTGTCAATAAGGCTGAAAAAGATTTAAGTGTCTTACCTAAGTATAAAAATTGTAGAGCGCCAAAGCCAAGGGGGGTGGCCCTGCCATGCCTCTTCCTGGCGCTGACCAGTGCAGACGGGCCCGGCCACTACTTTTATGCGCCTCCGGGCACTGGAAGAATGCGGCGACAGCCGCGAAGACTGCTGGGGCTTGTGGTCCTGGCCGGTTGGCTGCTGCCCCCTCCTCTTGGAAAACGGGCTCCCACGCTGCAGGGCCCAGCCACTACTTTTATGCACCTCCGGGCGCTGGAAGAATGCGGCGACGGCCGCGAAGACTGTTGGGGCTTGTGTCCTGGCCGGTTGGCTGCTGCCCCCTCCTCTCGGAAAACCGTCAGTCTTGTGCAGTTATTTGTTAAGATATATCCAAACAAGTTACAAAAAGTGATCTGTTTTATTGAGTAAAAAATAAACATCACCAGTACACCCTAAAATAACCGGCAGCTGGAGCCATCCGAAAAAGATGCCTTTGTAATAGAGCATTACCTTTACAACATTCTTTGCAAATGATTCCTCTATGAATCCACATCTTAAACTCTACCTTTGTGGGTTTTCTCATTAAATGTGTTACATGGTACATCTAATGCATCTGAACGTAGCTCTATGCTTCTATTCAATCTTGTGTTTAAATACCTTCATGTATTCTAACCTCTCCTTAAATCCTCTGGAAAATTTCTTCCCCATATTCAGTCTGTTCATAGATCTTCACACAAACAACTTTTACTCACTTGATTCTAATTTGATCTCCGAGTCACACTGACACCATTGAAGTGCCACTCTTTGGACATGGCTCTCACCATGGCTCATTATCTGAACAGACGTTCATCCTGGTCATGATAATCTAATATTTTTTCACTTTCCACATACTATTTGACTTATACCCACAAACTTCCATATGTACTCCGCAATTTCCCACTTTAACAATCATGTGTTTAGGAAACAAATCTGATAGTACAATCACCTTTCACCATCTAACACTAAGGGCATTATATAGGGTTTGGTGAACGAGGGGGAATGCTAGAAAGTGACCCCAAAAAACCCACTCCGTAATCCCTGAATCTCTGTCCACCTGACACAGGAATGATGGGTCACAGTGATGATTGTCACAGTCTATTTTGGTGACAAAAGCATCACTCAATTTGAGGCATGGTGGAAACAGCCAGGGAAAGAGTTAAATGGCCTCCACAAACGAGAAAGCTCCCTCAGCATCAGGGAAATTTAATTTTTGATCATAGAAAACAAACCCCTGCTTTCAGAGTTTGTCTTCTCTGAATAAAAAAGATTGCCAAGCAAACACTTTAACCGTGGCTCCATGGGCAATTGAATGGTTTCAAACCTAGCAAACCTCTTTGTCCATGCTTTTGAAACTAATAGTCTTTTTACTGACATCAATCCCTTGCAAGAGAAAATGAATATTTGGAAAATATATTAACAATATATCAATTACCTGGACAGCAGTTGGGGCTCAAGTATAAGAATTTGTGATTTGGATTAACGGACAACATGAACATCTGCATTTTACTACCACTATGGACACATGCAGTTTGTCTTTCTTGGTCTTATTAAAGAGGCAACAGAAGGGTCGCTATAAACCACAGCACACCCAAAACCCGCTAACAAAAATGCTATGCTGATCCATCACCCTAAATGTCTGAGGAGAAGGGCCCCTAAGATAATTTCCTAAAAATTTGTGCAAATTGTTCATGGACAGACACTTAACAGCAACTAAGCCAATGAACTCAGTATCTAATTACAAAAAAGGGTATAGCTCTTAAATATGATTCAAAGAACCAAAAAAGAGCACTCAATAGTAAGAGTAAAGCTCTATCTGAAACTCATCCTTAGACACATTGAGATAGACTTAACTGTGTAACTACGTTCTGAACCTTATCTAGCATATTGAGGACAATAATAATTCAAAGCTGGAGAATTTTATAAATTAGCTCTGACAATCTCCAAAGTCCACTACTTTTACAAGAAGGCATAGGGGCCGATTCCGATCTCGGTCGGAGGCGCACCCAATACTATTCGGTCGGGAAAAAAGCCATGCGAAAGCCAGTTTCCCGACCGATCCGTACAGTACACCGAACGAGCAAGTACGATGCGCACAACAGCAAAAATCCCGGCCGAGCCGTACTCACCCAAACCAGGTCCTGTTCTCCGACCGAGGCGAATCCGGAAACGCCCGAATCGGAGTCGCACGGAAGGGAAAATGCAGCCCCGTCCGGCCGGACAAGTACGATGCGCTTTCCGTACGCGCCGAACCCGTCGCTACGCACGGCACGTCAAAGCATCCGGGAGAGGCGCACATAAGCTCCGAATCGCGCCACAACACGATCCACGGCTACGAGGCGAACACAGCACCGACGGGGACGGCGCGAAGCGGCGAGGACGAAGCCAAGCGACGAGGACGACGAAGCAACGAGAAGGACGAACGACACGAACCAACCATGAATCCCTTCGTCCCGATCATACCAATATTCTACATCTACTACCGGAACAGGCACGGACGCGTACGGCGCAGAAGGTAAGTCAGACATCAACCACAAAACACATACAACACGTACACGACACATCACACACATACACTGGGAATCTGAATATACTTACACCAGCAACAGCAGCACCATAGGGGCGGGATGCCCATCACCAATGCCACATATGCACACAGGGGCCTGAATGCGCGCCACCACCCCAACCCAGGGGGCTGGATGCCAACCACCCTCAACCAGGGGGGCAGGATGCCTACCACTACTACCACCCTCACCCAGGGGGGCAGGATGCCCACCACTACTACCACCCTTAGCCAGGGGGGCTGGATGCCTACCACCACCCTTAGCCAGGGGGGCTGGATGCCTACCACTACTACCACCCCCACCCAGGGGGGCAGGATGCCTACCACTACTACCACCCTCACCCAGGGGGGCAGGATGCCACCACTACTACCACCCTCACCCAGGGGGGCAGGATGCCCACCACTACTACCACCCTTAGCCAGGGGGCAGGATGCCTACCACTACTACCACCCTCACCCAGGGGGGCAGGATGCCCACCACTACTACCACCCTTAGCCAGGGGGCAGGATGCCCACCACTGCTACCACCCTTAGCCAGGGGGCTGGATGCCCACCACTGCTACCACCCTTAGCCAGGGGCTGGATGCCTACCACTACTACCACCCTCAACCAGGGGGCAGGATGCCTACCACTACTACCACCCTTAGCCAGGGGGCAGGATGCCCACCACTACTACCACCCTTAGCCAGGGGGCTGGATGCCTACCACTACTACCACCCTCAACCAGGGGGGCAGGATGCCTACCACTACTACCACCCTTAGCCAGGGGGAAGGATGCCTACCACTACTACCACCCTCAGCCAGGGGGTGCCAGATGCCCACCACTACCACCCTTAGCCAGGGGGCAGGATGCCCACCACTACTACCACCCTTAGCCAGGGGGCTGGATGCCTACCACCACCCTTAGCCAGGGGGCTGGATGCCTACCACTACTACCACCCTCAACCAGGGGGCTGGATGCCTACCACTACTACCACCCTCACCCAGGGGGGCAGGATGCCCACCACTACTACCACCCTTAGCCAGGGGGGCAGGATGCCTACCACTACTACCACCCTTAGCCAGGGGGCTGGATGCCTACCACCACCCTTAGCCAGGGGGCTGGATGCCTACCACTACTACCACCCCCACCCAGGGGGGCAGGATGCCTACCACTACTACCACCCTCACCCAGGGGGGCAGGATGCCCACCACTACTACCACCCTCACCCAGGGGGGCAGGATGCCCACCACTACTACCACCCTTAGCCAGGGGGGCAGGATGCCTACCACTACTACCACCCTCACCCAGGGGGGCAGGATGCCCACCACTACTACCACCCTTAGCCAGGGGGCAGGATGCCCACCACTACTACCACCCTTAGCCAGGGGGGCTGGATGCCCACCACTACTACCACCCTTAGCCAGGGGGGCTGGATGCCTACCACTACTACCACCCTCAACCAGGGGGGCAGGATGCCTACCACTACTACCACCCTTAGCCAGGGGGCAGGATGCCCACCACTACTACCACCCTTAGCCAGGGGGGCTGGATGCCTACCACTACTACCACCCTCAACCAGGGGGGCAGGATGCCTACCACTACTACCACCCTTAGCCAGGGGGAGAGGATGCCTACCACTACTACCACCCTCAGCCAGGGGGTGCCAGATGCCCACCACTACCACCCTTAGCCAGGGGGCAGGATGCCCACCACTACTACCACCCTTAGCCAGGGGGGCTGGATGCCTACCACCACCCTTAGCCAGGGGGGCTGGATGCCTACCACTACTACCACCCTCAACCAGGGGGGCTGGATGCCTACCACTACTACCACCCTCACCCAGGGGGGCAGGATGCCCACCACTACTACCACCCTTAGCCAGGGGGCAGGATGCCTACCACTACTACCACCCTCACCCAGGGGGGCAGGATGCCCACCACTACTACCACCCTTAGCCAGGGGGCTGGATGCCTACCACTACTACCACCCTCAACCAGGGGGGCAGGATGCCTACCACTACTACCACCCTTAGCCAGGGGGCAGGATGCCCACCACTACTACCACCCTTAGCCAGGGGGCTGGATGCCTACCACCACCCTTAGCCAGGGGGGCTGGATGCCTACCACTACTACCACCCACCCAGGGGAGCAGGATGCCTACCACTACTACCACCCTCACCCAGGGGGGCAGGATGCCCACCACTACTACCACCCTTAGCCAGGGGGGCTGGATGCCTACCACTACTACCACCCTCAACCAGGGGGGCAGGATGCCTACCACTACTACCACCCTCACCCAGGGGGGCAGGATGCCCACCACTACTACCACCCTTAGCCAGGGGGCTGGATGCCTACCACCACCCTTAGCCAGGGGGCTGGATGCCTACCACTACTACCACCCTCAACCAGGGGGGCAGGATGCCTACCACTACTACCACCCTCACCCAGGGGGGCAGGATGCCCACCACTACTACCACCCTTAGCCAGGGGGTGCCAGATGCCCACCACTACCACCCTTAGCCAGGGGGCAGGATGCCCACCACTACTACCACCCTTAGCCAGGGGGCTGGATGCCTACCACCACCCTTAGCCAGGGGGGCTGGATGCCTACCACTACTACCACCCTCAACCAGGGGGGCAGGATGCCTACCACTACTACCACCCTCACCCAGGGGGGCAGGATGCCCACCACTACTACCACCCTCACCCAGGGGGGCAGGATGCCCACCACTACTACCACCCTTAGCCAGGGGGCAGGATGCCTACCACTACTACCACCCTCACCCAGGGGGGCAGGATGCCCACCACTACTACCACCCTTAGCCAGGGGGGCAGGATGCCCACCACTACTACCACCCTTAGCCAGGGGGCTGGATGCCCACCACTACTACCACCCTTAGCCAGGGGGCTGGATGCCTACCACTACTACCACCCTCAACCAGGGGGGCAGGATGCCTACCACTACTACCACCCTTAGCCAGGGGGCAGGATGCCCACCACTACTACCACCCTTAGCCAGGGGGCTGGATGCCTACCACTACTACCACCCTCAACCAGGGGGGCAGGATGCCTACCACTACTACCACCCTTAGCCAGGGGGAAGGATGCCTACCACTACTACCACCCTCAGCCAGGGGGTGCCAGATGCCTACCACTACTACCACCCTTAGCCAGGGGGCAGGATGCCCACCACTACTACCACCCTTAGCCAGGGGGCTGGATGCCTACCACCACCCTTAGCCAGGGGGGCTGGATGCCTACCACTACTACCACCCTCAACCAGGGGGCTGGATGCCTACCACTACTACCACCCTCACCCAGGGGGGCAGGATGCCCACCACTACTACCACCCTTAGCCAGGGGGGCAGGATGCCTACCACTACTACCACCCTCACCCAGGGGGGGCAGGATGCCCACCACTACTACCACCCTTAGCCAGGGGGGGCTGGATGCCTACCACCACCCTTAGCCAGGGGGGGCTGGATGCCCACCACTACTACCACCCTTAGCCAGGGGGGCAGGATGCCTACCACTACTACCACCCTCACCCAGGGGGGGCAGGATGCCCACCACTACTACCACCCTTAGCCAGGGGGGGCTGGATGCCTACCACCACCCTTAGCCAGGGGGCTGGATGCCCACCACTACTACCACCCTTAGCCAGGGGGTGCCAGATGCCCACCACTACCACCCTTAGCCAGGGGGCAGGATGCCCACCACTACTACCACCCTTAGCCAGGGGGGCTGGATGCCTACCACCACCCTTAGCCAGGGGGGCTGGATGCCTACCACTACTACCACCCCCACTCATAGGATGGACAATGCATGACACAACAAGCACACCACAACCTAGGGAATGCAAGATTAAGACATCCCCCACCACCATGACAAGCGTGTGAGCAGGCTGTGTCAAATGCCTACAACACCGAACATGACATTGAACATACAATGTGACCCCCTAGCACATGTGCCACACATATATGTGTGTGGCACCCACAATGCTAAGCAGCCCATGACCATTGTGGCAATGGGGCCTAAACCCCCATCATCACAGTGACCAAAAGGCAAGTGTGGGGTCCATAGCTGAAGCACATTTTGACCATTGTGGCAATGGGGCCTAAACCCCCATCATCACAGTGACCAAAAGGTAAGTGTGGGGTCCATAGCTGAAGCACAGTTTGACCATTGTGGCAATGGGGTCTAAACCCCCATCATCACAGTGACCAAAAGGCAAGTGTGGGGTCCATAGCTGAAGCACATTTTGACCATTGTGGCAATGGGGTCTACACCCTCATCATCACAGTGACCAAAAGGTAATTGTTGACAAAGAAAGAGCTGCAACTGCCAAACTGCATGGATCATTCCTGGTCACAGAACCAAAAACTCATCTGTGGCAAAGTAGTGTATGTGTCCCATTGCAACATAAATTGGGGGAGCCAAATACTGCAGTGCAAATGAAACATTCCTTTGGCCATGTGCAGACAAACAACACCCATGGTGGCTGAGACCGTCAACAGTCATCAATGACACAATGACAGAAGTGACCATCAGAATGCAGAACCACATATTTGCACCAATGGGCACACAAATGCAGATACCCTGTGGAGACAGCAGATGTGAGGTGAACAGATACCATACCATGGCAGCAATGGGACACACAAACCATGATCACTGTGCTGACCGATGACCTAGGAGTCCCAGGGACAGCAGGGGAAACACACCAAACAACATACAGCCAATGGCACACCCAAGATATGCCAATGCAGTGGTGCAGATGCACAAACACAAACAGGCAGACCAACACTGTCATCATACACAGCAGGTGAGGGGTGGGGGTGCCATTGTCCCCAGGCAACAACACAACACATGAGGAGAGCTGAATACCAATCATACAGATGTGCATACACTGCCACACTAAGGTAACTCATGGATCCAAATCCCCTATGTGGGCAAGCAGGCATTGACAGGTGAGAGGGAGCACAAAACACACATGTCACACAGGCACGTAGGAACAACAACTGACACAGCAAGTCACAGACACACCACAGCACCACCCCCAGGGCCCCCACAATGTGGTGACCCTGGGCTGAAGAAAAATACCACTGTGATGACAAAGCTAAATGTCGTTCACACTGTGAACCACAGTCAGGTGTCCTGAGCAACTAACTACCATCACACCTACACAAGCACAAATCAATCAGCATGGCCAGTAAGCCAAGGCCAACATGGAGGCAGGGGACTAGCCGGGCAACAACTCTCATCTGCACACACTCAACACCACACCCCTCGACCTCCAACAATGTGCAGCAGTGAAGTACACATGCACTGGTGACATTGCACATGCACCCATTACTATTCCAGGGTGGTGGGTGGGAACCAAGGTGTAGAAACACATCACACATGGACACTCAACAAGACTCCTGAATGTCTGACACACTGCACACTACGCTGTACATGGACATGACGGCAATACCACACCGACCAATGGGATCCCAGCCACAGTCACACACCAATGAAGAAACCAAGGTCACCCACAAAGAACACACATAGACAACAACCAACATTGCAGCCCGGACCCTAAGGAGTGCCAGCAGTCACACACACAACGTGTCACAATCACTGAAAGATAACACAAACTGGAAATCACATGACAGGGGCAAACAACAAGTGCCAAAGGGAAACCTGACTGTGACCCATCTGCGTCAGCACACAAACTCTGCCCTGACAGCAAACACACCTATGGGTGACACCCTGATGACCAGTAATGTGCCATGCACCCACATCACAGAGAACACAGGGAGAAGACTTTGGGGGAACATAGCTCAAGTCAGCAAGCATCACAAACAGGTACAACACTAGGGATCACAGCATGCGCAGATGAATGGAAGTGAACACACAGACATGCACATACAACACACACCTTGGGCGCAGGCAATGTCACACGTGTACACACTGCCATGAGGGGACTCCACTCCTGTGTGAGGAAAGCTGTGCCATATGTTGCCTCAGTAGGGCCCCATCATGTCAGCTGAGCACTTGGTCACACAATCAACAATTAGCACCAAATGAGGGCTCCCATCACATCAGCCTGGTCATGGATGTGCCAACGGAATCATCAGCACAGATCCAACACACTTGTATAGCAATGTTGCACTGACTACACGGATGAGTCCCTCCCCATTGATGCCCAAACCTGCATGTCCACTGGAGATGGCAACACGGTCAGGGAAGTAGACAAATGCAACGATGGCAGGCACAACAGATGTGCAGGGGTGGAAGCCACAGATGTGAAATTGCCAATGTAAGTAGGAAACCCATTGCCAAATACTGAACACATGACACCCTCAGATGCTGCTATTGATGACATGGATACACCACATGATAGGACACATTCCCCCTGGACCACATGGGTTCCTGCACAGTAACACTTCATAATCATGAGACCAGATATCACCATCACTGCAGCAAGGGCATGGTTAGCTGCACCAACAACATGTACATCTGAAGCATGAGCACTAGAGAAAAGAAAGTTGCTTTATTCAGCATATGTGTTGAGGCCAAACGAAGTCCTGAAAAAAGAGCAAAGGCCAATGGCCAGTCCATTGTCAAAGTTCAAACAGGGTGACACTGGCAGATGTCACCCTACGCATGCCTGCACAATACCAGGGACAATCCACTAGGAGGGGCAACCGGGGGGCAGGCCAGGCACCGCAGGGACAGGATCAGGGCTCACCAGGGGGAGTCAGGGAAGGGGTGGTGGGTGCTGGAGAGCCACTGACAACTGCAGTGGAGGTGTCTGACATGGTGTGTGCCGGCACAACTGGGGGGCATGACACAGATGTCGTGGGTGCCGGCACAACTGCAGTGGACCCTGCAGATGGGGTGGACAGGTCCGCCACTGCAGTGCCCAAGTCAGACAGGGCGGTAGTGGACTCCACTGCAGTGCCTACCTCCAGGGGAGGAGAATGGGGAACAGGCAAGGTGGGTTGGACAGAGGGGAGGACACCCTCACCACATCAGTGGCACAGACAAGCGCAGCGGGGGTGTGGTGCTGGGAGAGCAAGTGGCAGGGGAGAAGGCCGGAGCATCTTGGGGATGGTATATCTGTGGGTGGGGGAACCTGGGGCAGGGTGTGGTGGGGGCACCTGTGCAGTGGGGGCCTGAGGGATGGAGGACGGAGACCTTGTGCCTGAGCTGCAGGGCGGTGGCGGGGTCTTGCTCTTAGCACTCCGGGGGGACTTGCGGGTGGGGGCCTCAGTCCGTCTGCGCCTGGGGGAGGGTGTCCGGGGGCGAGGGGCACTCTGCTCCGTGTGGGTGGGCTTCCTCTTCCCCCGGGATGCTGGAGCAGCTTCATCGGTGGGGAAGAGGCCGAGGTCACAGAGGAAGAGCTGCTGTGACTTTGGGGTTGCAGGTGAGGCAAGGGAGGGTGCTTTGGAGGGAGAGGGAACTGAGGACTGCGCAGTGCATGTGGATGCGTGTGTGTGTTCCAGGGCCCCATCCCCTGTGAGTCTGGCTTCAGTCCCCTGAATGTGCTTGCGTGTGCGTTTTGTCATTGGCGTGTGTGTCAGTGTGCTGGATGTGTGTGTGCTGGTGTGTGCCAGTGTGTGTGTGCCTGGGATGGGTAAGGTGCTGGGGAGTGTGGATGGAGCAAAGGCAGGAGGGGTGAGGGACCGTTTGAGGAGGGACACTGCTGCCGTCAGGGAGGAGTCCATGGACCTATTGCCCCTCTGTAGGTCAGACATGCCCGATGAGATGCCCTCCATGAACGACACCAGCTGAGTCAACAGCGCGGTGTGCGCATGGAGGACACTCAGCATGGCTGTCTGCCCTACATGGAGCTGGCGAAGGAGGTACACAGACTCCTCACTCAGGGCAGCAGGGGACACAGGGGCAGGGGGTGCGGTGCCTGGCCCAAAGGAGACACGCTCCCGGACATGGGAGCCTCCACGGACCTGGGGAATGGGAGCCGATGGGAGGGCGGTGGTGGTGCTGGTGGTGGCGGGGACAGCAACACTAGCTGGGGTGTGGTGGCTGCTGACACCCGCCTCCACAAGGGAGTCATCCTCCGAGTTGCTCTGGTCCTCAGCTGAGGTGGATGCTGCTGAGGACTCCTCGGTGTGGCTCCCCTCGCCCTCCGTGCCACTGGGTCCCTCCGACCACTCCTCGGCTGCTGACCCAGTCTGGCTCTCCGGCTCCTCCTGGTCCGTGGAGCTGTCCCCTTCCGTGGCCGTGGATGTATCTGCAAACAATGGGGAAACAGACAGACATCAGTCACCTGCACATAACGCACACACCACTGTGAGCACAGCACATCACAGAGCAAGCCCTGGCATCATTAGTTGTACATTGCTAAAAGTGCACTAATTGAACAGGAGAAGTCAATTGTCAGTCTGATGCCAAGCATGGCACTCACATCCCACATGGCCTTGCACCCATCTGTCTGGTGTCTGTTGGATTGCAACACCCCAGTGTTGACACATGCACCAAGTACACAGTAGTTGGACAGTGCAGAGGACACGGTGTGGACACATCACAGCTCTTGCCACTGAGTCAGTACAGGTTTACGGATGTAAGGGATGCCCAGAGTCAAATAGGAAATGCATGTGATGCATACCAGCGACAGACACCATGATGCACCCATGTCCTGATAGCCAGCGCCACTATGGTGTGCATGTAGCACATGTCACTCCCCTGCAGGATCACCAATCAGTAGACACATGCCATGGCGGAGGCATGACTGCAAAGTCATACATCACTGTCTCAGTGATGTATGACTTTGCAACCAGACAACAACACTCTGCACTGTGTCACAATAGTAGGTCATGGGGAATGCAAGTCCTGGAGCTGCACAAGTGCACATGTACATCCCCCCACAACACATCCTCTTAACCCTCATCTGTCCAGGTCATACCTATTGGACATATGGGAGACCTGTGACACTACCCTACATGTCAGAATACAGGCATTGTGTAAGCAATGGACCCACCCATGATGCCCACCACAGAGTCAGGGAAACAGATGCTGTCTCCCACCTTGAGTCAAGCAAACTGCAAGGACACAGTCCTAAGTGACAGAATTCCCTGCATGTAAGGGCCACACCTGGGTATCAGATGAGGAGTGGGCAGTGCACAATAGAGGGACATGGCTCCTGGACAACATGACTGCTGTACTGTGGCAGTTCAACCTGGCCCGAGGAGGGCACATAACATGTTAGACAGAGTACACAGTGCAGTCTTTGACTCACCCCCTCCTTGCTGCTCTCTGGCCTTCAGCTGCCCATCCAGGTCTGGAAAGACCACCGCCAGGATCCTGAGCATGTGGGGGGTCAGGGTCCGTGTTCCGCCCCTCCTGCGAGGAGGCGACAGCTTCAGCTGGACCCGTGCAATCCTCCGGGTCCAGCCCCGAAGGTCCTGCCACCTCTTTTGGCAGTTGCGGATCCGGCGCTTGTAGACCCCCACGGACCGGACAGCCCGGACGATGTCCTTCCAGATCTCATGCTTCCGATGGGCAGAAGCCTGTCAGGATGACAAAGTGATAAGGACATTACTACACATGCAACATATCCGTGCATGACACAGTTGCATATACATGTCGCAATCACAGGGGCACATGGTGTACCCAGGCAGTGCACGGCTGCCCATGGACAGTTTTCCAGAAGTCACTACATGGTATCATAGCATGGGGAGTAAAACCCTGTTCAGAAGCACTGTCACTGCACCATACCTGTCCAGTGCAAGTCACTACACACTATGGGGGGTGACAACTACTCAGTGAGCCTGCTAGCCAGTGGTGTGCTGACTCTCAGCCTTGCTAGTCAGACAAAATGCACATTCAGAAAGGCAGTGCACAGAACACTCACCTGCTCCCCTGGTGTCCCATACAGCTTGCTGTACTGTGGAAGTAGGCTGTCCAGCAGGGCCTGGTTCTCTTCAAGGCTGAAGGCTGGGGCTCTCTCCACAGTACGTGCCATTGCAGGGTCCAGAGGGGCAGAGACAGCAGCAGTGCAGTGGCAGATGTCGTCCTGGAGCATGTAGTGCAGGCAAGTGGGCTCTCAGGGGAACATGCAGCAATATATATGTGCTGGAGAGGCAGATACTGTCCCTTGTGTCCAAAGTGATAGGTCCAAGTCGTTTGCATCTTCTGAATCTGGCCAATCCATGGAATAGCAGCACCAAAACACGCCCACAGCATCCTTCAAATCTTCAACTTCATGACATACATTATTTTGCAACATTGTTGTGGGTGACCAACTGATTTTCCAGCAACCGACTCGTTCGAATATTCAAAAACGCGTCCGTTGCCAGGCAAGCCCATTGTCAATGGGTGCGCACCGATCGGTCCATTGCTGTTCAACGCGCACAGGGGTACAACGCGTACCCGCACACATTGAAAGCAATGGGCCGGCCGGAGGCACCGATCGGTCCATTGCTGTTCAACGCGCACAGGGGTACAACGCGTACCCGCACACATTGAATGCAATGGGCCGGCCGGAGGCACCGATCGGTCCATTGCAGTACAACGCGCACAGGGGTACAACGCGTACCCGCACACATTGAATGCAATGGGCCGGCCGGAGGCACCGATCGGTCCATTGCTGTTCAACGCGCACAGGGGTACAACGCGTACCCGCACACATTGAAAGCAATGGGCCGGCCGGAGGCACCGATCGGTCCATTGCTGTTCAACGCGCACAGGGGTACAACGCGTACCCGCACACATTGAATGCAATGGGCCGGCCGGAGGCACCGATCGGTCCATTGCAGTACAACGCGCACAGGGGTACAACGCGTACCCGCACACATTGAATGCAATGGGCCGGCCGGAGGCACCGATCGGTCCATTGCTGTTCAACGCGCACAGGGGTACAACGCGTACCCGCACACATTGAATGCAATGGGCCGGCCGGAGGCACCGATCGGTCCATTGCTGTTCAACGCGCACAGGGGTACAACGCGTACCCGCACACATTGAATGCAATGGGCCGGCCGGAGGCACCGATCGGTCCATTGCAGTACAACGCATCACTGTACATGTGACTGGCATATGTCAGCATGCCTGTCTCAGATGGACATATGCCAGCCACAGATAGCTCCCAGGGAGTGAGGGGCACACCTACATCACGACAGCCTGTCCAAACCTTATCATAAGGCATGTAAGGCTGCATTTCCTATTGTGTGTATGTTGGTGTACATGTTGTCCTGTGGGTGTCACCTGTGGGCAGCCACCCCCAGGCTGTGCACGTGTTCATGGGGACAGGATCATGGGTGTTACGTGTACGTGACCACTGTGATGTGCAACTGTTCATATCTGTGCATGTGCCATGGTCACATTTCACAGTGGTGTTTGTGTATGTCATGTCACATACCCCGTGAGTCCCATGTGGGACGGTATGTTTGAGCCAGGGTGTCCCAGTGGCACAATAGTGATGGCCCTCCACAGTCTTTGTGCATGTAGTGTTTACAATGTCTCTGATTTCATGTGCACAATGGGAGACAGTCTCCACATCCACGTTGTGTGTGCATGGACTCTGATGTTGTGCGTGTGTGTCACAGACGTCCATGGCTCTCCTGCCATGGCAAGTGTGGCCACTACCTGTGGGGGTCATGTTTGTTTTGTTGTGGTGTACACATGATACTCCAGGTGATGCCAGTGTCCATGTGGCATTACAGGGTCCCTGGGAATGTGCCTGTCGTTGAGCTGTGGTGCCTGGGGCACATCTGTCCTCACATGTCACTGGGGGGTGACTGTGACACAGCATCATGATATCCAATGGGCCAACCTGGGACAAATTGATGCCACCTGTAGGACCGTGTTGACAGATGTTGGCCATGTATGTACCATAAATGTCGTTCCGGTACTGCACACTTCATGTAGTTGTGCCTCATGATGATGTATGTTGGGATCTTGAGTGTGTTCAATGCCGCATATGTGGGGTGACTGACGATCTTGCTTACTTCTCCTCTGCACTGCAGGGCTCCTGCTGTCCATCGGCCATTCCCAGACCTGGCAACGATGGTGGAACGGGACAGCATCCGACGGTACCGCTTCACCAGGCAGCTGATTGAGGATTTGGCAGTGCAGTTGTCCCCACATTTGCAGCCTGGCCGGCCGTATCCTACAGCGCTGACCCCCAAGGTGAAGGTGATGGCAGCCCTACACTTCTTTGCCACCGGTACCTTCCAACATACTGTGGCGTCTGCTGGTGGGATGTCACAGACCATGTTCAGCCGTGTGCTCCGCGATGTTTTGGCGGCAATGTTGCTCTTCCTGAACCGGTACATCTATTTCCCTAGACTGCGACGACTCACTGACGTGAAGAGTGACTTTTATGCCCTGGGGAGGATGCCGCATGTCATTGGCTCCATTGATGGGACACATGTGGCTTTGGTACCACCACAGGCCCAGGAGCAGGCCTACAGGAACCGCAAGCACTACCACTCGGTCAATGCACTGGTGGTGTGTCTTGCAGACATGACCATCACACACGTGTGTGCCCGTTTCCCTGGTTCAGCACACGATGCCTTTGTGATGAGGAGTAGTCGCATCCCCAGGTTGATGGCACAGATGCAGAACCAGCGTGCCTGGCTTGTCGGTGTGTACTGACTTTGTGCCATTGTGTGTGATCTGATCTGTAGTATTCCGCCCACTTTTCCAAGTCAGCTGATGTGCACTTGTCTGTCCGTAGGTGACTCGGGATACCCCAACATGCCGTGGTTGCTGACACCCCTCAGGAACCCTGTGACACCTGCCCAGATGCGCTACAATGAGGCACATGGTCGGACCAGGAGAGTGATTGAGCGGACCTTTGGTCTCCTGAAGAGCCGCTTCCGCTGCCTGGACAAGACCGGAGGGTCCCTCCCATATGCCCCTGCGAAAGTGTGCAAGATTATCATCGTCTGCTGCATGCTCCACAACCTGGCAGTGCGGAAGGAGTTGCCTCTCATCCAGGATGACGATGACCAACATCCGCCACCTGTGGAGGATCCTGGCCTGGACCACGATGCCAGTGACGATGATGATGATGATGGTGATGGTGATGTCCGCACACAGCTCATCACCAACTTCTTTAGCTGAATGTGAGTATCCTGAGGTGTCATGTGAATGATGTGAGTTGGCATGATGTGTGGGTGGTGCTCTGGTGCTGTTGGAGTGTGTCCATGGGCTACTTGACAGGATGTGTGTTGCGATGTGTGGTGACAGGTGGGCTGTACTCCCCAACAGTGTTGACATGCTAACTTGGTTCTGGGTGGGTATCTTGTAACATGTATTGTGCATGAGTTTTGCTGTTCTGTCCTGTACTGCATTGCTTTTGACTGTGTGTCATTTCTGTCCTTCACAGGGTACTTTCAGATTCGTTTGGTGAACTGTGTCCACCGGCGACGTGATTGCACATCCAGGCTGGTAGCTGTTGTGTCCCTACAGGTGATGTGCGCCACACCCATGGACTTCCTTCAGTCTACAGTTGTTGACTGTGTGCCCGCTGCCAGGTGGGATTACCTTGCATCTGTAGTGGTTACAGCATGTTGCAACTGTGTAATAAACCTGTGCTTCACTTTGTGATGTGCGTTGTCTGTGGTCACACATTTGACTGCCATTTGCTTACTGCACCTGTGGGCTACTTGACTACAACTGGGAATGGGTGTGGTGTCTGTGCATTGCACCGTCTTCCCTGGCAACATCAGTGTAGGCAATGAGTCAGATGGCCTAGGTGTGTATGTGTTGTGTAGCCCTGGTGGTGTGTCTCCCTCATATGTGTCACGTTGCCTGTACTCACATGCCTGTGTTGTCCTTGCTGTTGCAGTTCGCATACACTGTGTAATTTTGCAGTTCATCATCCCCATAACAGCACCCACGTTGGAATCACGACAGAGGCAAGTATGGTGTATTAGTGTGTTTATTGTGATAATAGTGCATAGGATGGATTGTGCTGTACATGAATCTTGCAATCCCAAGTTCCTAGATGAATAGAAAGTCCAGGTAGACAGGATCCCCAGTATCGGGGCCACTGTTGTCTGACACATTGTTCCAACTTATACTCCCCATGCAATGTGTGGGAGTAGTGTTGCCATCAACAGGGTGAACAGTCTGTGCACAAAGGCGAAAATCCAGAACAGGTTCAGGCTTCCTGGGAGTTGCGCTTGGCCATCAGCCTCTCACTTTCCCCTCCTCGGACGACCCCTCTTCTTGGGGGGGGGCCCTCAAGTGCAGGCTGCTGCGGTGCAGGGGACTCTCCGCCAGAGTCCTCCTCCCTCCCTGTGGCAGTTGCAGTTTGTTCGGTACCAGATGTTGTTGGCACACAGGGAGGTGTGGACTGGTTGCTGTTCATCTGGCGGAGGCATTGTAAAATGTCCCTGTGCACCGCCGTCATCTCATGTAGTACATCCCACTTGGACTCCACGCGGGTCATGTGGGAGTCCACACGTGACATGTGGGAGTCCACACGTGACATGTGTGACTCCACTTGGGACATGTGGGAGTCCAAGCGGGCATGATGGGCAGCCTGCTGCTGTTTAATGTCTCTGAGGAGCCCCACTACCTGGCTGAGCTCTCCGGTGCTGGACTGGTACGCATCAGCTATGCGTACCAGTTGTGGGTCTTCATGCACACCAGCAACGTCTGCAAGCAGCGACCTCTGTCTCCCACCCCTCCCACCACCCCTGCTGACATGTGCAGTGTGTGCAGTTGCACGCACAGATAACCCTGGTCCACCTTGGGGGTTGGTGGTGGTGGTGGTGTCCATGGCCCCAGGTTGGTCCAGGGTCACTGCGCTGGTGTTGTTCCTTATTCTGTCCATGTCGGCAGGGATGGTATTCGTGGTGACAGTCGTTGGAGGGGTGGGTGCAGGGGTGCAGCTGGTGGACCTGCTGGTGCTGCAGCTGGTGGTCCTGCTGGTGCAGCATGTTGACTTGCACCGGATGTGCCAGGTTGTTCTTCATCGTCCGAGGAGGACAGAGGCTGTACGACGCCAGTGAGCTCGGCATCCTCTTGAGCCTGGGACTGGGACTCCTCAGCGTCTGCTGCTGTGTCCCTATCATCACCTGTTTTTGGGAGACACAAACAATGTATGTCATGTTTCTGCAGGCATCAGTGGTTGACACACCTGACAGTTGTGACTGTGCCTCGGGGTGCGGGCCTGTACATTGTATTGTCCTAAGTCGTCACAGTCAGGGGTTGATATTGGTGTGGCACATTGTCCTGCATTATTTGGGCATTTCTATGTATTCTCTGGGGTGTGAACATGGTCTGCATTGATTGTGTTTGGTTGACAGCCAGACCTCCTTCCCACCCACCCACCCACCCAGTCAGTTATCCCACCATGGAACGTGCTTGCATTGCAGGGAGTGTAAGTTGTCTCTCAGGATGTCAGTCAGTGGTGTCCTGCTGTTTGTTGGTGCACAGTTGGCAGCAGGGCCTTGTGCTCCCCACAGCAGTAGCCAGTGTCAGCCATCTTGTGAGTCCTTCTCCACTCCCTGTGATGTGAGCATGGTTCAGGGTGGTGTTGATGGGACAGTTGTGGGGGTGAGCTATGTTTGTGACTACGTCTCCCATCATGCTATTGCCTCCACCCCCTTCCCAGCATGCCCATGCTTCCTTCCTTTTGACTCTGCTTCCCTGTGGGGTGGGCTGGCTGTGCTGACAGGATGGCTGGGAGTGTTGTCCTGGCAGTTGTTTGGCTAAGAGTCCCAAGAGTGTCCCTGTGCTTCACACAACATAACCCAGGGTGGTGGTGCTTTGTGGGATCTTGTGTTAGGATGGAGGGCATTGCATTCTACCAGGTGGGTACTGTGGAGTTTGTGTTGGGGGGGTGTGAGGGGAGGTGCTGGTGACTATAGTCAGTGCTGCAAGTCCCCCTTCCCACCCAGCCAGCCAGATAGCCCAACATGGAACGTGCTTGCATTGCAGGGAGTGGAAGTTGTCTCTCAGGATGTCAGTCAGTGGTGTCCTGCTGTTTGTTGGTGCACAGTTGGCAGCAGGGCCTTGTGCTCCCCACAGCAGTAGCCAGTGTCAGCCATCTTGTGAGTCCTTCTCCACTCCCTGTGATGTGAGCATGGTTCAGGGTGGTGTTGATGGGACAGTTGTGGGGGTGAGCTATGTCTGTGACTACGTCTCCCATCATGCTATTGCCTCCACCCCCTTCCCAGCATGCCCATGCTTCCTTCCTTTTGACTCTGCTTCCCTGTGGGGTGGGCTGGCTGTGCTGACAGGATGGCTGGGAGTGTTGTCCTGGCAGTTGTTTGGCTAAGAGTCCCAAGAGTGTCCCTGTGCTTCACACAACATAACCCAGGGTGGTGGTGCTTTGTGGGATCTTGTGTTAGGATGGAGGGCATTGCATTCTACCAGGTGGGTACTGTGGAGTTTGTGTTGGGGGGGGTGTGAGGGGAGGTGCTGGTGACTATAGTCAGTGCTGCAAGTCCCCCTTCCCACCCAGCCAGCCAGATAGCCCACCATGGAACGTGCTTGCATTGCAGGGAGTGGAAGTTGTCTCTCAGGATGTCAGTCAGTGGTGTCCTGCTGTTTGTTGGTGCACAGTTGGCAGCAGGGCCTTGTGCTCCCCACAGCAGTAGCCAGTGTCAGCCATCTTGTGAGTCCTTCTCCACTCCCTGTGATGTGAGCATGGTTCAGGGTGGTGTTGATGGGACAGTTGTGGGGGTGAGCTATGTCTGTGACTACGACTCCCATCATGCTATTGCCTCCACCCCCTTCCCAGCATGCCCATGCTTCCTTCCTTTTGACTCTGCTTCCCTGTGGGGTGGGCTGGCTGTGCTGACAGGATGGCTGGGAGTGTTGTCCTGGCAGTTGTTTGGCTAAGAGTCCCAAGAGTGTCCCTGTGCTTCACACAACATAACCCAGGGTGGTGGTGCTTTGTGGGATCTTGTGTTAGGATGGAGGGCATTGCATTCTACCAGGTGGGTACTGTGGAGTTTGTGTTGGGGGGGTGTGAGGGGAGGTGCTGGTGACTATAGTCAGTGCTGCAAGTCCCCCTTCCCACCCAGCCAGCCAGATAGCCCAACATGGAACGTGCTTGCATTGCAGGGAGTGTAAGTTGTCTCTCAGGATGTCAGTCAGTGGTGTCCTGCTGTTTGTTGGTGCACAGTTGGCAGCAGGGCCTTGTGCTCCCCACAGCAGTAGCCAGTGTCAGCCATCTTGTGAGTCCTTCTCCACTCCCTGTGATGTGAGCATGGTTCAGGGTGGTGTTGATGGGACAGTTGTGGGGGTGAGCTATGTCTGTGACTACGACTCCCATCATGCTATTGCCTCCACCCCCTTCCCAGCATGCCCATGCTTCCTTCCTTTTGACTCTGCTTCCCTGTGGGGTGGGCTGGCTGTGCTGACAGGATGGCTGGGAGTGTTGTCCTGGCAGTTGTTTGGCTAAGAGTCCCAAGAGTGTCCCTGTGCTTCACACAACATAACCCAGGGTGGTGGTGCTTTGTGGGATCTTGTGTTAGGATGGAGGGCATTGCATTCTACCAGGTGGGTACTGTGGAGTTTGTGTTGGGGGGGTGTGAGGGGAGGTGCTGGTGACTATAGTCAGTGCTGCAAGTCCCCCTTCCCACCCAGCCAGCCAGATAGCCCACCATGGAACGTGCTTGCATTGCAGGGAGTGTAAGTTGTCTCTCAGGATGTCAGTCAGTGGTGTCCTGCTGTTTGTTGGTGCACAGTTGGCAGCAGGGCCTTGTGCTCCCCACAGCAGTAGCCAGTGTCAGCCATCTTGTGAGTCCTTCTCCACTCCCTGTGATGTGAGCATGGTTCAGGGTGGTGTTGATGGGACAGTTGTGGGGGGGGGCAATATGTGTGACTGCGACTCCCATGATGCTATTGGCTACACTGACTTGGCCAGCATACACAGAATTCCTTCCTTTGAGTGGTCTTCACTGTGTGTTGGTGTTGTTGTGGTGGCTACATGTGTGGATGTGTGTGTTAGTTCTATTTGTGCCACTGCCTAGCTGTAGTTGTGGTTGTGTTTGTACATGTGTTGGCACAGTTGGATGTGACTTTTTTGATGGCATGTGTTGTGTTTATCTGACTGACATACACATTTTGGGATGATTCTGTTCTAGTTGCTGTGTAATTGCTATGTGTGCATGGTTTGACTCTCCCCTTGACAGTGATGTGTGTGTTTTGTGGCAGTTTATTGTGTACATTTGTTGTGTACTCACCAGGCTCTGGGATGTTCTCTAGTCCATATACGCTCACTGGCGGAAGGATGGCCCGCACCTTCTCCTCCCAGGGCCTGAGGTATATTGGCTTGGCAGGAGGGCCACTGCCGGTCTGTTGGCTGTTGCTGTAGTCTATCTTCAGCAGGTCCCGTACCCTCCTGCGCACGTCATACCACCTGTTCTGGATGTCCGTCTTTGTGCGCCGACATGATGATTGGGCGTTCACCCTGTTGATGATCCTCTCCCACATCTTGGTTTTCTGCGACATGGGGGTCTGTTGGACCAGAGTGCCAAACAGCTGTGGCTCCACCCTGAGGATCTCGTCTACCAGGACTTCCAATTCACAATCTAGGAACTTGGGATTCTTCTTGGGGGGCATGGTGATGGGTGGTGATGGTGAGTGATGTGTGTGTTGGTGTGCAGGTGAGGGTGTGTGAGTGTGTGTTTTGCTGGGTGTATGTGAGGTAGGTATTTGTTGGTGTGCTGATGGTGTGTGGCTTGTGTGAGGGATGAGCTGTGGGTGTGTGGTTGCTTTCTCTTGGGTGCTGGCAGTGAAATGGCATTTGCAAAGGCTCATGGTAGTGATTTGTGTCCTTTATATAGGTGGAGTTGTGGGTGTGTCTTTGTTCTCTGTCCCCACCCCCCAGTGTTTATTGGCTTGGTAATTGCTTGTTTGGCCTTTTTTTGGTTGATTTTTCCTTTGTGCTGTTTGTGTATGTTGGAAACGTTCTTGTGACCGAGTCGGACCCTGCATTGGTCTCGTACGGTGTTTTCCGTTTCGTTCACGCTGTGTTTGTGCAGTTTTGTATGCTGCGTACGCGTCGGTCGCGGTGTATTGTGTTGCTTCGGCTCGGTTTTGTATGCGTGTCGGTCGTACGGCTTGTCCTCCGTCCGACTCGGTCGTGTTTTCGCGCCTTGCATCGTACTTTGCGGGTTGGAGTTGGCGGGTACGATTCGGTCGGATTTGTTCCGGGTGCGTGTCGGTCGGTTGGATTCGCGTGTTTTTCCGGCCGGATTGCTATTTTCCGAGCGGCTCGGTCGGTCGGCTTGGTTTCCTGACGTGTCGGTCGGATTTATCGCGGCTTGCATCGTACTTGGCGTGTCGGGCGCCACTGGTACGTGTCGGTCGGTATTTTTTCCGGATCCGAGTCGGTCGGTGCTTTTTCCGGCCCGAATCGGAATCGACCCCAAAGTGTCTTGGTTACCCTTGCTAGAACCCGACAGGAAATCAGACCACAATGCCGGCCCCCGATGGAAGTGAAGGTCACAGACCAGTCTTCCCCCGGGGTGCTTCGTGCGGGACCAACAGGACAGGGTGGGGATAGGTTAGGCTAGGGGAAGGGGCGAGTGTTAGGGGTGCTATATAGGCATCAAGTGAGGCATATCCGGCCTTTTCTGATGGCAAGCACCACCAGAGTAGGGAGGGCATTGTTCAAATTCTAGGAAGTATAGGGTTTAGGCATAGGCAGTACCTGTGGTTGCTGGGTTCAGCTTCAGCGGAGCAGGCATGGCGTCTCTGGACGGTGAGGCGGTCCGGTCGGCTTTCCTGATGCTGGGGGTGGATGGATTTACTCAGGCCTGGTGTGCTTGCCCAGGGCTGGGTAGGCATGCGACGCCCGACACGTTCCGTTTCAGGCAGAGTTACTAAGGCGGTAGCTGCTTGCATGTCAGAGGCGGTAGCGGCTTGCATGTCAGAGCCGCTAACACCCAAGAAACTTGTGACAGGGTATGGCAGGAGCATGAAGCGCGCTCCTGCTGTTACCAAGCGTGGGTGCAGGTGACAGAGCCTCCCGGCTCGTCACCCCTCCACGGTAGAAAGCAGAGCTGGCAGAGTGAGTGGGGGGGTGGGGCCTGTATTATTAGAGGTCACGCAGGCACACGGTCCTCCTGCCAGTACAGGTCAGCTACATATGCATAAAGGGGGTTAGGTCCTTGGATTTATCATCAAGGACCCCCCCCCGGGATTTCAGATGATCATGGGCCTTTCCTTCTGGCCCTGCCCTCAAGAATTCCAAAGTGGTTGTTGCTGGGCTCAGGGAGTGGGTGACATGTGGTTCTCATCAGCAGAGAAACACAGTGGCCCCTGGAGGCCTTGAGGGGCCCGGGTACTACAAGTTCGTTCAGCTAAGCAAGGCACTGATTTGGTGGCGCGCATTAGAAAGCAGCACCGCCTAGTATAAGAGACAGAGGAAAGATGGGCCAGGAAGTGAACAACGAGTCAACGCTAGCACAGGCACGAAGGGAGTCGCACGGGCAGTTGAGCTCCAGACAGTAGGGTCAGTGGGTTTGGATTCTCAAGGACCGGGACTCAGGGGTTTGTGGTGGGCGAGCTCTTGCATCTCATGGGCCTGGTGGTGTGCGGGACCCCCAGGTTGGAACAGTCTGGTGTTGGAAGGAAGCGCAAGCCCAGCGTTTGAGGCTGGGAGACAGTTGAAGATGCCAGTGGGGCACACCACGGCCCCTGGACGCTGGCCCGAAGCAGCAGGGGGGCCACAGCGGCCTGCCCTCTACCAAGTGCATATGCACAGGGAGTTCGGCTAGAGCCCTGTCTGTCGGACCATGCCAGTGCAGAGTCTGAGAGGTGTGGAGTGGGAGCCTGCTGGTGATGTGAATGTGGGTGAGGATGAATTGGTCCTTGACTATGGTGAGGAGAGTGATTAATGGGAGGAGGGGGAGTTACGTGATGATGAGGATGTGCCGGCTGGGAGGCTTGGGAGGAAGGAGAGGACAACAGGCGAAGTTGGTGTGTTGCAGGTGGCTGCAGACAAAGGGAGCACCAAGTCTAAGGGGCAGCAGAGCAGCAGAGGATGAATAAAGCTGTTGGTGGAACTGTGTCAGCAGGTAAAGGCGATTGGTGGGCAGCATGGGACATTGAGGATGCTAGGGTGGGTGTACATCTTGTAAGTCGGTGGGTGTCGGGGATAGAGTGGTGGACAAATTGAGGGCTCATTTCTTTGTGCACTGGGCAGCAAAGTATGTGGACCAACACGTTTTTGGATGAAATCTGGGCTTACATTGCAGCCACCATGCGGTGCTTTGGTGGGGTAAGGAGGAAATGCATTGGGGTGCCTTGTTACCTTGGCCAACTAAGTTGGTTCCGCAAAGGGGCTGCCCAGATATGCTTCTGATTTACTTGGGGGAAAACAACTTGGTCCGAGTGTCAGTACTGCCTTTACTCCACCGTATGCAGAGAGACTTGGAGGCAATCGAAAGGAACTTTTCTGGAACATGTGTGGTACGGACTGAGCTAGTGCCGTCCAGGATTTGGAAGCGGGCGTTGAAACATGCTGCAATTGATAAGGCCTGGAGGAAGCTGAACAGGGCGATGAGGGTTTGCTGTCAGGCACATGACATCAAAGTGATTACGCATAGTGGACTCAAAGAAGAGGAGCCGGGTCTTTTCAGACAGGATGGGGTGCACCTTTCATACCTCGGAAATGCTTACTACATGATGTAAATGAAGGATGCAGTGAGCGCGTTATGGAATGAGTCAATCTGGTGCCACAGATCATATTGATAAGAGGTGAAAGGTGCACGTTTGTTTGGTGGGGCCGGAAATCACCCTACAGGATTTTCCTGGTTGGCAGTGTTTTCGGGGGGTGGGTAGTCACATGCTGGCAGATCCACCCCTTGGGGGAAGGAAGGGAGCACAGGTGACTGAAGGAGGTGTGCAGGATGCAACGTCCAAGGGAAGGGTCTTCAGGGGAGGATGTTTGCAGGGCAAGTGAAGGAATGACTGGGTATTTGGAACAAGGTCAGTGAGTGAAAGGGGGAGGAATGAAGCAAAAGATATGAACTATCTGGGGGAATTGAAAGTGGGTGAGAGTTAATGGTGTGAGGAGAATGGAACTGTCCAATTATATGTCAAGATGCATAATGTTGAAATGTTGTTGATGTTAATAAAGTTAATAGAATGTTAGCCACCCCATTCGTAATAAATGGCCTTTAACACTAATAGACAATGTGTAATGTGGTTATTGCACGATGCCGGCGCGTGGGGGAAGTGAAGGTCACAGACTAGTCTTCCCCCGGGGTGCTTCGGGCGAGGCCAACAGGACAGGGTGGGGATAGGTTAAGCCAGGAGGAAGGGGCGGGTGATAGGGGTGCTAAATAGGCATCGGGTGAGGCATATCCGGCCTCTTCCAATGCCAAGCACCACCTGGGTAGGGAGGGAATTGTTCAAGGTCCTCCCACCCACCCTACAGATTGTAGGACAATATTGGCGATGTTTGTTTGCCAGTGTTGCCAGTTTAGGGCAGGTTGCAGGGTGTAGGCAGTGTTTTGGGGCTGGGGAGTCACATGCGGGCAGATCCATGCCTCTGGGGGGGAGGAAGGGAGCACAGGTGACTGAAGGAGGTACACAGGATGTGACAACCAAGGGAAGGGTCTTCAAGGGAGAATGTTTGCAGGGCAAGTGAAGGAATGACTGGTTATATGGACGTAGGCCAGTGAGTAAAAGGCGGAAGAATGAAGCAAAGGATATGGACTATCTGGAGGAATTGAAAGTGGGTGAGTGTGAATGGTGCAGGGAGAATGGAGCTGTCCGGTTATATGTCAAGAGGCATAATGTTGAAATGTTGTTGATGTTAATAAAGTTAATAGAATGTTAGCAACCCTGTCCTAATAAATGGCCTTTTATGCTAATAGATAACGTGGAGTGTGGTTATTGCACAAACACAGATGGATCTGCAACGTTCCTTCAACAAAAGGATGTGCTACAGTGCAAGGCTTGCAATCAAATAAAAATAAGAATTACCATAGATCTAGGAATGGCGTTCCCATGGAAACAACGTAAACACACACATGTAATGGAACAAATGTGATGTATTCATTTTTTGCCCATGTAACAAGAGATATATTAGGATGACCACCAGAAAATTTAACTCAGAATTTAAGTATACAAGAACAGCATTCGCTGTGCAAGACCAATTACTAACAACTAACCGTGTAATCCATTGGTCACAATATATTCTGTGAAAAAATCAGGCAATGACATGATGCATTGACACTGCTCCGTCTCTGCAATAACCCCTATATGACTGCACAAAATGGACTGAAGAAAGGATTGTTGCATTTTTAGACCTTAAACACCTGTATAGGGCCTTAATGATGAAATATAGTGTACCAAATTAATATATGAAGCCGAGCAAGAGCATTAACTTAAATAGTGACCTGGAGTAATATGTCACCATCTTTCTATCGACGAATGTCACACTGCCAGTCAATCATTACTCTTAACATGAAAAAAGACTCTTCAGCCCAGATTTACTAATTTTGCATGCAACAAAGCACAGCAACTACATTTTCAGTGCTGCATTGTGGGAAAACATAGCACAGAGCCATATATATTAGGTAATGGCCTGCTGCTGTTGTCATCTTTTATTCTCATGCACAAACAGGCTGCCGTCCATGATGCACAGGCTCACACCATGGCACAAAGGTGAATACAGTAGTCTACTATGAGATTTTTGCTGATGGCATACGCTCCCAGTAAAAAGTCAGGTGCCTAGACAAACTCAGTAGGATATCACATATTTGATGTGTGCTGGTCACTGCAGCACACATGCAAAGCAATAGGATTTTGAAGAAATAGGCACATTTCTCCTTGTTTATACATGTTTCAAGTAGGCATTAATTTTTAACACAAAGCCAAGCTTTGCGATTTTAGTAGATCAGACTTAGGGGCATATTCTCAAGGACTCATCGCCGAGTTAACAGCACTTTAGCGCAGCAAAAGTGGCAAAAGAATTATCGCCCCATTCACAAGCTGGTGCAAACTCCCCACATCGCCAGTATACCAGCGATAGCTGCCGCAAAAAACATCGCCACGGATGAGAGAGACAACTAATGCTAATGATATGCAGAGTAGGCGTTCCCGTGCACAAACACACGAAAACTCCACTTCGCGATATTTTCAATGACCAGCCAGATTTGCGATGCGATCCAAAAACAGGCGATAAGGCACGTTAGCAGCAGGGATTTAACACCTGCCTTATACTGGTGTTAAGCAGGATGACAACCTGCAGTATGAAAGGGAGCCCAGCCCAGAGACACATCGGCAGACCAACACATGTCATGGAGCTACTGATCATGCAGCTCGGAGCCCCAAGAGGCCCACAACACCCACCACAACCCTCCCCCAGGCCCCCCACCCCACCCAGGACCACCCCCCCCTGGACTACCACCGAGGCAGCGCAGAATGAGACAGTGGTCCTTCTGAAAACGCACCAGCCTCGGAGAGTTAACGCCAGAGGAAGTCATCGCCCACTACAGGCTCAAAAGGACGACCATCCTCCGCATCCTGACCCACATTGCCCACAGGCTGATGGTACCAACACAGCGGAGAACCAACATCCCTCCGCATACAAAGCTGCTGGCTGTGCTGCACCTGTTGGCCTCTGGTACCTTCCAACCAACAACTGCCAGAGTCGGAGGAGTCTCACAGCCAGCCCTATCAAAGTTCCTCAAACCTGTCTTGGGTGCCATCATCAGCTTGGTACCCCAGTACCTTCACTTCCCCCACACTGCGCAGGAACAGCTGAAGACCAAGCAAGGCTTCTACGCCATAGCTGGATTCCCGCATGTGTTGGGGGCAATTGAATGCACACATGTCCTACTTGTGCCCCCTGCCAACACTGCACACAATTACCGCAACAGGAAGCACACGCATTCCATCAATGTGCAGGCAATAATGGACCACCGGGGACTCTTCACCAACGTCGTCGCCAACTACCCAGGCAGTGTGCATGATTCCTACATCTTCCGACGGTCCATCATCAACCAGCGCTTCGAGGATGGCACCTACGGAAATGCACTGCTCGTTGGTAAGTACCAACGGAACACACCACACACCTCAACTCCACAATCATGCAACTCGCAACTGTGGGAATACACACGTTACAACATCACATACGACATGCCAAACAACATGCCCACCTACCAGACACGACAACACATGGAACTGTGGTAACAGGGGCCAGACATGTAGACAAGCCATCCACGTAATGGCACCTCTGCCACACAATAGCAGGATGTGGTGAGAGGCGGGAACCAAGTATGTGCGAGAGAGGCAAGTGACCCATGAATCAAAATGTACACAATGCCAAGTGTGGCGGGGATGTGCTGGACAGACTTAAGTATGCAGAGCACAGACATGTCCATGTGGACATATACTGCTGGTGTTTGTAGTGTCGTAGACAGTAGGCGCTACCATGTTACCTCAGGCAGTGGGGTAGACCCTGGACATGTAGCCATGTCGTCCCCCCCTGTAAGCGTAAGCGGAGTGGGCTGGGCCAGCATAGGAGTGGCAATCAATAGCCCAGGGCTCAGGGCGTGGTTCACTTCCGGGATGGCCACCAAGGCAACTACTGCGTGTGTCTCTGTTCCCGCCATATTCTGACCATAGGCCTACACACACGTGGCCGACCACCTTCAACGGCCAATATCACAGTGTCGTTGTCAGGCTTGTAGACATGCGCAGACAGTCATGACAATGGTGTGTCCTAGGAGTGCAAGTGATGCAACCGCACAGCGCACACAAGTAAATAGGCTCGGGGGAGTGAGGAGCAGCTGTGAGGCAACGTAATACACATGGATGCCGCTCATTTGCCACATGCAAGACATGTCAAACATCAATCCCAAAGTCCCACACATCACACACCAATACACTAATAAGGCTGCCAAAACAGAATGCAGAACCACCGATTGACACATCTCTCTCCCCTGTCACAGGTGATCAAGGATATGAACTCTGCCCGTGGATGATGACACCCCTCCGAGCCCCGAACACCCAGGCCCAGAGGCAGTACAAAGCGGCCCACATACGCACCAGGGGCATTGTGGAGCGCTCATTTGGCGTGTTGAAGTCACGTTTCAGGTGCCTGGACATCACAGGTGGAAGACTCCTGTACAGCCCGCAAATAGTGTGTAAGATGATCATTGCATGTTGTGTGTTGCACAACATATGTGTACGCACCAATGCCCCATAGATCCAAGTGCCTGATGCACCGGACGATGATGATGAAGATGAGGCAGGTGGACCACACCCCAGTGCAGCAGCAGCTGGAATAGCCCGAAGGGACACTATCATTCACAATTTCTTCACATAGGCACATCACATGGGGACTGTCCTTAGAAATCATGTGACAGGTCAAAATGATCACAGGCACAGCATGTGCAAATAAATTCATTCCTAGACACATTCCCTGTGTGCATGTCACTCCTCTGCATTGGCACATCGCTCGGACAAGTGTGTGTGCAACATTTAGTGCTGTCAATTTCACCAATGGCAATTGGATGGTGGGAGTGTCACCTCCGTTATCGGGATCCTGTTTTCCTGCGGACTGAACCGCGTCTTCCTCTTCTTCTTCTCTTTGCCCTTCCCTGGCCCCGAGGTCCCAGGCTGGTACTCCGTGGGGCTTGTGGGGTTCGGATTGTCCTCTGTACTTGCTCCAGCTCCCTCCATTGTGCTTCGCAGTTGTTATGTCTTTTTTATTTCTTTCTGGTTTTTTTTGCTGCTTTTATGGTGATTTTTCCCGCCTGACGTGGGAATTGCAATCCTGCCGCTGCTTGTCATCGATTTTTGTATCGCGGTTGGGCCCATTGCCACTTTTTTCACGTTTGGGTTTCCTTTTTTATCGCTGTCGCGGTAGTTGTATCGCGGACATTTGACGCGTTTTCGGGAAACTATTGCATGTTACCGCCGTGTTGAGAATACGACGTTAACACAGAGTTATTTTCCTGCAATAGGCGGTGATATGAAAACGTGCGTTAGCCTTCTTTGGTGATGATTATCGCACGTTATTGGGAATATCCCCCTTAGTCTCAAAACCGGTGTGTATTTGAACTGCTTCACATGAGTTACACCACCTTGATGCAAAGTAGATCAAAGCAGGTTTTGCACTCTCTAGGGCAATACACATTTTTTGCTGGATAATAAGAACCATGCAAGACTTGGCATCACTTTGTGTGAGTTTTTTCCAGTGTAAAATAGTAGTAAATCTGGGCCATCATTCCTAGAAATACATGCATCCATGTAATTACTTAGGGGCATATTAGCAAGAACCTCGTTAAAATTATCGCCGTTTTAGCGGCAGGAAACTGCCGCTAAAACGGCGATAACGGGCTTGCTAATATGCGTTATAGAATTCCAATAGAAGCCCAGGTTAGATGTGCAGGACATCTAACCTGGGCTTCTATTGGAATTCTATAACGCATATTAGCAAGCCCATTATCGCCGATTTAGCGGCAGTTTCCTGCCGCTAAAACGGCGATAATTTTAACGAGGTTCTTGCTAATATGCCCCTTAATTTTTAGTAGTATGCATGATGTTTGCTTTGGGCACAAGCTACCTTTACACTATAATTTTATTTGCATCAGTTAGTTAAAACTATTACAAAAAGGATAAAAACTTTAAAAGGACTACGAATCAGTTTGTACAGATATATAAGTACATTTTTAACCCGCACTTCTTTCCCTGTGTTGAACCCTCAACAAATGATTGCTCTATTGTTTGGGGGAGAAGGGTTATATAATTGTAACGGTTTCTTGGGACACAATAGAGCGGAATAAAGTGCTAGTGCTGTGTTATATTTGCTAAGATCTGGAAAAGTTAAGATGCATTGAAGTTTGCTCAAACTAACGTTCTTAGATTAGTGATAGTTGTGGTTCTAATAAGGTTACTCTGGGCTCCTGCAGAGAGCCTGCCTTTGGCGATGCGAGGTGCGGCAATAACAGCAAGAGACCAAGATGTTACTTCAACTCTTTCATTGTCTTGGGAAATCCAGTGCTGTGGGCGAAATTATTAGTCTCCCACTTCCTTTGTGTAATAGTCCGATATCAATTTCTGGACTATAAAAGGATGTTGGAAAGGTTCAGGCCGGAGGTGTAATACACCGCTGAATATTTTTACAAATCTCCCACAGCGAGCAAGGGTTGAAGCCTCCGCTTGTGAAAAGTATACTGCAGAGGCCTCTATGCAAGTGCGGGCCCCTTGTTTCAGAAATAGTTGCCTGAGTAGAATTCTCCTTTCTTGGATCATGGCAGGACAACAGCACAAGCGGTGCAGCCATGATTCATGTTTATAATTGCATAACCTGCAAGCACCTCCATTGTCTCGGTTGGCCCAGGCTGGATGGAAGTCCCGGATCGGTAGAGCCAGCAATCGCATATACATGATCTCTCTCCGGGTTCTAAGTTTGACGGTAGCTGACAGATAGGGCTGGGGTTTAGCTACTAAATACGAAGAGTTTGGAGGGCCCAAGAACTCTGTTGATTTTAAGGAAGTTTGGGCTTGCTGAAATGAGGCCAGTCGCACTTGTCTGTTGATGCTCTTTTTTCCATATTTTGTAGGAGATGGGCTCCAGAGCAATCGCTGTTTGATTTATCGCTGTAGTTGCTACCGCTCTCTGAAGTTGTTTGTTTCATGGGAAACCTGGATTTTCAAAAATGCCTCTGAGGCAGGCCTTGAGCGAGTTCTCTTGTGATTTTAATATGCGAATATAAAATTTAAAGAAGTCTGCCTTGATAATTAGGGCTTGTTTTACCAGTCCAAGTTCCAATCTGAGTCTTGCTCTAGGAAGATATTTCAGCAGTTGGAAGATTTTCTTGTTTCCCACACACTGCGCATGCTCCAGCAGTTCCGAGCATTATCCAGGGAAGGCTTGATGGCCATATTGAAGTGCTGGAAGAAGGGAGGCATGAATGACTTTCTTTATTCCCTCTGCAGACAGGCTTTTTAAGTTGTTATTAAGCCTGGCTAAGCAATAGGTGATTGCTGTTGATTTCTTTTTTAATGCATTTCTGTGAGTGGATGGTTCAGCGGATTCAGTGAACCACACCCCCAGGTACTTATATTTGACGGCCGAAGTAATGATCGTGGGACCTATAGTACATGAGATTTGTTTTTTGTTCTTGTAGCAACCGAATACAAGTATTTTGGTTTTGTCCGGGTTGTGTCAGGAACCAATCTGGGAAGATGAACGTTGGAATTCGTTCTTCTCTCTGCTGGACACGCAGAGGCAGCTGGACCCCAACAATCCCCAGAAATCATCCGACGAACACTGAACCAGAGACACCAGTGCTCATCCGATAATCTCAAGGGAAGGGGGTTTGGAAACAAACAATAAACTAAAATAATGAGTTAAAACAAAAAGCTAAAATAAAGAAAGAAACAACTGGTGCGCGTTCGTGCCGGTGGAGAAGCAAACTCTGGGTCACAGAACAATCTGGGACATCTTTCCTAAAGCTAGTAATGAGTACGGAGACCAGCTCCTGCAGCAGTAGTAAAAGACATCAATAAGAACACAAATAATCAATGACATATATCATGCATAAACTTCTGCATTGGGTCACGATAAAAGAAGGATTAGAATAAATCAGAACTGCACTCACATCATATGGCGCCAAAGATAAATACACACTCAGACAATATTGTGCCAACGAAGATTACACATAAGCACACCATACATTCTTATTTCAATGAGATAAGACATAATCTGTATCTTTCAGCTGAAGTATGTCCAAGGCTTGAGAGCGTTACCAAGACCTTCTTTCAGCGAGAAAAACAGAGACGTAACAGGATAACAATAAACACTGCAATAATAATATACACTTCCATCAACAAGGACTATGCACGAATTACATAAATGATATGAAGAGGAAATGACAAAAATCCAGGCAAGTAGTGTAAAGTAAGCTGAGTGGGAACAAGAGGGAACTGTGATATAGGAAACGAAGTCAGGAAGTCTCTGACTGCGAAGAGTTTCATGCGCAGTTGCCCAAGATCTCCCTGATAACCAGAAATGAGCAGAGAGTCAAAACAATGGAATTCCACTGAGCACAAGAGTTAAATGTAGCCCAAAAAGGATTTAGACTTATCTGCGAGTAGCAGCAGCAAGGATGGAACAGGACTCGTCCGAC
Source organism: Calotriton arnoldi (assembly GCA_963921515.1). NCBI lineage: Eukaryota > Metazoa > Chordata > Amphibia > Caudata > Salamandridae > Calotriton > Calotriton arnoldi. The sequence continues at coordinate 424,433 of CAWUFW010002308.1, read as the reverse complement.
CAGCACCTGCAGAGAATAGGGGATTGCCTTTTTTTAATATCAGGCATAGTTTTGTACCTCTCCAAGCTTCTGGAATTTGACCCAAGCTGAAGGCTGAGTTGAAAAGCGGGGTCAGAAGAGCTGCCCAATCCTCTGGTACACATTTAAAGATGCCAGCTGGAAAACCATTTGGGCCAGGTGCTCCGTCGCCTTTCATATCCTTATTCAGTTTTATAATATGGCGTGATGCCACAGGCGCTTCAACAGGAATCTCAATGCGAAGCACTGAAGATGAGCCTGGGTGAGAGTTAAATACCTTTTGCCAGGCTGATGAGTCACTGAGGCTGCTGAGTCAAGGAGGTTTGTTGAGTCACGGAGGCTGCTGAGTCATGGAGGTTGCTGAGTCATGGGCTGAGTCATGGAGGCTGCTGAGTCATGGGGGTTGCTGAGTCATGGAGGCTTGTTGAGTCACGGAGGCTGCTGAGTCATGGAGGTTGCTGAGTCGAGCTCTGGTGTGGCCTGGAAACAAAGATAAGGAAAACACCACTACATACTGGAGCAGAGAATTAAAGAAATATGTCAGCTTTTCTTCCTCAGGGAACACGGGGAGTAAAAGAGGGGATGAGCCGAGGGCGAGAGGCATGTGTTGAGAACCTGCTAGGAGCCCCCACCCGACAGGCAGTCTTCCTAGGTAGGATGTAAGTGAGGGAAATGCACCTAGCGCCCTGGGGTTCACCCTGAATAGTTCCCCCACTCCTGCTGGAGTGCGGAAGGTGATGGGCAGTCCGATGGATCCTGACAGGTTGATGGTAAGAAATTATTTACATTGTATGCATGTAGGCTGGTCAGTGTTTGTTGGAGCCCCACTTTGGTGTGGTCCATTACAACAATGCCATCCGCATATTGAAGAATGTGAAGTGATCTATAACCTAAACGAGGGAGGGCAAGGCAGCTGTTGGTCAGGTCTTTCCCCAGATCTGCTGTGGATAGATTAAAGAGTAGAGGCGCTAACACACAGCCTTGTTTCAAACCCCCGATTGTGGGTATTTTGGCAGAGAGTGCTGACGGGCCCGTTTTCACACAAACCCAAGTTGCAGAGTATGGCTGTTGAAAGAGGTGATGGAATACCCCAACATGCTAGTTTCCTCCACATAGTCAGTCTGTCAACTTTGTCAAATGCTGTAGTAAAATGGATAAAACAGCAAAAAAGTGGGAGTTGGTTATGTGCGTGGCTTGGTGGCTAAGGGCGGCTAGTGCGATGATATTGTCATGAGTGGCTGCTCCTCCACAAAAGCCTGTTTGGAAAAAGGGGAGAAGCTCATTTTCTGATATCCAGCTTAACAGATTTTTCAGCAAAATTTGGGCATAAACTTTTGCCTCCAAGTCTAGCAGAGCTATTAGACGGTAGTTACTTGGCTTTAGGGGATCGCCTTTTTTTAATATCAGGCATAGTTTTGTACCTCTCCAAGCTTCTGGAATTTGACCCAAGCTGAAGGCTGAGTTGAAAAGCGGGGTCAGAAGAGCTGCCCAATCCTCTGGTACACATTTAAAGATGCCAGCTGGAAAACCATTTGGCCCAGGTGCTCCGTACGCCTTTCATATCCTTATTCAGTTTTATAATATGGGATGATGACGTTAATTCTTGTAAGTCTTCTGTTTGCTGCGGGGTGAGCCCCTTTTTGTCTGTTTTGTAATGAGTGGATAAAAGGCTGGTTACATGTTTCTCCCATTCGGATTCAGAAACTGCCTTTTCCCTTGTTGGGCAGGGTGATTTAAATCTATTCATGTGATTACAGAAACGAGCGAGAGATCTTTTCTTGAGCAACCTGAATATCCTTAGCCACTTCTTCTCTTGTTATGCTAACTTAAGTTCCCCAGAATTTTTTTTGATGTGCTTTCCACAAGTCTTTTACTGCCTTTATGTTTTTGCTCGTGGGGTTGATTTTACATAATCAGATGGTTCTCCTTAGGTTCTTCCGTGAGGGATTGATGTCCTGTTTCGGCAGCTGTCTTTATGGGTAGTGTTGCAGTGGCTTTATGGGTTGCGAGCAATGCCTGCACCCCAGGATGGAATCTAACAGTTCTTTGGTCATTGTGTCCCATTGTGTTAGAAGTAGCCCCCAAGTTGGTTCTTATACCTGCTATTTCCGTTACCGAGCCATTTGACCACCTGGGTGGAGTGAAAGGGTCGCCATTTGATTCTCCTTACTAGAGTCTTTATTTCGGCTCCAGTTGAAATGCCTTGCCCCAAAAATGTATCTGCTGTCGGATGACCTAGGTCCAGGGTTAAGACTAGGGAATTATGATCAGTTTAAGGTGGTCTGCCATGTAGGGGGACATAAAAATGTAATAGATTGTTGAGATAACTTTAAATGTGAGAAAAGACATGTTCGTGGAGCGAGTCAAGACTTGGTCCGCAGACTTTAAGCTGAATGAGGTAAGTAGCTCATTGACTTGTTCCCGTTCCTTGCTCATTTTTTACATCTTGGAATATTTGCCCAGGGACTGGGCGTTAAAATCCCCCGCCATCACTACTTCATGGGAGGGATAGGACATGAGAATTTATTATAAGCTTGTACAAAGAGAGACCATTGAACAAGCTTTCGAGATTTTTTGAGGGTTAAAGTAACAATTGATTAGGAGCAGAGGGAGGGCCCTCTGACCGAATCTTAACCCAATTAATAATATGACTTGCAGCCCTGTGGTTTTGGGTACATGGGGAAGTTTGGATTGTGGCTGATTGCCTTATGAAGATTGAAAGGCCATCTGATGCCCTGCCAAATAAGCTTGTATGTGTGGCGGGCTAAAAAGCTCATGGAAGCCTTATAGTACTGTGGGATTTAATGACCACGTTTCCTGCAGGCCTATGATGTCACTGTTTTGAAGAAATTCTCATCTGGGTTTCGATGATAGGGTTAAGGCGAGGCCTGCCACCTTCCATGAGGTGATTAAGAGCTCCTTTTTCTTTACCTGTTTTCCAATCTGGAGGTTTAAGGGATGCAGAAGGTGATTTTGCGTTGTGCTAGGAAGAGGGATGTCGAGTGCCACTCTGAACTCTGGGCGCTTGTTCCAACTTTTGAAATTCTGGGCTGTTGACTGGCATCTAACATTTCTTTGGTGGTTCCCACAGTTTACTACCAAGGAATTCGATGATTTTGTAGATCTTGGTAGCCAGTCGTCAGTTGTACCCCATGCGCCCTTCCGAACGCTTCCGCACTGAACAGCTAAATTCTCCAGAAGTAGCACAAGCGGGTATTTTGGCGGATGTATCTTTAGAAGCCTAATGTCCCATTCCTCAAAGGTATGGGCTTCTCTCAGGATGGCGTCCCTGATAGAAGTGGAACCCCAATTAGTAATTGTGGTCTCTGATGTCCCTTTTTCAGGGGGTTTGGGCAAATTTTACAGAGGTGAGCTCGGCCGATGTCAGATTTTTCAGTTGTGGAATGTGTTGTAATATTCATAACAGATTCCCTCTGTTTAGTATGTCCTAGGGCCCATTAGAGATAAAAATTAGGGATGTTTGCTAGGCCCACGACGACATTGTCCACACCCATGTAAGCTGCTCCAGTTGTGATGATTTCGCCTAGCTCCTGTGATTGCCGGGTGGAGGGTGCGTTGCTATCCCTTGTTAACGAGAAATTTGACTGAGCATTCCTGGGATGGCTGGACATGTGAGATTGACTGCGATTATCCTTAGGTGGGTTGTATTGGAAAGGTCTTCTAAAATTCCCTCCAGTGTCCTTTCCCACTGTCAGGAGATGGAACTGAGGGGGTTTATTCTTGGCTGTCGCGTTCTCAGGGGTTGCGCCCATTGGGTTGATACTTGTGAATTCACTTGTATCAAGATTCAACTTGTCATGGGCCTGAATGCTAGGATCCCCAGGGACTTTGGTTCGAGTGGGGGGCTATTTGATTGTAGGACACTGGTCTGGATCTTGCAGAAACCTGAGTGTCCTCTATAGGATGTTCTACAGTTTGCTGCACGTCCCTTTAGTGTTGAAAGAAGAAATGTATTCTGAAATTGCTGGTGCACTCTGGTCTAAAGTGGCACTTGCCTGATGTCCCTTATTACTTGCGGAGGCCACCGAACTGGTTATTAGCGTTGCTTTATTTTCTGAGGTAGACCGGGATGTGCCCCTTGCATACAAAGTGTTGGCCAGCGATGAGCTTGTTTTTGCCAGTTTTAGTGGCTGATAAAATAAACAATTGTATTCCCTTTATATCCCCACACTAAGGTGTCTGTTGCGTGGTTACCCAGGGTAGTTCCCCCATACAGTGTAGAACGGTTCTCTTTTCAGTGAGCCTACTGCTTAAATTTCGGGGGAGGAGGTGTCTTGTGGGATTTTTTTTAAAAATAGCATTGTATCCAGCCGTGAGATGGGGATAAGGGGTTTCATCACAGTTTCTTTTCAGAGGCATGTTGACCCCCTGGTGCTTCCTGTAATCACTCTTGGTATATGTTTGTGATTGAGTGGGTCCAGTAGGCTCAAGCCGCTTATTCCTACGTCACCCGTGGTCCACACCTTCAAGCTCTGGGCTCATAGTGGTGGAAGCCTCCTGAACGCTTTCTTGGGAAGAAGTGGAACCGTTATCTAGGGGGTCAGCCTGCCTTTTTCTGACTGGATTTCTTTTTTTTACCATACTGTACTATAAGGGATTAAAGCCCAGTGCCTGATGGGCCGCTGTCACGACCTCCTGAGGACTGCAGAGCACTCTTCAGTGCTTTTTTTCACTTCAGCACAAACAAAAAGAGGTAGGACCTTCGTAAGACCTTTGCTGGCAATCCAGCGGCCCCCGCTGGAGAAGACAAGGCCAAGAGTAGCGGGGATTTAGAGGGGGGGAGAGACCACTCTCCCCCACTGCTGCCACCAGTTGCGGGGTTGGATGCCTCCTGGGCCACAGGGTGCTTGGCACCTGGTGCTCAGTGCTTGATGGACCCACCTTGATGGGGGTGAGGTCCCTCGCCCTCGCCCCCAACCCCGCACCCAGGAGATCCAATAGGAGGTGCAAAGAAGTAGGGCGCCCAGGAGGGGGGTCGCCCAAGGATTCCCATGGAGTCCTGTGAGAGGTGGCAAAAGCAGGGGAAGGAGAACCCGAGCGGGAGCTCACGGGCCCACCGCAAGCCGCACCCAGGTCTAGCTGGGCCACTTCTGTGGGGGGCCTGGCTCTAATTTAGCAGCCAGCAGCTACAACGTTGTGCTCAGGGCCCCTCCCAATTTGCCTGCTACCTCCTGCTTGCCAGCGCTGGTGTTGATGCCAGTGTCAATGCCAGTGCTGATGTGGGGGATGGTCCGCCTGATGAGCTGGATGGGCTGGACGGACTGGAGGGGTCAATCTCCCCCTGCCTCCGGAGCCACTTAAGGTTGACCCCAGAAGCGGAAGTGAGGAAGTAGCCTTTATACTATATTAAATTACATGATATGGACCCAAATCTTGTCTTTTCAGGATAAAGAACTCAAGATAAGCACTAAGCAGGTTTTTCCATAGCGGTGTATGGGTATACACTATGTTTCTCTCTTCATTGGAATGAAATAGGCTTAAAACAGGGGCACAGTTTCCCATGAACTCTCTAAAGTACACAGATACACATGTTTGCAACATTGTGATTATTACAGACCTGTTCAGTATGAAACTTCTCTGCAAAACCACTATTCCCAGGAACTCTGAGCAAAAGTTCCTTGCATCATCCCGAATTTGCCAGTGAGGCATCTGGAAGGGGAGAAATGTATCCACCTTAATGTGTCCCTTGTATGCTTGAGATCTAGGTGTTTTACACTGCACCCTTAAAAAGTATGCTCCAGTATTATGAAGCTTACTGTTTGGTATGCTCGGAAAGACTTAAGTGTGCCAGTGATCAGCAAACTTTAAGGTAACCATAGACCATAGTCTATTTTAACAGATTTGATAATTCAAGACTAGTGATGTTATTACATGAGTTTGTCAAATATCTCTAATAGATATGGAAATGATGTGTATGTGAAGAATATTCCCGTAGTACAAAGGGTCACACAATGTAGGTGCACTTGAAAAGTGTACCCCTCACGACTTGGGAAACATTATTTCTTTTCATGATTGGACTTGTATGATCTAATTTGACATCTTTTCACAAGTAGAGGTATGTGTAAAGTGGCTGCAGTCTAAAAACTGAAAAAAACACATTATGAATATTACCCCTCATTGTGCAGGGGATGCATAATTATTTGCAAGACATATTTCTATTATGAAAGTTACTATATCAAGTATCATAACTCAGGTTGCACGGGGAGTATTAAAAGGATAATTGGGGTTGATGGGAATATGGGATGCATTCTCATTAGTGTCCACTGGTGGCATTGCAGTTTAAAATCATAGGTACAAAGTAAAAGTTCACTACGTTTTCAGCATTCGTTATTATTTACCTAACAGGATGTTTTATTGTTTTCTTACAAATGGCGGACACGCACGCACTTTTTTTACCATTAAATTGCTGCCTGCAAAGTCACACAATGAAGTAAAGGTTCTGTTTTACCAATATATAAAGAAAAAGACTTAGGAAAATTGGAGAAACAAAGCCAAGAGAGGGCTAGGAGAGATGAGGAAAAAACAAGCTTATCGAGATATATGGCTAGCATTGAGTCGACTGGTCTACCTAATTATTTGGTCAAAGTCACAAATATTCAGGACAGATTTTATGACAAGCCTGCGTTTGGGCACAGTCCATGAACTGGTGGCTTTTCCAAAACACAAAAAATGGCAGAAAATAGTTCACAAATGCTCATGTGATGGGAAAGCAATTCAGTCCACAATGGACTTTATGTTGTTTTGTAAGTTTTATCGAGATATAAGAAAACATTTTCTACGACCAATTTTTCTTGTACAGAAATTGTTCTTTTACAAGGATGCTATGAAATTTATTTATACCCTTGATAATGAATTAGCTTGTCAAGCTGTTGCTGGTTTTATAAGCAGGGATATACAAAGAAGGAAATCCCTTGAATATTTAGACCATTTAGTCTATGAAGTTGATTGAAGGATGACCCCTGGCTGAAAAGTTAAAAAATTAAATGGGATAACAAGGTGATCTGCACCAATGAAGTTTGAACTGTCATATTATGCATTATACTATATTAACTGATAGTAAGTTTTTAACTGTATTTACTTTTATGGATCAAAAAAAGATTCCAATAAAGTTTTATGATGATGATGATGATGACTTAGGAAATATGTTACTTGCATGCTTGCACAACACATTGCAATGGTCCATTTCTCACAAACATACTTTTAGTTGCTGGTAGACAGTCACCTAATGTTTCTTTGGGGGCATTGTCAACGAGATATGAAATATGATGTTTTACCTTATGTGATTTGATGTTTTATACCATTATACATTGATGGTGATTAAGTGGTGGATTAAATATTACATTGCTAGATCATAAACAGCTGCAATGTAATAGTTTTCAGAGGTAGCATTTAAGAAGAATAATTGGTTGAATTAAGGCAATAACATGTTAGTAGCACAGAATGTTACCTTTTCGAATTAGTAAATATACAGACTATTTAAATATGTGGTATTAGAAAAATTTACATTCTGTCATTATGAACATGTATAAGACCAAATACATCATTTAATTTCATAAATAATAAAAACACAATTTGCGTAGACTTTGCTAATGGGTAATTATTTGTGTTAAATGATGGAAACAAATGTCTGGCTATGCAGGGAAAAGGTTTCTGTTAGGAAAATGGGCATAGACATTTAATTCATGCAGAATTAGGAGTGCTCAATAACTATAATATACCCGACACTGTGGGGTTTATGTTTCTGCATAGCACATGGGGTACTTATTGAGTGTATTTCAATATATCTGGTTCCTGCTTTACCGGTTTCTGCTGTAAAAATGTGCATAACTATTTTCTTCACAGAGGATCATGGGTGTTACATTGCTGTCGTATATTTCTTAAGATGTATTTTCATGATTCCTGTTAAGAAACAGTAATTAACTACTTTACACATTTCGGATTTGGGCTTTAAAGAGCTATTAAATACATTTACCACTATGTTCTAATGTTTACTGTTCGATAAAAAGAAGATAGCTAATTTTGTAGCGATTCTAGGTGGTACTTGCTGTTACATATACATGACACTAGGGGTCTCATTATGATATTGGGTGGAAAGCCATCCGACAGCTCGTCAGAGGCTTTCCGCCTGACATCAGAGGTTTCAGTTTGACCGCCATTTTATGATACTGGCATTCAGAGGGAATCCCACAGGGGAATTCCTCTCAGCTTCCTACTGTCTCAAGGAGCCCGTCGGGGTGGCGGTCAGTAAAGTAATCCCCAAATGGCAGCGGAGCCAGCCTTGGCTCCGCCACCGGGATTGCAATTTTGCTTTTCGCGACAGGCGGAAAGTGATTTTGGGGTCCCCTAGCAGGGCACCCCTTACCCCTCTTCCCTCCGCTATGGGGCGTGGGGGCATTCATCCCGGCAATGTGCGGCAGGCACCGCATGGTGCCTGCCACACGGGGCAGGGATGTTTTAAAAGTGCATATTTAATATTGTGTCTTGTACAAGCTGCAATAGGAAATATGCACTTCCCGACCGTGAAGGCGGTCGCATCCTAATTAGGGAAGCAGGACCGTAAACTCCTTGTCAGGCGGTCCTGCTTCCGACATAATGCCAGTTGGATGCTGGTCCAACTGACATCGTAATGGGGCCCTAAATTTTCAGGACTCCTGTAAGGAAATGGTAATTTGCTATTTTACACATGGTGGCTTATGGGCTTTAAAGGGATGCTGAATACACTTGTCACTATATTCTAATGTTTCCTTTAGGAAAAATGGGAATAGCAAATTTTTACATGGGGGAGTATGGGTGGAACAAGTTTGTTACATATCACAGGTACGTTGTTTTACCTATTCTTCTTGGGATAATGGTTATAGCAATTTTCTACATGGGAATTATGGGCCACATGTATCAAGCATTTTTGCATTAGCAAATGGGCCAATTCTTAGAATTGGCCCGTTGGCGAACGCAAAAAATGCTTTTCACATGTATCAAACCCTATTTTGCGATTCGGTAACCTATTACTGAATCGCAAAATGGGTTTGCGATTCGGTATTTGGAAGGGGCGTGTTTAGGGCATCCCTTCTTAGTACCAAATCATAACGGTATGTATGAAAGCTTTGTGACCGTGAATGCAGTCATAAAACATTTGCATTTTGCCACCAACTTCAAGTTGGTGGTAGCCCATTTGCAAATGGGCAATGGTCCTAAAGGGACACATTCCTCTTTGTGAATATATGCAAAAGCTTTTTTTAAGAGCAGGCAGTGGTCCCAAAAACCACTGCCTGCTCCTAAAAAATGAAAATTGAACTATTCATTTTTTTTCCCTAAACACAACCTTTTTCCTTGTAAGGAAAATGGGCTGCATTTAAAAAAAAAAGATGACTTTATTTAAAATCAATCACGAACATGGTGGTCTGCTGACCCTAACAGGCCACCATCTTCATGATTTTAGCGATTCCTAGGGAGTTGCAAATTGCGACCTACCTCTATAATATTAACGAGGTAGGTCGATTTGCGACCCTCTACGAACAGCTATATGATACATTTGTGATAGTGATTACCTAATTGCGATTCGCTGAAAATGCAATTAGGTAATCGGTATTACAAGTGTTCATACATGTGGCCCTATGAGTGTTAAATGGCTGTTATAAATACTTAGTGCTGTATTTTCATGATTCCTGTAAGAAAACGACAATTAGTTATTTTACACAAGGCGGATTATATGTTCTAAAAGGGCTGGTGAATACATTGGTTGCTGCATTCTAATGTTTCCTGTTGGGCAAAAGGGAATGGGGAATTCCTACAAGGGAGATTATGGTTGGTAAATGGTTGTCGCATTTACCTGGCACTGTATTTTCATGATTCCTTTAACCCTTTCAGTGCGTCAGATGGCCGGGAGCCGTCCGACGCACCAGTGCTCATGTGCTTCGGACACCAGAGGGATTCCCTTTTTGTCAAAACACCCTCGGGAGCTGGGGAAGAGCTTCCCCAGCTCCCGACGGTGTTTTGATTGTTTTTTCTGAAATGACCATCAGCGCACATGTCGCGCTGATGTCATTTCGGGGAAACTGAAACTGATACTCAGTTTCAGTTTCACTACCTGGGTGCTCAGGGGGCTATCTCAGCCCCCTGAGCACCGAGGCAGATGGGAGAGGTATCATTGGAAAGGGGAGAATCTCCACTTTCCAATGCTACCCCTCCCTAGTGGATCTTTGCTTGGGGATTGCCTCAGGAGGGCGATCCCGAAGCAGGAATCCACCCACTAGGAACCAGGGAGGAAGGAGTGGCCCCTTGGGCAAGGGCTTTTGCTCCCCCATTACTTTGGGCACAGACAGCCTTTCTGCCCCCCCTGGGGGGCAGATGGGGGCCTTAGCCCCCAACCTACCACCCCGGAATGGCATAAAGCATACTAGGCACCAGGGATTTCTTTTTTACGCTTGTAGAGGTAGGGACTGCCCAAAATGGGCATGCCAATGCCCCCACCCCCCCAAATTCCACAGTTTTTCTGCCCCCCCTGGGAGGCAGATGGGGCAATAGCCCCCAATCTGCCTCCCCACGGGGTCAGAAAGCACACTAGGCACCAGGGATTTTTTTTCATTTTCATGCCTGTAGGGGTGGGGGCTGCCCACAATGAGCATTCCAATGCCCCCAACCCAACCCCCCCAAATTCCACAGTCTTTCTGGGAAGAGGGAGTGGCCCCATGGGCAAGGGCTTTTGCTCCCCCATTACTTTGGGCACAGACAGTCTTTCTGCCCCCCCGAGGGGCAGATGGGGGCAATAGCTCCCAAACTGCCCCCCCAGGAGAGCAGAAAGCACACTAGGCACCAGGGATTTCTTTTTTACGCTTGTAGGGGTGGGGACTGCCTGAAATGGGCATACCAATGTCCCCACCCCCCTCCCAAATTCCAGTCTTTCTGCCCCCCTGGGAGCCAGATGAGGGCAATAGCCCCCAATCTGCCCCCTGGGGGGGCAAAAAGCACACTAGGCCTCAGGGATATTTTTTTTTTATGCCTGTTGGGGTGGGGGCTGCCCAAAATGGGCATGCCAATGCCCCCACCGCCCAAATTCCACAGTCTTTCTGCCCCCCCTGGGAGGCAGATGGGACAATAGCCCCCAATCTGCCCATCCCGGGGGGGGCAGAAAGCACCCTATGCACCATGGATTTTTTTTTACACTTGTAGGGTTGGGGGCTGCCCAAAATGGGCATGCCAATGCCCCCAACCCCCTCCCCAAATTCCAGTGTTTCTGCCCCCTCCTGGGAGGCAGATGGGGCAATAGCCCCCAATCTGCCCTCGGGGGGGCAGAAAGCACACTAGGCCCCAGGGATTTTTTTTACGCCTGTAGGGGTGAGGGCTGCCCAAAATGGGCATGCCAAAGCCCCCACCCCCTCCCCAAATTCCAGTCTTTCTGCCCCCCGGGTGGACAGAAAGCACACTAGGCACCAGGGATTTTTTTGTTTTTACGCCTGTTGGGGTTGGGGCTGCCCAAAATGGGCATGCCAATGCCCCCACCCCCCCAAATTCCACAATCTTTCTGCCCCCCCTGGGAGGTATATGGGGCAATAGCCCCCAATCTGGACCTCCGGGGGGCAGAAAGCATACTAGGCACCAGGGATTTTTTTTACACTTGTAGGGGTCGGGGCTGCCCAAAATGGGCATGCCAATGCCCCCGCCCCCTCCCCAAATTCCAGTCTTTCTGCCCCCCCTGGGAGGCAGAAATGGGGCAATAGCCCCCAATCTGCCCCCGGGGGGGCAGAAAGCACAATAGGCCCCAGGGATTTTTTTTATGCCTGTCAGTGTGGGGGCTGCCCAAAATGGGCATGCCAATGCCCCCACCCCCCTCCTCAAATTCCAGACTTTCTGCCCCCCCTGGGAGGCAGATGGGGCAATAGCCCCCAATCTGCCCCCCGGTTAGGCAGAAAGCACACTAGGCACCAGGGATTTTTTTGTTTTTACGCCTGTAGGAGTTGGGGCTGCCCAAAATGGGCATGCCAATGCCCCCACCCCCCAAATTCCACAATCTTTCTGCCCCCCCTGGGAGGCAGATGGGGGCAGTAGACCCAATCTGTTTCCCCGGGGGGGCAGAAAGCCCACTAGGCACCAGGGATTTTTTTTGTTTTAATGCCTTTAGGGGTGTGGGCTGCCCAAAATGGGCATGCCAATGCCCCCACCCCCCCAAATTACACAATCTTTATGCCCCCCCTGGTAGGCAGATGGGGGAAATAGCCCCCAATCTGCCTCCCCGGGGGGGCAGAAAGCACACTAGGCACCAGGGATTTCTTTTTTACGCTTGTAGGGATGGGGACTGCCCAAAATGGGCATGCCAATGCCCCCACCCCGCCTCCCCGAATTCCAGTCTTTCTGCCACCCCTGGGAGGCAGAGGAGGGCAACAGCCCCCAATCTGCCCCCCGGGGGGCAGAAAGCACACTAGGCCCCAGGGATTTTTTGTTTACGCCTGTTGGGGTGGGGGCTGCCTAAAATGGGCATGCCAATGCCCCCACCCCCCCAAATTCCACAGTCTTTCTGCCCCCCCCCTGGGAGGCAGATGGGGCGATAGTCCCCAATATGCCCCTCCGGGGGGGCAGAGAGCACACTAGCCACCAGGGATTTTTTTACGCTTGTAGTGGTGGGGGCTGCCCAAAATGGGCATGCCAATGCCCCCACCCCCCCAATTCCACAGTCTTTATGCCCTACTGGGAGGCAGATGGGGCAATAGCCCCCAATCTGCCTCCCCGCGTGGGCAGAAAGCACACTAGGCACCAGGGATTTTTTTTGTTTTCATGCCTGTAGGGGTGGGGGCTGCCCAAAATGAACATGTCAATGCCCCAACCCAATCCCCCCAAATTCCACAGTCTTTCTGGGAGGAGGGAGTGGCCCCTTGGGGAAGGGCTTTGGCTCCCCCATTACTTTGGGCACAGACAGTCTTTCTGCCCCCTGAGGGGCAGATGGGGGCAATAGCCCCCAACCTGCACCCCCAGGAGGGCAGAAAGCACACTAGGCACCAGGGATTTCTATTTTACGATTGTAGTGGTGGGGACTGCCCAAAATGGGCATGCCAATGTCCCCACCCCCCTCCCGAATTCCAGTCTTTCTGTCCTCCCTGGGAGGCAGATGGGGCAATAGCCCCCAATTTGCCCCCTGGGGGGGCAAAAAGCACACTAGGCCTCAGGGATTTTTTTTTACGCCTGTTGGGGTGGGGGCTGGCCAAAATGGGCATGCCAATGCCCCCACCCCCCAAATTCCACAGTCTTTCTGCCCCCCTGGGAGGCAGATGGGGCAATAGCCCCCAATCTGCCCCTCCAGGGGGGCAGAAAGCACACTAGGCCCCAGGGATTTTTTTTACACTTGTAGGGGTGGGGCTTCCCAAAATGGGCATGCCAATGCCCCCACCCCCTCCCCAAATTCCAGTCTTTCTGCCCCCCCTGGGAGGCAGATGGGGGCAATAGCCCCCAATCTGCCACCGGGGGGGCAGAAAGCACACAAGGCCCCAGGGATTTTCTTATGCATGTAGGGTTGAGGGCTGCCCAAAATGGGCATGCCAATGCCCCCACCCCCTCCCCAAATTCCAGTCTTTCTGCCCCCCCTGGGAGGCAGATGGGGTCAATAGCCCCCAATCTGTCCCCCGGATGGGCAGAAAGCACACTAGGCATCAGGGATTTTTTGTTTTTACGCCTGTAGGGGTTGGGGCTGCCCAATATGAGAATGCCAATGCCCCCACCCCCCCAAATTCCACAATCTTTCTGCCCGACCTGGGAGGCAGATAGGGGCAATAGCCCCCAATCTGCCTCCCTGGGGGGAGCAGAAAGCACACTAGGCACCACGGAATGTTTTGTTTATATGCCTGTAGGGGTGGGGGCTGCCCAAAAAGGGCATGCCAATGCCCCCAACCCAACCCACCCCAAATTCCACAGTCTTTTTGCCCCCCCTGGGAGGCAGATGGGGGCAATAGCCCCCAATCTGCTCCGCCAGGGGGGGGCAGAAAGCACACTAGGCACCAGGTATTTTATTGTGCTTTTTACACCAGTAGGGTTGGGGGCAGCCCAAAATGGGCATACCAATGCCCCAACCCCCCAACCCCCAAATCTAGTCTTGGTGCCCTCCTGGAAGGCAGATGGGGGCAATAGCCCCCTATCTGCCGCCAGGGAGCAGAAAGCACACTAGGCACCAGGGATTGTTTTTCTTTTTATGCCTGTAGGGCCGTCTGATGCACCAGTGCTCATGTGCTTCGGACACCAGAGGGATTCCCTTTTTGTCAAAACACCCTCGGGAGCTGGGGAAGAGCTTCCCCAGCTCCCGACGGTGTTTTGATTGCTTTTCTGAAATGACCGTCAGCGCACATGTTGCGCTGATGTCATTTCAGGGAAACTGAAACTGATACTCAGTTTCAGTTTCACTACCTCTGTGCTCAGGGGGCTATCTCAGCCCCCTGAGCACCGAGGCAGATGGAGGAGGTATCATTGGAAAGGGGAGAATCTCCCCTTTCCAATGCTACCCCTTCCTAGTGGATCTTTGCTTGGGGATTGCCTCAGGAGGGCGATCCCGAAGCAGGAATCCACCCACTAGGAACCAGGGAGGAAAGAGTGGCCCCTTGGGCAAGGGCTTTTGCTCCCCCATTACTTTGGGCACAGACAGCCTTTCTGCCCCCCCTGGGGGGCAGATGGGGGCAATAGCCCTCAACCTGCCGCCCCGAAATGGCATAAAGCATACTAGGCACCAGGGATTTCTTTTTTACGCTTGTAGGGGTAGGGACTGCCCAAAATGGGCATGCCAATGCCCCCACCCCCCCAAATTCCAGAGTTTTTCTGACCCCCCTGGGAGGCAGATGGGGCAATAGCCCCCAATCTGCCTCCCCATGGGGGCAGAAAGCACACTAGGCACCAGGGATTTTTTTTCATTTTCATGCCTGTAGGTGTGGGGGCTGCCCACAATGAGCATTCCAATGCCCCCAACCCAACCCCACCCAAATTCCACAGTCTTTCTGGGAAGAAGGAGTGGCCCCTTGGGCAAGGGCTTTTGCTCCCCCATTACTTTGGGCACCAACAGTCTTTCTGCCCCCCCGAGGGGCAGATGGGGGCAATAGCCCCCAACCTGTCCCCCCAGGAGAGCAGAAAGCACACTAGGCACCAGGGATTTCTTTTTTATGCTTGTAGGGATGGGGACTGCCCAAAATGGGCATGCCAAAGCCCCCACCCCCCTCCTGAATTCCAGTCTTTCTGCCTCTCCCTGGGTGGCAGATGGAGGCAATAGCGCTTGGCACCAGGGAATTTTTTGTTTTTACGCCTGTAGGGGTTGGGGCTGCCCAAAATGGGCATGCCAATGCCCCCAACCCCCAAATTCCACAATCTTTCTGCCCCCCTGGGAGGCAGATGGGGGCAATAGCCCCAATCTGTTTCCCCGGGGGGCAGAAAGCACACTAGGCAACAGGGATTTTTTTTGTTTTAATGCCTGTAGGGGTGGGGGCTGCCCAAAATGGGCATGCCAATGCCCCCACCCCCCCAAATTCCACAATCTTTCTGCCCCCCCTGGAAGGCATATGGGGGAAATAGCCCCCAATCTGCCTCCCCGGGGGGGCAGAAAGCACACTAGGCACCAGGGATTTCTTTTTTACACTTGTAGGGATAGGGACTGCTCAAAATGGGCATGCCAATGCCCCTACCCGCCTCCCCGAATTCCAGTCTTTCTGCCACCCCTGGGAGGCAGATGAGGGCAACAGCCCCCAATCTGCCCCCTGGGGTGGCAGAAAAAACACTAGGGCCCCAGGGATTTTTTGTTTACACCTGTTGGGGTGGGGGCTGCCTAAAATGGGCATGCCAATGCCCCCACCCCCCCAAATTCCACAGTCTTTCTGCCCCCCTTGGAGGCAGATGGGGCAATAGCCCCCAATCTGCCCCTCCGGGGGGGGCAGAAAGCACACTAGCCACCAGGGATTTTTTTTACGCTTGTAGGGGTGGGGGCTGCCCAAAATGGGCATGCCAATGCCCCCAGCCGCCCTCCCCAAATTCCAGTCTTTCTGCCCCACTGGGAGGCAGATGGGGGCAATAGCCCCCAATCTGTCCCCTGGGGGGGCAGAAAGCACACTACGCCCCAGGGATTTTTTTTATGCTTGTTGGGGTGGGGGCTTCCCAAAATGGGCATGCCAATGCCCCCACCCCCCCAATTCCACAGTCTTTATGCCCCCATGGGAAGCAGATGGGGCAATAGCCCCCAATCTGCCTCCCCGCGGGGGCAGAAAGCACACTAGGCACCAGGGATTTTTTTTGTTTTCATGCCTGTTGGGGTGGGTGCTGCCCAAAATGAGCATGCCAATGCCCTCAACCCAACCCCCCAAAATTCCACAGTCTTTCTGGGAGGAGGGAGTGGCCCCTTGGGCAAGGGCTTTTGCTCCCCCATTACTTTGGGCTCAGACAGTCTTTCTGCCCCTCGAGGGGCAGATGGGGGCAACAGCCCCCAACCTGCCCCCACAGGAGGGCAGAAAGCACACTAGGCACCAGGGATTTCTTTTTTGTGCTTGTAGGGGTGGGGACTATGGGCATGCCAATGCCCCCACCCCCCTCCCGAATTCCAGTCTTTCTGCACCCCTGGGAGGCAGATGGGGGCAATAGCCCCCAATCTGCCTCCGGGGAGGGGCAGAAAGCACACTAGGCACCAGGGATTTATTTTTTTGCGCTTGTAGGGATGGGGACTGCCCAAAATGTGCATGCCAATGCCCCCAACCCACCTCCCCGAATTCCAGTCTTTCTGCCCCCCCTGGGAGGCATGAGGGCAATAGCCCAAAATCTGCCCCCCGGGGGGGCAGAAAGCACACTAGGCCACAGGGATTTGTTTTTTTTATGCCTGTTGGGGTGGGGGCTGCCCAAAATGGGCATGCCAATGCCCCACCCCCCCAAATTCCACAGTCTTTCTGCCCCCCTTGGGAGGCATATGGGGCAATAGCCCCCAATCTGCACCTCCGGGGGGGGCAGAAAGCAGACCAGGCCCCAGGGATTTTTTTTTATGCCTGTAGGGGTTGGGGATGCCCAAAATGGGCATGCCAATGCCCCCACCCCCCAATTCCACAGTCTTTATGACCCCCTGGGAGGCAGATGGGGCAATAGCCCCCAATCTGCCTCCCCGCGGGGGCAGAAAGCACACAAGGCACCAGGGATTTTTTTGTTTTCATGCCTGTAGGGGTGGGGGCTGCCCAAAATGAGCATGCCAATACCCCCAACCCAATCCCCCCAAATTCCACAGTCTTTCTGGGAGGAGGGAATGGCCCTTTGGGCAAGGGCTTTTGCTCCCCCATTACTTTGGGCACAGACAGTCTTTCTGCCCCCCAAGGGGCAGATGGGGGCAGCAGCCCCCAACCTGCACCCCTAAGAGGGCAGAAAGCACACTAGGCACCAGGGATTTTTTTTGTTTTCATGCCTGTAGGGGTGGGGGCTGCCCAAAATGAACATGCCAATGCCCCCAACCCAATCCCCCCAAATTCCACAGTCTTTCTGGGAGGAGGGAGTGGCCCCTTGGGCAAGGGCTTTGGCTCCCCCATTACTTTGGGCACAGACAGTCTTTCTGCCCCCCAAGGGGCAGATGGGGGCAATAGCCCCCAACCTGCACCCCCAGAAGGGCAGAAAGCACACTAGGCACCAGGGATTTCTATTTTACGCTTGTAGAGGTGGGGACTGCCCAAAATGGGCATGCCAATGTCCCCACCCCCTCCCGAATTCCAGTCTTTCTGTCCTCCCTGGGAGGCAGATGGGGCAATAGCCCCCAATCTGCCCCCTGGGGGGGCAAAAAGCACACTAGGGCTCAGGGATTTTTTTTTACGCCTGTTGGGGTGGGGGCTGCCCAAAATGGGCATGCCAATGCCCCCACCCCCACAAATTCCACAGTCTTTCTGCCCCCCTGGGAGGCAGATGGGGCAATAGCCCCCAATCTGCCCCTCCAGGGGGGCAGAAAGCACACTAGGCACCAGGGATTTTTTTTTACACTTGTAGTGGCTGCCAAAATGGGCATGCCAATGCCCCCACCCCCTTCCCCAAATTCCAGTCTTTCTGCCCCCCCTGGGAGGCAGATGGGGGCAATAGCCCCCAATCTGTCCCCCGGATGGGCAGAAAGCACAATAGGCATCAGGGATTTTTTGTTTTTACGCCTGTAGGGGTTGGGGCTGCCCAATATGGGAATGCCAATGCCCCCACCCCCCCAAATTCCACAATCTTTCTGCCCCACCTGGGAGGCAGATAGGGGCAATAGCCCCCAATCTGCCTCCCTGGGGGGAGCAGAAAGCACACTAGGCACCACAGAATTTTTTTGTTTTCATGCCTGTAGGGGTGGGGGCTGCCCAAAATGGGCATGCCAATGCCCCCCCAACCCCCAAATTCTAGTCTTTCTGCCCTCCTGGAAGGCAGATGGGGGCAATAGCCCCCTATCTGCCCCCAGGGAGCAGAAAGCACACTTGGTACCAGGGATTGTTTTTCTTTTTACGCCTGTAGGGGTGCCTAAAATGGGCATGGCATTGCCCCCACCTGTGCCCCCAGAATTCCACAGTCTTTGTGCCCCCCGGAGGCAGATCGGGCAATAGCCCCTGATCTGCCCCGGGTGGGGCAGAAAGCCCACTAGGCAACAAGGATTATGTTGTTTTTTATACGTAGGGGCGGGGCTGCCCAGAATGGGCATGCTAATGCCCCCACACCCAGACAAGTCTTTCTGCCCCCCACCAGAAAGGCAGACCGGGGTAATAGCCCCTTATTTGCCCCTCCAGGTGGAGCAGAAAGCCCACTAGGAACCAGGGATATGTTTCTGGGCACGTCAGGGAGAAGCCCTATAGGCACGGGTCACTCCCCTTTTTTTAGGCACATATTTTGGTTGTTTCAGTATTATTATTAGTCTCATCTACCCCCGAGCGGTGGCCAGAAAACCACTAGAAAGCAGGGAGATTTTGTGTGTGTGTGAACCAGGCTTGGGCGCAGTTCACGGAGTTTTGCTACGCGGAACTTCGCGAACTTACAAAAAAACTCTGTGAAGTTCTGCGAGTGGTGGAGTGCAATGCGAACTGCAGTTTGTGCTGGTATTCCTGCCTCTCGGGTAGAAATTCTACCAGAGCGGCAGCTCGCGCTCGCGAACTTACCATTCGCGAACTTACCGTTCACGATCGCGAGCATGGGAAAAAACTCTGCTGCACATCGCGAAGCGGAGTTTGTTGCACTCCGTGAGCTCCGCGGAGTGCGGAGTGCAGAAAACTCCTCAAACTCCGTGAACGGTGCGAAGTTCACCGCCCAGGCCTAGTGTGAACTGGAGTTTGGCTGATGGTCTGTGTGTACTGACGTTTGGCTGGCATTTTGCTGGCAGTGTGTGTGGGCTTGCACTTGGCTAATGGTGTGTGTGGACTCGCGCTTGATGACGATGTGTGTAGATTGGTGCTTGCCTGGTGGCACTTGGCTGGCAGTGTACGCAGACCAGCTCTTGGCTGACAGTGTGCATGGATGGCGCTTGGCTGGCGGAATGCGTGGATGGTGCTTGGCTGGTAAAGTGCGTGGATGGCGCTTGGCTGGCGGTGTGCGTTGATCGCGCTTGGCTAGCGGTGTGCGTGGATGGCGCTTGGCTGGTGGTGTGCGTGGATGGTGGTGTGTGTGTACTGACTCTTGGCTGGCGGTGTGGCTTTTATGGATCCTGCAGCGGTTTCTTACCTAGAATCCCCTGCAAACCTCCAACTTACTTACAAAGTCACATTTTTCTCACATTTCTGTGTGGGTATGTTGTAGGATCACCGCGCAGGCACACATTTGCTACAACCCAGCATATCCCTTGGTTTGGCGAGAAAAATGATACCTCACTTGTGTGGGTGCCCAAAGTAGCGTTAGCCTAAAAACATATAAACAAATTGCCATCTGGACCCGCCTTGGGCCCCCTTCAATCTCTACACGTTTTTGGCTCTTTCATGTCACAGGCACTTGGCCCATCCACACAAGTAAGGTATCATTTTTATCGGGAGACTGAAAGGAACGTTGAGTGGTATAAAATGTGTGCCATGCAGTGATCCCACAATGTTCCCACACAGATATTCCATACCTCCCTGGACTCCCACGGGTGTCTAGTTTTTAGAAATGTCTGGGTTATTTAGGTTCCTTAGATGTCTGCAAGCCCAGGACCAAAAACACAGTTGTCCACATATCTATCACAAAATGACCTGGTTTTTCAAGGGTGTTACCTGCGTTTTTGGTCCTGGGCTCAGCAGCCATCTAAAGAGACCTACCAAACCTAGAGGAGTCCAGGGCAGTGCAGCTTGTGTGGATCTCCCAACATTTTCCTACCCAACATCCCCTGTAAACCTCAAATTTAGCTAAAAACAATCACGTTTTCCTCACTTTTCTGTGTGGGAAAGTTGTAGGATCACCGGACCGCCACAAATTTCCTACCAACCAGTGTTCCCCCCCAGTTTCCCGATAAAAATGGTACCTTACTCGTGTGGGTAGGCCTAGTGCCCATGACAGGAAACACCCCAAAACGTACCGTGGAGACATAAAATTACCTATCACAAAATGACCTGGTTTTGCAAGGGGGGTCACCTGGGTTTTTGGCTCCGGGTAGGAAAACGTTGGGGGATCCATGCAAGTCATACCTCGCTGGACTCCCCCAGGTGTCTAGTTTTCAGAAATGTGTGGGCTTGGTAGTTTCCCAAGATGGCCACCGAGCCCGGGGCCAAAAACCCAGCTGACCCTCCTTGCAAAACCAGGTTGTTTTTTGATAGGTAATTTTGATGTCTCCTCAATACGTTTTGGGCCCTTGCCTGTTGCGGGTACTTGGCCCACCCACACGAGTGAGGTACCATTTTTATCGGGAGACCTGGGGGAATGATGGGTGGTAGGAAATTTGTGTCAGCCCAGTGATCCCACAACTTTCCCACACAGAAATTTGAGAAAAATGCGATTTTTTCAGCTAAATTTGAGGTTTGCAGGGGATTCTGGGTAAGAAAACATTGGGGGATCCACGCAAGCCATACCTCGCTGGACTCCCCTGGGTGTCTAGTTTTCAGAAATGTGTGGGCTTGGTAATTTTCCAAGATGACCACCGAGCCTGGGGCCAAAAACCCAGGTGACCCCCCTTGCAAAACCAGGTTGTTTTGTGATAGGTAATTGTGATGTCTCCACAATACGTTTTGGGCCCTTCCCTGCCGAGGGCACTTGGCCCACCCACACAAGTGAGGTACCATTTTTATCAGCAGACTTTGGGGAATGCAGGGTGGGTGAAATTTTGTGGATCCACGAAGATTCCAGAACTTTCCATCACAGAAATGTGAGGAAAATTTGTTTTTTTTTACAAAGTTTGAGGTTTGCAAAGGATTCTGTGTAACAGAACCTGATGAGAGCCAGACAAGTCACCCCATCCTGGATTTCCCTGGGTGTCTAGTTTTCAAAAATGTATAGGTTTGTTAGGTTTCCCTAGGTGCAGGCAGAGCTAGGGTTCAAAATCCACAGCTAGGCACTTTGAAAAAAAGGGTCAGTTTTCACTATACAAATGTGGTGTATCCATGTTGCGTTTTGGGCTGCTTCCTATCGCGGGCACTAGACCTACCCACACAAGTGAGGTACCATTTTTATCGGGAGACTTAGGGTAACACAGAATTGTAGAGCAACTGTTATTACCTATTGACTTTAGATGCATTTCTGCCTTCCAAATGAAAGACAATGTGTAAAAAAGAAGTCACTTTGAAAAATGTCCTATAATTCACATGCTAGTATGGGTACTCACAATTTCGGAGATGTGCAAATAGCTACTGTTTCTAAACTCTAACTTTTGTTCCAATTTCAGAAATACATAGGTGTCTTTCATCCTTGATTTTTCACTGTATATATTTTTCCAAATGAATTGCTATATACCCGGTACACAATAAAAAACCATTGCAAGATGCTGCTCAGTTATTGCTCTGGGTTCGTTGGGTTCTTGGTGAACCTACAAGTCCTATATATCCTCACAACCAGAAAGGTCCGGTGGATGTATTGGTATATTGCTTTAAAAAATTTGTCATACTTTAAATAAGTTACAGGTGAAAACGTTGGCACAATGGCTGTTTTTTTCAACTCATTTTCAATATTTCCTATTTTCAACTGTTAGTTTCTATAAAAAAACCTAGAAGGATCCACACAAATGACCCCTTGCTGAATTCAGAATTTTGTCTACTTTTCTGAAATGTATAGCTTTCCAGGATCCATTATTTCTTTCATACCCATTTCTGCCATTAACTGAAAAAAGGCTGAAAGCACAAAACATAGCAAAAATAGGCTATGTCCCTGTAAAATGCCAAAACTGTGTAAAAAATGTTGGTTTTCTTACAAAAGTCTGTCAGTCCCTGAAAGCTGGAAAGATGGTGATTTCAGCATCACAAACCCTTTGTTGATACCATTTGCATGGGGAAAAACAGACGCTTTATTTGCAGCACTTTTTTCCCATTTTTCAAAAACAAAACAAAATGTATCTGTATTTTGGCTAATTGCTGGGCCCCCTCCAGGGGAATCCTCAAACCCTGGGTACCTTTAGAATCCCCATGATGTTGGAATAAAAGGACGCAAATTTGGCGTGGATGCCTTATGTGGTCAAAAAGTTACAGGGGCCTAAGCGCGAACTACGCCAAATAGCCAAAAAAAGGCTCCACATGGGGGGGGGGGAGGCCTAGCAGCGAAGGGGTTAAGGAAAATGAAATAAATAATTTCTGTTTAAGGGATTATGTTGGTTAGAGGGCTCTTAAATACCATTTCCACTATATTCTAATGGTTCCTTTTAGGAAAATGGGAACATCTGTTTTTATATGTGCGATTATGGATGGTAAATAGCTATTTCTTATCCTGGGTACACTGTTTTACTTATTCCTCCTGGGATAATAGGATAGTGATTTTCTACATGCTGATGAAAGGTGATAAATTGCTGCCTCAGATACCTGTCAGTAAATTTTTATGATTCCTGTCAGAAAATGGAAATTATCCGTTTTGCACATGAGGGATTATGGATGTTAAAGAGCTGCTAAATATATTTGCCACTGTTCTAATGTTTTCAGTTGAAAAAATGGAACAACCAATTTTTGCATGGAGGATAATGGCTGGTAAGTATCTGTTACATACCCCAGGCACAGTGTTTTACTAACTCCCCTAGGCATAACGATTATAGCAATTGTCTTCATGTGGAGAATGGGTGTTAAATGGCTGTGACATACACCTCATGCTCTACTTTTATGATTCCTGTAATAAACAATAATTATCTTTTTGCACATGGAAGATTATAGGTGGTCAATTGGTTGTACATATACCTAGCACTGCATTTACATGATTCCCCTAAGGAAATAGTATTTATCTACTTTAGACTTAAGGCAATATGGGCTGCAAAGGAATGTTGATGCATTTCTCACTATGGTCTAATGTTTCCTCTACGGAAAATGGGAATAGCTCGTTTTCACACAGGGAAGTGTGGGTGGTAAATGGTTGTTATAAACCCAAGCAACATTGTTTTATTCATTCTTCTTGGGATAATGAGCACAATGATTTTTTTCATGAGGTATTATGGCTGGTAAATGGCTGTTACAAATCCCAGGCACAGTGTTTTACTTATTTGTCTAGGGATAAATGTTATAGGCAGTTTTCTACATGGGGTGTTACATATTCCACTCACTATACTGTCATGATTCCAGTAAGGAAATAAATGGTAATTAGCTATTTTACACATGGGTTGTTATGGTCTTTAAAGGGCGGCTAAATATATTTTTCAATATGTTCTAACGGCTATTACTTATCCTGGGCACTCTGTTTTACTCATTCGTCTTGGGATAATAGGCATAGTGATTTTCTACATGGGGAGGATAGGTGATAAATGGCTGTTTCACATACCTCACACTGTATTTTCATGATTCCTCGAAGGAAATAGTAATAGATAATTTCCATTTTAAGGGGTTATGGGTGTTAGAGGGCTGTTACATACCATTTACACCTATTCTACTAGTTTGTTTTAGGACATTGGGAATATCAAATTTTTACATGGGGATTATGGAAGGTAAATGGCTTCTACATATTCCAGCAATGTTGTTTTACTTATTCCGTTGGGGATAATGAGCAGAGCAAATTTACATGGGTGAGATGGGTGTTAAGTGGTTGTCACACATACCTGGCACTTTATTGCCATGATTCCTTTAAGGAAACACTAGTTAGCAATTTTCTGCATGTAGAATTATAAAAGGCTGTTGAATATACTATATTTTCATGATTCCTGTAAAGAAATGGTAACTAGCTATTTCATGCAAGGCTAATTATATGCTTTAAAGGGCTGTTGAATACATTTGACACTATGGGGCTTATTACCGAAGGTCGGAGGCTTTCCGACCGCCTTCGTCGGTTTCAATTCTGACTGGCTGATTATGAATCTGCCGGTCGGAATTGAAACCGGACGGTCATTCCGGCTGGCTTCCGACAGGCTCAAGGAGCCTGTTGGCCAGTCGGCGGCCGGCCTGTAATCCCAAAGGGCGGCCTTTCCGCCCTTGGGATTACGATACTCGGTCTCCGGCAGGCTTTCCATGCTGAGCTTTCTGACACAGAAAGCCTGTTGGAGAGCGAGTATGGGTGCCCTTGGTGGCCTGCAGTTGGTGGCCAGGGTGGCACCTATGGTGCCCCTCCGTTAATCCCTGCACCCCATGGCAGGTACCTTGAGGTGCCTGCCACAGGGTGCAGGGATTAACGCCACCTCCCTTTTCCCTACGGGAGCATGTACTACAGCTGGTTTACGGCCGTAACACATACTCCCATAGGAAAATGTCGGAATGCGACCGAACAGTGTTCGGTTGCATCCTAATCAGGTGGTCGGGACCACCGACCAGAGGTCAGTCGGTCCTGTTTCTGAAACATGTCGGGCGGACATTGTAATAGGCCCCTATGTTGCAATGTTTTTTCTTGGGATAATGGGCATACCTGGGTAGGATAGCCCCGGGTAGAAACACCACCATTCATCATGTTTATGTTTCTTAAGTAGCCTTTTTCTTACACTGTGACATTTGACATACATTTACTTGCGTGTCTGTGCAGGATAACATTCTCAGAAAACTGCATTGCTTATATTTCCACTTCGTAGGCCCACTATCAGGACACCTTGAACATTCCGTACAAGGGCCAAAGTTCATTGCGCATATGTTATTGCTTGTTCTTGTATGGTAGGCATCAAAGCTATCACAATAGTGGTCGGACTGGGGCATCCGCATGGCAGCAAGGATGTTGTTATTATATATACAGCATTGCTTCCCTGTTTAAGGGACAAGACCTTTCTACTGACACTGCAAGGTTGCTGCATGATGGAAATCCAGCCCAGCTGATTCCTGTTTGGCCCGGCGAAGAGGGATGTCTCGCTTACGACGAAGACGGGCAGCCTGATGACACTTACCCACAGGTAATGGTGAGTTAGAACACCCAACAGGGATTCGGCAGAACTCCCACTCTAGGAAGCGCTAGGTAGGAGTACACTATAACACAGTACTTATATGGCAACACATATTTACTGTTATAGCACAATATTGGAATTGTTCACATTTTTGACTATTCTTGTAGTGATAATCACACTATTCTATCTCATTCTACTGCACACATTTTATACAAAAGTCACAATGCTTTAATAAATAATGAAACGCCTTGCTGAGTATTTCTTGTGTTTATTTTTGGGTATGCATGAGTAACAAAACAAAAGGGTTCTAAATCTGTTACCACAATTTCCTTTGGTAGTCAGTGTTGTCATGTTCTGAGGTTGCAGAATCCATCTGGAACCTGATTTGGTTTGGGGTGCAGATGATGCACTGTGAGCTAACCGGACTACAGACCAACATATCCTGAGGGTGTGCATGGAATCAGTCTGACACAACCCTGATGATTTTGTTGTCCAACAAATGCACACTTTTACAGGGAAGGTAGTAGTAGTATCTTTATTCGATTTTTGCATAGAAAAATCATAAAAGCACAACAATATACAGTAAATTTAAAAGAGAATTTTCCTCTCACCAAGTCCTCAAAGTAAAATAATACTGTAAAACATAAAATACATGAAACATGTTGCTTGATCACAATTCACATTGACTTCTCCTAATGACTATTCGTTTTTGAAATGCATCCAAGGTCCATGTGATGACTTTTCTAAGCAACCGTATGTATGTTATGTTTAGCAAAGTGTTGAGTGCTCATTTCCATTAAAATGTCTACAATAAAATACAACTAGAATTTGAAGAAATACGATAAAACCAACGATTTAAACCTGACCATTGTACTGATAAAAATGTTCACTATGTTTAAAAATGTTGATACTACCATTTAAAAACTTCTAAGAAATAAAATCCTTTCATCGCATTAAAGCGCACTCTCAGTGAGCTATGCCAATTTCATGAACAATATATTAGCTGCACTGGTGTGCTTAACATTATATGATTAGCATGATATCACCGTTATTGCATTCCAGAGGTTTCCATTAATTAATTAAAATCTCATAGAAAATACCTATCCTTGCAGCTTGATTCATCTTTCCTGTATTGTATAAGCATAACAAACATGTACAATGGTTTCTAAAAGGATCATTTAGTATTCATGGATTTCAATGTCCTATTTCTTAATGTCCATGCATGTAACAGGTATCTAGATAATCCAAAGACTAGGTATTCTGTGCTATCACTTTTTTATATTCTAATAATCTCAGTTAGGCGATTAGAGGCCAGGATCCGGCAGATCGGAATTAGTTAGGTTCGTCTGATCTGTTTGTACTTAGGACAGAAGATTAAAAAATGTGCTTCTGTTTCTAGTACAACCTCGTATGCTGGGCAGCTAGGCGAAATATCAACACCATTCCAATTGCTGCAGAAACTAATGATTGAAGAATACTATACTTACATTTTTAGGTATAGTGACTTTGCAAGTGGTGGTTCTATTTGGTCCAAAAATTCTTCTTGTGCATTTTATCTTTGGTATTAAGGAACATGCTTGTCAGCTTCCTTGCAGTTCTCCTGTTTAACCAACTATCATCCACATAACTCCAGTATCTCTTTTTGAGGAGATTTTGGGACCTTTTTTGGATTTTACCAGGATTTAGCCACAGTTTGACCAACCATCCCTTGATGTAGTTGAACCACTGAACACACCCTCTGGTGTCTGATGATAATTCATCTAAAAGGGATTCTTTCATGGGTAATGGCGAGTCATTTGACCAGAAGTGGATTCAAAAAATTAAAGGCCGGAAAGCAATCGCATGAGCTCTTCATGCCCAGATCTAGGCGCATTGGTGTCAATGGTGCATTTTGGGTGAGCTCCAACACTGATCTCATGAATTTATTTTCAGTTTTTTCAATGGAGCCTGCATTAACATGTCCCCATAACTCCGCCCCATAAAGTGCGGCTCCTAATCCCTTGGCTTGGTATGCTTGGATCACTGGGATCACCGGTCTGTAAGTTGACTTTCTCAGCTTTTTAACTAGGGCGGTCCCCACATGTTGTAACAAGAATTAGCTTTTTAATATTTGTGGTGGCCATGATTGTGTGTTGGTAAGCCTTACCCCTAGGTAATAAAATTGTCTCACCTTCTCTAGTGCAGTTGAACCCAACTTTATGCTACGCTCGAAGGACTCGAAGGTGATGATTAAAAAACATGAATTTAGTTTTTAAGGTATTCATTTCCAATCCATGTTCCTCATAGCCCCTCCCGAACTGGTCCACTAGATTTTGAAACCCCATTGGGGACCTGGAGATAAGCAAGGTGTCATCTGCAAAAAGTAGTGCAGGCACCACTTGCCCTGCGAGCCTGGGGGGATCACCCCTACAGTCTATTAGTTGTTCGATCAGACCTTTTATATAAAGGGTGAAGAGGGTTGGTGCAAGGACATACTCTTGCCGCACACCTCTACTCACCCTGATCCAATCCATTAACCCCCCCTTGCTCCCCCATCTAATTTGGGCATAGTTATTCATGTGGAGACTTATGAGGATTTGCAGGAGATTTTTTGGGATCCCCAATTTGATGAGGGCTGCCCAGAGTTTTTCCAGTGGGACTAAATCAAAAGCAGAGCGAAGATCTACAAACACTACATATAATGGGCCTTTCTTAATTGTCACGTGTTTCCACAGAATCAGTAGAAAGCAAAGCAACTGATCTATGGCACTTGTTTTCCCTCTAAATCCTGCCTGCAGGTGTGATAATAAGTTCCCTTCCCTTGTCCAGTCATGGATTCTCTCCAGCAATTTCAGGCATGAATCCGGGATTTCTGCCCCTTGTAGTATGGCATTAAATGGACAGTTTAAAATCACGCTCCAGATCTTAGGCTCGGAAAGGTAGAGATCCCCTGGAATTTTATCCAGGCCAGGTGGTTTTCCTCCACTGCAGAGTTGTAATTGCGTCTGTTGTTTCTTCTACGGTGAAGGTGAGAAAATCCATATCTTTCCCCAGGTTAAAAAGCTCACTGGTTGCTCCACCACTATCCTTTAGTCCTGCATACAAATTTGAAAAATGAGCTTCCCATGTCTGTGGGAGGATGTAAAGGTTTTCCTCTGTGACTAAGCTTCTTGTCCCTTTCGATATCGGGTGCCAAAATTCTTTACTGTTTTTAGTTTGGGCCGCGGCTAATAGATCTTGCCAAAACCCTAAGTGCCAGTTTCTATGTGCCTCGTGTTGTGCATTTCTGTAGGCCTTCCTTTTTATGGCTAAGGTTGTTCTCTGACCAGACTTAATCGCTGACATCAAGGATTGCCGTGCTTTTTTGCAGGTCTCATCAAACCACTCATTCATTTTATTTCTAACCAATTTCTTTCCACTATAGTTTTTATAAAAGAATGTATTAATGTTATTTAAAAGATTTTTGAATGTGTCCACCAAGGGTTGCTCCTCCAACCTTTTCTACCCAGAGTTACCCAAAAATTTGCAACTATAGTATAGATTTGTGCCAGGGTCTCAACACTGCTCTCTATTGAGGGCCATTTGACCCTCTTTTTATTACTACTGAGGACAATGCGATTGGATAAATTGGGTTTCTGGGGAGGTTGAAGGAGGCCAAGTGCTTCTATTAGTTCCAAGGAAAGAGAATTGTGGTCACTATTGTCTCTCTCTATTACCCACATGTCCACCAAGTTTGACCATAAAAGTACATCAAGCAAAAAGTAATCAATTCTGGTTTTACACTTCACCCTCTTGTATGTGTGGTTGAATCTTTGGTCAGAGGTGGAGCGACCATTTGTAGCCCTCAGCCAATGTTTATAAGTGAAAGAAGCAACTTGAAGTGCCGCTTTCACATTCTTAGCTGACTTCCCATAGCTCAGGGATGGAATGCCTAGTTCGGCATCCTCTTCATCAGTAGCATTTTTGGTTACTTCGAGGGGCTCAAAAGTTATATTAAGGTCCCCCGCCATGACTATATAGTATGGTGCCCTTTCCTTTTCAAGAACTTCATCTAGATATGCGATTGTAGGAGAATCATGGTGTTGAGAGGGGAATCTATTATAGATATTCACTAATAGAAATGACCTGTTGTTGATGGTATCTTTGATAATCAGGGCCTGTGAGTTGGGACTGTCTAGATTGAGTTATTTTTATACAAACCCCCAGATTGATTTAATCCAGATTAATAGTCCACCTACAGGGTGGCACTTTTTTGATGGTATGGCTTCTACACTATGGTTAGTGAAGCCCACCCTATGAATTGAAGCCCACCCTATGTATTGGTAAGGTATAATCCATATGACATGGCATCGCCAAAGTTTTAGCTTGATTTTCTTATTTAGTGGATCACCTGAGTAGTTCTCTTTTGTATAATCAAAGACCCCTACTCACCTATTAACAGGACAAGTCCTTGGTATTAGGGTTTACCTACTCAGCTGAGGAGGATTTTTCCCTATGTATTGGCTGTAGGTTGTTTAAGCTTGAACCTTTCATAGGATTAGCCCATAGTGGTACCCTCCCTGAATTTGACATAGTCTTATGGCTGACCCAGCTGCACTAAACATCCCTGAAAACTGCAGATATACAGTTATTCAGAAGCTGCTTCAACGTGATCTCACACTTGCAGATGGCAAGGTTACCTTCGTGGTTGAGGCTCACGAAGAATTTAGGACAGAGGTATTCTATTCATGGGCACCATTCCCAGCATCAAATGACAGATCAAGGCTGTTTCACTCTTTCACTGCAACTGACATTCCAATTAACTGTACAGCTTACAAAGCTTTAGAAACACAACTAACTTACCAAGAACAACAAAATTGGTTTGGAAGCATGTTAGAAATGGGGGTCTCTAGTTGGCAATGGTTTGCACCTTTGTCCAAGTAGGGACCCTTCCTTCTACTCAGGATAAGGGAGTTATACTCATAAAATAACCCCTGCTCACCCCCTTGGTAGCTTGGCACGAGCAGTTAGGCTTATCTCAGAGGAAGTGTGTAAAGCATTTGCACATAACCAACAGTAATACAGTGAAAACACTAGAAAAGGACACCACACCAGTTTAGAAAAATATCCAATATTTTTATATATCCAAAACAAGACCAAAACGATCAGATCCAACATACAGTACTTAAAAATACATACTTTGCAAGATATCCTTAAAGTTGCAGAAATATCTCAAAAACACAGTTCTTCCGAGTCGGTAGCTCCGTCTGGGGCTACCGCGACGCTGAAAACAACAGAGTCTAACAGTTCCAGCCGACCGCGTCGGTACAGGGCAGCTAAAGCGTGGACAGACTCGTGAACAGGACCTTTCTTGTTGTGGCTAGCGCGTTGGTGCGAGTCGGTCGGGGCAACTGCCGCAGTTGGGTTGCAAAATGGAAGCGGTGCAGGGTGCCGTGCCCCCACGATGCAGTGCAGGCAGCGGCTCGGTGACGATCATCCAGACAACATCGGTGAGACCAAGGCTTATGGTGCGAGGCGAAGCAGTGCTCAATGTGGTGCTGGCAGGTTGCAGTGCAAGCAACAGAGCCAGTTAGTGGGAGCTAATGTTGGTTGGCCCAGACTGCTGTGTGGGATGATGCGGTGTGTCTCGAAACTTATGAGCGGTGCCCCCAGCCACAATACTGTCACTGGTGTCGAAGTGAGCAGGCAGCGAAGGCGTCGGTGAGACCAGAGTGGCAAAGTGAAGTGAGGAGGTGCGTAGTGTGGTGCCCACAGGTCATGGTGCAAGCAGCGGCTCACTGGCGGTGGTCGTCGTCTTCGGTGAGACCAGAGTTGCAGTGCAAGATGCAGCGGTGCCCTCTGCAGTGCCTTCAGGACACAGAGCCAGCAACGGAGTCGGTGATGGAGTCAGTTGCTTTTCCCTTCTCTGTGGCAACTGAAACAGCTGTTCCAGAAGCGGTACCCAGAAGTTGGTTAAGTCTTTGCAGTCCCTGAGACTTCAGAACAGGAGGCAAGCTCTACTTCAAGCCCTTGGAGATACTCAGCACAAGTAAAGAAAGTTCAGTCCAGTCCTTTCACTGCCCAAGGCAGAAGCAGCAACTGCAGGCCAACCCAACAAAGCAACAACACAGCAAATGGGTAGTAATCCTCCTGGCAGCTCTTCTTCTTGGCAGGTTCCTTGATTCCAGCGAGTTCTCTGAAGTCTTTTATCTCCCTGAGACTTCAAACAGGAGGCAAGCTCTACTTCAAGCCCTTGGAGATAACTCTAACAGCAGGATGATGAAAGTACAATCCAATCCTTTCCCTGCCTAAGACAGAAGCAGCAAGCAGCAGGCCAACACAGCAGAGCATGCAGCAAGGTGGCAGTTCCTCCTGACAGCTTTTCCAGCCCTTCTTCCTGTCAGGTTCCTTAGTTCAGCAGTATTCTAAAGTTCTGTGGTCTGGGCTCAAATATTTATACTCAGTTTCTCTTTGTTTTTTTGGGCAGAGATTGTCTGTGCTCAGCCCAAACCAGTTATGCCTTCTCTGGTCCATCTTCCCGGCAGGAGGTGGAGACAGCATTGTCCAAAGCAGACGTCTTCAGGTGCAAGGGAAATCTCCTCCCACCACTCTAAATGCAGACCAGGCCTATTCATGTGCTAGTGAAAACTCCTTCCACTACTCTGAATGCAGCCCAGGTCTATTCAACCCAGCCCTGACTCATTCAGGAAAGGCAGGACACACATCAACCCCCCAGTGGCTGTCTGAGAGAATGCACATCTCCAGCCCCTGTCACTCCAAAGCCAGACAGTCAGTCCACAAACCAGCAGAGGCACACAGGATGGCTAAGCAAGAAAATACCCACTTTCTAAAAGTGGCATTTTCAAACACACAATATAAAAATCATCTTTACTAAAAGATACATTTTTCATATTCTGAGTTCAGGCATACTAAACTCCACCTTTCTATCTTGTCCCAATGGGGAGTCATATTTATAAGATGTTACAAATAAACTCCCATTCTATCCTATGGGACAGATAGCCTTTCAAAAGTGAAAAACAAAATACACTGTATTTCACTATCAGTACATGTCACACCTCAGTACATGTCCTACCTTTCACATACACTGCACCCTGCTCATGGGGCTAACTTGGGCCTACCTTAGGAGTGACTTACTTGTAAGAAAAGGGAAGATTGTCGACCTGGCAAGTGGGTGCACTTGCCAGGTCGACATGACAGTAGTAGTGATGAACTTTATTTGGTAACCAAGTACCAACAAAGTGCACATGTGCAAAACCATTACAAGAGATATATCATAAAACCATTTTAAAACATGTCACAACACAATTCATTAGTAGAAAAACAGCACTATTCAAGATTTCATTTTCTTTTGCCATTGCTTGTGTGCAAAATGGGAGGCAGAAATCAGCAGAACTGTGGGCAAATTGAGCAATAAATACATAAAAAAGAACACTTAAAAGCTATCTTCCAGCCATAGATATTGGTAAAATAAAACAGACATTAAAAAGGATTAGCCTAGTCACTAGTGGGCACTATCAGTAGTCTACTGCGTTTGTGCCATACCGCCTCTAAACATTTGCTTGTAGCAATGGCTATTACTGGAGTTGTGTCACTCCTTAGTATTCTAAGGGCCTCTATATATTTTGTTAATTTCAGGTTTTTGCATACAGGAGTAATCCATTTCCAGTGCGGGCCATGGTAGCTCGGACAGAAGAATAATATGTGTGCCTCATCTTCATCTGTCAAGCCACATGCCGGACAAATACTAGTGCTGAGGGCCTTGCACCAATGACTCGTTACTGATCTCAGGGGCAGAGTGCCAAGTCGAAAATGGATTTAAAGACTCTTGGCTAGAGGGGAGGAGATAAAATCTAAAAATTCCTCATAACGAGAAAACGGCTTAATACCTAAAAATCTGTTTGTTAGTTTGCCAATTAAATGGTTATTTAAATGACTTTCTTGGATATGGGTCCAGTAACTAGATTTTAAGAAGTTGAGGTCGGTCTTACACATTCTTTCCGGATTAATCCATAGCCTTGTCAATCCCAATTTATTAAACCAATCTGAGACAAACTTGACCCAAGGTATTGATTTGGCACCCCTTATACACAACAATTCAGCAAAGGAATCTCTGAATTCCTTCAGCTTGGGAGTGACCCATAATCAAATCCAGTAGACAAGTGGTCTAAGGGCGGCCAAATCTGCAAATTTTTTAAGCCCTAAATCATGAAACAAGGGAATTAATGATGTGCTACTTGGAACAGAGACCAGCCTTCTGGCAAATCTATTTTCTGCAGCAGTAAGTTGAGAAACATCAGTGCATCCCCAGGTCTGGGCTCCATATAGGGCTGCCCCTTGTGCTTTGCCGCGATAGACTTTCAGGGCTGGCGATACTGCCCGGGAGCTTGTTTGCCTATGCAGCCTACTGATAGCATTTGCTCTGTGCTCTAGTAGTAGTGAACTTTTCTTTAGCTTGTCATTCCACTTCATACTCCCCATTACCTTAACTCCTAAGTAATCGAAGCTCCTGACCCTCTTGAGTGCTTCTCCCCCAGCCCGTATGATTGTATTTTTAGCCGCTCCCTTACCTAATACCATATACTTGGTTTTGTTAGCATTGAGCTCCAAGCCCCTTGCCACACAAAAATCAGTAAATTTGTCGGCAAGGAGCTGGAGACCCATTGGGGACTTAGAAATGAGAAGGGAGTCATCTGAAAATAAAAGAATCGGTACCTTATTACCGTTTTGTAAAGGGGAGTCATTTCTACAGTTTTTCAAGACATCAACCACATCGTTTATGTAGAGCGTAAAGAGCGTAGGAGCAAGGACACACACCTGGCGTACACCCCGCTGTATGGGGATACGCTTAGTTAACTCTCCTGCATGCCTACATCGTACCTGGGCAAAGTTGTTGTTATGTAGCTGGGACATGAGGTGGATTAAGTTCCCTGGGACCCCCATCACATTTAAAACAGACCACAGATTTGTACGGGGATGAAATCAAATTTTTGGGGTGGGCATGGGTAATAAGGTTAAACTCACAATAGTACAAGCAAATCTGACTGTTTAAAACTTGATAGCCGTAGATTGATTGATATAATGAATCCCATATTGCCCAGGCAGATGACTTATTTTATTGTTAAAATTAATTGGAAAGGAACTAATGAACTTATGATACTGTACAATTTTTTTATTGTGATTCTATTTTACTTGTTTTTTAAGGCAATTTTTTAACTAGATTTTAGCTGTATTCCGGACCAATCATGTATATATATGTAAAACGCTTTTATGACAAAGTGTCGAATAAAGCTTTTTGGAATGGAATGGAAATCAAAGGCGGCTCTGAGATCAAAAAATGCCACATAAAGATTATACTGCTGTAGTAGAGTATATTTCCAGTATAGTGTGGTAGATCTGAAAATCTGGTCTACAGTGCTCATCTTGGAGTGGAACCCTGCTTGGAGATCTGACATTATATTATTTGTGTCTATCCAGTGATGTAATTTATCAAGGATTTGTTTAGCGAAAATCTTCTCGGCATTGTCGATTAGGCTAATTGGCCTATAATTAATGGTTCACATGCATCACCCTTCTTATATATGATGACAATCTCGGCCCCTTTCCAAGAGTCGGGTATCTCCCCCCCTTGCGCTATAGCATTGGAAAGGAGATTAAAGTAAAGTGACCAAATCTGGGGTTCCAATTTATAGAGGTCCCCTGGGATTTTATCAGGTCCTGGTGCTTTAGCTGTTTTTAGCTCAGAGATGGCATTCATGGTATCTTCTAAGCTAAAGGCGACAGC
Organism: Calotriton arnoldi; assembly: GCA_963921515.1. NCBI lineage: Eukaryota > Metazoa > Chordata > Amphibia > Caudata > Salamandridae > Calotriton > Calotriton arnoldi. Next base: position 389,268 of record CAWUFW010002308.1, on the reverse strand, counting down.
TGGACCATCAAGGTGTAAAGTATCGCAGCAGGACGAGCCCCTGGATGACATTGTAATACTATCGGAGCCCAGTGGGATGTCTTCCTTAGGCTCATAGAGATCAGAGGAATGGGACACCCACCTGTCAGCTGATATAAAATGTTGGTGGTTCTTAGTATTCTCTACTCTAGTTTGTGACACTGTGCGCCAGAATAAGCAGTTATCATTTGTTTTTACAGCACACAGCATATCCTCCCAGATTCTGTCATCCCATTGCTTTTTTGCCACTTTTATGGAGGTTTCATATGTGCGCCTTGATAGGGCTATTTGGTCCCTATCGCCTTCCAGGACAGCATACCTTAGTAGATGTTTAGCTTGCTTACAAGGGGAATCAAACCAGGTAGTTTTTTTCCCCAAAGCTGGTTTCTTGCTGGCCATGTATTTATAAAAAACCTGTTGGAGTTCTTTAAAGAATAGATTGTGTATGCTCAGAATTGGGATTTCGTGCTCATTCACACCTTCATAATTATCCAGTGAGTTGACATAAAGCCCATATATCTGTGACAACAATGTTTCATTCATCATAGTTTTGGGCCAGGAAACATAGCGCCTACAGTTAGAAAGTGCAGGATCAGGTACCTCTGAGTAGCGTGTATTCAATAGTCTTGCCAATGAATCTCCACCTAGTGAGACCACCAGGGAATTGTAGTCACTGTCAGTTCGCCTATCTACTTTCATATCATTCAAAAGTGGCCAGAGTCTCACATCCAAAATAACAAAATTGATAACAGTCGCATGATTACCTCTTCTGAAGGTAGGACCTCGATCAGGGTCGGATCTAGTGCGACCATTACATGCCCTCAACCCTCTGCCCACTACTATGGAGCCTAGCTTACGACCAGTTTCTGTAAAATTTACTCGGGGTTTCCCCGTTAGTGCTCTAATACCCCACTGCTCATCTTCATCTTCTGTGACTTCATAAATATAGGCGGATGGTTCATAAGATGTATTGAAATCGCCAGCCAGTATTACTTTTGTGTTCGAATGAAGGGAGTCCAACACATTTTCCAGGGTAGACAACATGGGGGATTCAATACTAGCCGCAGTAGATCTTACATATATGTTTAACAGGGTCAAGACAAGTCCTGATGGTAGCAAGACAGTGATCCCCATTAAGTCTAAGCATGTTATCTGCAACAATATGTATGACTTAAATACATGATTCTTGACAAGAATCAAGAGACCTCCAATTGCCCTCCCATAATGGTTGGGGGGTTTAACTTCAACACTATAACTTGTAAACCCATCAACACATTTTTTTTCAGTTGCCCAGCTCTCTTGAAATATTTCAAATATCATGCTCTCCGATGTACAGTAACCACTCGGGATCGTCCAGCTTAGAAGCAATACCTGCCAGGTTCAAGGATATTAGATTAATACCAGTTTGTATCTGATTGCCTACGAGACCCGCTGCATGCAAAGAACATAAGCTAACATCCAGAGGTATAGTAGTTATAGCACCTGGCCTACTCCCACCCTCCATGTTATCACTACCCATATTTCCAGCTGACCTACTCAGGCAAGTAGAAGCATCAGGTGAATTTCCCCCACTATTTCTATTAGGAGACACACAGTTTGTCATCCTCAACACCCCTGCTTCTCTCCTCCTGTTGTCAGCGAAATCAATGGCCTCATTAGTGGAGTCAGATATCGTGCCTAACATTTCTATACTAGGTAAAACACAATTGATCTGTGCGTGTGTTACACTCAGTCAATCAACTGCATTCAGGTTTGAAGTAGAAGCTGGGTGACTAGCTTGTGAGGTTGAGTTATCAGATTGCGTTAGGGAGCTTCTCAAAGGTCTATTAGTTGGAAGAGACAGCTTTAATCTAATTCCCATTGCATCATTTCTCATGAGGTGGCAGGTCCGAATTTCAAAATTAATAAGATTCTCAGCTAACTGGCTATCACATAAAGTAACCTGCATGCAATCGAAGGCTGGGGTGTCAGAAGGGCACCGTCTAGCACTCAGAATATCTGATCTAATTACAGAGAGGCATTTGCGCTTTACCCTAAGTCAAAATATTACTTTGTTAATTAACCGTCAGTATCTTCATAGTCTCCAGACTTAAGTTTGGGCACTCGCGTCATATAAATTGAATTGTTAAAGTCTTGATTTGATTTTCTTCAAATACAGTCAATTGGAGTTCTTAATGAGTTGTCTTGTTGGAACTGAGGAGTAGGTTTGTATAAAGCACCCCGGTGGAGAGAAAGGTTTACAATAGCACCAGCCCTTACTCTCTTGTGCAAATCATCATCCGCTACTCTTGTGGTCGTACTGTTTTTTTCTCAGATCATTTTTATTGACTTTTCAAGAAAAACAGGAACATAGATGTACAAACTAAAAATCACAGAATGGCATGAGTTGAAATACAGTTACAGATGTGATTATAAATGATAATAACAAATGAATAACTAGTAAATACATAAATAATAAATACATAATTAAATCAATGGAAAACAAAAAAGCAGAGGAATTGCAGAGAGGCAATGTATTCACATGGCATTGGACGTGCGATCAGGTTAATCGCGCACTGTTTTCGTTATTGACATTGTTGTGTAGGTTGATCGTAGGGTCGCATGATGAACATATAATTGAAGACATAAAAGTTTGCATAGGATGTGTTGCAAGGATATCATGTTAGAGCAACCATAATCATAATATAGAAGCTTAGGCATATCCATGTACAGACTTAAATGATAGAACATCAATAAACACTTAATTCTCAACAATCCTCACCTAACGTCCGCATTGTATCATGTTAAGACATAGTGAGGCTAGCGTGAGATCTGTCATGTGGAAAACAGTACCCATGTGTGGGGATATGCAAAAGGGGTTCACGAACGAGATAGCAATCCATAGGGAGGATGACTTATTTCTGTTGATTGTGGTCAGTAGGTACAATAAAATGTAAGAAATGGTTTCACACAGAGTCATTTGATTCAATGAGGATCAAACTTGAATGAAAAGGCATTGAGGGACTTCCATAGTTTCCTAAGTGAAGGACTCCAGGGTGAAGAGTGTAGGGAAGTTTTGTCTGCCCCTCTAAGAAAGGACAACCACTCTTGCCATTTTCTGAAGGAGACTTCTTTGAAGTTTTTCCACTTATTGAGTATTATTTTGCAGGCTAGTGTGAGCATTAGGTCCAACAGGTAGCGGTCAGTCTCAGACGAAAGATTTGGGTCTAAAAATCCCAGAAGGATGTAGGAGAATTCCCTGGGGGGACAATGTTGAATGTTTTGTTTATGCACTTATAAATATTATCCCAATATGTTTGTAAGATGGGACAGTGGAAGAGCATGTGAGCTAGATCACCGACATGTGCTTTGCAGTTCCAGCATGTAGGACTCTGACTGAGGTTGAGCTTGAAGATCCTTTCCGGGGTCCAATATGTTCTGTTAATTAGCATGAGTTTTGTCTGGGATAGTGCGGGAGAGATTTTGTTAGTAAAGGGAGTTTTATGTATCTTACACCATTCGAAGGGAATATTCCGAGAATTAGGTTCAGATTCCCATTTTGTTTCATTAATCAGGTGTGATTTACGTGGGTTTGCGGCTAGTAGTTTGTAGATTTTAGACACCATGTTAACTGTTTTCAGTAGTTGGGAAATTATAGGGAGCATCGACGGACTGGAAGGGAGTATTGAGCGAGACGTGAGCTGTGCTTTAAGTTTCAAAAATTTATAAAAATCCAGGGGTTCCAGGCCATATTTTGACTGAAGATCAGAAAACGGGGAGGGAAGTGTCCCTGTGTATAGATCATTGACTAGTTTTATGCCACTTTTTCACCACTTTTCCCAGTATAACATTTCTCTGTTTATCTTCAAGGCAGGGTTGTACCATAGAGAAGCTAAGTTGGATTTGTTGAATTTTACCGCTGACATTTGGTCCAGTCGTAGTAGGGCTCTTCTTGTATTCTGAATGATATATTTAGAATGGGGGATAGTGGAGGTATCCATGGTTAGGAGAGCGAGCAGGGGGATTCCCTTGATGAGAGACCTTTCTATGTCCACCCACACTGGGCTTTAGCCCGGGTCAGTTATCAGCCAGTAGGCTCCTTGCTTACAGAGGTATGCCGTTTGATAGTTCCTAAAATTTGGCAGGCCCAAGCCCCCTTTTTCTTTGGACAGTTGGAGTTTTTTCATAGAAATTCTGGGTCTCTTGCCTTGCCATAGGAACGAGTTGAAGATCTTGTCTAACTTGGAGAAGAACTCATTAGAGAGAGTCATAGGTAGCATACTGGCCATATAGTTGACTAACGGGGTGATCATAATTTTTAATGTCTCTGCTCTTCCCCACCAGGATAAAAATGTTAGCGACCAGCCGTCTAGTAGCATAGAGATTGTTTTGAGGAGGGCAGTTTCATTGACCTGTAAGGTGGTGATTAAGTCACAGGTGAAGTCTAAGCCTAGATATTTGATACTATTTGGTTGCCATGTAAGGCCTGAGTTGCCAATTATTTCTTTGCCGCCGAGATTGTTGAGCAATTTTACCTCAGTCTTATCCTTATTGAGCTTGTATCCTGACATTGCGGGAAAGTCAGCAATTGAGGACATTAGGGCAGTTATCGCAGACTCTGCGTTTTCGGAGATAACTAATACGTCGTCTGCGTAGGCCGTTATTTTTACCGTATTGTTATTAAAACGTATACCTGTGATCTCTTTTTTGTTCCGTAATTGAAAAAGGAGCGGTTCTATAGCTAAAAGGAACAAGGAAGGTGAAAGTGGGCACCCTTGTCTGGATTCCTGCTCTACTTTAAAAGAAGTGGAGAGGCCGCTACCTGCTCTTACTCTGGAGGACGGGTTAAAATATAGTGCCATTACCATACGAATAAAATTATCTCCCAGGTTAAATGTTTCGAGTGTCGCTTTGAGATAGGACCAATCTATTTTATCGAAAGCCTTTTCGGCGACTAAAGTGATTGCCACTGTTGGGGAGTCTGTTAGTTTGGCTTTCTCCAGGGCATGGCATAAAATTTGTGTGTTGTCACTAGAAAGTCTGTTTTTCAGAAATCCCACTTGTGAGGGGTGGATAAGCTTCGATATGAATTGTTGGAGGCGCTTAGCAAGTATCATGGCATAACTTTTGCAGTCTATGTTTATCAGGGATATGGGCCTATAATTTTTAGGTAGTGTTGGGTCCTTCCCATCTTTGGGTAACACCGCTATAATTGCTTCTGCAGGCGTCCCACTTATCTGTCCCGATTCACTAAATTGGTTGAACATGTTTAGAAGAGGGGGAGTCAGGACAGTAGCAAAAGTCTTGTAAAGTTTTGCATTGAACCCGTCAGGTCCAGGCGCTTTACCTAATTTGAGGGATTTTATCGTGCCCTCAATTTCTTTTGCTATTATTGGGCCATTAATTACTTCCTTGTCCTGTTCCGAAAGAGCAGGTAAATTACAATTGCTTAAGTATTCACGAGCTTTAGCGGTGCTTAGGTCATGGTTTTTACTATACAATGAACTGTAGAAGTTTTTAAAAATGTCCGCTATTTTGTCAGGATCGGAGTGGGCATCACCCTTCGGGTCTAATAGGGCCTTAATCGTATTCTTTTGCATTTTGAATTTTAAATAGGAAGCTAGGCTCTTCCCGGCTTTGTTGGATTCACAGATCCTAATACTCTTTTGCTTTGTGATCCAAATCCCAGCCCTATCACTCAATAACTTATTACACTCATATTTCTTTTTCACCAATTTGTTTAAGAGGAGGGTGTCTCTGGAGGCAATGTGTTTCCCTTCCAGTGTTGATATCTCTGTTTCTAGTTTTTGGAGTTTGCTATTGGTTTCCCTATTCATGGAGGACCTGATTTTGATGATCTCCCCCCTTAGAGTGCTCTTTAGAGCTTCCGATCTCGTGAGGTCCGAGGTGTCTCCGCTTTTATTTTCAATGAGGTAGTTCTTGATCAAACATTCAATGTTTTGCCTATTTGAGTCTACGTCTATTACCTCGTTGTTGAATCTCCATAAGGTTTGTTTCTTGGAGGGAGTCGGATCCGAAATGGATAGGCTGATACAGGAGTGATCAGAGATCACTCTTCGTTCGAGGGAGGTTTGTTCTATTCTGTTTACCGCATTACCAGAGATAAGTAGATAGTCGATGCGTGAGTATGAGTTATGGGAGATGAAAAGAAGGTGTAATCCCTACCTGTGGGATTTTGTAATCTCCAAGTGTCAATCATATCAAAACGCTTGCATAAATTGTTGAGGGCTTTATGTGATTTATTGGCACAAAAAGGACAGCGCGATTTCCTATCAAAGGCAGGGTCTAAGGGAAGGTTAAAATCACCCGCAAGTATGTGCATGGCAGTGTCTGGAATTGTTTTAATTTGTTTAGAAAGTTCTTCTCAGAAATTCGAGTTGTCTTTGTTGGGGGCGTAAATGTTTGTGACTTAAAACTCTGCGTTATGTTTCACCAGTTTTGTTGTAACCCACCTTCCCTTCGTATCTGATATGCTTGATACCAGATCTATGTTGGATTTTTTGGCTATTAAGGTGAGGACACCGTTTTTTTTACCCATGGCATCTGAGCCCGCAACGTCAATGTATGACTTATTTCTAAGTGAGTTAAATTGTTTGGAATCAATTTTGGTTTCTTGTAATAAGATGATGTCACTTCTCTGTTTATGAAGATAGTCTAAAATCTTCCTTCTTTTGACTGGGTGGTTTATGCCTTTAACATTCAGTGAGACTAACTTAATGTTTTGTTGGGCCATAGCTATCGGTAGAGACTGTGACATGAGAGTTTTGGTTTGGACATAGTGTGCATTACTCTACATAGTGGAGTCCTGAGCAGTCGGCTTCTCCAAATTTGGGTGACAACATTCCCCACTGAGAAGCCACTTGTGTGAACATGGGCTTTGAAGCAATTCCTGAGGCCTAAATAAAGAACACAGTAGAAATGATAATAATGGTGATAATAACAATCAAAAATAGAGAAAATCAAAACAAGTACATAAGGGAAAACGAACTCAAAAACCCTCTACCACCCTCCCACACCCCCAAACCCTCCCTCCCACCCCCCAAAGTAATGAACTGGCATGATGATAGGGGAAGAGAGCTCCCCTCCCATGGAGAGACCAATAAGAAGACATATTAAGTAGTCTTAAACGCCCAAGACCAACCTATGTCCAAGGGATGTACAACTGTATTAAAGTAAAGGTAAAAGTCTCTGGTAGAGATAAACTGTTTGTTCATTTGAACGTAAGAACAAGTTGAAGAAAGGAAACAAGACAATGTTACCATTCGTATAGTGCCAAGAGCCTAACTTGGGAGTGCTCTGACCCACTACGTGTAGCTTGTCGTAACTATCCACATAATGTGAAGTATACCTACGCCCGTTCAATTGACGGCTAGAGAAGATTATACCTCAATTTAGACCATGAATGTACCATCAGCGGCCGAAGATAGTGTGTGATGCGTAGTATGAAAATAGTATTAAGATCTAAGGCTGATAGTAGCCTGACAGCACGACTGTGAAGAATTGAAATTGAAGTATGATCTCGCTGTTCAAATACATACATTTGGCATATATTTGGCATACATATATTTGGCATACATTTGGCATATAGTTTGACATACAACGTCAACCGCTTGACTTAGCAAGAATGCATTAGTAGTTTGCAAATGTTCACTTAACTGAATTGCGCCAGTGAATTCTTAGGTTTACCAATGTTCACATGACAATATGGCTGTTTAGCGACATAGCAAATGATCACTTGACGGTTAGAAGATTCAATGTTCACCCGCCTAACTCAGAAAGGATCATTTAGTAGCTTTGCAAATGATCACCTAACTGAATTGCGTCAGTGGATTCCTAGGTTTACCAAAGATAACATATCAATATTAAGCCTGGGCGGTGAACTACGCTACGCTCGCAAAGCTTGCGTAGTTTCGGCAACTTCGCGATTCGCGTAGAACGCGAAGTTACCGTGCACTACGCAATTTGCGGCGTAGCGTAGCTGTTTTTCTTCTTCGCGCGCTCAATATACGTTCTCGCGCGCGCGGTAACGACCTACCGTGATTCTGCGTTCGCCGACGCAACTTCCTATCCGTTCGCGGGCGCCACGAGATTTGGAATCCGGCTGCACGATCCCGCGAGAGTGTGAGAACACGTCATTCGGACGCGCCATCTGACTTCCGGCGGCAGTGTTGGTAAGATCGCGATCCCGAACACGAAGAAACTACAATCTGGCGAAGAATATCTCTCGAGCATCATAAAACCTTCTCGAAAATGATGATTTTGCTCAAAAAAACTCCTCAGATTGTGATTTGGCTGTAGTTTTGTGTGCAAGGAGTCCTTTTTCTTTTTTACTTTTTTTCCAAGAGGAAGGAAGTGCCCCTGATTCTCAAACTTCCTGTTCCTGTCCAGCAGGCTCCTCCCAGTGCTTTGTCCATGTGCTGTTCACTTTCATTTGGATTTGGAGCTGGAAGGATCACTGTTTGTGTCTGTCTGCTGCATCATATCATTGGATTGGATTTGAGGACTTTTGGATTTGAGATTTTACAAGTAAGTTGGAGAATTGGTATACTTGTTTGTTTGATTGGGGCTTGTTTGTACCTACATTTTTTGGGGGATTGCCATCGTTTTTAAAATGTATTGTTGGGTGGCCTGGCCATGTGGTGGTGGCCATTTTGTGGGACCAGCCACTGTGCTTTTGCCATAGGCCTCCAAGCTTGCGGCCTAGTCACCAGTAGGCCCAGAGGTAGTCATCCTCATGGGTGCATAAAAACTGTTTCTGTGTTGTCTGTTGAATTGTAACATAGATTTTGGCCATGGATGGCATTGGATTGAATTGCAAAATGTGGGTTTTGGGGTGGTATTTCAGTTTTTGGGTGTGTGTTAAATAAATAGGCCTTTTCAGCCACTAGGTAACCCTGGGCATTCATCTCGCGGACTTTGGGCAACTCCGCACTGCGCGACAACGCGGACTTACACTTTTATCTTCTTCGCGCGCTCAATATACGTTTCGCGCGCGATAACGACTTTTTGTGACGATCGCGATGCCGAACACGCAGAATTTACAATCTGGCGAAGAATATCTCTCGAGCAGCATAAAACCTTCTCGAAAATGATGATTTAGTTCATTTTGCACAAAAAACTCCTCAGGTTGTCATTTAGATGTAGTTTGGTGAGCAAGGAGTCACTTTTTTTTGTTTTACAATTTTTTTCACGAGGAAGGAAGTTGTTGGGTGGCCTGGCCATGTGGTGGCGGCCATTTTGTGGGACCAGCCACTGTGCTTTTGCCATAGGCCTCCAAGCTTGCGGCCTAGTCTGCCAGTAGGCCCAGAGGTAGTCATCATGGGTGCATAAAAACTGTTTCTGTGTTGTCTCTTGTCTGTGGAAATTTGACATCATTTAGGCCATGGATGGCATTGAATTGAATTGCAAAATGTGTTTTTTTTTTGGAGGGTCTATTTCACTTTTTGGGTGTGTTAAATAAATGCCTTTTTTGCGTGTGTAATTATAATTATGTGTTGTTGTAGTGGTTGTCTAACTTTCCAAACTGTTTTTAGCCATGTGGATTTTAGTTTTTGCATTAAAGCTGTGTGTGTTTTATCAGGCATCCTTTGTCTGCCCATATATAGGCCTGCTTGAGTTCATTGTTTGCCGTGCCTTGTGCCTGTGAGTCACCATGTTGCTGGGGGCCATTTTGTGGTGGTAGTTACTAGTAGTGTGCTGTTTTTGCCACATAGGCCTGCGTGTCTTTCCATTGTTCCTCTTGTCTTACTGCTTCCAAATCCATCCCCATTGCCAGCTGCAGCTCCCTGATGCTGCATACATCCCACGTGATGCACAAATTTAGGCCAAACATGCTCCACTACATTTTAGTTTTTGTTCTTTACTATTCTTATTCTTCCAGAGTGTACACACTACACAGTAGCCAGGAAACCCCTGGCCTTGTTGTCAAAGGCTCATAAATGGCTACACTGTGTGTTGTTGTTCACTGAGTTTCTAAAATGTAATAATTGAGGCCACCACACACTAAGTTCTATATTATATTTGTTTGATTTGTGCTATCGTTTGACTGATGTTGTTCTGGCTTTTTGCTTTTAGGTGCACAAAGACTGAGGAGGAGGTGTGTCATCATTGCCCGTTGCACTGCCAGACAGACATCCTGCTGCTGTACACAACGTGACGTGTGACCACCTGACCAGACATCTCTGCAACTCAGTGCTGCTGACATCTGAAGAAGATGGGCCCAAAGAAAGCAGGTACCAGGTCCTCCAGTACCAAGAAAGTTGCTATTGAGAAGAAGGAACAGAAGAAGGAAGTGACACTTAAGTCTGGTGTGCCGCCCAATACCTTTTTGGGAAAAATAAATTACGCCTGCAGCAGCGGTGTCCGGGGGACAAGCTGGGGGCAGCACCTCCGCATCAGTGGGCCCAACCCACCAACCCAGGCCCAAGCACATGAGTGTGGAAGAGGTAGCCAGCCTAATGGTGGAAAGCAGTGATGCTGAGCCTGAGCTAAACTTATCGCTATCTCAAAGTAGTACCCAACCAATGCAGGAGGAAACACAGCAGATAAGTGGTCAACAACAACAGCCGCAACCACCGCCCGCAATAGTAGTTGTTGTTCCTCCCGAAGTAGGGGCAGTTCAGGAAATTGAGCCTCATGCAGAGGTAGAAGAAGAAGCCACTCATTCAGAAGATCCATTGTCTTCCAAATCTCCATCAAGGAAAAGGAGGGGTAGTCCATCAAGTTCTTCGCCAAGCCCCCCTTCTGATGATCTAGATGCCACTTGAAAGCCTCAAACTGAGTCTGAGAGGGAGCCACGTCCCAAGACCAAGCTAGGGAAAAGGAAGGTTCCAGAAAGCCTTACACTTATGGAGGTCGATGTAGAACAGCAGGATGATGATGATGATGATGACCCAGTCATCACGAACATCACTCCCGGCCCGAGGAGATGGAGACCAACATTATTACCCTATCCAAAATCGCTGCGAGGGATGTAGCACGCATACCTCCACAGGTAACACCAACACGACCTACAGCTTCCATATTTGCATTACGAAAGGCCCGGCAGCGACCTACATCCAGCACAACCACCACCTCAGTAGAAGTAGGTAGTGGTACAGCAGCACAGAGTCAAATTCAACACACACCCTCCAGTTTATCCGGCATTGGAAGTGGCACCTCCAGCAGGAGGGCAAAGTTAAGCTCCCCAGTTTGGGACTTCTTTACGGTTAGCGAAAAGGAGGAGAACATTGCTATATGCTCCATTTGTAATACCTCTGTTAGTCGTGGTAAGCTTGGTCCAAACTATGGTACCGGAGGCCAAATGACTCATCTGAAAAAACACCACTTGATCAGCTGGGAGGACCACCTTCGCGGCATAAAAACTGCAACCATTGGTGTTGGTGGGGATAAAGGAGTAGAAGATCCGATCACGGTGGAAGAGGAAGGACAGGGAGACATTCTCTCTGGTAGTGGTACACAAGGTGTCCCTGACCCCAGCAGTGCAGTGTTAACGTTGCCCAGAACTTCAGCAACATCTCAGTGGCACAAGAGTAAGAGTCACCCTGAGACACCAAGGAGTACCGCAATCCAAAAAAGTGCGTTGTTGAGCCTAAGAGAAAGGAAAACCATGCAGCCTACCATTATCAGCATGTTTGGGGGAGGGGCAGTACGAACGCAACCACCCAATAGCACGTTTGTACAATGCGAAGCTGGCTAAAATGTTAGCACTGCACCTTCTCCCTTTTTCTTTTGTTGAAGGGGTGGGTTTTCTGGAATTTGTGTCAACCATCTGCCCTAAATAGCATGTTCCCAGCCGCTACTATTTTGCCAGAGTTGCTGTTCCAGCACTACATCACGACGTGCTGGAATTGCTTGGAAAAGCCTTGAAGCAGAGTGCTGTTCACAGTATCCACCTGACAACAGACATGTGGACCAGTTGCCAAGCCACAGATTACATGTGCATCACTGCACACTGGATCTCTTTTGCGGGGGTTAGAGAACAGATATCTGCTGGTGTTGACGCTTCTGAGATTTTCCATGCCACTCGCAAACATGCAACTGTAGCCATGTTTGCCATGGAGAAATCTCATACTGCTGCAAACATTTTGGAAGAGTTTAACACCAAGGTCTTTGAGTGGCTGCGCCCAAGAGGGCTTAAGATTGGTTTTGTTGCCACGGACAATGGCAGTAATGTAGTTAAGGCCATGGTCGATGGTGGCTTTTTCAGGGTCCCGTGTTTGGCACACTGCATTAACATTGTTGTTCAAGACTTTTTGAAAAATGAATCCAAAGTCAGCAACTTACTGGCCACCTGCAGAAGAATATGCACACATTTCAGCCATTCTTTTAAAGCCCGGAAGCAGCTGAGGGTCATTCAACGTGAGCATAAAATGCCAGTCAAAGCGCTCATCTAGGAGGTGCCAACACGTTGGAACTCAACTTATTACATGCTTGATTCGTCTGTTTGAACTGTACATACCACTCAATGCTTATGTCATGCAAAGATTAGGGGAACCTACTGTGAGAGGCATGACCGTTGAGATGGGTCAATGGGACCTCATTAAATGCCTGACTGAGATGCTACTTCCTTTTGAGATCTTCACACGTGAAGTCAGCAGGGAGGACTGTACTATGGGCCAAGCTATCCCATTGTTGCACATGCTAGAGCAACAGCTGAAGGAGGTGTCTGAAACGTACGCAGGTGTGGATGACAAACAAGATGCATATCATTTGGCGGAGACCTTAGCCGCTCGCTTATCTGAAAATACAAGGATTCAAAATAACATTTTGTCACAAAAACATTACATTAGTGCCACAATTTTGGATCCATGGTACAAAGTATTTCTGAACAGCAAGGCAGTAATTCCATTTTCGGAAGTGGATGTTGCCAACTACAAAACTTCGATAGCTAAGGAAGCCACTATTTTCGAAAACGAACGGCTGTTAATTACAGGCCCCCCACCCCAGGCCATAACAAGTACTACAGGGCATCCAGAGTCAAGTTCTACTTCGGAGCCTGAGGGCAGTGCGTTTGCCTCCCAGCAGTCACCTACACCAACAATAACATCAACAACAGCAAGAACAGGATCATCCACAGTACAATCTGCAACTGATTGGTTTCTACGGCAGGGGTATGGTAAGTCCAGTGCTGATGCAAAGGCAAAAGAGGCCGAGCACATCGGAGCACCCCTGAACATTGAGCGGACGGTCCAGGCCTATCTGGATGACCCAACAGAGGTCTTCATGGATCGAAACCCATTGGTGTATTGGTATGGGAAAAGAAGCCAATGGACAGTGCTCAGCAGGCTGGCGATAAAGTATCTGGCTTCCCCTGTCGCAAGTGTCTCTTCTGAGCGATGTTTTCAGTGCTGCTGGTGCCATTGTAACTTCGAAAAGGACCAGTCTCTCGCCCAAAAGCGTGGAGAGGTTAACCATGATCAAAATGAATCAGCACTTTATACCACCGGATTACAAAATACGTGAATCACAGCAGGAAGAGGAGAGCGACTTGGATGACGTAAATAGTGCGTTACAGGACCTACTTCTGTCCGAACCACCAGAGTTTGAGGACGAGCTCCTCTTCCCTGACAACTAGGCTTTCAAATTGTTACTTTCTTCCTTCCTTTATGTGTCTGTGTATCTGTCTTTCTGGTTCAAAATAACTCAAATCACAACAAATCCATCACCACCGTCTTCTCTTTTATTTCCCTATTGGAGTTGCACGTCTGTGCATTTAACTGTCCACTCTTCAGAGTCCTGCTTCATCTTCCTGTCTCGCCCTAGTACATTTCCATCAAGCCAGACATTGGAGTACAAGAAATGTTGCCTTTAACAGTCCCTCCATAAGAAGTGAAACGTGACTATAGCTATCCTCCGTTTTGTTTCCGAGCCGAAACTCATCACTGTCCGAAGGCTACAGCCTCGGCAGGCATCCACAACTCTTCACTGTCAGAACTTGGGCAGGCATCCAAAAGTGAACTCATCACTGTCCGAAGGCTACAGCCTCGGCAGGCATCCAAAGCTCCTCACTGTCAGGACAGAAGGTACTTGGCAGAGAAAGACAAGACTCTTCGAAGAAACTTGCTGACATTTGTGCAAACTCAAATGACCAGCAATGAGCGCTACCCAGGCCGCGGCCCATCATCACAGTGCTGACCATGTGAAGCAACTTAAACTGTGACAAAGTAGTCCACAGATGAATAAGATGAAAACCGAAACAGCGACTAACACTCTAAATGAATGTGGACTGGAGTAATGATGAGAGCTACTGCCCCGTTAAAAAAACACACACACCTGTCAGAACTAGGCATCTGATGATCTGACAGCCAAAGAGAAGAGCAAGACAGGTAATGATGGAATGCATTGGATGCTTGCAGACTCTGAGCGATTGCTGTTGTTTGTTGTGTTGATGTTGTGCATGAAGTCGAACTCTACTCTACTAGTTAATCTACAAAGTGACTCTAAGTCAAGTGACAGTCAATGTTTCCCTTCTTGTTGTTTAATAACCAAATTGTACTCCTACTACTGCAGGTACAGTGCAGGCCAATATCTGTTGCAATTTTTTAATATGGAATATGGACTTAATCGGAGTCACTACAGACTGAGTTGGAGTTGGACAACACGTACCACACCATGATGATGACCATACTATCTTTGCACGCAGTCAGTCAGTTGGATCGGAGATGATTGAAGGACTAACTGCGTTTCATGAAGTGGCATAAGGTAAACATAAACACAACAATTCAACAAGAAAGTAAACACAGCAGACCTACATGTCCATGTAGTGGTGGAGTCGAGTGTAGTTATGACTGACAGCGGCGCATTGATTTTGTCACTTAATTTTGAAAATGCTAAGTTGCTGTATATATGCCTTGTTTGTCTGGCTCTGTCAAAAATTAAGGTAAATGGAGGTTGGATCATGGACGGGCTGGTGCTGTGGTGGGCCTGTTCTGTCCTGTTGTTGTTGTAGCTTAATGCTGTAAACAGAATATACACGATATATCCGAAGCCGCCTCAGTCTGAAAGTGTTCTCTCTTCTCTTCTTGGACTCCACCGTAATTGATGCTTTTTTTATTCATTGATTTTTCAATACCCCTTTTGTTTTTCCATCTAGACGTTACAGGCCGGCCTTTACCCTGTGCTATACTGGGAGACACAACTCACATTTACCTTACCAATCCGCATCAGGAAGGCCACCAAGATTGATGTGCGGAGCGTCCATGGAAGATAGGACCAAGAGGAAGGACGAGATTCAACTCCACAATTTGACCAGGATAATACAGTAACTTTAGTATCATTCATCATTCATCTTTTAATTAATTGGAATCCTTTTTTCTCTTCAATCATTACGACTGTGTGTTGTGTGTTGTTGTTTGTTTGCTAATTGATCCCTACAGCTATTTTTTAATTTTCTTTGCTATCTTTAAAAGTAAGCCCAGTACAACATGGAATTTGGGTCTCCTCTGAGGGCATATTACAGGCAAGGCAAATTGCATAGAATATACTGCTGCCCTGTACTGTCTAATTGTCTAGTAGGAGTTAGTAAGTACTACTCATTAACCATCAAGTTATCTTCATCATGCATGCATGTATCTCTTTTTCTCCCTTTATAGATTTTTTGGATAAGATCATGGTCGTCTGCCAAGATTGCGCTTTGATTTTGTTGTCCATGCGTACTGTTTTTCTTTCTCAAACCTTTCCCCAAACCCCCCTTCCCATCCATTCATCATGATCAAACCCTAACCCTCTTCCCCCGGGCTGTGATTTATATTGAGGTGTGATGTGACTACATAAAATGTACACCAATTGATCACACGCTTGCTGGGGCAGATGTGGTGAAAGCAACACTAATTCAATTTCAAGGCAGGGCGAGGAGCTTCTTCAGCTTGACCACCCATGCTCAGTCTATGTGCAAGCCATCACCGGCTAATAGTACATCATAATTAATTGCCAGCATTGATTGGATTCATCATCAAACTCCTATCACACAGCAGTAAAGGTTACGAATTACGATTGTGTTATGTTAAGTGACTCACTCGACACAACTACAGTTTGTAACTTCTTGTACTAGGCTGTCCCCGCCACCATTATGTTTTATTTGATTTTAGCAGTTGAAAATGCAATATTGTTTGTTTGGCAGTCTTTTTCTGTACTGTATTTTACTTCGTTCTACTACTCCTCCCACAGTCGCTCTCAGGCAAGTGACTGTCTCTTTTTATTTTTTTAGCAAATGCTACTGCCAGTGTCTACTCTACTACTACCACCACAACCATGGCATCTTCTCCATTCTCTTGGGAAACCATGCAGCCATCGCTGTGCCGAACGTAATCATCATCAATCACAGGTAAGATAAGTTTGGTGGGAGGTATAATGGACTAGGAGGAGAGACTGACAGTACTAGTAGGACAAATAACTCAGTGAGGGGTACCGCATCTATCTGTTTGTGTTACATCATCGGCAGATTATTTAAATCAAACACTGGCTGCGGCCCTGCAGCAGCAAGGAAACCATGTGACGTTAATTCGTAAAACAGTAACCCCCACAAAACATTAACATTGTATGTTTAAGTATAAATATAATTTATTACCCTAACAAAAATAAACTATCCCACACCTGACCCACCCCTCTCCCTAACCCCAACCAATGTCCAAAATGAAAAAAGTCCAAAGAATGTCCAGAAACCCCAACGCCCAATTCCCACCCACCAACAAAAGGAATAAAAAGGGGCAATGCAACAGGGTCCTATAGTTGTTATATTCGGTGGGCTTTAAGGTGTTTGTCCACCAGAATTTTCACACGCTCCTCTAGTTGCTCCTCTAGCCGTGCCACCCGGAGGAGAATCTTGCGTCGAAATGCCCTGCAGTGGCATCCAGGGTGGGGGACAGCAGTGCTGGCTGCAAGAGAATTGCGGCGGCAGGCGGCTGCCGGACCGCGGCGCCGTACCACTGGAGGTCTGGCCCGGCTGGGGCCCGGGGCATCGGACGAGGCTGCAGCTGCTGCTGCCTCTGCCTCCTCCTCCTCCACCTGAGCAACCAGCCGCCGGTACTCCTCACAGATGGCCTCCAGTTTCCGGCGCCGGGCCCTGGCTGCCAACTCCTTCCGGGATGGTTTTTCTTGGGAAGGAGTACTATCTATATCAAGAAAGAAAAAGAATATTGTTGTAACCAGTACTCTTAGCAAAACAGTAACACAAAATTAATTCAACACATAATGGCACAGTAGCACTAGCAAAAAGCACAGTACATAACATTTGTGGTAATAATCTATCTATCCTCCCACTTCCTTGGCCTCTAACATTTGTGGGAGTTTCAGGCATTAGACTAGCACTATGGACTCCAGTACACAGTACACCAGTCTTCTCCTTATCTCTAGTTTAGCGAAATGACATAACCTGGTTGTAGCCGGCATGCCAGCTCGGTCATCTATGCTTGCACCCAAGACCAATCAATCAATCAATCAATCAAGCATTTGTATAGCGCGCTACTCACCCGGAGGGTCTCAAGGCGCTTGGGGGAGGGGGGTCCGCTACTGTTCGAACAGCCAGGTCTTGAGTTGCTTCCTGAAGGAGAGGTGGTCTTGGGTAAGGCGGAGGTGGATGGGTAGGGAGTTCCACGTCTTGGCAGCCAGGTAGGAGAAGGATCTTCCTCCCGTTGTGGCTCTTCGGATGCGGGGGACGGCAGCGAGGGCGTGGTTGGTCGATCGTAGCTGGCGGGTGGGAGTGTAGAAGGTCAGACGGTCGTTGAGGTATCTGGGGCCTTGGTATCAGACAAACATACGAGTCATGACGCAGACTCACGTTTGTTTGATTTACTACTGTCTGCAGGTGGGGAAGCTCGTATTTTTCTATTACGGGTGGCACTGGCCATACTCTCTCTGTTACATGAAGGGCAATTGGTCAATTTCACTTTGACAGTGCCCTGGCTACTACAAAAAGGCAGATTATATATCTGATCCAATGATCATTGCTTTTATATGGGACGACGACATAAGGTCAGCAGCGGTCGGCGATGGGACTCGGGGAGTGCTGCTGGGCGGTGACGTGGGGAGGGGCAGGGTGGGGGTAGTAAACTATGGATTACGGCCAATTACAGGTAAGTAAACATATAAATAAATAAAACTAATTTTGTTGCGCGCACTGCATCGCATTTGGCGGTGCAGTGCGCACAATGAAATTCGCTTTATTTATTTTTATGTTTACAGTAAAGTTACCTGTATTTGGCCGCGTAATACATTGTTTACTACTACCCCCACCCTGCCCCTCCCCACATCGGCTTTGCTACTCTGGCGCGGTTTCTTTTACATTCCCTTAAAACTAAAACTGTGCATCCCGTGACAGTCTCCACCTATGCTGTCTATGATGAATACATACAGGCATCCATCCATTCTAAGTAAATGTCAATCATTCTTCTTAATCTCTCCACAAACCTTACTTTGTTTCACCAACAACAACCCATGCGTCCACTCACTCCGTTGCTTGCCTTGGCTTAGAGTTTCACCCAAACACCGCTGATGATTCTTGCTATCCACAGTATCCACCCATACTGTGTCGCCCACCCAGGCAGGCATCCATTCTTCTTTCACCTTCCACCCATCCTTCAACAACACATGCATCTGATTCCTATCAGCCACCTATCCATGCTTCCAACGTATCCTTCTCTGCCAGTCATCATATTAAATCTCGCCCGTCCTTCCTCCTTCCACCCTTCTTTCCCTTTTTGTTCAACACATCCATCAAGGTCATCTGATCTGACTTTTAGTCTCCTCCATAAAACTTTCACAGCTGAGTTGGAGTCAGATAGAAGAGGCCATTGGTTAATCAAGTCACGCTGGTAATGCTATTGTTACTGCACTGCTGTGCTAATGCTAAGTAAAGGGTGTCTTCTTCAACCGTTGTATAATGTTCACTACAACTTCATACCTAATAAGTCTCAACAACAGTACAGTGAGTGAAGTCAACAGTAACACCCTTCCAGCTATCGCAATGTCAATAAGTAATGAATATAACTTACCACCGCCCGCCACTGCTGCTGGCTCACCCCCTGTAGCTCCTGCAGGTGCCGCATCTCCTGCCCCCTCCGGAATGGTAGAATCGCCGCTGGCCCCGCCGGCACTGGTGGTCGCTACTACGCCTAGATAAAAACATGACACATTTTTAGATGCCTGTGTACACCTCCCCCTATTTATTCGTTTTCACTAGCAAGATTGAAAAAAAGTTAATACATACATATTATACATCACATTCACTAGTCCAAATCGGGTACTAGAGTAGAGCAGTAGACACTAGTAGTGTTATGGTCCCTAGGGTCATTATTTATTATACTATACTCTACTCTTTGCAAAGTTAGCCTGAGCCATGCAACCATTTTTCGCTTCATGTCTTTTTGCGCATGTTACCTCGCAGCTTGTTGTGCAGTAGACAGTAAGACGCCTTTTTGAGCCCACATGAGCACATACAGCTACTGTCTGAGCGTTGCGTACAAGAGGTCGAAAAACAAGCCACTTTGTTATGGAGTTCGGTTAGTCCGTATTGCTTAGCCATAAGTAACATGTTACACTTTTTGGGCAGGACTGAGAAATGCTTGCATTATACTATCTAACGCACACCATTTTTCTCAGGCAGAAGATTTCCTTCTACGAACCAGAGATTTGCAGAGCTTATGAATGATGCATGTAACCAGTAATTCTACGTTCTACGGTGAGGAGTCTCCCAGAATTCATACAGATCTTTTGTCTTCTCATTCATCATGCACTTGTTGTAACAATGTTTATTGTTTTAATCTTATGCATTTTGCTGTTGGAGCTGGCTGGAGTACACTGAATTTTATAGAACAACATACAGAGCTTGTTAGTTGAAAATAAACCTTTTGAACTTACACATAGACTCTGTGGTATTTGGTGTGGTGGTGGTGGTGGACTTACACGAGTGAGTGAGCGAAAGGGTGTTATCTGTTCTGGGTTGTGTAATCATTGGGTATCTTCGGGTGGGGGTTCGGGGACCTAATGAGACACTATAGCTAGTCGTTCAGGGGATTGTGGGTTCACTTCTGACTGAGGTGTGAGGAACGTCCAAGTTCCAAACTCCCATCACCAACATCCTATTTTCTTGTGCATAGTTCTGCATGGGGCTGTGCAGAATCCACACATCAGTAGTAGTATGTACTATATCCTATCAAAAATAGTCAAATATCTGGTTGGGCATTTTGTTTGTGGTAATTGTCAAAGCCTCAAGATTAAGAAGCCTAGAAGAGGACAACCGAAAGGACTGGACTCAGTGGCTAGAGCTATTGGTCAATCTGAGTTTTATTCAAAACCGTAAAATAAAGAGTGGCAATGCAAACTGGGCAAGCTTAGCGACAGACTAATAGTAGTAGTACAGACATTCATAGCAGAGGCAGTTAGAACTTAGAGGCAGGGATAACCAGAATTTAGAAACAGATAGTCAAGTCAAGATCAAAGAATCTTTTGTAAAAAATAGAATTAGGAAGTGGAACCAGAATAAATAGTTCTGAAAAAATAAGGTGCAGTAAAAGTTAGGGCAATATAATTGTTAATATTAACCACTGGAGGACTTACTGGGACCAGCAGCAGGGCCCTCGGTAGAGGAGCGGTCCTCGGGTGGTTGTCCCGCCGACTCGGACCCCGTCTTGTTGCCCTGGGTGCTGCAGATCAGTGATCATATAAGATATAATAAAGAAAGGACACAAACATTAATGATTGCTGTGAAACAAATAAATTATCTAAATAAAACGCTCAAAAAACGTTTTAGGAAACAAAAATTGCAATACAATTGACCTATCTAATCCGATCGACTACTGGCTTGCGGGATTCACGGACAGTCTACTTATTTAGGAACACTAATTCAGTGTTCCATTCTGATTGATTCAAATAAAATCCAGAACACTAACTAAGCCTAAGTACCACCTGAACTAACCCACCTATTCCAGGCGGGCCAATTGTTCATTAAGTCTGCATTTCCATTTTTTTAAGCCCTCAAAAATGCATAGATGAGAACGAGGACACATGCATAAATTGGTGCATAATGCATACACCAAATTGTTGGTTGGTTGCGTCTGATCATGTTCTGCAGCTGACTGACACTGCTAAGCCTACCACTCACTAAACAAACTACAAAAGGTTCTACTAAGGACTGGGGTAAGCAGCACTCAGTGACAGAGGATGCGTCACGCAGACCGCTCAAAAAGTATCAACTAATAGTAACTAAACCTAGTATCAATCCATCCACCACTATTTGACAGGAGGACAAAGGAAGGACTAGAGTCTCTCTAGCAATAGCATTACCTAACTGAAGTTCTCTAAAGTAAACTCTTACATAATAATAAGGACAAGCGAGCGCAAAGTTGCAAACAAGTAAGAGTAGCGCCCAGCACCTGTGTCCTACAATCACAGAAGATTTTGAAACGTAATTTACCTGCAATGTAAGCACCAGTATTCTTGTTATTTGTAAAAAATGTATACACAAATCACAATACTTATACTACTATATATATTAGCTACTCACCAAGCCCCACGACCTCGACACCTAGCAGGTCCAACAGGTCCTGCTCCCGGTCCAGGATGTCTGACCACTGGTGGGCCAGCTGGTTATGGGTACGCCGGACCCCTGAGCAGCGAAACACTGCCCGGCGCACCTTCGCCCACCCGCGGTGACGCTCCTGGGTAGGGTACCCGGAGCCTGGCCTGCCGCCTGCTGCCAAGGTCAAGGGGAGGTGGCGCTGAACAAAAAAAACAAGGGCGGCCACCTCCGCCTCACTAAAAAGCTGGCGGGCTTGCGCCGCTGCAGGGCGCAGTCTGCCGCAAGGCAGGCGGCGGCTCTTGGGCGCACGTGCCTTGCCCTTCGAGCCATTACTGCTGCTGCTGCTACCCTTCGCCATGGTTCTGGGGTGGGAGGAGGTTGCGGAAAAGAAAAGTTAGAAGGGAAAAATAAAGTTAGGGGAAGAAGTAGGAGCTTAAAGAAGAAAGTTATATAAAACAGTCGAAAAGTAAAAAAAACACAGTAAAAAGTAGAAAAAAATGCAAAATATAGACTTAGGCAGAGAGAGAGATAGATAAAAAATAAAGAAAAATTGAAAAATTGAAAAACAGTGTCAAAAACTAAGGATTGCAAAGATTGAGGGAGGATAGAAAAGCAGGCCCAGAATCATAGCATAGAGTGAAAAACAAGATGGCCGCGCCCATCGCGACCGCGTGGGTAAGTTTGCGCGATATTTCTCCCCGAGCACGCAAAAAACATCGCGAACACGTACCACGCGTTCCCGAACATGAAATGCGCATCGCAAGCACGCTATACGCGACCCGGAACAGGAAATAAGGGATCGCGAACGGGCGGGACAAGTGAAAAACAAGATGGCCGCGCCCATAGGTGACCGCATGGGTAAGTTCGCGAGATACTATCCCCCGAGCACGCAAACAGCGTCACGAACACGCACAACGTGTTCCAGAAGAAGAAAAACGCATCGCGAACGGGCGCGACAAGCAGCTACGCACGCTCGCGTAGCTACGCGTAGCTCACGTAGCGCTCCGACGTCTTCGCGTAGCTTCGCGTAGCGCGACTACGCGAACTACGCCCAGGGTTAATCAATATGGCAGTTCAGCAAAATAGCAAATGTTCACTTGGCAATCAAAGGATTCGACATTGGGATCTTATCAGAACAGTAGTGACTCAAGGACTTACAGCAGAAGAGCCAGGGGCTGAGATGACTGAGCAAGATTTCATTTAGCAGTTTTGCCAATGTTCACTTAACTGAATTGCGTCGGTGAGATCCTATGTTTACCAATGTTTACCAGTGATCACATATCAACATGGCAGTTTAGCAGAAGATTCAACGTTGGGATCTTGTCAAAATAGTGATGACATAAGAACTTGCAGCAGAAGAGCCAGGAGCTGAGATATCCATAAAAGCTTCTTCTTTCCCGTCGAGGAACTTTTTTAGTGCAAAGTGATCGGTGAAGAAGTGAGGAGTCCCCTGTACTTTGATGCAATATTTGGCTGGTCCTGCAAAGGAGAACTGGTAGCCCATGGCTTTTAATCTTGGGCGAAGCTCCAGGAAGCCTTTTCTGGTTTCAACAGTTTCTGTACTATAATCCTGCGAGATGTAGATTTTATTCTTTTTCCAGAGGATATGATTATTTTTCCACAGAAAGGCGAGGATCAGCTCCACATGCTGATATCAGAGAGGTTTGCACACTATTGGTCTCGAGATTTCTGACTCAGGATTATTCTTGCTGGAACCCTGTGTGCCCTATCAAACTCCAGGGGCTTACTGAAGGACAGGTTTGTAGCTTGAGTGAACCAGTTCTCCAGGAAAGAGATGCAAGATCCGGAAGGCTCTTCCTCCCCCTCTGGTATTCCAAATATTCATAGATTCCCCCTGCTGTTTCTGTCTTCCAGGCCTGAGAGTCGTTTAGTAAGCGAGTCCGTTGTGATGGTTAGGCGCTGGAGGGATTTACTCATTTTGATTTCTGTATCTTCCAATTGGCTAATTCTGCTTTCTGTATCTGTGATCCTTACGTTGGTGTCTCTGATGTCTTGTCGGATTGCAGCTATTTCGGTCTGCATTCTATCCATGTTTTCCTTGGTGGATTTAGCGAGTTTGTGGACATCCACAAGTTTATTTAAGATGGTTTCCATGGTGGTAGTGATGTTCTGCTTGCCTTTGGTGGGTGAGTCTGGGTTAGGCGGATCAGCCTTGACTCTTTTGAGGCTTGTCTTGTTTTATTTGTCAGCCATTTTTGTGCGAATACGGTGCTTCTTCAGGGTACCGGAAATCGTTGACACCGAGGGGGCTTGGTTACCCCTTCAGTATCCCTACAACAAGAAAGATCCTGGGTGATCCGCGATGGTTCAACTACTTCCTTAAAACCTATAATGCTTTTACCCTGTCAAGATTGACAATGAGATGGCTGCCACTTCTAGGCTTTTAATGTCATTAATGACTTTGCCCTATTGAGATTGACGGTGGTTGCCGGTGCAACATACAGAGCTGGTGGCTGACGGTGGCTGACGGTGCAACATACAGAGCGTTAGACATTAACAAACAACAGGTTTGAGCTAGGACTAGGACTTTGCTGCCACTTCTAGTGCATTAATGGCTTTGCCTTATTGAGGTTGTCGGTGCAGCACACAGAACACAAACTGTCGGTCATTTACAACAGGTTCATCCAAGGACTCTGACGTGTTGGCGTTCCAATACTCTTCTTTCATCAAGGTGTTCTGAGTAGGGGAGGCGTAACACCAAGTGTGATGGCATAGACTATAATGCCACCAGAGAGGATCCTTCTAGAGTCTTCTAGAACCTTCTATAGTGTTCTTAAAACAGGCACAGAATCGCCATTTTAAAGTCAGGCAAGGAGGTCAGGCAATCGCAGAAAGAGGCTGTGTGTGATGTAAGCGGTCTTATACAGCTTATTTCTTGCAGAGCTTTGGTACACAAGACAGGAGCAGACATGTAAGTATTCTTACAATAGATAGGTATAGCCGCTGGTGAGCAAATCTACTGGGGCATTTAGTAAGCATTGGCTGTAATAATGGCCATGCTAGAGTCAGGCGCTGCAAACATGCAGACAAGCCCTATTTTAGGAGTGGCGCTGTGGAAAAGTAGCCTAAAAGTAGCCTAATATAAACCGGATCCTGGGTCAACACATTTGCAATCGCCCTGTTCTTGCAGGCTCATCAGGGAATCATGTAGCGGGACCTCGAGGCGGCCGCCATTTTGAGGTCAGGCAGACCGAGCGCGTGGAGCTAATCGTGCTTACAAATGCACTTACTTTTCCTTTTTGTGTCAGACGCGCTCATCTCTGCTGCCTGCACATTGCCTCCATTGTCCGGTACGTGGTCCGGTTCGTGGTTGCACGGGGATGCACGACGCGCCCAGCCAGCCAGATAGATTGACGGGAGGCCAGCGCGGGTTACGCGCCACGGCCTCAGAGATGCGACATGTGTAGAGCCCGTTGAGTCCCGTAGTCGTGCAACTGGTGAGTGGATCAATGATTCGCTGATGTCGCTATGATCCCTAGGTCATCGTAGAAAATTGGCAGTGGTTATAGCCCTCAGGTCGGCGATAAACGCATAACAAATGCCCAGGAAGGCTCATCCACGGGAGGAGACGCAGGCTCAAGGCACCATCTTCTTCGCACTCCAAACCACGCCCCCCTTGTGGTCGTACTATTGACGGCTGTTTGATTATGATACCTTACAGATCATGCTGGGTAATTTGCAGAAGAAACACTTGTAAATCGAGGGATTTCTGGTGGTTTTGTAGTGCTTGAGGTGGCAGCAGAATTTTGTGTCTGATCCAATCTATTTGTGCCTACTAGCGCTTTTGAATAGATTTGGTTCACTTGGGAGTAAAAAAAGTTTGAGCTGGGTCTTTGTTACAGCAGCACAGCAAACTTCTTTGCTGTAGAAAAGAGACTTGATCCACCAGGGAAACAATCAAACTGCTAAGTTGATCCAATTTTAGTGCTAATATTGATACAGACGCATGTTCAGTAGATATCACCAGACCTGATTGGCATCCATTTCCCATTTGATCAGCATGACTGTTTTCAGGTTGCGACTGGGGTAGATTTGGCCACTCAACATCCCCTGGAGTTTGAAGGGCTGCAAATCGGTTATGGCAGGGAATGCTCGGGCGATAATGACTTCGGGAAACAGTTAAAAAGGGGTTTTAGAAGTTGGTATCGTGGAATTTTCTTTCCTAGCCTTAAGCATAGATTTGGGTGATAGAGGGATTATATACTCAACGGGTTCCGTTGTTGCACACTGGTGGTCTGAGGCAGCAGGGCTTGTTTGCCGTCTAGTGACTGCTTTCTGCAGTTTTTTAGCTTTAACATTTTTGAACATATCCGGAACCCTTGAATCATCACCCTTCCCTTTATCAGAGTCTACTGGGTTTAATAGGGATTCGACTTCTTCGATTAGTAAATCAATGTCAGCCAATGTATCAATATTAGGGCGCAAGTCAACCATTTGCTTTTTATGGCCTGGTTTCTGGGGTTTCTTAGCGCTAGTTCCAGTTCTAATTAGGTCGCCAGCTTTCCTTTTGCCCATAATGAGGGTTAACCCAGTCTGCACGCACAACAGCATAAAAACAGGATGAAAGGGGTGGGACTTACTTGTCTCAATAATAGAGGGTCCTTAGCTTCCTTCACTTCCACCAGTTCCTTCCTAGATGAGGCACTCCCAAACACAGTCCCTGGCCACACACTTTGATATGGTCTTGACTTATAATAGGAGACATATGGGGGCACAAGCAGCTAAAGATTTCGGATACCAGATGTTAGGGGGGGAGCCAGGCCCAGCCACCTTTGGTCAGTGACGGGCTAGGACGGCCCCGCACTTGGCCCGGGCACAGCCCGCACGTGTCCCGCATAGCAGCAGCACTCCGTCCGTTATATGCGCCTCCGGGCGCAAGATGGTGTGACAGCAGTGTGGGGGAGTCTGGGAAATGGAGTCCGTCAAGCTCCTGCTGCTGGCTCTCACCCCCAGTGCTATGAAGTGCGTCCCGCACAGTGGGAGCATTCCGTCCGTTATATGCGCCTCCGGGTGCAAGATGGCGTGACAGCGGTTTGGGGAGCCTGGGAAATGGAGTCTGTCAAGCTCCAGCTGCTGGCTCTCACCCCCGGTGCTATGAAGCATGTCCCGCGCAGCGGGAGCACTCCGTCCGTTATATGCGCCTCCGGGCACAAGATGGTGTGACAGCGGTGTGGGGGAGCCTGGGAAATGGAGTCCATCAAGCTCCTGCTGCTGGCTCTCACCCCCGGTTCTATGAAGCACGTCCACACTATTAGGTCTGCTCAACGGAGACAATGGGCTGTAACTGCACCGCCAGGACCCCCTCCTTTCCTCCGTGCCCATCCCTGCAGCAGAATTTCAAAAGGGGGCAGCTTTCCACACACCCTGAAAGGGTTTCTGATACAGATGTCTGTGGGGTGATTCAGAAAACAACCTGGGACTGCAGCGTTCCCTTTGCCTTGCATGGCAGTACTAAACTGCACACAGACACTGCTGTGGCAGGTCTGAGTTGCATTTACAGGTTGCTCATGTGGGTGGCACAATCAGTGCTGCAGGCCCCCTAGCAGCATTTGATTTACATACCCTGGGCACACACAGTGCACTGTACTAGGGACTTACCAGTAAATCAAATATGCCAATCATGGAATCACCAATCCATAAACATAATTTATAGGGAGCGCATATGCACTTTAGCACTGAATAGCAGTGGTAAAGTGCCCAGAGTCCTAGAAACCAACAAAAAACGGAGGCCAAAACGCAAAAAGTCTGGGGGTAAACCCGCTGAAAAAGCCAAGTCTAATAAAGCACCTTGCCACACACTATCTAAGAAGTTAAACTAGGTCCCCTTAGTAACGAGGGAGCAACATGTCCAGTCTTAGCCGGTTGCACACCACATCCAAACATAGCAAACATGACAGCATCACAATTACGTAGTTTGTATACAAGTCTGGCCAGGGTATATAGAAGTCTGGCACAATTTGTTATGTGAACAATGACAGTAAAACCTGTGAGTGCTGCTCAACCACAGTTGACTACACCGGGCATAAGCCCACAAATAATCAATTAAGTCATGGGTAAAGTTCCCATCAGACGGGAGGAAAGTTTGTCCTGGATTGCGCAAAAAACAATTAGCTCAAAGCAATGTTCCCTCATACTGGACCCCAGGAAAAGCACAGGATTCTAACAATATTTTTACCAATGGGGATGGCTCCCCCGTGGAAGACTGCACCACGTGGGGTTCAGTCTTTTCTGCAGTATATACCAGAACTCATGGTACACCCTCATTAGCTGTTTTGCCTGAAGTGCTTAAACAGATTCAGAATGAGTATGGGGCAGCTCCTGCTCAGGATTTGGAGATGAAACTGATGGGCAATTTTGCTGCAGTATCTGCCGTTATGTTAAGTAACCTTAAAGGGGAAGCAGCAGTGTTGGCTGTATGCCAGTACCTTGGGGATTTGGCTCCGATGAGTTGGAGCATGAATTACCTAAAACTTTAAAGAAACCTATGCAATAGTATGCAAAGATGATTTGGGAGCCAGACCTGGGGGTAGATTAGGATGTCATCAGGAAGGCCATCTCAGAGCTGTCCGGAGTCGGACTTTCCAACCGACTCGTACTGGGATCCGGTTCTAACAAATGACGCAGTACGATGCCCAAAACCCTTTACTTACCAAACGACTCAGTAAGTCTGAATCCGTCTTCATTTTCCAAATGAGAAGCCTCCGGAAACACAGAATGGAGTTGTCCTGTGGCTTTTCCCAGACCAAATCCGACCTGACAAGTACGATGCGTACTTCCCATGCGCCGAATCTGTCACCACAACCAACACGTCAGAGCTTCAGGAAGGGGAGTATTTCAGCTTCGATTTGCGCTCAACACGATTCCTGCGAACGTGACGGTGCAGCCATGTATCCCATTGCACACGTCATCCCCATACTCTATCACTACGAAGAATGCTACCACCCCAACCAACGCAATTGTCGCAGACGGTAAGTCTGACACCTACCACTACACAATAACGCAACTACCCTGTGAAAGACTATACAAGAGATAGTAGGGGCTCAACTACAGCCAAATTGGGGGGAGAATACTTTCAGCAATGTAGAGGCAATTTTCGGGGGGGGGCTAATACTTCCAGTAATTCTGACCCAAAGGAGGGGATGGGGGCTAATACCCCAAGAAATGTAGAGGCAAACCTGAGTTTGGGGGTCAAGACCCCCAGCACTGTTGAGGCAAACATGGGTTTGGTGGGATTAATACCTCCAACAATGTTGAGGCAAACATGGGGTTGGGGGGCTAATACCCCAAGTAATGTAGAGGCAAACCTGGGTTTGGGGGGTTAATACCCCCAGCAATGTTAAGGCAAACATGGGTTTGGGGAGCTAATGCCCCAAGCAATGTTGAGGCAAACCTGGAGTTGGGAGGTTAATACCCCCAGCAATGTTGTGGCAAACCTGGGGTTAGTGGGTTAATACCCCGAGCATTGTTGAGGCAAACCTGGGTTTGGGGGTTAATACCCCCAGCAATGTTGAGGCAAACATGGGTTTAGGGGCTAATACCCCCAGCAATGGTGAGGCAAACCTGGTGTTGGGTGTTAATACCCCCAGCAATATTGAGGCAAACATGGGTTCGGGGGGCTAATACCCCCAGCAATGTTGAGTCAAACATGGGTTTGTGGGGCTAATACCCCCAGCAATGTAGAGGCAAACATGGGTTTGGAGGGGTTAATACCCCCAGCAATGTTGTGGCAAACCTGGGGTTGGGGGCTAATACCCCCAGCAATGTTGAGGCAAACATGGGTTTGGGGGGCAAATACCCCCAGCAATGTTGAGGCAAACCTGGGGTTGGGGGGTGAATACCTCCAGCAATGTTGAGGCAAACATGGGTTTAGTGGGCTAATACCCCCAGCAATGCTGTGGAAAACCTGGGGTTGGGGGGTTAATACCCCCAGCAATATCAAGGCAAACATGGGTTTGGGGGGTAAATACACCCAGCAATGTAGAGGCAAACCTGGTGTTGAGGGGGTAAATACCCCCGGCAATGTGTACCTGAACAATGTAACTGGTGCTCATGCAAAGTGCCTCAATACCTACAGGTGGAGTACATGCTGCAGGAATTCTTAAAAAAATAACCCAGAGGTCATTTTGCAGGGAATGCATTCCAACATGGTGGAAGCAAAAGTAACTGGCAACTTTGAGGAATGGGCAGAGTGGAGATGCTAGTGCTCTAGGGACTGTTGAAAAACAAATAAAGCCTCATCATCTAGCAAATGGTCCCTTAAAAACATGTGAAATACTCAGGCGCTGATGTACAAACATGACAGACCAGCTACACACAGCAGCTCAAGGATTGTATGTGTGTGTGTGGAAGCTGTCTCAGCCTGGGCTGACACACACAACGGGGGTGCTGAAGCCCATAGAGCCCTATGGGTGTTGACTTTGATCAGAAAGTGTTCTGCATAGGCTTGGATTGGCTGTGTGTAAAATTGGACCTTGGTCGATGGTCCGGTGCACCATGGTCACCTGTGGGCCACGGTTTTGGGGCCTCTGTAAAACACACCAAGCGACTGACTTACTTCACCAGTCCCCACCAGGCTACTGGAATGTGGCACAAGTATGTTGTCCGCTCACCAGATGTGCTGTAAATTGAAGCTGGGGGACAGCCTTTGGAGCATACACACCTTGGCACACTGTCTTGCATGGCTTGACAGAAGTAGCGTCCTCTCCCCCACCTGCCCATTACTTTCAGGTCATGGCAGGTGCAGGGAGGTTGCGTTGTATGTAGGGGCCTTGCAGGGAGGCATTTGGACAGTCTAACCTAAACACCACCATCTTGATCAGCAGCAGTGTGCCTTTGTGAAACCTCCATTGACAGGTAAAAGTACAGAGGCTACAATGAAAGAGATCATCACAGAATGTATGCCAATTATTTCAGAGTGCCTGAACATCATTCTGATCCCAATACGAACATGGGTCCCTAGAATGTTGTGCATGTCCAATGAGGGAATATCATCATCAGGTAGGTACACTTAGTGTGGCAAAATGGTATTAGAAACTCACTTTTGACGGTGGAACAGGAATTGCCATAAGCACACATATGTATTTATCACAAAGTTAATGCATGAGTCCACCACAACACACACTGAAACATTGCAGGGCAACAGAACTCCAATGTACTCACAAAAGTATTACATTGTGATGCCTCTGTGTACATTAAAGCCCAGAGGATATTGGCCCAGACAACACACTATTCCACAGATCCAGCCACTCTGTACTGATTGTAGTGCCTCCCATTACAACAACCTAGAAGTGGTTCTTTCACATTTGTCTTTGAATTATTTGTAGACAAAATCCATATTGGTTTGGAAAGAAGCATGGGTCAACAACAATGTGGGATACAGTCACCAGGTGTGGACTGTGGGCGCTGCACACAACTCCCAATCTGTATGTGCACATGGTCATCTTTGTAGAAAGTCATTCACAGCAATTCTGCATCAATCCCCTCAGGCTGTAGTGTGTGCCACAAATAAATATCCCTTGTTGAATGTGCAGATTGTGTCCTGCAGAGTAGTAGGACTATGCATGAGTCTCAGGACGTAGGATCCACTAACAGTGTTGGAGGGCCTATTGCACAGCCTATTGGGTAAGATAAACTGCCAGTACTGGTGAGGATGCCAGGGGAGTGGCTCAATATGTGGCTCCCAAACACAATCGACATAGCCATCCTCAAGCCAGGGGATATGGGTACATCTTGTGAGGATGAGGGAATGTGCAGAATGAAGTCTGCTATGCCCACATTTGTCACTGAAACGCTGTCTCCAAATCTTTGAAAACATCAAGGAGACCTTCCACAAAGACATATTGCCATCACGCTCTAGGGCAGTGTTTAATGTGCAAAATGGGAGCATCCATGGACACACACAAAGGCTACCCTTGCCAAACCAGATTAGAGTTTGCAAAATATTGACAATGCAAACACTCATTGGAATTGGGTGTAATGTTCCAGTGTCACATGTGTGTTTGCATACAGTGCAATGTGTTTTCCTCAGCACAACTAGATATATAATCACAATGAGTCCAACTCCCTTGGTGTCCCCATACCTTTAACATTCAAAGTCAGTATGCCAATAATAACCATGCATGTATAGTCTACCGGGAAGTCTGGTGATGCGTTTCTGGAGTAGTCTGACACCAGGTGGCACAACAACACACATCATTGACTTCCCACTTGAGGGGGCTGTAGCCCTCTAAGCAATGTACTGTCATCCTATGTTCCAGCATCATGACATTACAATATAAGGAATCACCACCTCCATCAAAAAGCAGTAAGCAAGGGCAAGAATGAACAATCGGTGACTACAACTACCTACAAAGGATAACTCCATACAGCGGCCCACACACAACTCATACAAGGCAAGGCTAGGTGGAGGCAAATTGTCCTGTGAGGACAATATGTGTTGCATATGCCAGTGTACTCAGAGTCGCCTTTACAACAATCAGTCATGAACATTCAGTGGCAGACAGCAAGCTGGAGCAAACACATTCCACAGCTTCATATTTACTCTGGCTACTGTTTTTGCCTACTTACATACACATAATCTACACATATGTACATTTCAACATTACCTCATGGCCTGCATGATCTCCACTTGTGCGGTTATGACCCCTCTCACATCCACCTCAAAGTACATGCTCATCTCTCAAAACTATCATACACACACAAGCATGTCATAAGCACCCTCTGGTGCATCTAGACAGAAAAATATGTCTGCCCCACAAGCTCTAGCATTGTACTCAAACTCTTCCAAACTGATTAAAAAAGATCTCACACTTGCGCTGCCCTTCCTACATCCACACCTACATTCACAGAACAACTCTTCATCACTATGTACACAACACCTCTGACATACATGACATGTACACCATGTACTGTACTCATCATCTCATCAGCAGACATCAAACTTAGCATGTCAAATGGACCACTATCATCACCAGTTGCACCCTCAGTAATGTCTTGGACTGCACTCACATCACAATGTTCAGCATCACAGCCCACTCTGACATGCTCACGTAACACATCACCACATCTCACAACAAGACACTTACAGTGCTCAATGAATATGTCCTCAGCCATATGCATATAAACATACACCAAACCTACTCTGCTTAATTTCTACGGAGAGTCATTTAAAAACAAATGCATCCACAGATTCAAAATCAACATACATCAACTATACAACACCTCATATGTCACTGTTCAGCACCCTAATTTTCACAACCGGTGTATACCCTTCACATACACTTATCCACTTTGTTACAAATGACAAGTTTAACCTTGTCTCACTGTGGCCCTGTCACATCCACATAAGACTTCCATGCTCCATACCACCATTGACTTATGCACATTAACAACTATTTTCACTCATTGAAACTGATCTGTTACAGTCATCTCTCACCGTAGTGACACAGACCACAGCTCTCATCTCCTGTCAGAATCCAACATTGTCCAACTGGTCATACCCCTATCACATCTACCTATTCCTAACAAGCTTGCATACTCTGATTCACACCCTCGTATGTTGAACCACTCACAATGGATGAATCTGGATACCTCATGTCTCTTACACAAGAACTGCCTATGAACTTAACTCATACCTCACACTCTCTGACAATCACTAAATGTGTCCTGCCAACATGACATATGAATCTCCACTCCATCTCACAATTTGAAAGACTAGTCACTCTCACCTTAATCGAGCTCAGCACATGCAACATCAGCCTTGGATAACACATCTTCAGCTAATTCTCACATTCAAAGAAACACATCTTCCTCTATGTGGCAACTAAGAGCATGGAAGTGACACTGGCTCCTGTAGCATCTGCACAGTAGACGTACACACATCACTTCTGTGTACTCACTGTCCACTTGGCTTACCACATGTAGCACTGGGCAATGCCATATACATAACAGCGCTCCTAGTTCAGCTCTGTGTGACCTGTGTGACCTGGAACAGCATCAATCATAGCTTAAAAGGACCCCATTGTCAGTGATCCACAAATGACAAAATACACACAATTTATATGCTCAACTGCGACTGGTGTGTGGTTGTAAATATGAAATCTAAGCTTGGACAGACAAAAAAACCCATACACGTGATGTTCCCAAACAAAAGCAGGATGGCATGACTGACATATAAATGTGAAAGCAATGGACTATTAAGACAACACACACCTTGCCTAACATGAATCCCTGCAGAAAGTGGAGTCCTTAGAGGCAACAGGGTCTGAAGACTGTGAGAATACTGCTCACCTTACACTCACAATGGGCTCAGGAAATGTATCAGATGATTACACAGCCATGAAGGGTATTTGCCTACACTGGAATGCCACCTGTGGCAAGGTTATCATTGTCACTAGTCTACCAGATCTAAAGAAGACACAGACATGGGTCCACCACTTTCAAGTCACATACATGTATTGTATCGTTACTTTGTGTACATGGGTGTGTCCAAAGTCACTACCTTGTAGTCAAAATCCATGTGTACCCAGGTGTATCAATGAGACAGGTGTCTTTCTGTACATCACAAACATATGCAGCATGCCCCTCCTAAACTGTTGCACTTTGAAACACTTTCACTATGTTGACATATGGAAGGATTATCTGTGTGCAATTGTGATGTTAAAAAGTAAAGCTTTGTGACTTCATGTCACACTCATAGCCAAAACTGATGTGGATGATGACACCCAGCAAATGTAGACACCGAAATCTTGAATACATACTGTCAAAGGGCACATACTCCGTGGACCATATGCAATATATGCCTTACCAACATCATGTTATACTTACACTTCTAACTGTAGATGATTCACAGTTAACTAAAAAACAATTCGGGGGACACAGAGATCAGCAATTAAAAACTTGAAACAGGCTTTATTCTTCAGGAAAAGGCAGAAGCGTAAGTTAACGGAAGGCCAATGACGAGTCCATAAATGTTCATATGCCCAATGGGACCAAACAACTTGCCCATTGTTAGACTAGAAATCATTTATGCTTACGCAGTGCTCTATGCAAGTTAGCATTCACCGCGCCATTTTCTATTTGGGCGCCATTTTAGGCTGTTAGAAACTGATCCAGTTCAATTCTGAGAAATGCTCCCCTGTAAGTTTCGATTCTTCCTCTATGTTCTGTTTTAGTAATAAGCATACCGTTCATGTTAGCACATAGCTTTCTCCCTAGATAGAGGCCTTCTACCCCTTGTCTGGTGGCGGCTCCGGATGGAACGACCTTGGACTACGATACTTTGTGTAAGATAGGAGCGCTGAAACCGTTCTTTCTGTATTACACTGTTTAACTGCTCCTGCCTGGAAAATTCCACTATGGGCGTGTTCTTGCCCAGTTACAAAACGTTCATAATGTATCTTTATGCTTGTTGATTTCAGTTCCCTCTGCAGCACTCTCAGCGACTGGACAGATGGGGCTCCACTCTGAGTGTACATGAATAAATAGTTATTGGTTTGTATTCTCTACTGTCTGACCGACTGTTCATTTAGTACGAACGCTGAGAGGTGGTCGTTAGTGACCCGGGTGGCCCTTAACGGGTTACGTCCTTCAGTTGGCGCCCGAACATGGACTCCTTCGGGTGATTGATCCATCCCCTTTCCGCAGACGGGGGGACATTGTCGGGTTGGACTGACAGCTCAGGGATCCCTGCACGAAGAGTGTTGGTCACTCGCAGCTGCCCCTTCCATCCCTCCGGATGGTGCCTCGCCCAGTGGTCATCCCGACTGGAGTCCTGAATGACGAAACCCTTGGATCTGACAGTTTGGTCTGAAGAGTCGGCAGTGGAGAACTGGTTTGTTGAATTACTGATATCAGGTGAGTTTGTTTTGGTTCTTTGTGGATATGGTACTGTTTCGGTTTGCATTTGGTACAGTCTAAGGACTGTCGTGATAAAAAGTATTTGCAAATATTTTGCCATGTAAAACTAACAATTTTGTTTTTCTTTCAAAATGCCTGGCCTAAGAAAACTTTGGAATTTGTGTTGTCGTTGTTGTTCTGCAGATGCTCGATTGGAAGAAGCTCAGTCTGCGCCTCCTGAAGGCAGCCCAAATTTTGATATTTATGTGAAACATGGTCTTGGCCCTATTATGTTTAGTACACTATAGCACAAATATACGAGGGACAATGCCGAGATGCAGTGGCCTTTGACAGGCACCTTTGATGGACAAAAGATTGGGTTTTTACAGGAACAGTTATTTAAGAGACGAAGTAGGCAGTCAATGTTTGACTCCCTCAGGACTTGGCAAAAGGAGGCTAGACAGAGTTGATTAAAGATGGAGAGGGACACATGGAAAGGGAAAATGCAAACATTTGACACAGAAAGCTGTGGCATATGATAGGGAAAAACAGGAGTCAGGAATTGAATGTGAAGATAGGAGATTTCGGTTGCATATTGACAAGTCTTATTTGGCCAAAGAAGAAAATTATACTTTTGTAGAGGAGTTGTTAGATACTCGACCCCCGCCTCCTTATGCCCCGCAGAGGATATATCCCACTGCTCCTTTACAGTCACAGCTGCCTGTTTCATCTGCTGCGGCCGTTTATGTATCTACAGCTGTTACTTCGATGGCTTCGGCTACGGCACCCCCTGCTCCTTCTTTGTCTTCGCCATCTTTGCTGACTGTGACCTCTAGTACATCTACTGTTTCAACTCCTGTGTCCTCCGTTCTTTCTCCTCCGGTGCAAACGTTAACTACAATTGTACCTGCTACTTCTGTTGCTTCTCCTTCTCTGGTTTTTCATCCTCCGACAGTTTGGCCTGCTGAGACGCCAGTACGAGGGTTTGAGGACAGGGACTGGGCGAAATTCAGGGAACGGATGGGTCCGTTGGTGTGCTCTAGAGTAGGAGAAGATGAGAAGGAGGTGTTAGCAAGACAGGCTATGAAGTGGGCTAGTAATCCGGTTTATGGCGCCGAGGACATTTGGCAGGCTGTGTGTGAGTTTGAGCCCTTTTTACAGCAGCACGTTCTTCAGCATATGTCCCCTACATTGATTGACCTTTGGCGCACACACATTAAAATTGAGGCTCGAAAAGTGTAATTTGATATTAAGGACCGTGTTTATGTAGCTGATTTAGCCACAGGACAGGTGCCCACGAATATTCCTACTATAGTTTCTTACAGAGTCCGGTTGTATGAAAAGAGTCCCACTAAAATTACTCAGTTCCCTATGCGTGAGGTCCATCCAATATATCATCCAGAGATATCTGAGTTAACGGACCAGCTCGGTAACGTCACTAGACCAGCTGTAGCTGCCCGTTTTCAGGAGCAATGGATTTATACTCCATGGAAAAGAAGTGAGGTTTTAGCCCTTGAGGCTACGTTGCCTGATCCTAGGAAGAATCCTACAGCTTATTATAAAGAATTAATGGAGGCTGCCTCTTCTACTGTTATGACTCTTGCTGATATTGAAATGTTTTTTGGTCTTCTTGTTCAAGTTGATATTTGGAGACAGGTTCATACTCAAGATCATGTTGCAGAATTGGGCGGTACATGGTATGTGATTAAAGGATGGGATCAGGAGATGAAGCCAGGTGATAAACCCCGTGCAGAGATACTTGCTTTGCCTGGTCGTATTATTAAGTATATGCACACTCTTATTCCACCTAAGAAGTTAAGTTGGGATCGATTGACAGCTTGTCGATAGAAGAAGGATGAGAGTGTGTCTGATTTCTTTACTCGGTTTGAGGACACGTTCTTGGATTATAGTGGGCAGGATATGTCCACTGAGGGAGGAGTTCGATTGTTTGTAGACAGGTTTGTTACTAACCTTCTTCCTGAAATAATGACTCGTTTGCAGGTGTCTGAGAGTACTTGGTCTACGTATTCTCCCTCTGTTATTTTGAATATGGCCCAATATTATGAACATCGAGATCAGGAGGAAAAAGATAAAACTGATAAGAAGCATAAGGATCTAAAGAAGAAGCAGCAGCAAGCATTTAGGGGTAATAGTAGGGGACGAGGTGGTCCCTCTAGACAACTGCCGAATACTAGGCAGCCTTCAACTACACCTTTGGGGCAGAATCAGTGTGCGTATTGTAAGGAGGAAGGACATTGGCACAGCCAGTGTCCGGTGCTTTTACAGAAGGTTGCGTCCCCCAGAGGATGAGGTTCTGGTGATAAAGGCCGTGGGACTGACAGAAATCAGAATACTGCGACTTCTGTGGCCGATCTGACAATATTTATTTTGATGACCCAAGAGATGGACAGTATTATCATGATGATTATGACATGGATGATGTGACGGGTATGTCATATAGTTAGAACAGCCAGGGACAGAGTGAGGGACCAGTTCAGATACCTGTGGATCAGCGTGGTCCTTATGTCACAGCGGATTTGCAGGGCTCGACTAAGGAATTTTTGGTGGATACAGGTGCAACAGAGAGTTCTGTTTCTCGACACATGGTCCCTGGGGCAGCTCTGTCTGGCCACAATAATGTTTCGGTAAGTTTTTCAGGTGTATTGGTTGTAAGTCCCATATCACACCCCCTTGCATTGACTGTTGGTCTGTTTACTGTGGAATCTCCGTTTTTGTTAACATCTAATTGTGGTGAAAATTTGATGGGTTTGGATCTGTTGAAGAAATTACATGCTACTATTTATTGTTCCCCTGCCAGTGTGTATATTGCTATGGGTCGGGATGTGAGTATTAAGCAGTGTTTATCTCAGGATTCGCCCCTTCCACCTGAATTTGCTCAGATACCACCTACACTGTGGGCCACAGGTGATACAGACATGGGTTTGTTACATATACCACTGGTTTCTATTCAAGTTAAGGATAATGCTATACTACCCCTCATTCCTCAATATAAAATACTGCAGGCAGGCAAACTTGCTCTTCTTCAGATTATTCAGGATTTGATAAGAAAGGGAGTGGTTGAGGAAAAGTCTGCCAATATTTGTAATAGCCCTATTCTTCCGATTCTTAAGAGGACACCTTCGGGTTCTCCTGATGTTCTTGATGATGTTTATCGCTTTGTGATTGATTTGCGAGGTTAATAAAATTGTAGTTCCACAGTTTCCGGTGGTTCCTGATATCACTACACTCTTAACTATGATTCCATCCACTGCTAAATTCTTTCCTATTATTGATTTGAAAAATGCATTTTTTAGTATTCCTATTTACCCAGACAGTAGGTATTTGTTTGGATTTACGCTGGCCGGCAGAAGCTTTAGATCATGTTGCGCTCCTCAGGGCTATACGGAGAGTCCTAGTATTTATAGTCAAGCATTAAAAAGTCAATTGGATTCACTGTCACTTCCTCCAGGTAATGTATTGGTGCAATATGTCATTGACCTATTGATTGCTTCTGATACAGAACAGGGTTGCAAAGACAGTACGGTGCAATTGCTTTTGCATTTGGCACATTATGGTCATAAGGTTTCGCTTTCCAAATTTCAGTATTGTCGACAGGAGTTCACCTACTTAGGCCACCTACTGTCGAAGGAGGGTAGGAGATTGACCCCTGAGCGTATCAGTACCATTGTTAAAATGCCCATTCCACGAACTCAGAAAGACGTACGTGCATTTATAGGTAGTACTTCCTACTGTCGCCAGTGGATCCCAAGTTACTCGCTATTAATCAAACCTTTGCTTGCATTAACTTTGTATGTATTGCACCCTCCAATATGTCTGCCACGATAGGCCGTTCTTTGCACACACTACATTGGCCGTATACTAATCACATGACCTCCCCCAGGTCACATGACCTTCCGCGCGTCCTATAACACTTCCGGTTTGCGTGCACCACTATAGACAGCACCGAGGATCCACTCGGTTATCCCGCCGAGACCACAACTAGAAGCAAGGAGCCGAGATTTGCTCGGTAAGTACACCGCGCATTTAGGCGCGTAGCCCCATTTTCAACACCTGGGTAACCCCCACTGAATTAGCTTCCATTCGTTTACCCCTAGGACTTCTCCAACACGGAGATCGCGCACGCGGCTCCGCTCTGATTTCTGTCTACTTGACAAAGAAGGTAAGCTTTTGCACTGTTGTATGCAATGGCCGGTATATACCACACCACCACATACCTTCTAATGCGAGCCTTTCCTTGCAGGCTTCATTAATCTACTCAACATTTTACGGTCCCGGTAGCCATTGTGCTTACCACAGCTGTCTTGGGTAAGCGTCTATTTAGCGCATTGCACTTCCAGAATAACTCCCATCACTGTATTATAAGCTCCCAATTCCCTTTTTCAGGCACGCATCAGGCCCGCCAGCAGTTATTCTAATCACTTTCGCCTTGGACCCTCCGGATCGCCGGTTTTTTGGTAAGCGTTCATGTGTTCACCGCGCCTTCATATAGCCAGGGAACCCCAGGTTATCCCCCTTTTTTGACTATCCAACCCTACGCTGGGACCGTTCATTCCCCGTATTAGACTACCATGCTCATGTGATGTTTTGTGGCGCGCGCATATGTCACCAACTTCACACTTGTTTTCCGGTTCTGTCACACGCCCATCCTTGTACTCACTTGGTTCCCTCTTCACCAGAACATGCCACATGTCTTCTGGTTCTCCTCTGTTCTCTTAACCTTCCTATCCCTTACCTTCCAGAAACCCTTTTTTTGACACAGCCATTTCTCCTATATCCTACGCACACCTGACAGCACTTACGAAACAGAACTTTTTATAAGACTGTATTGTTCTGCATTTGCCCTTTTGTAATTTCGTGTTTTTACTGCTTCCCTCCCCTTCTCTCTCCAATTTTACGATGCTTTATATATGCAGGCATGTCACCGTAACGTCCTGAAGATGATCCCACTATTTATTTTAGGGATCGAAATGTCGTCGACAAAATGTACACCATATACATTGACTATAATGCAATGATGAAATTGTAATGGTGTATCCACAGTATTCTGTCTGTTGTATTCTTATCAAACTTAAATGCAGACACGTTTTCCTTGCCTTACCTCTTCTCTTAATGTTGTTAGTTTGTCTATGTTAGTAGGACGCAGGTTGTGTCCCACTTGGAATCTTTTTCCCTTACTTTGTGTTATAAATTCATTTTGTATTAAAAACCTGTCCGGCTGGACAAAGAATATAGTACTGATTTGGTCTATATTAATCTGTACCTGATTTGACTGTCTAGGGACCATTGTCTTTAGAAATAGTAACGCACCCAAGGTCCCTGACCAATTGTATATTGGGTTCCCTTGTGTTTTGTAACAGTATGTAGCGCAATCTTCCGATTGCAAGGGTCTCGCACTCTTGCCCTCTTTGTAGCAAGTGGGTACTCCCTTCGCCCTTCCTTCTCCTCCACATCCAATTTCCCTTTTTCCTCTACCCCCCAGCACTTATTGTTATTTCTTCATTAGGGCATGTCTGACCATACACCACTTTACTCTGATGACTATATCAAAAAGATTTTAGAGGGACCTTCCCTGCTCTCCGATTCCAATGAAATTCCTGGAGACCCCAGCACATCTTTAGGAGAACAG
This sequence comes from Calotriton arnoldi, assembly GCA_963921515.1. Taxonomy (NCBI): domain Eukaryota; kingdom Metazoa; phylum Chordata; class Amphibia; order Caudata; family Salamandridae; genus Calotriton; species Calotriton arnoldi. The sequence goes on along the minus strand of CAWUFW010002308.1, from coordinate 348,232 downwards.
TTCGAGAAAAACAAAAAGAAATTTGTGCGCTTGCAACTAATGATACGTATGCTGACGGAATATTTAAAAGCCAATATCATCCCAACGGGACTGCAAGTCCGCAATATCCCTGGGGTTTTTACTGACAACCCCAAGTACATCACCGGTTTTAGCTCTATCGGTACCACTTGCTCCAGACACTGGATGGTGCTTGGTATCGATATAGCCACCGAAGAACTTAAAAAACTCACAGAAGAAATTGCTGACTTGGAAAAACAGATCAAAGATAATACTCCAACGAGTGAGGGTAAAAAACTCCTAGAAGAAGTGCAGAAAACTATAGATGAGTTTCATAGGCTCGAGCAAAATAAAAAATCTAACAAAGTAAGAAAGGACATTAAAACCTTTACCCAAGAGCGGGCATACCCTTATCTGGCTAAAGACTTCTATATCAATAGGTCTTGTAATAATTCCCAAAACCAGAGACCTTGGGGCCGCTTTAACAAACGCCAGAATTTAGTGGGCTTTTCTGACACATCGGCTGAATCCTCAGATAGCTCAGACCAAGGAGAAGGCCCTAGCACCTCCAATAGGATTCCTTTTTTAGGACGTGGTCAAACAGAACCACCAAAGATGGGAAAAGTAAAACAGCAGCAGCGATGGCCCAATCCCCCGGGCGAACGGTACACACGCCGTCAGCATTACCAATGGTAACTAATACCGATGAAAACTCTTCTAGTTCCATATTGCCAATTTTCAACCTCACCACTCATCAACTATCCAACCCTGAACAGTCCTTACTCAGTAAAGGCCTGTCATTTGTGCCGACTATTCGGCCAAATTTCCTAGATTTACAAACAGAACTACTTAGGTTCTTTAGGAAAATACGGCTACATGGTTACTTTCTTCTCAATCCCAAACCCAGTAATAATTCCAACACTCCATTCAGACCCCCTTCCACCTTCTCACCTTCTTCCAATATGGTACCTGGAGAGATCTTGACTTTTGAAAAATTGGTACTAAATGATGTCACCCGTCTAGAAAGGAATCACTGCTATGTACCATGCAACATATCACTAGACAATAGAAAGGCACTCTCCACATTAAAAATTAACCCCTCCCTTGTAATAAAACCAGCTGACAAGGGAGGTGGAATTGTCCTCCAAGAGAAAGAAGAGTATAAAAATGAAATCTTAAGACAGTTGAGTAACACCGACCATTACTGCAGACTTCCCACGAATCCGACTAGGGAGATACAGAAACTCATTCTCCAAGTCACCAATGATGGCTTGGAAACTGGATTCCTCAGTAAGAAAGAACATCTATTCTTAAACGTCAAGTCACGACGAATACCTGTGATATACACTCTACCCAAAATTCATAAAAACCAAGACAAACCACCGGGCCGCCCTATAGTTTCGGGGTGCGGTTCCATTCTAGAACCCCTGGGTCAGTACATTGACCACTTTATCAAGGACTTTGTACCAGAAACAGAGTGTTACATACGTGATAGTATGGCTATGATTAATCTTATTGAGGAATATCCTTTTGACCCCACATCCAACACACTCTGTACGTTGGATGTGGAGTCACTTTACACCAATATTCCCCAAAACTGAATCCATGCTCGTTATTGAACGAGTATTGAACAGACGCCCACGCCCACATGCAGTACCAACCATTTTTATACTGAAACTCCTAGAAATCTGTCTAACCAAAAACTTCTTTCTTTTTAACGACCACTACTACGGACAAATTAGAGGTACATCTATGGGGGCAGTTTTCGCCCCAAACCTGGCTATTCTGTATATGGATGATCTTGAGACAGGCAAGATACTGTCACCCACGAACCCCTTCCACAGCGGCATTGCCCTGTGGAAGCGGTATATAGATGATATTTTTATGATCTGGCAAGACTCCAATGATACCATGGAACAATTTCTCCACTGGCTGAATAATAACTGTGGAGGTCTGACCTTTAGCCTGTCACATAACAAATCCACCATTCCTTTTCTCGACCTAAATATCCAACACAATCAGGGCCAATTGATAACAAGCTTGTTCAGAAAACCAACAGAGCGTAATACACTTCTCCGATACGACAGCCATCACCCCCGTGCTCTTAAGGACTCACTCCCCTACTCCCAATTCCTCCGGATCAGGAGGAATTGTTTCCTGAAAGAGGACTACTTCAAGGAAGCACAGATCCTCAGTAACAAACTTACCACTCGAGGTTACCCACGCAGACTAGTTCGAAATTCACTAAAAAGAGCCCGGTATTGTCCCAGAGATGTGCTCCTAGAGCCCAAGACTAAGAAAACACAGAATCGGATGGTATGTGTAACAACTTTTACACCAGTATCACATGCCATTCGAAAAAGTGTCATCAAACATTGGGAAGTACTTAACGCAGGAGTTCTTAATCTGGAACGCCCCTTGTTTGCTTTTCGCAAGGCTAAAAATATTAAAGACCATTTGGTACGTGCTGCTCTACCATCCACAGATGCTAAATGTACTTTGAATGACCTTTGGGGTTTACCTCAACTCACTGGTCATGCTAAATGTGGAGATTGCATTGTTTGCCAAACCACAATAGAGGGAAAAGAATTTGTATATGAAAAGATCAAGTTTGAACGGAAATTTTTCTCAAATTGTAACACCTGTAACATCATATACGCCATTGTATGTCTGTGTAACAAGATATATATTGGACAAACAATTCAGAAAGCACGCATACGAATCTGCCAGCATCGAAGTAGGATACGTTGTAATACCCCTAATGCACCATTGGTTGAAAATTATAATGCGACAGGACACACAGAAAATGACATGAAATGGACAATCATTAATGTAATCAAACCACCTTCCAGGGGTGGCGACATTCATCAACTACTCAACAAGGAGGAACTGAAATGGATTTTGAAAACTGGGAGTATACATATGTGCTGCTCTACCATCCACAGATGCTAAATGTACTTTGAATGACCTTTGGGGTTTACCTCAACTCACTGGTCATGCTAAATGTGGAGATTGCATTGTTTGCCAAACTACAATAGAGGGAAAAGAATTTGTATATGAAAAGATCAAGTTTGAACGGAAATTTTTCTCAAATTGTAACACCTGTAACATCATATACGCCATTGTATGTCCGTGTAACAAGATATATATTGGACAAACAATTCAGAAAGCATGCATACGAATCTGCCAGCATCGAAGTAGGATACGTTGTAATACCCCTAATGCACCATTGGTTGAACATTATAATGCGACAGGACACACAGAAAATGACATGAAATGGACAATCATTAATGTAATCAAACCACCTTCCAGGGGTGGCGACATTCATCAACTACTCAACAAGGAGGAACTGAAATGGATTTTGAAAACTGGGAGTATACATACGGGCCTGAACCGTCTCGAAGACTGGACCTCCCTGCTCTAACTTTCTCTCCGCCACAACATTTGCTCATGAGGAGCAAAATGTGTGCCTTGATTCCAAGATGTGATCTCTGAAATTAGAGAACTCTAAAGTGCATGTACATTGTGTGTAAATTATCTTTTAACGTTTTTTACTTGCACACCAACTGTCTTCTACTTTACCATGGGCATCACTAGCCCAATTACTGTATATACTGCACCGACAAAAATGCAGGCAATGCTAGACCTTTCTTGTATGAACTACATATGCCCAGACTGGTCTTGTGCCTCTACTATTTTCCACCATGATAATCTGCTCATGATGAGCATTGCATGTGTCTCTCGAAATTAGTTTGTCAAACGAAGAGAGAATTGTAACGTGCATGTCACTCATGTTCTCATTTATTTCCTTTTTGTCCTCCGGGTGAATTTCTATATTCACTGTCTTCTGGCCCACCACGGGCACTACTAGCACTTACTTTGTGTGTATTGCACCCTCCAATATGTCCGCCACGATAGGCCGTTCTTTGCACACACTAGATTGGCCGTATACTGATCACATGACCTCCCCCAGGTCACATGACCTTCCACGCGTCCTATAACACTTCCGGTTTGCGTGCACCACTATAGACAGCACCGAGGATCCACTCGGTTATCCCGCCGGGACCACAACTAGAAGCAAGGAGCCGAGATTCGCTCGGTAAGTACACCGCGCATTTAGGCGTGTAGCCTCATTTTCAACACCTGGGTAACCCCCACTGAATTAGCTTCCATTCGTTTACCCCTAGGACTTCTCCAACACGGAGATCGCGCACTCGGCTCCGCTCTGATTTCTGTCCACTTGACAAAGAAGGTAAGCTTTTGCACCGTTGTATGCAATGGTCGGTATATACCACACCACCACATACCTTCTAATACAAGCCTTTCCTTGCAGGCTTCATTAATCTACTCAACATTTTACGGTCCCGGTAGCCATTGTGCTTACCACAGCTGTCTTGGGTAAGCGTCTATTTAGCGCATTGCACTTCCAGAATAACTCCCATCACTGTATTATAAGCTCCAAAATCCCTTTTTCAGGCACGCATCAGGCCCGCCAGCAGTTATTCTAATCACTTTCGCCTTGGACCCTCCGGTTCGCCGGTTTTTTGGTAAGAGTTCATGTGTTTGCCGCGCCTTCATATAGCCAGGGAACCCCAGGTTATCCCCCCTTTTTTGACTATCCAACCCTATGCTGGGACCGTTCATTCCCCGTATTAGACTACCATGCTCATGTGACGTTTTGTGGCACGCGCATATGTCACCAACTTCGCACTTGTTTTCCGGTTCTGTCACATGGCCATCCTTGTACTCACTTGGTTCCCTCTTCACCAGAACTGTTAGCGTCGCCTCTGTGGCGCGCATTCTAGGGCCTGCCCCCACTGTGGTACGATGTGGGAAACTACATTTTCCTGTTGCTAAATGGTGGCTGCGGTGTCCTGTAAATGTACATTAAGCACTGCAATATGTTTTCTTTGTATTTTCCTTTCATTGTTCATTTTCCTTTATATGTTCTTCTTTTTCCCTGCTGGATGTAACTATAGGGGACTACATATCCCAGAACCCCCACACAGCAGTCACTTTGGGTGTGGTTGCCTATGTGTGTGGTCATATCCCAGAATCCCCACACAGCAGTCACTTTGGGTGTGGTTGCCTATGGGTGTGGTCTGCCTATAAAAGGAGCCACACCCATTGGGCATGGCTCACTATTCTGGATCCTGTGTGGAAGCAGCCTCTCTTTCTTCTGCTGACTCGTGAGTTCATTCCAATTTACTTTGAGCCTGCAGGTAAGCCTCTGTTGTTTGAAGGCAACAGAGTAACTTCATTTCCTTGTTGGGATTCGGTGCGCTTTGGAGCTCATTTGCTGCATTCAGTGTTTGGCAGTACACTATCGTGCGCTTTGGGGCTCATTTTGCAAACTACATTTTGGCAAGCATACAACAGTGCACTCTGGAGTTTATTTTGACTATTGTATGATTACACTCACACTTTTGATTGCGCGTTTTGGAATTCATTAAAACATTGTGTCGTCGAGCATTAGGTCCAGCAATTACGATTTAGAGCTCTGGCTCATTTTTGCATATTGAGTTGGTGAACATAGGGACTAGTGCTCTGGGTCCATTTGGCATAGTGTATGTGGAACTTTCGGATTAGCCCTTTGGTACTTTTGGTATGTTGATTTTTCAAGCGCTTGGGCAAGCTCGCACAGGGGCTCATTTGTGTACTGTGTCATAATTATGAGTATATGCTCTGTATATTATTGAACTTTACTGTTAGGAAGGTGTGATTGTAACACATTCCTTGGAAGTGTATTTTCTGTATAACTTGTATCACGGGCTCGTGATAAAGTAGAGACTCATTAGCAATAAGACTCCGCGTAGCAGAGTCTGGTACCTGAGAATTATTTATACTGATTGTTATTGTTTGTATGTTTCTCTGTTTGTTTTACAGGTCTCCCTCCCAGCTGTTCCCTTCCTCAAACCCTTCCCCCCACTTGGTCACTCTAACTTTCAGTGCTGTAATAGCATCCTGCATTGGAGGTACCGAGAGGTGGGCCCATAGAGCAACGTACAGACTCCGAGGAAGTGGCGCTCTGACAAGAACATGCCACATGTCTTCTGGTTCTCCTCTGTTCTCTTAACCTTCCTATCCCTTACCTTCCAGAAACCCTTTTTTTGACACGGCCATTTCTCCTATATCCTACGCACACCTGACAGCACTTACGAAACAGAACTTTTTATAAGACTGTATTGTTCTGCATTTGCCCTTTTGTAATTTCGTGTTTTTACTGCTTCCCTCCCCTTCTCTCTCCAATTTTACGATGCTTTATATATGCAGGCATGTCACCGTAATGTCCTGAAGATGATCCCACTATTTATTTTAGGGATCGAAACGTCGTCGACAAAATGTACACCATATACATTGACTATAATGCAATGATGAAATTGTAATGGTGTATCCACAGTATTCTGTCTGTTGTATTCTTATCAAACTTAAATGCAGATACGTTTTCCTTGCCTTACCTCTTCTCTTAATGTTGTTAGTTTGTCTATGTTAGTAGGACGCAGGTTGTGTCCCACTTGGAATCTTTTTCCCTTACTTTGTGTTATAAATTCATTTTGTATTAAAAACCTGTCCGGCTGGACAAAGAATATAGTACTGATTTGGTCTATATTAATCTGTACCTGATTTGACTGTCTAGGGACCATTGTCTTTAGAAATAAAAATGCATTAACAACGAGAGCAGTGCATGAGCCTTTGCCTTGGATGCCTGAATGCCAGCAGTCTTTTGAGCAATTAAAAACTGCGCTTTGTTCGGCTTCGGTGCTTAGCACACCTAATTACAGAAAAACATTTGTGCTCTATGTCCACGAGATGGCTGGCTGCGCACTTTCTGTCTTAACACAAAACTTTGGGGTAAAAAAGGCCTTGTGCTTATTTTTCTGCTGTGCTTGACCCTGTTGTTAGGGCCCTCCCGAGTTGCCTGAGAGCGGTCGCGGCTGTGGCCACTTCAATCAGGCAATTGGCTGGGCTCATACTTGATACAGACCTCACAGTTATGGTACCCCATGCTGTGGATACACTTTTGTATAAGATGAAGACACAGCACCTCACCAGTGCACGTCTTACTGGATATGAATTGACATTGTTTGCTAAACATATTACGATCAAAAGATGTGCCACTCTGAACCCAGCCACGTTACTACCCCTCCCTTCTGATAATGATGCGGTTGACAAACATGACTGTATTTTCCAGACAGAGGAAGAAACGAAAGGAGGGGTAGACCTGACTGATGTTTCCTTATCTGACCCTCAAGGAGAACTATATGTCGATGGCTGATGTTTTATATTACCAGATGGCACCACCACTGCAGCTTATGCTATGACTATGTTGCAGACAGTGGTAGAGACATCACGGGTTCCTTATCAGTCGGCTCAAGCTGCTATGCTTGCTGCCCGTATTCGAGCTTGTGAATTTACCTAAGGGCTGGTTGTCAATATTTATACTGACAGCCAGTACGCATTCGGGGTTGCGCATAATTTTTGGAGGCTTTGGGCAGAGAGAGGGTTTCTTACCTCCCATGGTACCAAGATTCAGCATGGGCACCTTATTTTGCAGCTTTTGTCTGCTTTAACGCTCCCCGAGAAATTGGCAATGATTAAGTGCAGTGCCCATAAAAAAGTCACAGATGATGTGGTTAGAGGAAATGCTTTTGCAGATCAGGTAGCTAAGGAAACGGCCCTAAGTAAGATGAAACGCATGCTTGTTGCAGGTCCAGCTAGGTGGGTTCCTGAAGTTGTCATGTTTGAAAATACCCTTGAGAGTGTAAAGGAGATACAGAGTGAAGCCACAATAGAGGAATTGGTGAAATGGCAGGAGAGTACAGCACAGTTGAATGAGGAAAGGTGTTGGATTGATAAATCGGGGCAACAGAAATGGATGCTGCCCGATGCATATGTACTTCCTGTGGTTACTATGGCACATGGTCCAGCTCATATTAGTGCAAAAGGCATTTGTAAATTGTTAGCCCCTGTGTGGCATAATGATAATATTTCTAAGACAGCTGCGCATTTGGTGAAATATTGTATGGTCTGTGTGATGCATAATCCAGGGAAGGGTACCCTTACACAACCTGGTAATTTTGCACCACCCACTTTTCCCTTTGAAGTCCTTCAAATGGACTACATCGAATTAGAGAGATGCAATAATCTTAAGTATGTTTTGGTGGTTGTATGTGCGTTCAGTAAATGGGTTGTGGCCTACCCCACTAAAGATAATACGGCCATTACGACTGCAAAGGTACTCCTCAAAGAGTTATTTCCTCGTTTCGGATTGCCCCGAGTTATTTGGAGTGACAACGGAAGTCATTTTAATGGGAACATGATTACATTGATTTGTGAAGGGTTACATATTCAGCAGAAATTTCACGCTGCTAATCACCCCCAGTCAGCTGGTCTTGTTGAGAAGTACAATGGTACTCTCAAACTGAAATTGGCAACAATTCAAGAGACAACAGGATTAAAATGGCCAGATGCTTTACCGTTAGCTCGCTTGTTAACAAGAATGACAGCCCTATTCTAGAACAGGATTGTCACCTTAGGAGGTTGTGTTTGGCGCTCAGCAAATGTCTGGGGCGTCCCACGCCCTCGTAAATATTCTGATATTGAATATCCTGTGTTGCTTGATTATCTTGTCCAGTTAACCGAAAGTTTACATTTTATTCACCCACAGGTGCGGGAGTCCCTACCTCCTATACCAGAGGGACCCGGCCACAACATTCAGCCCGGTGATTACATTCTCCTCTGGAATTTCCAGCGAAAGAAAAGTTTGGAGCCGCGCTGGAAGGGTCCTGTGCAGGTTCTGTTGGTGATGCGGACGGCTGTAAAGGTTGCTGGTCGAAATAACTGGGTGCATGCCACCAATTGCAGGAAGATTCCTTTGCCGTGACCATACGTTCAGTGGGTCAAGGAAGGTGTGGGCGACTCAGAGTGTGAACAGGTGCCTAGGTTTGTTCCCTTCAGCGATGCCCAGCTGATCTGGACCCGGACCGATAAGGACAATGATGATGTTTTGACTGAGGCTGTTCCCCCAGAGATTCGAGCTATTCAGGAGCCTTTGTTCATTGATCACACGGTGCCTGGGGCTACCAGGTACAATTTTTGCCCTAGGCTGAGGGATACTGAATCCAAGGAGAAGAAAGATTAGGGATGGACTGTATAAGATAGGTAGTACTGAGTCATAGTACCAACGGAATTAATTGAAAATTAGTGGAGGATTTTGTACTCACTTAGCTTTTATTCTCTGAACATTAGCTAGGGAGACTAGAAGTGTACAGTTCAGATATATCTTCTTTATCAGCGTGGGATAGAGTAAAAGAGCTTAGGGCAGAGCAAGCTTCACTGCCGGTGCTCAAGAGTGCCAACTTCTTGATGGACAATAGGAGCCTGTACCAGTGAGTCTCTGACGGACACTGGGAACTTGTATATTTTCTTTGCATTCCTGCCTCTTTGCAAATCCATTATGCATCCCTTCGGTAGAAAGGTTGCTGACAAAGAGCAGCCAATGGTTCTTGTTGCACAACATAATATGATGTGGACATGGAAAAACAAAATGATATGTGTTGTTCTTTTGGTTTTATTAATACTAATATTGTGTGGGGTGTCATGGGTTTTGGAAAATGATCAAAATGTACCTTCACATAGTAAGGGTAAGATTATCTCCCGGAAAAGAAACAAAAGAACAGCCCAGAGTAATGTATTTTTGGAGACACATAAGAGATTTCTTAGTGAAGGGACAGCTTGTTACCCCACTCAATCTGTTACTAGTCTGTGGACTGCATATCCATTGTCACTTGTGAACTATACTTATATTCTGCCACCCCAATTTATAGAAGTGAAAGGAGTATTTGGTTTTGGTTACCCGGGGCCATGTTTATACCATAGAAAGCCACTAGGAATGAGTTATCCAGGTTGTGATAACAATACATATTGTGACAATTTTTATATGGAAAAGCAAAATGTTACATTGGTGGGTTGGCATTACAAGGAATTGATAGTTACCCGGGAGGCTGGTTATTATCCTGCTTGTTGCCCCATCGTGAATAGTACAGACACTTCACTGTATATAAATTGTTCAGGAATAGTGCTGTATAAAAATACGATCCCTTTTGTGAATGATGGGGATCCAAGTACTTTTGGAATGAATTCCAGGTATGCAGCAGGAGATAATGATGGTCCAATCTATGCACAGGATTTTACTTTTTGTCCAATGGAACATATTCTAATGTCCACAATGGAAAGGATGATGTAGCTCTTGGAATGGTGCTGACTTTGGGTGTCCCTTGTAAATATGCTAAGCCTAATATACGATCGGTTAAAAGGACTTTAACAAAATAATTCAGTGAGGGAGTGACCGTTATAGAGGTCAATAATTATAGTAATGGGATTATGTTTGGGTATATTCTTTCCTCTATTTTCACGTTGGGTGGTCCCTCTATGGCCAGGGGTGAAAAAGCTCGAGAATATTTCGGATGCAAGCTGCAAATTTTATCTAACACCACAGTAACGGCCTTATGTGACATCACCAATCAGTTTGAAAGTATGCAAATTTATTTGGAACAGACTTGATATGCAGTTGATTTGATTCATGCTAAGAGTGGTGGTGTATGCGCGGTAGTGGGCGATCAGTGTGTGGTCGGGATCAAGAATATGGAAAAGAATATTACCAAACACATTTTAGATATTCTTGAAAATGTAAAAGGAATGGAAAGTGGGAATTGGAGTTGGTCTCTCTTTGGCAGCTGGGGCTGGATTCTTGAAAAAGTGATTTATCTGATTGTGATATTGGTGCTCTGCTGTGCTCTTATTCAGTGCCTTCCCTTCTGCTGCTCCTATTGTACCACTATTCTCACCCCTAAAAAGAAGATATCAATTCATGACACCAATGCTGCCATAATGATTCAAAAGGATATTGAGGATATGATGAACATCGATGAGGGAATTTTCGAGAATTCTTCCCTCCTTACTGTTTCACTTCCGGATGTTGATAATATGGAGTGCTCATATTTGTTTATCAATGCGATTTTTTATTACTGTTTGAAGTTTTGTTTCTTCTTCTTGCTGTTAGAAAATGTTTTAGCTCATGCTAAAAGGAGGGTCTGTTGGAATAGAAATTGTTTACGCTTACGCAGTGCTCTATGTAAGTTAGCATTCGCTGCGCCATTTTCTATTTGGGCGCCATTTTAGGCTGTTAGAAACTGATCCAGTTCAAATCTGAGAAATGCTACCCTGTAAGTTTCGATTCTTCCTCTGTGTTCTGTTTTAGTAATAAGCATACCGTTCATGTTAGCACATAGCTTTCTCCCTGGATAGAGGCCTTCTCCCCTTGTCTGGTGGCAGGCTCCGGATGGAACGACCTTGGACTACGATACTTTGTGTAAGATAGGAGTGCTGAAACCGTGCTTTCTGTATTACACTGTTTAACTGCACCTGCCTGGAAAATTCCACTGTGGGCGTGTTTTGGCCCAGTTATGAAACGTACATAATGGGGCCGATTCACAGAACTAATCAGAGATAAAATCCTAAACTTACTACTTTTGGTATTCACAGAAGGCATTTAGTAGTAGTAAAGTTAGTACTCCTAACTTTACTACTACTAAACTGAGATAAAATCCTAAACTTACTAATTTTGGTATTCACAGAAGGCATTTAGTAGTAGTAAAGTTTGGACTCCTATCTTTACTGCTACTAAATGCCTTTTGTGAATACCGAAAGTCGTAAAGTTAGGATTTTGTCTCAGTTTAGTAGTAGTAAAGTTAGGACTCCAAACTTTACTACTACTAAATGCCTTTTGTGAATACCGAATGTTGTAAAGTTAGGATTTTGTCTCAGTTTAGTAGTAGTAAAGTTAGGAGTCCTAACTTTACTACTACTAAATGCCTTCTGTGAATCCCAAAAGTAGTAAGTTTAGGATTTTATCTCAGATTAGTTCTGTGAATCGGCCCCAATGTATCTTTATGCTTGTTGATTTCAGATCCCTCTGCAGCACTCTCAGCGACTGGGCAGATGGGGCTCCGCTCTGAGTGTACATGAATAAACAGTTATTGGTTTGTATTCTCTACTGTCTGACCGACTCTTCATTTAGTCCGGAAGGCTGAGAGGTGGTCGTTAGTAACCCGGGTGGCCCTAAACGGGTTACTTCCTTTACCAAAGACTCTTGCCTGCACCAAAACTACAAGGGGTCACCTCCCCTCGGAGGGGCATCTAGGGGGCATGCCAGGTACCAAAGGGACAAAACTAGGGAGGACTGGGTTGGGTTTTGGGAGGGATGGGATCAGGAAGAGTGTGTGGGTCCACTGCAGTGGTTGGGTCAGATTGAGGGGGTGTTGGGTCCACTGCAGTGGTTGGTTCAGATTGAGGGGTGTGTAGGTCTACTGCAGTGGTTGAGTCAGATTGAGGGGGGGTGGGTCCACTGCAGTGGAACTCTCAGACTGAGGGGGGTACAGCTGTAGTGTGAGGGCTTGATGGACTGTGGGATGGGCTTGGTTTTACCATTTTTGGGATGATATAACCCTTTATGGAAGGTACTCCAAAAGGGAGGGACTCAGACTGTTTGGGAGGTTTTTTTTTGGTGTGGGAGGTACTGGTCTGGGCTGGGGAAGTACGGGTTGGTGGAGGGTTTTTTGACTTGGGAGACCGAGAGGATTTCCGGGGAGTTTTGGGCTTGTCTTTTTAGAGGGGGGGGTGGCAGGTTTATATGTCAGGGTTGAATGGCTGGGTTGCCTCTTCTTCTTGGGAGTGGGTTTGGATGGGTCAGTAGGGAAGAGGCTAAGGTCACATAGGAAGAGTTTCTGGGCAGAGGGGGGAACAGGAGAGGAAATGGTAGGGTTTGTGGAGGCAGAGGGTTCTGAGGTCTGCGGAGTGTCTGTGGATGCATGTGTGTCGTCTGGTGGTATGTCCATTATGGTGAGTGTGCTGTCTGTCTCCTGAGTGTGCTTGTATGGGGGTTTGCCCTTCTGTGTGTGTGTTTGTATGCTGCATGTGGCTTTTGAGGTGTGTGCATGTGTGTGTTTCCATGTGCTTGGGTCAGGGAGGGTAGTTGGTACTTTGGATGGGGAAGAGGTAGGAGGGGGGTGATGAGGAGGAGGGCTTGGATTTGCTACGACAGCTCATCCACAACTTTTTCACATGTGTGTAAGTATGCAATGAGAGGAGGTGACAAAGCCCCATTGTTTGTTAGTGTGTTGCTGGTGTACAAGGTGTATGTATGCATGTGAGTGTATGATAATTAACATGATCGTTTCCAATAAAAGGGTTCAATTGAGTTTGAAGTTTAACAGGTACAGTGCTAACATGAATCCTAGCTAGTGTTTACACAGACAATATTGTGTTTTTGATGAAAATGTCTGAAAATTTGGGCCAACTGATTCATGAGTTCCTGACTCTGTTCTATGTTTCTCCTTACCAGGGTACTTTGCCTTGTCGTCTGCAGACTTGAGACCTCACCAGACCCATGATGCAGTGACATAATCCAACATTGAACTGTTGTGGAATTTCCTGGCACTCACTTACTTCTGACCTGAAGGTCATCTTTTGTTCTTTTGTGCTTTTTGACATAGTGTGACGTGATCTGATTTTGTGTGAAGGCACCAGGTTGCATCTGGAGAATAAACTTGTGCTCCACATTGAGGTGTGCCTTGTCTGTTTTCACACATCCAAATATTATTTAGAAACAAAACATGTACCATGATGATCTGGTTTGCTGACAATGATTGTTGATTCTGTTTGAAAAAGTGATATTATTGTAGACAGTAGACTTAAATGGCATCAGTACCATGGACTATGGCTTGTGTGATTACCTGGTTGTGTCTATCTATCATGCTGTGACAGGTTACATTTACTCATAAGGCAGTAGTTAACATTTCTGAGGGGATTTCTCATCCAATGTTGTTGACACTCAATTCTTTGTGATTTTGTGCATCATTTCAATCTGTACATTTGGGATTCACGCTCACAACATGAGCAAGTATTTTGTTCAAAGTGATTTATTTTAGTGCATGAGGTAATGACATAAACATAAAAACCAAAGTGCAGAGAAGAGTTGGTAGTGTTTGTAGATGAATTCTCCAAAAGTAAATCCATAGTTATTTGAGTCCAAAGTCCAACTTAGACCCTCCAGCCAATGTGAACAGTTCAATGACAGTCAACAAAGTGAACGCTTGGCACACAATGGAGGATATCAGGAGCAGTTTGTCACTTCCTGGGGGTGATACATAGCCATCAGTCTCTCATGGATTCTACTTCGGACGACCCTTTTTACGTTTTTCGGGGGGCTACTCAGGTGCAGGCAGCAGTGGTGCAGGGGGCTCTCCGCCAGAGTCCACATCCCTCCCTGTGGCTTGTGCACATGTTGATGCACTGGATGTTGTGGGCACACAGGGAGGTGTGGACATGTTGTTAGCAATCTGGCGGAGGCAGGTGACAATGTCCCTGTGCACCGCAGTCGTGTCATCAATTTTGCTCATGTTCATGTCCATTTTTTAAAAGTGTGCTGCCTGCTGCTGTTGAATGGTCCTGAGGATCCCAACAACCTGGACAAAATCTCCTGTGCAACCCTCATAGGTGTTGAGGATTCTGGATAGGTGTGGGTGCTCCTCATCAGCAGCTCCAGCTGCATGATGGCCCCGGTCCCCACATCCCCTCCCACCCCCCTACCCACCGAGCAGGCCCAGTTGGTGTTGGCACAGTCAACACTGAGCCTCTTTCCTCATTGACAGGGATGTTGTTGTCCGCCAACTCTAGAGCACCCTGTGTTGCTGTGTTGTCAGTGGTGGCTACGGCTGCTATGTCCGTGAGGGTAGGGGGTCAGCTGGGTATTGTCAGCTGAGGCGGGAGTGGTCACAGATGATCCTGAGGTAGCCGCTGCTGGTGCAGTGGGGTGACCCCCACCTGAAGGGCCAGGTCATTCCTCGTCATCCAAAGATGGTTGTGAGACCTCTACGCCAGAGAGCTCCTGGTCGACCAGAGTCTGGGACTGGCTGTCCTGGTTGCTTCCAATTGTGTTCCCAGCTTGCCCTGTGGGTACATAAAAGACACAATGATTGATGTGAATATCCACTGTCCCTCAAATCATACCCATTACATAGGCTGTTTGTAGCACAAGGCCCTGTTGAGGAAAAGTTAGAGACTAGTGCCTAGTGTCATGCATCCTGCTAGTACATTTTGAAACATTGTGGGTAAGCTTAGTTCCTGTTGTGCTGTTTGTGGTGGGTGGGAAGGTGTATGTTGGACAGGGCCTGATGTGAGTTGTAGCCATTACAAATACTCCTCCTCCTACCCATCCTAGCTAACCCCTCTGAGACTATAGCTAACTGGCAGTTAGGGGAAGTATACTAGCATGGAAGCTTACACTGGTGCATGGTGTTAAACTTGAATCCAAATCCCAACATGGCCTTGTGCCCCAGACACCATGCAACAGTGTCAGCCATCTTGCTAGTGCACTTCTATTCACTGTCAGGTAGCCATAGGCCCAGATGAAGTGGTTGGTATGGGTGGGTGGAGGAGTGTTTGCCAATACTCCAACTCCAATCTAGCTCTGGCCTACACACACTCTTTCCACCCTGAGAAAAATGACCACATGGCAGTATGGTTTCATGACAGTGTTGAAAATGTATTATCAGGATGTGTGACACTTGTGCCTTGTGTCTGAGTTGGCGACAAATTTCATTAGTGCTTTGTTGACCACACACCAGTCCCCAGTGTCAGCCATTTTGCTAGTATATTTCCACTCACTGTCAGATAAGCATAGTTCAAGATGGTCTTGATGTGCAATTTTGGAATGAGTAGTGTTTGCACTGATTCCATGTCCCATAAGGGCCTGTCCTCCACACACCTTCCCAGCCGGCCCAAACAGCACACCTGGAACTGTGCCTACCTGACAGTGAGTGGCAATGTACTATCAAGATGTCTGACACTGGTGCGTGTCGTCAGAGTTGACCACAAATTCCATCATGGCCTTGTGCTCCAGACACCAGTCCCCAGTGTCAGCCATCTTGGCAGCACATTGCCACTCACTGTGAGGAAAGCAGAGTCCCAGGTAAGCTATTTGGGATGGGTAGGAAGGTGTGTGTCTGACAGAGCCTGATGGGAGTTGTAGTGACAGCAAACACTGCTTCTCCCAACCAGCACAGACATCTCAGCTGGGGCAATGGCTACATGACAGTGAATGGAAGTGTACTAACAAGATGGCTGACACTGTTGGATGGTGTTTGGGGCACAGGGTCTTGATGGCAGTTAGCTTCCAGATCAATATCAGTCACCAGTGTAAGCCACCTTGCCAGTACACTTCCCCTCACTGTGAGGTAAGCATAGGCACAGAGGAGTTAGCCGGGCTGTTTGGAAGGATGAGTATTTGCAATGGCTACAATTCCCATCAGGCCTTGTTCCCCACACACCTTCCCACCCAGCGCCAAAAGCCTACCTGTAACTTAGCTTCCCTGACAGTGAGTGGGAATGTACTTGCAAGATGTCTGTCACTGATGACCGGTGCCTATTTCTCCACAACTACCAGCAGGGCGTAGTTGTCCAGACACCCGTCCACAATGTCAGCCATTTTGTAAGTACATTTCCACTCTCTATGAGGTAAGCATGCTTCCTGGGGGTCAGTTTGTACTGGGTGGGAGGAGGAGTTTTTGCACTGACTTCAAATCCCATCATGCCCTGTCCTCCACACACCTTGCCAGGCATCCCAAACAGCACACTTGGAACTATGCAGTCCTGAGAGTTAATGGAAATGTACGGGCAAGATGGCTGCCACTGGGGCCTGGTGTTTGTGGCACAGGGTCATGAGGGTATTTGCCTTCAAGTTCAACACCATGCAGCAGTGTCAGCCATCTTGCAAGTACACTTCCCTACACTGTCAGGTAGCCATAGGCACATATGAGCTATTTGGGATATGTAATGAGGAGGAGTGTTTACTGTCTCAGCAACTCCCATCAGGCATGGGCCCCCACACACACATTCCCACACAGCTCATACAGCACACCAGAGAGAGTAATGTCCTGACAATGAGGGGTAGTGTACTCTCAAGATTTCTGACTGGGTGCCTGTTGTCTGAGTTGTCCACAACTCCCATCATGGCCTTGTGCTTCAAACCGCAGTCCCCAGTGTCAGCCATCTTGCCAGTACTTTTCCACTCACTGTGAGGAAAGCATAGTTCCAGGTGGGCTTGTTGGGCTATGTGGGAGGAGGAGTGTTTGCTGTGACTACAACTCCCATCAGGCCAGTGCCCACACCCATCTTCCCAGTCATCCCAAAGAGACTACCTGTGATTCAGCTTTCCTGAGAGTGAGTGAAAATGTGCTGGCAAGATGTCTGACACTGGTGCCTAGTGTCTCAGTTGACAACAACTCCCATCAAGGCCTTGTGCTCCAGACGCCAGTCCCCGGTGTCAGCCATCTTGCCAGTACTTTTCCACTCACTGTGAGGAAAGCATTGTTCCAGGTGGGATTGTTGGGCTATGTGAGAGAAGGAGTGTTTGATGTGACTACAACTCCCATCAGGCCTGTGCCCACACCCCCCTTCCCAGACATCCCAACCAGCCAACTGTGACTCAGCTTTCCTGAGAGTGAGTGAAAATGTGTTGGCAAGATGTCTGACACAGGTGCCTGGTGTCTGAGTTGACCACAACTCCCATCAAGGCCTTGCACTCTAGACACCAGTCCCCAGTGTCAGCCATCTTGTCAGTACTTTTCCACTCACTGTGAGGAAAGCATAATTCCAGGTGGGTTTGTTGGGCTATGTGGGAGGAGAAGTGCTTACTGTGACTACAACTCCCATCAGGCCTGTGCCCACACCCACCTTCCCAGACATCCCAACCAGCCAACTGTGACTCAGCTTTCCTGAGAGCGAGTGAAATTGTGCTGGCAAGATGTCTGTCACTGGTGCCTGGTGTCTGAGTTGACCACAACTCCCATCAAGGCCTTGATCTCCAGACACCAGTCCCCAGTGTCAGCCATCTTGCCTATACTTTTCCACTCACTGTGATGAAAGCATAGTTCCGGTTGGGCTTGTTGGGCTAAGTGGGAGGAGGAGTGTATGCTGTGACTACAACTCCCATCAGGCCTGTGCCCACACCCACCTTCCTAGACATCCCAACCAGCCTACCTGTGACTCAGCTTTCTTGGGAGTGAGTGAAATGTACTGGCAAGATGGCTGACACTGGTGACTTGTGTTTAGAGCACAAAGCCTTGCTGTAAGTTTGTAAGGAGTATGTACATGGTAAGAGTATTATGCATTTTCAATTTCATTGCAGGTATGTTGTTTGTCAATATGACATACACATCACAGGCTCATTGACTCTACTTTTTTCATGTTTAACAGTGGAGTAGGTACTTACCAGACTCTGGTGCTCCTGGTAGTCCATAGACGCTCTCTGGTGGAAGGATGGCACGCACCTTCTCCTTGCAGAAAATGAAGTGCGCGGGTGGTGCAGGAGGGCCACCGCCAGTCTGCTGGCTCTGGGCGTGTTCCCTGGCCAGCTGTTTCTTGACCCTCCTTCGCACATCATAGTACCTGTTCTAGATATCATTCATTGTGTGCAGGCAAGGTGCTTCAGCGTTCACCTTGTTGACTATACAGTACCACATCTTATTTCTATGGGACAGGAGGGTCTGTTGTACTTGGTTCCTAAATAACTGTGGCTCTACTCTGACTATTTCATCTACAAGCACTTCCAATTCCTTCTCTGTGGACCTTTGCTGCTTCCTTGGGGCCATGGTGGGGGTGAGTGTGAATGTGAAGGTGAGGGTGAGTGTGAATATGAAAAAGAGTGTGTGTTTGTGAGGATTTGTTTGACAAAAAAAGTCTGTGCAAGTTGTGTTGTGGGTAAAGTGTGAGTGCATGAGGCAGAGAGCTGGGGATGTGTGGCACATCCTGTGACCTCTCAGCAGTTGTGTTGGAGCAAAGGATCATGGTCATGTGTTTGGCCCTTTTTATAGGTGGATTGGATGGTGTGGCTAATATTTACATTTTTTCTTTGAATTTGGCGCTGCCAAGGATTGTTTGTACAGTTTTTGACAATTTCCACTTGTCATTTGTAACACAAACAGACACAGTTCAGTAACCACGTTGGATGCATCTATCCGTGGGGTAAACCAAGTCTGATTCCTAACAGGAATACTATTCCTCAGCGTTTGCGAACGAGTCGGTCGCATCCTGCTTGTTTCCGGACGATCCGGTCGGACAGATTGCATTCCGAACGACTCGTTGGGATTTAACATGCATTGCATTGTAATCTGTCATTCGAGCAGCTTGCGGTCGAGTCGTTTGGAAAGCATTCCGGAACCGATTCGGTATGAATGCTTTCCAGGCGAGGTCGTAATCGGGCCTCTAGTAAACCACAAATTAAGAGAAATTCTGAAAAGGACAACTCTAAGCAAGTGCCCGATTCTTCATAGAAAAAGTGGGATAATAAGAAAAATTAAGAAAAGACTAAGGGGTCGATTCCGATCCCGGTCGGAGGCGCACCTAACACCATTCGCCCGGGAAAAAACCCAGGCGAATGCGTGTTTCCCGACCGATTCGTACATACGTCCGAACGAGCAAGTACGATGCGCATAACTGCCCAGATCCTGACCCAGTCGTACTCACCCAATCCAGGTCCTGTTCTCCGACCGAGCCGGATCCGGAAACGCAGAATCGAGTCGCACGGAAGCCAAAATGCAGCCCCGTCCGGCCGGACTAGTACGATGCGCACTCCGTACGCCCCGAACCCGTCGCTATGCACGGCACATCAAAGCATCCGGGAGAGGCGCACATAAGCTCCGATTCGTGCCACAAGACGATCCACGGCTACGAGACGAACACGCCAGCCACGAGGACGAGTCGAAGCAACGAGAAAGACGAACGAGACGAACCAACCATGAATCCCATCGCGCAGATCCTACCAATACTCTACATCTATTACCGGAACTGGTACGGACGCATACGGCGCCGACGCTAAGTCAGACACCCACCACACAAACAAACCACACGTACCCGACATATAACACACACACATAGGGATGCAGAAATTACTTACACCAGCAACAACAGCACCATAGGGGTGGGATGGCTATCACCAATGCCACATACACACATAGGGGCCTGGATGCCAACCACTAACACCACCCCTACCCATGGGGTGCTGGATGCCTACCACCACTACCACCCCTACCCATGGGGGCTGGATGCCTACCACTACTACCACCCCTACCCATGGGGGCTGGATGCCCACCACTACCACCCCTACTAATGGGGGGCTGGATGCCTACCACTACTACCACCTCTACCCATGGGGGCTGGTTGCCTACCACTACTACCACCCCTACCCATGGGGGGCTGGATGTCCACCACTACCACCCCTACTAATGGGGGGCTGGATGCCTACCACTACCACCCCTACTAATGGGGGGCTGCATGCCTACCACTACTACCACCTCTACCCATGGGGGGCTGGATGCCTACCACTACTACCACCCCTACCCATGGGGGGCTGGATGCCTACCACTACTACCACCCCTACCCATGGGGGGCTGGATGCCCACCACTACCATCCCTACTAATGGGGGGTTGGATGCCTACCACTACCACCCCTACTAATGGGGGGATGGATGCCTACCACTACTACCACCTCTACCCATTGGGGCTGGATGCCTACCACTACTACCACCCCTACCCATGGGGGCTGGATGCCTACCACTACTACCACCCCTACCCATGGGGGCTGGATGCCCACCACTACCACCCCTACTAATGGGGGCTGGATGCCTACCACTACTACCACCTCTACCCATGGGGGCTGGATGCCTACCACTACTACCACCCCTACCCATGGGGGGCTGGATGCCTACCACTACTACCACCCCTACTAATGGGGGGCTGGATACCTGTCACTACTACCACCCCTACCCATGTGGGGCTGGATGCCTACCACTACTACCACCCCTACCCATGGGGGGCTGGATGCCCACCACTACCACCCATACCTATGGGGGGCTGGATGCCTACCACTACTACCACCCCTACCCATGGGGGGCTGGATGCCTACTACTACTACCACCCCTACCCATGGTGGGCTGGATGCCCACCACTACCACCCCTACTAATGGGGGGCTGGATGCCTACCACCCCTACTAATGGGGGGCTGGATGCCTACCACTACTACCACCCCTACCCATGGGGGCTGGATGCCTACCACTACTACCACCCCTACCCATGGGGGCTGGATGCCTACCACTACTACCACCCCTACTAATGGGGGCTGGATACCTGTCACTACTACCACCCCTACCCATGGGGGGCTGGATGCCTACCACTAATACCACCCCTACCCATGGGGGCTGGATGCCCACCACTACCACCCCTACTAATGGGGGCTGGATGCCTACCACTACTACCACCTCTACCCATGGGGGTCTGGATGCCTACCACTACTACCACCCCTACCCATGGGGGCTGGATGCCTACCACTACTACCACCCCTACTAATGGGGGCTGGATACCTGTCACTACTACCACCCCTACCCATGTGGGGCTGGATGCCTACCACTACTACCACCCCTACCCATGGAGGGCTGGATACCTGTCACTACTACCACCCCTACCCATGGGGGGCTGGATGCCTACCACTACTACCACCCCTACCCATGGGGGGCTGGTTGCCCACCCCTACCACCCCTACTAATGGGGGGCTGGATGCCTACCACTACCACCCCTACTAATGGGGGGCTGGATGCCTACCACTACTACCACCCCTACCCATGGGGGGCTGGATGCCTACCACTACTACCACCCCTACCCATGGGGGCTGGATGCCTACCACTACTACCACCCCTACTAATGGGGGGCTGGATACCTGTCACTACTACCACCCCTACCCATGGGGGCTGGATGCTCTACCACTACTACCACCCCTACCCATGGGGGGCTGGATGCCTACCACTACTACCACCACTACCCATGGGGGCTGGATGCCTACCACTACTACCACCCCTACCCATGGGGGCTGGATGCCCACCACTACCACCCCTACTAATGGGGGCTGGATGCCTACCACTACTACCACCTCTACCCATGGGGGCTGGATGCCTACCACTACTACCACCCCTACCCATGGGGGCTGGATGCCTACCACTACTACCACCCCTACTAATGGGGGGCTGGATACCTGTCACTACTACCACCCCTACCCATGTGGGGCTGGATGCCTACCACTACTACCACCCCTACCCATGGAGGCTGGATACCTGTCACTACTACCACCCCTACCCATGGGGGGCTGGATGCCTACCACTACTATCACCCCTACCCATGGGGGGCTGGATGCCTACCACTACTACCACCCCTACCCATGGGGGGCTGGATGCCTACCACTACTACCACCCCTACTAATGGGGGGCTGGATACCTGTCACTACTACCACCCCTACCCATGGGGGGCTGGATGCCTACCACTAATACCACCCCTACCCATGGGGGGCTGGATGCCCACCACTACCACCCCTACTAATGGGGGGCTGGATGCCTACCACTACTACCACCTCTACCCATGGGGGTCTGGATGCCTACCACTACTACCACCCCTACCCATGGGGGGCTGGATGCCTACCACTACTACCACCCCTACTAATGGGGGCTGGATACCTGTCACTACTACCACCCCTACCCATGTGGGGCTGGATGCCTACCACTACTACCACCCCTACCCATGGAGGGCTGGATACCTGTCACTACTACCACCCCTACCCATGGGGGCTGGATGCCTACCACTACTACCACCCCTACCCATGGGGGCTGGTTGCCCACCCCTACCACCCCTACTAATGGGGGCTGGATGCCTACCACTACCACCCCTACTAATGGGGGCTGGATGCTCACCACTACTACCACCCCTACCCATGGGGGGCTGGATGCCTACCACTACTACCACCCCTACCCATGGGGGCTGGATGCCTACCACTAATACCACCCCTACCCATGGGGGGCTGGATGCCCACCACTACCACCCCTACTAATGGGGGGCTGGATGCCTACCACTACTACCACCTCTACCCATGGGGGTCTGGATGCCTACCACTACTACCACCCCTACCCATGGGGGCTGGATGCCTACCACTACTACCACCCCTACTAATGGGGGCTGGATACCTGTCACTACTACCACCCCTACCCATGTGGGGCTGGATGCCTACCACTACTACCACCCCTACCCATGGAGGGCTGGATACCTGTCACTACTACCACCCCTACCCATGGGGGCTGGATGCCTACCACTACTACCACCCCTACCCATGGGGGCTGGTTGCCCACCCCTACCACCCCTACTAATGGGGGCTGGATGCCTACCACTACCACCCCTACTAATGGGGGCTGGATGCCTACCACTACTACCACCCCTACCCATGGGGGCTGGATGCCTACCACTACTACCACCCCTACCCATGGGGGCTGGATGCTCTACCACTACTACCACCCCTACTAATGGGGGGCTGGATACCTGTCACTACTACCACCCCTACCCATGGGGGCTGGATGCCTACCACTACTACCACCCCTACCCATGGGGGGCTGGATGCCTACCACTACTACCACCCCTACCCATGGGGGGCTGGATGCCTACCACTACTACCACCCCTACCCATGGGGGCTGGATGCCCACCACTACCACCCCTACTAATGGGGGCTGGATGCCTACCACTACTACCACCTCTACCCATGGGGGCTGGATGCCTCACCACTACTACCACCCCTACCCATGGGGGCTGGATGCCTACCACTACTACCACCCCTACTAATGGGGGCTGGATACCTGTCACTACTACCACCCCTACCCATGTGGGGCTGGATGCCTACCACTACTACCACCCCTACCCATGGAGGCTGGATACCTGTCACTACTACCACCCCTACCCATGGGGGGCTGGATGCCTACCACTACTATCACCCCTACCCATGGGGGGCTGGATGCCCACCACTACCACCCCTACTAATGGGGGGCTGGATGCCTACCACTACCACCCCTACTAATGGGGGGCTGGATGCCTACCACTACTACCACCCCTACCCATGGGGGGCTGGATGCCTACCACTACTACCACCCCTACCCATGGGGTCTGGATGCCTACCACCAACACCACCCCCACTCATAGGATGGGTAATGCATGACACAACCAGCACACTCCAACATAAGGAATGCAAGAAAAAGACATCCCCCCAACACCATGACAAGCGTGTGTAGACTGTGTCAAATGCCTACAACACTGAACATGACTTTGAACATACAATGTGACCCCCTATCACATGTGTCACACATAAATGTGTGTGGCCTCCACAATGCAAGCAGACCATGACCACTGTGGCAATGGGGTCCAACCCCCATCATCACAGTGACCAAAAGGTAAGTGTGGGGTCCATAGCTGGGGCACATTTTGAACATTGTGGAAATGGGGTCTAAGCCCCCATCATCACAGTGAGCAAAAGGTAAGTGTGGGGTCCATAGCTGAAGCACATTTTGAACATTGTGGCAATGGGGTCTAAGCCCCCATCATCACAGTGACCAAAAGGTAAGTGTGGGGTCCATAGCTGAAGCACATTTTGAACATTGTGGCAATGGGGTCTAACCCCCCAGCATCACAGTGACCAAAAGGTAAGTGTGGGGTCCATAGCTGGGGCACATTTTGAACATTGTGGCAATGGGGTCTAAACCCCCATCATCACAGTGACCAAAATGTAAGTGTGGGGTCCATAGCTGAAGCACATTTTGAACATTGTGGCAATGGGGTCTAAACCCCCATCATCACAGTGACCAAAATGTAAGTGTGGGGTCCATAGCTGAAGCACATTTTGAACATTGTGGCAATGGGGTCTAAACCCCCATCATCACAGTGACTATAAGGTAAGTGTGGCCATGGAAAAAGCTGCAACTGCCAAACAGCATGGCTGAATCCTGGTCACAGAACAACAAACACATCAGTGGCAAAGTAGTGTTCGTGTCCCATAGCAACATATATTGGTTGAGGCAAACAGTGCAGTGCAAATAAGACATACCTCTGGCCATGTGCAGACAAACATCACCCATGGGGGATGACACTGTCAACATTCATCAATAACACAATGACAGAAGTGACCATCATAATGCAGAACACATATCTTCTCCAATGGGCACACAAATGTAGACATCCTGTGGAGACTGTAGATGTGAGGTGAACAGATACCATACCATGGCAGCAATGGGACACACAAACCATGATCATCGTGCTGACTGATGACCTAGGAGTCTCAGGGACAGCAGGTGAAACCCACCAAACAACATACAGCCAATGGCACACTAAAGATATGCCAATGCAGTGGTGCAGATGCACAAACACAAACAGTCAGCCCCACACTGCACATCAAACACAACAGGTGAGGGGGTGCCAGTGTCCCCAGGCAACCACACAACACATGATGAGGCCTGAATACCAATTACACAGATGCGCATACAGTGCCACACAAAAGTAACTCATGGATCCAAATCCCCTATGTGGGCAATCAGGCATTGTTAGATGAGAGGGAGCACAAATCACACATGTCACACAAGCATGTAGGAACAGCAGCTAACACAGCAAGACACATACACACCACAGCACTACTCCCAGGGTCCCCACAATGTGGTGACACTAGCCTGCATGATAATCCCACTGTGATGACAAAGCTAGATGTCGTTCACACTGTGAACCACAGTCATGTGTCCTGAGCAACAAACTACCATCACACCTACACAAGCACAAATCAATCAGCACGGCCAGTCAGCCAAGGCCAACATGGAGGCAGGGGTCTAGCCGGGCAACAACTCTCATCTGCACACACTCAACACCACACACCTCGACCTCCAACAATGTGCAGCAGTGAAGCTCACATGGACTGGTGACATTGCACATGCACCCATGACAATCCCAGGGGTGGTGGTGGGAACTAAGGTGCAGAAACCCATCACACATGGCCAGTCAACAAGACTCCTGAATGTCTGACACACTGCACAGTACGCTGTACATGGACATGACGGCAATACCACACCAACCAATGGGATCCCGGCCACAGTCCCACACCAATGAAGAAGCCAAGGTCACCCACAAAGAACACACATAGACAACTACCAATATTGCAGCCCTGACCCTGAGGAGTGCCAGCAGTCACACACACAACGTGTCACAATCACTGAAAGCTAACACAAACTGGAAATTACATGACGGGTGTAAACAACAAGTGCCAAGGGGAATCCTGACTGTGTCCCATCTGCGTTTGCCCACAAACTCAGCCCTGACAGCAAACACACCTATGGGTGACACCCTGATGACCAGTAATGTGCCATGCACCCACATCACAGAGAACCCAGGGAGAAGACTTTGGGGGAACATAGGTCAACTCAGCAAGCATCACAATCAGGAACATCACTAGGGATCCCAGCATGCCCAGCAAAATGGAAGTGAACACACACAGACATGCTCACACAACACACACCTTGGGCTCAGGCAATGTCACAGGATTACACACTGCCATGAGGGGACTCCACTCCTGTGTGAGGAAAGCTGTGCCATACGTTGCCTCAGTAGGGCTCCATCATGTCAGCAGAACACTTGGTCACACAGTCAACAATTAGCACTAAATGAAGGCTCCCGTCATATCAGCCTGGTCATGGGAGTGTCACCGAAATCATCAGCACAGATCCAACACACATGTATAGCAAGTTGCACTGATAACACAGATGAGTCCTTCCCCATCGATGCCCAAACTTGCATGTCCAGTGGAGATGGCCACACGGTCAGGGAAGTAGACTAATTGAACAATGGCAAGCACAACAGATGTGCAGGGCTGTAAGCCACAGATGTGATATTGCAAATAAAACCTAGGAATTCCCATTGCCAAATCTTGAAAACATGACACCCTCATATGCTGCAAAGGATGACATGGATACACTACAGGATAGGACACATTCCCCGTGGACCACATGGGTTCCTGCACAGTAACACTTCATTTTCATGAGACCAAAAATCACCATCACTGCAGCAAGGGCACGGTTAGCATCATCAACAACATGTACATCAGAAGCAAAACCACTAGAGAACAGAAAGTTGCTTTATTCAGCAATTGGGTGAGAGAAGTGAAAGAAAATATATAACAAAGGCCAATGGCCAGTCCATAATATGAGTCCAAACAGGGTGCCAGTGCCAGATGTCACCCTTCGCATGCCTGCACTGCTACACACCAGGGACAATCCCCTCGGAGGGGCATATGGGGGGGCAGGCCAGGCACCGCAGGGACAGGATCAGGGCTCACCAGAAGGAGGCAGGGAAGGGGTGGTGGATGCTGGAGAGTCACTGACAACTGCAGTGGAGGTGTCTGACATGGTGTGTGCCAGCACAACTGGGGGGCATGACTCAGATGGTGTGGGTGCCAGCACGACTGCAGTGGGCCGTGCAGATGAAGTGGACAGGTTCCCCACTGCAGTGCCCAAGTCAGACGGGGTGGTAGTGGACTCCACTGCAGTGCCTATCTCCAGGGGAGGAGAATGGGGTTCAGGTAAGGTGAACGCAAAAAAGAGGTACGCAGTTCCTCAATATGCAGGTAGTGTCCCAGGCACCCAAAAAGGAGGGGAATTCCTCCTTTTGGAACGAAGGCCCTCACACACCCAGCAAGCTAGGTGTCATGCTTCATCATATGGGTCTGCTCCTCGTCGGGTCGGCACTGCAATACCCGACAGGCACCCATAGAGGGGCTCTTTGCCGGAGATCTTTTGTTCCTGCCGTAAGGGTGCCGTGGGTGTAAGGGACCTAGTGTGAGTGTAGATGTGCTGAAAGTGAATATAAAACAAGAGGGGATTCCTATGAGAGCAAATTTTATTCTAAATGGATCCCTACTTGATTAAAAATAGTGAGGAGAGGCGACTAACAAGCTACCAGGGTTCAAGAGGCGCTCTACTCCTTGATGGTCGACATGTTTCACGCCTGTGGCGTTTCTTCAGGACCGTGAGAAATGACTATCTACAGTGAATGGGGTGTGCAACATGCCCCATAGCTAAAATAAAACTAATAATAGTGTGAGGATATTGCCTACTACTATAAGGATGAACAGGGTATTACCTGTTAGTACTGGGACGAACCTGCATATAAGGATAATGGAAAACAACACTTGGTTATAAATCTAAAAGTAGATTGCCCAACAAGGTGCAAGCCGCATTGTGAAACAAGAAAAACAGGGGGAGGGCCCCTGTAATAGTTCAGTAAAGGCACAATGCAAGCGGTAACGAGAATGATTATTCATAAACCGCGAGTTAAAAATACATATTACTTGAGTAGCAACATACAGATGGAAATAGATTAAGACAGCAATGAACAAGTATCCTGGTAATAAAGTGATATCTGGTGTATATCATCATTGGTGCTTAAGTGAGGAGTGGTGAAGTAAGCAATCTCCAACTCACCTAATAAGTATCAGAATGACGCCCCATCTGTTACAGCACTAAATAAAGACATCTGTAGTAGGATGTCTAGTCATGGTGGAAAAAACAACAAAAACAGATGGAAGGTGAGCAGGACAGAGGGGGAGGACACCGTCTCCACACCAGTGGCACAGACATGCGCAGCGGGGGGTGTGGTGCTGGAAGAGCAAGTGGCAGGGGGAGAAGGCCGGATCATTTTGGGGATGGTGTATCTGTGGGTGGGGGAACCTGGGGCAGGGTGTGGTGGGGGCACCTGTGGTGTGGGGGCCTGAGGGATAGAGGAAGGAGACTTGGTGCTTGAGCTGCAGGGCGGCGGAGGGGTCTTGCTCTTCCGGGTCCGGGGGGACTTGCGGATGGGGCCTCAGTCTGTCTGCGCCTGGGGGAGGGTGTCCGGGGGTGAGGGGCACTCCCCTCTAAGTGGGTGGGCTTCCTCTTCCCCCTGAATGCTGGATCAGCTGGATTGGAGGGGAAGAGGCCGAGGTCACAGAGGAAGACCCGCTGTGTAGGTGGTGTTGCAGGTGAGGCAAGGGAAGGGGCCTTGGAGGGAGAGGTATCTGAGGACTGCGCAGTGCTCGTGGATGCGTGTTTGTGTGCCTGGGCCCCATCCCCTGTGAGTGTGGTTTCAGTCCCCTGACTGTGTGTGCGTGTGCGTCTGGATTTTGGCGCGTGTGTCTGTGTGCTGCTTGTGTCTGTGCTGATGTGTGCCTGTGCCGCTGTGTGTGTGCTTGGGACAGGTAGGGTGCTGGGGAGTGTGGATGGGGCAGAGGTAGGAGGGGTGAGGGACTGTCGGAGGAGGGACACTGCTGCCGTCAGGGAGGAGTCCATGGACCTATTGCTCCTCTGTAGGGCAGACATGCCCGATGAGATGCCCTCCATGAACGACACCAGCTGAGTCAACAGAGTGGTGTGGGCATGGAGGACACTCGGCATTGCTGTCTGCCCTACATGGAGCTGGCGAAGGAGGTACACAGACTCCTCACTCAGGGCAGCAGGGGACACAGGGGCAGGGGGTGCGGTGCCTGGCACGAAGGAGACATGCTCCCGAACATGGGAGCCTCCACGGACCTCTGGAATGGGAGCCGATGGGAGGGCGGTGGTGGTGGTGGTGGTGGCGGGGCGATACAAAAGGGGATGATGGACGGAACGTTTGAGCCAATCAAACACTCACCTCCAGTCAACTGATCTGGGTTTAATCCATCATCATTCTTTAGCTCACTCCACCACCCCAGTTCAGACATGGCCATATGCAAATCAGTCTGACCCTGTGCCTCATGGGAACAGTCCAGCACGAACTGCGAAGCCATGTCTTCCCTGGACCGGAAACAAGCATCCTAGGACCGGTTTCTGGCATTCCAGCCGTCATCAGCCAGGCTTGCTTGAATCCAGTGGCAAAGTGAGCAAGGGACCCACGTCTGGGCATACCCCCGCCAACTTAGGGCGAACAAAGCGATACAAAAGGGGATGATGGACGGAACGCTTGAGCCAATCAAACACTCACCCCCAGTCAACTGATCTGGGTTTAATCCATCATCATTCTTTAGCTCACTCCACCACCCCAGTTCAGACATGGCCATATGCAAATCAGTCTGACCCTGTGCCTCATGGGAACAGTCCAGCACGAACTGCCAAGCCATGTCTTCCCTGGACCGGAAACAAGCATCCTAGGACCGGTGGTGGTGGCGGGGACAGCAACAATAGCTGGGGTGTGGTGGCTGCTGACACCCGCCTCCACAAGGGAGTCATCCTCCGAGCTGCTGTGGTCCTCAGCTGAGGTGGATGGTGCTGAGGACTCCTCGGTGTGGCTCCCCTCGCCCTCCGTGCCACTGGGTCCCTCCGACCACTCCTCGGCTGCTGACCCAGTCTGGCTCTGCGGCTCCTCCTGGTCCGTGGAGCTGTCCCCTCCTGTGGCCGTGGATGTATCTGCAAACAATAGGGAAACAGACAAACATCAGTCACCTGCACCGACCGCACACACCACAGTAAGTACAGCACATTACAGACAAAGCCCTGGCATCCTTAGTTGAACATTGCCAAAAGTGCCCAAACAGAGTAGGAGAAGCCAATTGTCAGTCTGATGGTCAACCATGGCACTCACATCCCTCCTGGCCTTGCACCCATCTGTCTGGTGTCTGTCGGATGGCAATACCCCAGTGTGGACACATGCACCACCTACACAGTAGTTGGACAGTGCAGAGAACACGGTGAAGTATGTGAACATGCACACATCACAACTCTTGCCACTGAGTCAGTACAGATGTCCGGATAAAGGGATGGCCAGAGTCAATTTTGAAATGCATGTGATGCATACCAGCACCAGACATCATGATGCACCCATGTCCTGATAGTCATTGCCACAATGGGGTGCATGTAGCACATGTCACTCCACTGCAGGATCACTCATTGGAAGTTTCATGCCATGGCACAGGCATGCCTGCTAAGTCATACATCACTGTCTCCAGTCACATGGGCAGGGCAGCCAGACAACAACAGTCTGCACTGTGTCACAATCCTAGGTCATGGGGAATGCAAGTCCTGGAGCTGAACAAGTGCACATGTCCATCCCCCACAAACCACATCATCTGAACTCTTATCTCTCCACGTCATAACAATTGGACATATGGGAGACCTGTAACACAACCCTCTGAACCTGAGCACCTCACAATCTGCTGTGAATGGGAAACAGCTGCCTGAACTTCACATTCGCATACCCCAGTCTGCACGGTCAAGTGATCAAACACCTATGTGTCACACAAGTATCGTCTCCTATGGTCACATCTCCGGTGGCATGCTGAGCCCCAACCGAGAAACACCCCAGTAGTCCTGACGACGAAGCCACAGCACAATGACACAGAGGCAGACACCTGAGGGGACATATCACTGAGCACAACGTGTCAGCTGATACACGGGAGTGGGAGTACAGAGTGTATTGTATGGCCTGGAGTAGGCATGACTGTCCTGCTCCACGTGAATGAGGGATGAGCTCTGGACAGTAGGCAGGTGGCTAAGTATGTGTGACACACTTGATATACATACTCCTGAGGCCCAAACATTGTTCACACCCGCAGCATGGGTGTGTGCCAAATACCCCAGGCACATGTGGTGGATCAGCTCAGCAATTGGACCACATATCAAAGTAACACGCAGATTACATGTCAGAACACAGGCATTGTGTAAGTAATGGACCCACCCATGATGCCCACCACAGAGTTAGGGGAACAAATGCTGTCCCCCACCTTGAGCTAAGCAAGATGCAAGGACACAGTACCCAAGTGACACAATTCCCTGAATGTAAGGGCCACACCTGGGTATCAGATGAGGAGTGGGCAGTGCACAATTGAGGGACATGGGTCCTGGACCACATGACTGATGTACTGTGGACATTTAACCAGGCCAGAGGAGGGCACATAGCATGGCAGACAAAGTTCACAATGCAGTCATGGACTCACCCCTCCTTGCTGCTGTCTGGCCTTCAGCTGCCCATCCAGATCAGGGAAGACCACCGCCAGGATCCTGAGCATGTGGGGGTCAGGGTCCGGTGTCCGCCCCTCCTGCGAGGAGGCGACAGCTTCAGCTGGACCCGTGCGATCCTCCGGGTCCAGCCCCGAAGGTCCTGCCACCTCTTCTGGCAGTTGCGGATCCGGCGCTTGTAGACCCCCACGGATCTCACTGCCCGGACGATGGTCAGCCATATCTTCTGCTTCTGGTGGGCATCAACCTGTGAGGATGACAAAGTGAAAAGGCCATTACTACACATGCAACATATCCGTGCATTACACAGTTGGATATACATGTCTGAATCACAGGGGCACATGATGTACACAGGCAGTGCAACGATGGCTATGAACAGTTTGCCAGCAGTTACTACATGGTATCATTGCCTGGGAACTAAAACCTCATTTAAATGCACTGTCACTGCACTATACCTGTTCAGTGCATGTAACTACACACTATGGGGGTTGACAACTACTCAGTGAGCCTGCTAGCCAGTGGCGTGCACACTGTAAGTCTTGCTAGTCAGACAACATGCACATTTAGTAAGGCAGTGGACAGCACACTCACCTGCTCCCTGGTTTCCCATACAGCTTGCTGTACTGTGGAAGGAGGCTGTCCAGCAGGGCCTGGTTCTCCTCAGTGCTGAAGGCTGGGGCTCTCTCCACAGTACGTGTCATTGCAGGATCCAGAGGATGCAGATACAGCAGCAGTGGTGGTGGCAGATGTCGTCCTGGAGCATGTAGTGCAGGCAAGTGAGCTCTCAGGGGAACAGCCAGCATTATATGTGTGCTGCTGAGGCAGATACTGTCCCATGTGTCCAAAGTGATAGGTCCAAGTCGTTTGCATCTTCTGAATCTGGCCAATCCATGGAATAGCACCACTTACACATGCCCACAGCATCCTTCAAAAGTTCAACTTCATGAGACCCATGAATTTGCAACATTGTTGTGGGTGACCAACTGAATTCACATCATCAGACTCGTTAAAGATTTGAAAACGCGTCTGTTGCCAGGCCAGGCCATAGCCAATGGGTGCGCACCGATCGGTCCATTGCTGTACAACGCGTACATCGGATGACAACGCGTACCCGCTCACATCATATGCAATGGCCAATGCGTGCGCACAAATCGGTCCATTGCTGTACAAGCGTACCCGCTTACATCGTATGCAATGGCCAATGCGTGCGCACCGATCGGTCCATTGCTGTACAACGCTGCACTCCACTCACATCGTATGCAATGGCCAATGCGTGCGCACAGATCGGTCCATTGCTGTACAACGTGTACATCGGATGACAACGCTGCACTCGGCCATATCGTATGCAATGGCCAATGCGTGTGCACCGATCGGTCCATTGCTGTACAACGCGCACTCCGCTCACATCGTATGCAGTGGCCAATGCGTGCGCACCGATCGCCCATTGCTGTACAACGCGTACTCGCTCACATCGTATGCAATGGCCAATGCGTGCGCACAGATCGGTCCATTGCTGTACAACGCGTACATCGGATGACAACGCTGCACTCGCCACATCGTATGCAATGGCCAATGCGTGCGCACAGATCGGTCCATTGCTGTACAACGCGTACATCGGATGACAACGTGTACCCGCCACATCGTATGCAATGGCCAATGCGTGCGCACAGATCGGTCCATTGCTGTACAACGCGTACTCCGCCACATCGTATGCAATGGCCAATGCGTGCGCACCGATCGGTCCATTGCTGTACAACGCGTACCCGCCACATCGTATGCAATGGCCAATGCGTGCGCACAGATCGGTCCATTGCTGTACAACGCGTTCCCGCTCACATCGTATGCAATGGCCAATGCGTGTGCACAGATCGGTCCATTGCTGTACAACGCGTACCCGCTCACATCGTATGCAATGGCCAATGCGTGCGCACCGATCGGTCCATTGCTGTACGGCACGTCCCTGTACATGTCACTGGCATATGTCACCATGCCTGTCACAGATGAACGTATGCCAGCCACATTTACGTTCCAGGGACTCAGGGGCACACCTACAACAGCACAGCCTGTCCACACTGTATCCTAAGGCATGTAAGGCTGCATTACCTTTTCCGTGTATGGGGGTCAACATGTGGTTTTTTGGGTGGCACTTGGGGGCAGCCACTCCCAGGCTGTGCATGTGTTCATGAGGACAGAATCCTTTGTGTGTTGTGCACATGACCACTGTGATGTGCAACTGTTCAGTTCAGAGCAGGTGGCATGGTCACATTTCCAGGTTGTGTATGTGTATGTCATGTCACATACCCCCTGAGTCCCATGTGGGATGGTATGTACGTCACAGGCTGACCCATTGCAACAATAGTGATGGCCCTCCACAGTCTGTGTGCATGTTGTGTTTACAATGTCTCTGATTCCATGTGCACAATGGGGGACAGTCTCCACAACCACGTTGTTCGTGCATGGACTTTTATGTTGTGCGTGTGTGTGTCACAGACGTCCATGTCTGTCCTGCTGAGGGAAAAGGGACCACTACCTGTGGGGGTCATAGTTGTTTTGCTGTGGTGTATTCATGATGCACCATGTCATGCCAGTGTCCATGTGGCAATACAGGGTCCCTGGGAATCTACCTGTCAATGAGCTGTGATGCCTGGGGCACATCTGTCCTCACATGTCACTGTGGTGTGTGTTTGGAACGTGACAGCAGTACATGGGAACTGTGACACAGCCTAATGATATCCCATGGCACAACCTGGGACTTGTTGACTGACACTTGTTGAACTGTGATGTTAGATGTTGGCCATGTAGGTGCCATACATGTCCTTACGGAACAGCACACATCATGTACTTGTGTCTCATAATGATGTATCATGTGATATTGAGTATGGTCAATGCCACATATGTGGGGTGACTGACAATCTTTCTTTGTTCACCTATGCACTGCAGGGCACCAGCTGTCCATAGACCATTCCCTGACCTTGCAACCATGGTCGAACGGGACTGCATCCGACGGTACCGCTTCACCAGGCCGCTGATTGAGGAATTGACGGTGCGGTTGGCCCCACATTTGCAACCTGGCCGGACATACCCTACAGCGCTGACCCCCAAGGTGAAGGTGATGGCAGCCCTACACTTCTTTGCCACCGGTACCTTTCAACACACTGTGGCGTCTGCTGGTGGGATGTCACAGACCATGTTCAGCCATGTGCTCCGCGATGTTTTGGAGGCTATGTTGAGATACCTGAATCAGTACATCTATTTCCCTAGACTTCAACAACTCACTGACGTGAAGAGTGACTTCTATGCCCTGGGGAGGATGCTGCATGACATTGGCTCCATTGATGGGACACATGTGGCTTTGGTACCACCACAGGCCCAAGAGCAGGCATACAGGAACCGCAAACATTACCATTCGGTCAATGCACTGGTGGTATGTCTTGCAGATATGAGCATCTCACACGTGTGTGCCCGTTTCCCCGGTTCTGCACACGATGCCTACGTGATGAGGAGTAGTCGCATCCCGAGGATGATGTCACAGATGCGGAACCAGCGTGCCTGGCTTGTCGGTGTGTACTGACTTTGTACCATTGTGTGTGTTCTGCAATGTACTATTCCACCCTCTTTTCCAACTCAGCTAATGTGCAATTGTCCGTATGTAGGTGACTCCGGATACCCCAAAATGCCGTGGTTGCTGACGCCCCTCAGGAACCCTGTGACACCAGCCCAGATGCGCTACAATGAGGCACATGGTCAGACCAGGATAGTGATTGAGCGGACATTTGGTCTCCTGAAGAGCCGCTTCCGCTGCCTGGACAAGACAGGAGGGGCCCTCCTATATGCCCCAGCAAAGGTGTGCAAGATTGTCATCGTCTGCTGCATGCTACACAACCTGGCAGTGCGGAAGGAGTTGCCTCTCATCCTGGATGACGATGACCAACATCCGCCACCTGTGGAGGATCCTGGCCTGGACCACGATGCCAGTGATGATGATGATGATGAGGGTGATGTCCGCACACAGCTCATCACCAACTTCTTCAGCTGAATGTGAGTATCCGGAGATGTTATGTCAATGATGTGAGTTTGCATGATATATGTTGGTGGTGCTCTGGTGCTGTTTGAGTGTGTCCATGTGCTACATGACTGTATGCGTGCAGCGATGTGTCCTTACAGGTAGTCTGTACTCCACAACAGTGTTGATGCTAACTTGGTTCTGGGTGGGTATCTTGTGACATGTATTGGGCATGAGTATTGCAGTTCTGTCCTGTTCTTCAGTGCTTTTGACTGTGTGTCATTTCTGTCCTTCACAGGGTACTTTCAGAGTTGTTTGGTCAACTGTGATCCCCGACACCGTGAATCAACTTCCAGGGTGGTAGCTGTCGTTTCCCTACAGGTGATGTGCGCCACACCCATGGACTTCCTTTCTTCTACACTTGTTGACTGTGTGCCCACTGCCAGGTGGGATTACCTTGCATCTGTAGTGGTTACCACATGTTGCAAATGTGTAATAAACCTGTGCTTCACTTTGTGATGTGCGTTGTCTGTGGTCACACATCTGACTGACATTTGCTTACTGCACCAGTGGGCTAGTTAACACAGACTGTGAATAGGTGTTGTGTCTGTGCATTGCACCGTATTTCCTGGCAACATCAGTGTAGGCGATGAGTCAGATGGCCCTGGTGTGTATGTGTTGTGTAGCCCTGGTGGTGTGTCTCCCTCATATGTGTCACGTCGCCTTGACTCACATGCCGGTGTTGTACTTGCTGTAGCAGTTAGCATGCACAGTGTCATTTCTCAGATCCTCATCTCCATGACAGAAACAACGTTGGAATCACAACAGAGGCAAGTATGGTGTATTAGTGAGTTTATTGACATACATGTGTGAGTATAGTGCACAGGATGGTGGGTGCTGTACATTGTGATTGTAATCCAAAGTTCCTAGATGATTTGGAAGTCCTGGTAGCAGAAATGTCCTGAGTAAAGTCCACAGTCATCTGATACATTGGTCCAACTTGAACTCCCATGTCATGTGGGAGAGTTGTGTTGCATTCGACAGGGTGAACAGTTTGCGCACAAAGGTGATTTTCCAGAACAGGTGTTGGCTTCCTGGGGTTGTGCATGGCCATCGGCCTCTCAGTTGCCCTTCCTCGGACGACCCCTCTTCTTTGGGGGACCCTCAAGTGCAGGCTGCTGCGGTGCAGGGGACTCTCCGCCAGAGTCATCCTCCCTCCCTGTGGCAGTTGCAGTTGTTGCAGCACCAGATGTTGTGGGCACACAGGGAGGTGTTGACATGTTGGTACAAATCTGGCGGAGGCATTGTAATATGTCCCTATGCACCGCCATCAGTTCTTGCAATGTGTCCCACTTGGACTCCATGCGGGACATGTGGGAGTCCAAGCGGGCATGATGGGCAGCCTGCTGCTGTTGAATGTCCCTGAGGATCCCCACTACCTGGCTGAACTCTCCGGTGCTAGTCTGGTACGCATCAGCTATGCGTACCAGTTGTGGGTCATCATGCAGTCCAGACCACTCTGCAAGCAGCGACCTATGTCTACCACCCCTCCCACCACCCCTGGCGACATGTGTAGGACCTGCGGTGGCACGCACAGGTGACCCTGGGCCCCCTTGGGGGTTGTTGCTGGTGTTGGTGTCCGTTGCTCCACGTTGGGCCGGGGTCCGTGTGCTGTTGGTGGTGGTGGTCCTTGGTCTGTCCGTGTCAGCAGGGGTGGTCTGTGTGTTGGCAGTTGTTGGAGGGGTGGGTGCAGGGGGTACAGCTGGTGGTCCTGCTGGTGCTGCATGATGACTCACTCCGGAGGTGCCAGGTAGGTCTTCGTCATCTGAGGAGGGCAGAGGCTGTTCCACACCAGTGAGCTCAGTGTCCCCCGGAGCCTGGGACAGGGACTCCTCAGCATCTGCTGCTGTGTCCCCATCATCACCTGTTTTTGGGAGACACACACAATGTATGTTATGTTTCTGCAGGTATCAATGGTTCACACACCTGACAGTACCTCTGGATGCGGGCCTGTACATTGCATTGTCCTAAGTTGTCACAGTCAGAGGTTGATATTGGTGTAGCACATTGTCCTGCATACTTTGAGCATTTCAATATGAATGTTGAGGTGTGTACATGGCCAGCATTGGTTGTATTTGGTGGACATCCGGCCCTCCTTCTCCCCCCAGCCCAGTTATCCCACCATGAAGCATGCC
Organism: Calotriton arnoldi; assembly: GCA_963921515.1. Classification (NCBI taxonomy): domain Eukaryota; kingdom Metazoa; phylum Chordata; class Amphibia; order Caudata; family Salamandridae; genus Calotriton; species Calotriton arnoldi. Next base: position 310,120 of record CAWUFW010002308.1, on the reverse strand, counting down.
ACCCTTGCAGTGGGTTCAGGTTGACTCTCAGGATGTCAGTAAGTGGTGTCCTGTTGTTTGTTGGTGCCCAGTTCCCAGCATGGCCTTGTGATCCCCACGGCAGTACCCATTGTCAGACATCTTGTCAGTTCTTTTCCACTCCCTGTGAGGTGTGCATGCTTGAGTGTGAGCTTGCTGGGCCATGTGGGTGGGGGATGTTGGGCTGTGACCACCACTCCCATCATGCTATTGCCTCCACCCCCCTTCCCAGCATGCCTATACTTCCTTCCTTTTGAGTCTACTTCACTGTGTGTGAGTGTGACAGCAATGGCAAGATGGCTGACAGTGGTGTCCTGCTGTTTGTTGGTGCCCAGTTCCCAGCATGGTCTTGTGAGCCCCACATCAGAGCACCATTGTCAGACATCTTTGAAGTGGCTTTTCACTGCCTGTGAGGTGTGCATGCTTCAGTGTGAGCTTGCTGGGCCATGTGGATGGGGGATGTTGAGCTGTGACTACCACTCCCATCATGCTATTGCCTACACCCCCCTTCCCAGCATGCCCATACTTCCTTCCTTTTAAGTGGACTTCACTGTGTGTGAGTGTGACAGCAATGGCAAGATGGCTGACAGTGGTGTCCTGCTGTTTGTTGGTGCCCAGTTCTCAGCATGGCCTTGTGATCCCCACATCAGAGCACCATTGTCAGACATCTTTGAAGTGGCTTTCCACTCCCTGTGAGGTGTGCATGCTTGAGTGTGAGCTTGCTGGGCCATGTGGCTGGGGGATGTTGAGCTGTGACTACCACTCCCATCATGCTACTGCCTACACCCCCTTCCCAGCATGCCCATACTTCCTTCCTTTTGAGTGGACTTCACTGTGTGTGAGTGTGACAGCAATGGCAAGATGGCTGACAGTGGTGTCCTGCTGTTTGTTGGTGCCCAGTTCCCAGCATGGCCTTGTGATCCCCACATCAGAGCACCATTGTCAGACATCTTTGAAGTGGCTTTCCACTCCCTGTGAGGTGTGCATGCTTAAGTGTGAGCTTGCTGGGCCATGTGGCTGGGGGATGTTGAGCTGTGACTACCAATCCCATCATGCTATTGACACCACCCCCTTCCCAGCATGCCCATGCTTCCTTCCTTTGACTCTGCTTCCCTGTGGGGTAGTGTGCCTGTGCTGACAAGATGGCTGACAGTGTTATCCTGGGGTTAGTTTGGCTACAAGTCCCATGTGTGTCCCTGTGCTTCACACAGCATAACCCAGGGTGGTGGTTCTTTGTGGGATATTTGATTAGAGTGTGAGGCAATGCATTCTCCCAGGTGAGTTGTGTGGAGTTTGTGTTAGGGGTGTGTGTGAGAAGAGCTGCTGGTAACTATGGTCAGTGCTGTCAGTCCTCCTTCCCACCCAGCCAGATATCCCACCATGGAACATGCTTCCATTGCAGGGAGTGCAAGTTTGCTTTCAGGATGTCAGTCAGTGGTGTCCTGCTGTTGGTTGGTGCACAGTTGCCAGCAGGGCCTTGTGCTCCCCACAGCAGTACCCAGTGTCAGCCATCTTGTCAGTTGTTTTCCACTCCCTGTGATGTGAGCATGGTTCATGGTGGTGTTGATGGGCGTATTGTGAGGGTGGGCAATATCTGTGACTACAACTCCCATGATGCTATTGGCTACACTGACTTGACCAGCATACACAGAATTCCTTCCTTTCAGTGGGCTTCCCTGTGAGGTGGTGTTGTAGTGGTGGCTACATATCTGACTGTGTTTGTTGGTTAGATTTGTGCCACTGCCTAGCTGTATTTGTTGTTGTGTTTGTACATGTCATGACACAGTTACATATCACTATGAGATGGCATGTATTGTGTTTATCTGACTGACATACACATCTTGGGATGATTATCTTTTGGTTGGTGTGTATTTGCTAAGGGTGCATGGTTTGACTATCCCCTTGACAGTGATGTGTGTGTATTGTCACACAATATTGTGTACATTTGTTGTGTACTCACCAGGCTCTGGGATGTTTGATAGTCCATATACGCTCACTGGTGGTAGGATGGCACGCACCTTCTCCTCCCAGGGCCTGAGGTATACAGGTTTGGCAGGAGGGCCACTGCCGGTGTGTTGGCTCAAGGCGTAGTCCTTCTTCAGTAGGTCCTTGACCCTCCTGCGCATGTCATACCACCTGTTCTGGATGTCTTCCTTTGTGCGCAAACATGGTGATTGTGCGTTCACCCTGTCGACGATCCTCTCCCACATCTTGGTTTTCTGTGACATGGGGGTCTGTTGGACCAGTGTACCAAACAGCTGTGGCTCTACCCTGAGGATCTCATCTACCAGGACTTCCAATTCACTGTCTAGGAACTTTGGATTCTTCTTTGGGGGCATGGTGATGGGTGGTGGTGGTGAGTGATATGTGTGTTGGTGTGCAAGTGAGGGTGTGTGAGTGTGGGTTTTGCTGGGTGTATGTGAGGGTGCTATTTGTTGAGGTGCTGATGGTGTATGGCTTGTGTGATGGATGAGCTGTGAGTGTGTCTGTGGTTGCTGTCTGTTGGTGTTGAGTGCTGGCAGGTAATTCGAATTTGCAAAGGATCATGGTAGGGATTTGTGTCCTTTATATGGGTGGAGTTGTGGGTGTGTCTTTGTTCCATGTCCCCCCCCCAGTATTTATTGGCTTTGTAATTGCTTGTTTGTCCCTTTTTTTTGTCTTTTTTCCTTTTTACTTTTTGTGCATGTAGGAGACGTTCTTCTGACCGAGTGGGACACTGCAGTTGGTCTCGTGCGAGCTTCTCCGACTCGTTCACGCTGTATTTCTGCTGTGTTTTATGTGCGGCATACGCGTCGGTCGCGGTGTATTGGGTTGCTTCGGCTCGCTGTTTTGTATGCGTGTCGGTCGTACGCCTTGTGCTCCGTGCGACTCGGTCGGGTTTTCCACGCATTGCATCGTACTGTGCGGGTCGGAGTTCACGGGTACGTTTCGTTCGGGTTCCTTCCTGGTGCGTGTCGGTCGGTTCGATTCGCGTTTTTTTCCGGCCGGATAGCTGTTTTCCGTGCGGTTCGGTCATTCGTCCTGGGTTCCGTGCGAGTCGATCGTAAATCGCATGCATTACATCGTACTTGGCGGATCGGGCTGCACCGGTACGTGTCGGTCGGAATAGATTCACGATCCGAGTCGGTCGGTACGTTTTCCGGCCTGAATCGGAATCGGCCCCTGAGTCACTGGCGGATCTCCTCAGGTGGAGGCCACTCAAAACAAAAGCACTATAATCCGCATAACCATGAAAATAATAAAATGCCTGACAGGTAGCAGGATACTGATACACGTTCATCTCATTCATTTCAGGATACATCCGAAAAATGCTTGGCGAGAGGTGGATGGTCAGAGCACAGATCAGAGGAGTACGTGAAACCAAAGAAGGACTCACAACACGTATCTGACTACATAAAGAAAAAGGAAGACAAGCCTAAACAGTCAAAGCCTCAATTCATAAAGTAGAAGGTAGCTGGACTCAAAGTCAAGCATGCCACAGATATTGAGGACACTGCTTCTGAGCTAGGAGTGGGCTCTTACCATGCTGGACAGCATGACAGAAGTCATTATAGTTCATTGGAACTTGATGGATTGTCTGGCGACATTAGCATTGAGTGACTATCCAGGTGGAAACATAGGATAAGAGGGTGAGTGTCCTGCATCATTTGTACGAGATACAACTTCAATTGGACATACCGAGATACATTAATGTTCTCTTTTGGAAGAATTTGTCATCCAGCTATGGTATTCTCTTGGCTGAAAAGGAATGGCCACCTGGATTTGTGATGGATTACCCAGAGGGAGAAACAGTAATTTTACCTGCCTTCTCCGACTTCGTTCCAGACTCAGTAAAACATTGATATGCCAAGGAGTGGGCGTTAGCACTAGCTACAGCATTACACCGGAACCGTAAGGGGTGGGATGATGGTTCCCTTATCATGTAATACTGTGAGGTCAGCCCCACAACCTCAAAGACAATACCCCATTGAAAATGAGGCTAAAAAACAAGTTAGAGAGATAATCACACAACTTGAATACCAGGGTATAATAGAAAGGTACACCTCTCCTAGGAATAATCCTTTGTTTCCAGTAATGAAACCAGACCATTCATATAATTTGGTATTAGACTAGAGACACTTGAACACTGTTACATGCACATTCGCAGTACAGAATGTGCATAGCGTGGCAATAATTAACAATATATTGCATAAAAAATACAAAACACATTAGATATCTCAAATGGATTTTTCTGCCAAAATATAGCTCCTGAAAGCAGGTATTTGACAGCATTCAGTGCTCTCGGTTCTCAAAAAACGGTTCTGTTGACTACCTCAAGGGTACAAGAATAGCCCCGGGGTATTCTCAGCATGGGTAACAGAACTTCTGCAAGAATTTGACGACCATGCATTGTCCAATGTTGATGACATATATTTGACAGATGATGACCTTTCTACACATTTGACAAGAGTAGATCACAGAGTTATGGGATTTACTCATATGGCTACAAATTTAATTTTAAATAATCAAAAATAGCCCACCTCAATGTTCTATGCTTGGGTATGAGCTGTTAAGTGAAGGCAAAAGTCATGCAACACATTTCTTAGAGAAGTGTGTGCTCTTACAACCACCAAACACATTGAAGAAACTTCAATCCATATTGGGATTCCTGAATTTTGGCAGGATTTATGTTCCGGATTATGCCGAGTGGGTTAAACTATTCTATGACTTGATTTGTCCAGACTTTTCAAGCACAGACTGGACAACTGAACACACAAATATCTTACGTTCAGTACAAGCTGACATGCTTGTTTCAAAACACTTGCACACACGTGTAAACACAAGAAACCTGGTGATCCGTATAATTGAGGGGTCATCTACGTATACCTATGTTGCACTCAATGAAGGTGACAATGTACCAATTGCATATAAATCGCCTTTATACAAAAATGAAGAAATGCGTTTTGCACTGACAGAAAAGATACTGATGGCGGTACAGACTGCTGTGGTGAGAGAGAGAGCATTGACTCGGGGGAAACAAATAATTGTCGTGATTCTAGTGCCCGCCTTAGTGGCTGTCACAGAAGCCAGCATTCCAAATGCAAAAGCGTTGCTTCCAAGATGGATACAGTGGGCCAACTCACTCGCTGCAACAAATGTAGACTACATATTTGACTCTACATTACAAACACAGGCATTTCTGCAATATAAACATGAATATCCTCTGCCTAATAAAGTCTCTTTATCAGTATGATTACATTATCTATACTGATAGTTCTTCACAGACTGCCGTAGGGACAAAACACCAATACTCATCAGTGTGCGCCGCTGTTAAAGGTAGTATGAAAGATGGTGAATTACATCATGAAAACAACCTAAACGCAGTCACTAGGTGATTGCACATTGCAGCTGGCAGAACTGAAGGCTCTAATTCTGGCACTGGAGAATACAGATCCCGTATTCCCCACACTTATGGTGTGTGATTTGTATTAATATGTTCAATCAGACAATGGATACTTACACTACTGAGGCCAGAATGGATTCAGAGATTCCAGAGTGTACACTATAAAGCATAAGACTCTTTGGGGACAAGTAGATAAGCTAAAAGAATGCTTGCCACAGACTTATGTGTTTCACACCTTGAGTCATCAATGTGTAGTAATACACGTTGCAGGTAATTCCATAGCTGATGAAGCCACAAAGCAACAGTGCGAACTGCTTTTGTTGCTGATTACTCGTTCCAGTATGAGGATAGATAGAAAGATTATGACGGCTGTCAATGCTACAATGACATCCACTTGCCGAAAGACTTTCCAACTAAATACTCCTCCCAGTTAAGTATGCAAAACATACCATTTGCTCATATTCCAAGCATAAGGGATAGAGTAATACCAAATTCAGATCACAGGTTAGGTTTAATACTAGCAGCACATTGGGGGCTAGCATCCGCACATGCAGGGGTGGCAGCTGCAATTTCATTATTGCAGCAAAGATATTGGTGGCCAGGTCTATATAAACCGACATGGAACTTTGTCCTTAAATGTGACATCTGCCGGCAAATGAAGGGTTCCACCGCAGCATATCCACCACAGACACCTGTATTGATCTCGAAAAAGCCTCTTGTTTTTATTTATCTGGACCACTGAGGCCCCTTACAATCAGATGGGAGCTTACAAATATATCTTGGTTGCAGTGGATTCCTGCCTTCAATTCCTATGGGTTTGGCCCTTCATTGGGACATACGCAGTTGGCACATTCCATTCGGACCAGGTTTCACCTCTAAGACTTACAAAGACACCATGGGAAAATTTGGTGTGACCGTGCAGTACTCCTCCCCTATCATCCTGAGGGAAATGTGGTAGTGGAGAGTGGGAACCTGGACTTAAAGCAGTATTTAACAGCTAAGGTACTAGGTTCAGGTCGCAGTTGGGTTCATCATCTATATTGGGTCCAGGGAGCCCTCAACAATCTGCCTAGGAAATCCCTGGGTGGTTGGACTCCCTATGACATCCTGTTCAGGGTTAAGATGTGGGTAGCAGGCCTGGACAGTCCTAGTTCAGTGGCGGCTGAAACATCATTTGACATCAATGAATGTTTGGATGTTTTGCAGGAACTAAACAGCTTCCAGGTCACACACAGTAATGTCCAAGTAAAACGTACCAGCACTATGGAAGTGAAGGAAACACCAGCAACTCCTGGTTGGATCATCAAGATTGGCGAACTAGTCCAGGGGAAGATAGTGGAAAAGAAAACATTCAGGCCATCTTACAGAGCGCCTGTGCCTGTCCTGGCTGTTGAAGGTACTAGAACTCTACTTTTACCACTACTTGCTGGCTGCAAAAACAAGAAATTTGTGTCAATAGATCTCATCAAACCACATTAAGTGGTCGGTTCTACACAGTAAGCCACACATGCTCCAGGGTGGTTACCTATCTCTTCTCCCTACCATACAAGAAGTCCCGCTGGAAGCTTTGACCAGCAATGAAGCTTCTTCTCCCTGGCTGGGGATAGCTCATATTGATGTGGCATTCTTCCTGCCACGTCAACAACTACCATACAATCAACGTGTACGGAAACACAGATTTCAATTCTGAAACCCAACACAGATGGTGTTTACATCAATTTATGACAATTTGAGTCAACTCCCAGTTCCACACAGCCTCCAGAGCTGCTTTAAATATATCAAACAGCCTAAGGCTACTTTGTCTATCTTGATGATTTTTCTTTGGATTCACCTGACCCACCTCTGCTTCCACCCCTACAAGGTAGAGTGCATGCATTCTACTTTTGTCTAAAAAAGATGTACTTTGTTCCTCCAAGACTATACCTTTGATTGTAATTTTGTTACTTTCCCTGTCCTTTGCATTGGTTTTGTGACAGTCTTTTTCCTGTTTCTGAATGGACACTACCCCCCAGAACCCTCTGCTGTGCAACTGGTGAACTTAGTTTTAACACCACATTCTTCATACCACAAAGTGCGAGGAAACATTTTCCTGGTGAACATTTCTGCTGTTCTGGTTCATAACGGAATTGTTTGGGATACATTTGGTCCAACAGAACTTTTGCAAATATACTATGTATTCCCCATATCATTGAATGACATTATCACCCCTAGTACTATCTCCAATGATTGGGACAGTGATATAGCACATAAAATGCTAGATGATCTAGAGTATTCCACTGATTCAACTTTAAGGATATGTATGACAGCACGACAAATTATGATACATGTTCTGCTTTCACCATTATGGTCATCACTTCATGCATGAAGCAAGTACCCCACGTGCAGTATTTAATTACACACAGTGGGAAAACTGCCCTATGCCACCACATAGTAGTTGAAAAACATCTGCACAGACGTTTGCGTATTTTTCTGGTTACAATACAACAGACCCGGGGTCTTATTATTATAGGCTCACACCATCACCAGCAAAGAAAATTATGCTCACTGATACAAAGCTGATATATTCTGCATCTTTTCTTTCCCAGTTGTCCATACTAGGAGTTGACTTTTGGAGAGACACTATTGATTTTAAATCAATTTGGGGAAATAAAGGTTGGCTGGTTCAGGGGAACAAGGCTTTATTTACAGCATGCCTAATAAAACATCAACTGATTTTCCGGAACAAAACTTTGCAGTAAACATAATGACTTGGCCTGGCTAAGATAAAAAGTTTGAATACACCAAACATTCCCACATTTGCACATTTTGCGAATTGGCAACGGTTCACAGATTACACAGAGGAAACATTAGACACCATGCTTCGCAACGGTTCATACAATCTTTCATGGACAAATCATGGGGGGATGGTTAGTGTGGTCTTTAGATACTAACGGATGTCAGGCATGTTTCCTAGGTGACACCAAAGGGTTTAAGATCAGTCGGCCCAATCTACATTACGCGCAGACACAACACTCAGGGGTGGTAACAACTTACAGTACTGGGAAGTTATGGCTAGATTGGCTAAAAACCTCAGCATTGTCTCCGGTGAAACAGCACTTGTCCCTTCTTTTTGATAACATGGGACTACAGGACTTTTTATTAAGTTGCAGAAAACCATGTCAAAAGTGCTTCATGTTTGTAATATACAATGAAGTGTAGACAGTTTCACAGGTTCATACTAATTTTCCAGGTTTTACATAAGAATTGATGCATGGTCGGTAAATAAAGATAAATCATTATAAGCTGTAGGTCACTTGTTAGATCTGGGTAGTGCATGTTTTTGGGCACCCAACCAACCATAAATCCCTGTGACCAGAAGGGTGTGATGGACGTAATGATATATCTTTTGTAAATCAGCAATTGGGGGAAAAAAATACAGATTAAAACACTGTCACCTATTTCTACTTTTAAATTCTTATTGTAGTTTTTTGATTATTTTATGTTTAAACAATTTGTTTGGTAAAACCATGAGCAATCTACACAAATGACTACCTGCTGAAGTCCAAATTGTGTCTACTTTTCAGAAATGTATAGCTTTTGTATAGCTTTTTGAGTTCACCTATGGATTATCCACCAGAAACTGATAAAGGAGGAAACTATGAAAAATGGAAATAATAAACTAGCACTAATGATAAATGCAATAACTGTGGAAAAAATATTTTTGCAAATTTAGCTGTCCTTGAAAATAGAGAAGCCAAAAGCTAAAATAAAAAAACTTTTCCCCCCTAAAATGCATCAACAGAAGTTTTGGTGTGCTACTATTACCTTCTTTTCACTTGGTTTCCTCCAGCAGAACCAACAAATCTTGGGAACCCTTTGAATTCACAATATGTGGGCAAAAAAGAACACACACTATTTTGTGGAAAAAGTTTTGATAACTTAGGGGCTGATTACGATGGCGGGCGGAAAAGCATCCTGAGCACCATGGTAGCAGAAATCAACCGTCCGCATGTACCGCGGGAAAACTGGCTGTCCGATTAGGATCAACCGCCGGAAAAATCCGACCGCGGCGGAACGATGCCAAGAAAGACCGCCGTTAGCATGCGGAGCAGGTGAAAATCCGTCCGCGGCGGAAAAAGCCCAAACCACCGCACAGCCAGCGGATTGACCGCACGTGAAATTAGGATACCATTGAGGTGACAGCGGAACGATCCACTGTTTCCGACTGCCGCGATCGCAACCAGTGATGAATGGGAGAGCCGGTGGAAGGGCGGCCGTATACCCACTGCCGCGGCCGCTCTGGAAAAATCATGGCGGCCGACCAAAAAAAACACACAACATGCCCACCAAGTGTACCCAGCAACCTGGCTCAGCCTCAAAAAACACCTAATACACCACAATGACACATCCCCATGGCAAGTGAAAAAACTACAAATCCCAGGGCAACCCACACAACACACCTGACATCAATACTTCATTTTGACACACCCACATAGCTGAGTATAAAACCAGCCCCTTCCCTGACCACAATCCTTTGCAATACTCCACCACTGAAGGAACCAAGCCTACAGCACAAAGGAGAGGTAAACCACCACACAACTCACCAGCACAACAACACACACACACACCACTTACATCACCACCACCACTCTCACACCTGCACTTTCAACCCCTTTGCACATCACACACCATGGCACAGAAGAAAATGCCCAAATTCACTGACAATGAGTTGTCAGTCATGGTAGATGAGGTAATCAGAGTAGAACCACAATTGTTTGGAAGCATGGTCCAACAGACACCATTAGCCACCAAAACACTAATGTGGGAAAGGAGAGTCTGCAAGGTCAATGCAGTAGGGACTGTCCCACGCACCAAGAGGGAGATCGTGAAGCGGTGGCATGACCTCAAGAAAAAGGTGAAAGAGAGGAACAACAAGAACCGTGAGCTGGCTCAGAGGACTGGCGGTGGCCCTCCCATTACACCAAGAACATTCACCGCATGGGAGGAGAAGGTGCTTGCCATACTGCATCCAGAGAGTCTCACAGGAATACCTGGGGGAGTGGAGGCTGGTAAGTAACAACAAATGTCTACCATCACACTGCTATGTACTGTCTTGCACAACTACAAAACTACACCTCCTAGGCCCAAATGCATTCATGTGCACCACACACTCCCCAACACATGTCTCACAGATCTAACATTCACTCCCTCTGAATCACCCCAAAGGTAGCTATCAACATTCCCAGGGTTGCATGTGTACAGGCAGCCAGCACTACAACTCCCACCAGGCCCCCTTATCCCACAGCTGAGAAAGATGGAGCACACCCCCACACCCAGAAGCATGTGGCAGCCATTGCATTGTTCACCTCCACCTAACAGGTAGGTAGCCATCTTAACAGGGAGGGGTGTTTGTGGGTGGAAAGCCAGCACTGCAACTCCCACCAGGCACCCTTGTCCCACAGCTGAGCAAGATGGAGCACCCCCCACACCCAGAAGCATGTGGCAGCCATTGCATTGATGACCTCCACCTAACAGGTAGGTAGCCATCTTAACAGGGAGGAGTGTTTGTGGGTGGAAAGCCAGCACTACAACTCCCACCAGGCACCCTTGTCCCACAGCTGAGCAAGATGGAGCACTCCCCCACACCCAGAAGCATGTGGCAGCCATTGCATTGATCACCTCCACCTAACAGGTAGGTAGCCATCTTAACAGGGAGGGGTGTTTGTGGGTGGAAAGCCAGCACTACAACTCCCACCAGGCACCCTTGTCTCACAGCTGAGCAAGATGGAGCACCCCCACACCCAGAAGCATGTGACAGCCATTGCATTGATCACCTCCACCTAACAGGTAGGTAGCCATCTTAACAGGGAGGGGTGTTTGTGGGTGGAAAGCCAGCACTACAACTCCCACCAGGCACCCTTGTCTCACAGCTGAGCAAGATGGAGCACTCCCCCACACCCAGAAGCATGTGACAGCCATTGCATTGATCACCTCCACCTAACAGGTAGGTAGCCATCTTAACAGGGAGGGATGTTTGTGGGTGGAAAGCCAGCACTACAACTCCCACCAGGCACCCTTGTCCCACAGCTGAGCAAGATGGAGCACTCCCCCACACCCAGAAGCATGTGGCAGTCATTTCATTGATCACCTCCACCTAACAGGCAGGTAGCCATCTTAACAGGGAGGGGTGTTTGTGTGTGGAAAGCCAGCACTACAACTCCCACCAGGCACCCTTGTCCCACGGCTGAGCAAGATGGAACACTCCCCCACACCCAGAAGCATGTGGCAGCCATTGCATTGATCACCTCCACCTAACAGGTAGGTAGCCATCTTAACAGGGAGGGGTGTTTGTGTGTGGAAAGCCAGCACTACAACTCCCACCAGGCACCCTTGTCCCACAGCTGAGCAAGATAGAGCACTCCCCCACACCCAGAAGCATGTGGCAGCCATTGCATTGTTCACCTCCACCTAACAGGTAGGTAGCCATCTTAACAGGGAGGGGTGTTTGTGGGTGGAAAGGCAGCACTACAACTCCCACCAAGCACCCTTGTCCCACAGCTGAGCAAGATGGAGCACTCCCCCACACCCAGAAGCATGTGGCAGCCATTACATTGATCACCTCCACCTAACAGGTAGGTAGCCATCTTAAGAGGGAGGGGTGTTTGTGGGTGGAAAGCCAGCACTACAACTCCCACCAGGCACCCTTGTCCCACAGCTCAGCAGGATGGAGCACTCCACCCACACCCAGAAACATGTGTCAGAAATTCCCCTCAACTGTGTCACAGAACAGGTAGGTAGACAGTGCATGCACCCTGCCATTCCTCTCAAAAAGCATGGAGCCATATGACCACACCAGCCCTCACATCCCACCCAACTTGGCATAGATCCAATAGCCACTTCCAGTGTGCAGACAGCTTAGCGTATGTAACTGTCACAGAAATTAAAGTTTGACTCACCAAATCACATGTTGAAGAAATTCAGGGCACAATCATGCACAGCAGTGAATTCTATGTGTAAGTGCCATGGTGGCAGAGCATCAAGGCGCATATGAAAACAAAACAAGCATGGTCATTTTTAAAAAATAAAGCAAAGAACATGATATGACAGAGGGATGCATGAGATAACTAACCCTGGGCAAAGCACTACGCTATGCTCGCGTAGTTTGCGAAGTTTGCGCTACTTCGCACAACGCGAATTACACGTAGCACAGTGCAAACACGCGTAGCGTAGTGCAGCGGTCATTTTTTGCTTGCTCGCGGTCCTCAACGTCAAGTTGGCGACCGCGGCAAGCAAAATGACATCCCGGCGAGACTTTTTCCTCGTTCGCGATCAGCAACATCAAGTTGCCGATCGCGAGCGTGGAAAATAAACCTCCCGGCGAGATTATCAACGCGGGGAGGTCAGGTTTCTCATTGCGAGTGGTCGCGTATGCTCGCGACCGCTCGCGATGAGAAACTACCAGTCCGCGTTGAGAAAGCTGCTGCTCAAGTAAAAATCTACTCGAGCGGCAGTAAAAGACAGCTCGCACTGTGCAAGATGCCGTTTTCAATGATTGCACAGTGTGGACAAGCATCCGGCACTGTGCAATCATTGCGAACAGTGCACTACGCAGTTCGCGTAGTGCTACGCGTAGCTCGCGTAGTGCGAACTGCACTTTGCGTAGCTTCGCGTAGCGCTACTTCGCGAACTACGCCCAGGCTTAGAGATAACAATGGCTAGTACATGCTCAGAATGAAGGTCTTCCATGCAGAGTAAACAACAAAGATGCTTCACATAAAGTTGCTGTGCTGCTAGTGGTTAGATGACGACATGTCCTTGTAATCACACAATCTGTACGTGGAGCATGGTATCTATTGACATGTCACACCATGGACAAGTAATGTAGGTACCTACACATCATGTCATGATGCCCAGTACGGTGCAGCCATACAAAGTGATCTCAATGTAAACTGTGTGGTGTATAACATGTAACATCCAAACATCTAACACCAAGCTTGTGGGGTGCACTTCAATGACCATTTCTTCTCTGTTCTACAGGTGACCAAGAATTGACTGCTGCAGATGACAACACCAACCTGCAGAGCCAGTCTCCCCCCCGGAACATGGACTCTCGGATGCAGACTCCCTAAATTCCTCGGATGCGGACACAGAACCTGGCCCATCAGGCCTGCCAGGGCGCAGCAGGTCCCAGGCCCCCACTGTCCTCACCACCACCACCTCAGCAACAACAACTGCGCTGACCCCTGCTGTAACGACCTGTGCGGCCTCCACCACCACCACCACCACCAGTGCTGCCTGCAACACTGTCCCTGCCTCAGAGGATACCCACACCACCCCACAATCTGAGGAGGGCAGGGAGAGTCAGCGGGTGCGTCGAGTGGTGACGCCACAGGTCCAGGACAGCAGGGCAGGTGGGAGGGCAACTGGGTGACAAAATCAACAGGACACTGGGACCGAAGCCCTGGCCAACATCGCCAGAGTCCTTGGGGCATACGAACAAGCCCAGGGACACACGGGCCAGGCTCTGGAAGAATCGCGTGAGCTCCGCCTGCTGCTGAGGTCCATAGACACGCGTATGGGCCAAATCGTGGAGCTCTTGGGCCAGCTTGTGGGTGTCCTGAGGGACAGGCCTGCGGCCCAAAGGACAGCTCAACCTCCCTCCAGTGGCCCGCAGGATGACAGTCCCACCACCTCACCTGCGGCCACAGAGACATGTGAGCTGGAACAGGATGAGTCCTCAGACACCTCTGAGCCCGCAGCAGAGGCCCCCCTGCCAAACGCTCAAGGGGCCGTCCGAGGAAAAACAAGGGAGGATCACGTGGCAAAGCACCAGCCAAACGCCAGTCAAAGAGCCAGCCATGATGGCACCTCTCTTCACCTTGCCATTGACTTTGTTGACTATCCTTACCCACACTGCCATGTTGATGGCAGGCGTCTGTTGGACTGTGTCACCACATCAATGTGGTGACTACTCTATTGTCTCGTCTACCATCACTGACAACTCATTGATTCACTTCCCACCTATTTGTAAATAATCACTTCCCTGTCACATATACTTATTGTAAATAAACACTCTTTACACACCTATGTTTTCGTGTCAGCTCCATGTTTATCACAGGATGTACAATCTTGACTCAGATTACAATGTACCAGGTGCACTGATTGTTGTGAGGCATTGAGAGGCTGAAGGGACCTAGGAAAACACAAGAGAACAACATTCACTTGTCAGGCGATGGCATCACACCCATTACACAACACTTGTCATCAAGGTACTCAAACCTGCACACATTACAATGAGCAACGATATCGACATAGACATCATGTAGCTGTGCATAACTACCCTGTCCCAGAAACATCAGCCCTCAGCACAGAGCCAACAACAGGCAGCTGTCACAAAGCTCCCCTAGGCATTTCCTACAACAACAAAAACAGCATACAATGGCACCGTTGTACAATGTCACTCACCTTCAAGGGAAGTAGCGGTTGATGAGCTGTTGACGCAGGTCGACACCTTCCTCCTCTCCACTATCCTCGTCACTGGACATGTGTGGGTTTGCAGGCGGGGGCATCTGCTGCTCATCATCGTCCAGGATCAGGGGGATCTCTTTGCGCAGGGCAAGGTTGTGGAGCATGCAGCATGCAACTACAATCTGACACACCTTTTGGGGAGAGTACATCAGTGCACCTCCGGTCCTGTCCAGGCACCGAAATCGAGACTTAAGAAGACCAAAAGTACGCTCCACCACACGACGTGTCCTCCCATGGGCCTCATTGTAGCGGACTTCACCCGGGGTCCTGGGATTCCGCAGTGGGCTCAGCAACCAAGGCCGGTTGGGATATGCAGAGTCACCTAGGTGTGAGATACACAGACCAACTTTGTAATAAAACTGTGGCAGAGGACAGCATGTCACACATACAGCACACTACTTGACTCTGCGTACTCACCCACAATCCACGCACGCTCTGGATGCAGATTTGCCATCAGCTGTGGTACGATGCTGTTACGCAGGATGTAGGAGTCATGGGCTGATCCTGGAAATTTGGCACAGACATGGGAGATTATCATATCCGCCTGGCATACCACTTGCACATTGATGGAATGTGTATGCTTCCTGTTCCTGTAGATGTGCTCACGTGCCTGTGGTGGAACCAGGCCAACATGTGTGCAGTCAATGGCACCAACAACATTAGGGATGTGGGCAAGGTCATAAAAATCTCCCTTCACAGCTGCCAACTCATGTCTTCTGGGGAAATGGATGTAGCTGTCCTTGTAGTTCATCATAGAGGACAGGACATCACGTAGCACCATGCTGAACATTGGTTGAGACATCCCACCTGCACTGGCCACCGTGTACTGGAATGAACCAGTTGCCAAAAAATGCAGGGCCACCATCACCTTACATGTTGGTGTCAGAGCAGTTGGATAGGTTCGGCGAGGCCTCAGATGGGGCTCCAACTGAGCACATAGGTCCAGAAGGGTAGGTCGATCCAAACGGAATTTATGTATGACGTCCTCATCCTCCATGTCCGCAAGCACCGTGAATGGACGAAAAACATTTGGTCGCCTCCTAGGTGAGAGGAAAGGGGACACATGTCAATTCAATTCCCCTCTGAGATGGGCACAACATCTTAGGTTTTGACTGACACAGCGCCAACAATGACTGGCATAAAACTACAGCTCACACCACAAGTTACATGTAGGGACACCTTGATCTAAACTAGTCGTACACTTGTCCAGTATTCACACAGTGAGTACCCCCCAAACAGATTCAGACTATGTGAATGCCAAAAGGTACATTTCAACATCTTGTGTCACCAGCCCTGAGAGTAGTTGACACAGCACATGTGTGAAACAGCAACACTGCTGGCTTCGACGTAGCTGCTGTACCTGCCGCACCCTCTTGCGTAAGTCCGGCAGGGCACATATTAACAACACAATGAGCACAGTGTGCGCACAATGATCAAGTATGTACAGGAGCTCAGCAATGTACACAGTGAAATAGGCACATCATGTAGCCAGACCTTCATTACTGTGTGTTGCTTTGCCATCTCACACATTGACATGTGTACATCTTTGAGAGTCCATCACACCACAGATCTGTGTACATGCACAACAATATCATAAGTGACATGTGAGGGAGTACATGCCAATGCATGTAATCCTGTGCACTGACATGGCATGTGTAGTCATCAGCGAGTCAAATGTAACACTAGCATTGGTGTGCACCAACTGGTGGCATGACTCATAGTAAGTGTCTACTGTCCAATGTTGAGAACTGGCCATTGCCATTGCTACAGCATGATGTGTTCATAGGTGCCATAAGCATGCACCGCCACCACAATCACGGCCATAGGCACCAATGCCAAGTGGCCAAATCGCGGTAGTGACCGCCTGGGCCCCGCGGTGTGTCACCGCCAATGCCCATGCCCTTACAGCCAATGGAAATCACAATCGCGGTAGTGATATACACATTTGAAAATCGCGGTAGGTCTGCACCGCCACCACAATCATGGCCATAGGCACCAATGCTAAGCGGCCAAATGGCGGTAGCGACCGCCTGGGCCCCGCGGTGTTTCACCTCCAATGCCCATGCCCTTACAGCCAATGGGAACCGCAATCGCGGTAGTGATATACACATTTGAAAATGGTGGTTGGCGTGCACCGCCACCACAATCATGGCCATAGGCACCAATGCCAAGCGGCCAAGTCGCGGTAGCGACCGCCTGGGCCTCGCGGTGTGTCACCGCCAATGCCCTTACAGCCAATGGAAACCGCAATCGCGGTAGTGATATACACATTTGAAAATTGCGGTAGGTGTGCACCGCCACCACAATCACGGCCATAGGCACCAATGCCAAGTGGCCAAATCGCGGTAGCGACCGCCTGGGCCCCACGGTGTGTCACCGCCAATGCCGATGCCCTTACAGCCAATGGGAACCACAATCAATCAATCAGGGGGTTTGTAGAGCGCGCTACTCACCTGTGAGGGTCTCAAGGTGCTGGGGGGGGGAGAAGCTCCGGATCAGTTGAAGAGCCAGGTCTTGAGGTCCTTCCTGAACGTGTGCAGGGTCGGGGATCGTCGGATGTTCACAGGGAGCTTGTTCCAGGTCTTGGCTGCGATGTAGGAGAAAGCTCTCCCATCTGCTCTGTTTCTGCGGATGCGGGGGACCTCTGCCAGGGCAAGGTTGGCGGAGCGGAGGTTCCTCTTGGGTATGTGGAAGGAGACTCTCTCGTTGAGGTATTTGGGTCCGATGTTGTTGAGGGATTTGTAGGCGTGGGTGAGGAGTTTGAAGGTGACCCTCTTCTCGACGGGGAGCCAGTGGAGGTCTCGAAGGTGTTGGGTCATGTGTTCGTGGCACGGTGTCCCGAGTACGAGTCTTGCTGCGGCGTTCTGGATGGTTTGAAGCTTGTGTAGAAGGGTTCTGTTGATTCTGGCGTAAAGGGCGTTGCCGTAGTCTAGTCTGCTGGTTATGAGCGCGTGGGTAACGGTCCTTCTGCAGTCGGGGGGATCCATTTGAAGGTCTTGCGGAGGATGCGCAGGCAGTTGAAACTGGTGGAGGCGACGGCGTTGATCTGGCGGTTTATGGAGAGGGAGGAGTCGAGGATGATGCCGAGGTTTCGAGCGTGGTCTGTAGGGGTGGGTGGGTTCCCGAGGGAGGAGGGCCACCAGGTGTTGTCCCAGTCAGAGGTGCAGGGTCCGAGGATGAGGACCTCGGTCTTCTCTGTGTTGAGCTTCAGACAGCTGTCTTTCATGCAGGCTGTGATGTTCTTCATTCCTTCATGGAAGCAGAGTCTGGTGTCTTCGGGATTCTTCGTAAGTGAGAGGATGAGCTGGGTGTCGTAGGCGTAGGATACTATGCTGAGCCCATGCTGTCTGACGATGGCGGCGAGGGGGGCCATGTAGATGTTGAAGAGCGTGGGGCTGAGCGAAGAGCCCTGGCTGATGTCGGTGGGTTCGGAGAGGAAAGGAGGGCGTCTGATCCTCTGGGTTCGGCCGGAGAGAAAGGAATGGATCCAGTTGAGGGCGGTTCCTTGTATCCCTGCGTCTTGTAGTCTGGCTGTGAGCGTGCGATGTGAAACGGTGTTGAATGCTGCAGAGAGGTCTAGCAGGATGAGGGCCGCAGTGTGTCCCTGGTCGAGTAGCATGCGGATGTCATCAGTGGCTGCGAGGAGGGCGGTCTCTGTGCTGTGGTTGCTGTGGAATCCAGACTGGGAGGCGTCTAGGATGGAGTTCTCTTCGATGAAGGTGGTCAGCTGGGTGTTTACGAGTCTCCCGGTGAATTTGGCTGCGAAAGGGAGGAGAGAGATGGGCCGGTAATTTTTCAGGTCCGTTGGGTCAGCCGTAGGTTTCTTGAGGAGGGGTTTAACCTCCGCCCGTTTCCAGTCGTCTGGGAAGATGCTGGCTCTGAAGGAGGAATTGATGGTCCGTCCTAGTTCGGGTGCGATGGCGGCGGCGGCCCTGTGGAATATGTGCAGTGGGCAGGGGTCTGTTGGGGCTCCTTAGTGGGTTTTCATCATGGTAGAGGTGATGAGTTCTACGGTGGCGGGATTCCAGGTCATGATGGTTGGCTTGTCGGCGGCGGTGTCGAGGGGGGTGGTGTCTGGCGTCTGTTCGCTGAAGTTGTCGTAGAGGGCCTTGATCTTAAGATGGAAGTAGGAGCTGAGTTTGTCGAAGAGTTCCTGGGAAGGTGTGATGTCCGTGGCCTCGCTGGGGGGTTTGGCGAACTGCTGTATGACGTTGAACAGTTCCTTGGCGTTGGTCGCATTGGTCTGGACTTTGTCTCTTATGAAGGTCCGTTTGGTGTCTCTTATGCGCTGGTGGTATTCCTTCAGGGTGCTCCTGTGGTTTTTCCTCGCTTCCGTGGTTTTCTAGTTTCGCCAGGTTTTCTCTAGGCGTCTGCAGGAGCATCTGGCTTCTTTTAGTTCCGTATAGAACCAGGCGGCTTTCAGAGGGCGTTGTTTGGCGGGGTGGCGGAGGGGTGCGAGCTTGTCGGCGCAGCAGGAGATCCAGCGGTGAAATTCTTTGGCTGCGGAGTTGGTGTCAGTCGTGGTGCTAGGGGGGTCTTGGAGGAGGGTGGTGTTGAGGTGTTCCTCTGTGACCTTGCTCCAGTTCCTTTGTGGCAGTCGCAGGGTGGGCTTGGGTGCAGTGGTGGTGTTGAAGGTGAAGTGGACACAGTGGTGGTCCGTCCAGAGGGGCTGGGTGGTGTGGCTGAAACGGATGTTTGTCCCTCCTGCGAAGATGGGGTCGAGGGTGTGTCCAGCTCTGTGAGTGGGCGTGTTGACTAGCTGCTTCAGTCCGAGGTTGGCGAGGTTGGTGAGGAGGGTGGTGGAGTCGGGGTCATTGCAGTTGTCGAGGTGGAAGTTCAGGTCCCCGAGTAGGATGTAGTCCGTGGAGGTGATGTCATGTGGTGCGGCGAGCTCGGTGATAGTAGTTGCAGACTTGTTGCGAGGTCCTGGCGGTCTGTAGATGAGGGTGCCGCGAAACGTGGCCCTAGGGCTGGTCTGGATCTGGAAGTGGAGGTGTTCTGTGTTGGAATGGGGGTCATTCGTGCTGGATGTTTGGAGAGTCGGAGGGGGGTTTTGTGTGCGATGGCGAGTCCTCCTCCTGGGCAGTGGGGGCGGTCCTTCCTCTGGATCTTGTAGCCGTCGGGGATGGCAGTGGCGATGTCGGGCCGGAGGATGCGTTTGTCCAGGTTTCAGTGAAGAAAGCGACGTCGGGCGAGAGGGTGTCGATCAGGTCCCAGATCTCTACGGCGTGTCGGTGCAGGGAGCGCACGTTGAGGAGGATGCATGTCAGGGTTTCGGCGGTGCGTGCATTAGGCGTGCCTTCGGCGGTAGTGGGAGCTTTGTCGATGGTGAAGGATCTGCGGCAGTGTCTGCACGAGAACTGTCTGTGGGTGGCGTTCGGAGAGGCTCTTTCGCAGTTGCCGTGTCTTCCGGTATTGAGTGCGTGGAGGGTGGTGGAATCGTAGTGGTGTGGTCTTGGGAGACCAGGGTTTCTGGTGCTGGCCACGGTCGGGTCGCGGACGGGCGCAGACGGGCTTGCCTTAGGCGCGCCAGCAGCGCGACCGCACAGCGGCCGCCATTTAGTAGGGGGAGGTGGGAGGGGCGTGCAGCAGCTGGGAGGCGGGAGCGGGGGCGGAACGGCAGGAAAAGCAAGGGAAAACGGAGGGCACCAGAGTGAGCAGGGCACAGAGGGTACAAGCGACAAAGTTAAAATTAAAAAATAAAATTTAAATCAGGCAGCAAGATAAAGGGAATACAGGTGGAAAGTACTACAAAAAACGCAGGGCAACAAAGCAGTAGAAGACCAACTATGAAATGCGGCAGCTACCGGCACCGGGTCTCGAACCCTACCAGGGTGAGGCTCTTGAACACGGCGCGGCGGCAGGGCACAGCGGAGCTGCTGGGGAGAAGATCGGGCCTCAGACCGTGGGTCAGAGGTCTTGCTCGCGCTCCCCCGCAGCGGCCGCCATTAAGTAGGGGGAGGTGGGAGGGGCATGCAGCAGCTGGGAGGCGGGAGCGGGGGCAGAACAGCGGGAAAAGCAAGGGAAAACGGAGGGCACCAGAGTGAGCGGGGCACAGGGGGTACAAGCAACAAAGTTAAAATTAAAAAATAAAATTAAAATCAGGCAGCAAGATAAAGGGAATACAGGTGGAAAGTACTACAAAAAACGCAGGGCAACAAAGCAGTAGAAGACCAACTATGAAATGCGGCAGCTACTGGCACTGGGTCTCGAACCCTACCAGGGTGAGGCTCTTGAACACGGTGCGGCGGCAGGGCACACAGAGCTGCTGAGGAGAAGAGCGGGCCTCAGACCGTGGGTCAGAGGTCTTGCTCCTGGGAACCGCAATCGCGGTAGTGATATACACATTTGAAAATCGCGGTAGGCGTACACCTCCACCACAATCACAGCCATAGGCACCAATGCCAAGCGGACAAATCACGGTAGGGACCGCCTGGGCCCCGCGGTGTGCCACCGCCAATGCCCATGCCCTTACAGCCAATGGGAACCGCAATCGCGGTAGTGATATACACATTTGAAAATCGCGGTAGGTGTGCTCTGCTACCGCGGGGCCGGTCAATGGATGCAATTGAAAGATGCACGATTGCGGTAGCGACCGCCTGGGCCCCGCGGTGTGTCACCGCCAATGCCCATGCCCTTACAGCCAATGGGAGCCGCAATCGCGGTAGACAAATGCACTTTTGAAAATCGCGGTAGGCGTGCTCCGCCACCGCGGGGCCGGTCATTGGATGCATTTGAAAAAAGCTGACCTGGAACACCAATTGCAGCATCTGAGTACCACTGAAACAAACCCAGGGGGCTATATATGTGTGGGAGAGAGCCACACATTACCACTGCTTCCAGATACTGCTGCCTGACACTCTTCACCACCAACTGCTGCTGTTCCTGTCTCCTGGACCCAGTGATGGCGAGAACTGAGAACATCAGGGCCTGTCCCTTCACCACAGAGGAGCTGGAGGTCCTTGTGGACGAGGTGCTCCCACAGTATGGGAGGCTCTATGGTGCTCCAGATGTCATGGTAAGTGTCTCAGAGTGGAAGTGAGAGTGCAGAGAGTGCACACATGAAGTTGATCTGCTGCAGTATGTGCCTGAGAGTGTGGGTTTGTGTGATTCACTGCCGAGCATGCTGACTTCAGGGGAAAGGGGTTTGTGGCCTATTTTACACATTTCCCTGGCTGCATATCAGGATGGGAGGGACATGCAGTGTTATTGCAGCCATACAGTGACACTGCAAGTTTGGGAAGTGGAAGTCAGGACAGACATTGCCTGTGCGAATGGATGTTTGAGTCCAGGAGGTTTTCACATGCTCATTTGTGACATTACAAAGACTTTCCGTCCAGAGGGTACTGATGGAAGTGTGTTTGAATTTCTATTGCCACCATGGATCTGTGAGCAGTATGCACAACAGTGAACTGCCGGAGGGTGACAATCTTGTTGGAAATTCCCATATGTCACAGCAGATTGTTGTACTTCAGAAACATCCCCCTTCCCATATTCTCATTATGTGTACTGACTCGCATGTGTAGGCACTGTTTGCACTCTCATATTGTACATGCATGTGACTGTTATGATGGCCAACGTTAAACCTCAGTGTGAGCCACTCTGGCCTGCACAGTTACTGCCCAAATTGACAGGGACCCATCACTGAATGGACAGAGTGAGACATATGTGTCGTCTGCCACCCTATTCCTCAATGAGCTATCTTAGGCCTGTGGATTGCACAAGACAGACCTTGTGAGAAGGGTGTGAGAATGTCAGATCATGTCCCTAAATGTGACCGCCATGACACAGTGAGCCATTCACAGCCCAAGGACATTGAGGGGTGTGCATTGTTGGACACAGTGATTCTGCCATGGACCAACATTTACAATGTGATGTCTGTCTTGCTCCCTCACAAACTGCATTGCAGATGTGGGCCTCCTTCACATTGCTTTCTGTGCTGGCATTCTGCATGTGCATGAGATGTCCAGGTACTGTGCCCATCCTCATACCTGCATGCATTTGGGTACGATTGTCTTATGCTGATGTACTACGTGTCATGCTGTATGGCCCCTGCTAAGCATGTCTGAATAGCTGTGCTAATTTTGTGCATGCTCCTGTACTGAGACACAATGGTACATAACCCATTGTTACTGATATTTCCTCCTCTTGTCTCCCGTGCCTGCAGTTCAAAGTCCACCAGCGTAAGGCCATATGGAGGGCCATTGCACGCAAGGTGCGGGCTCTGGTTGTCTCCAACCGACGGCACACACACTGTCACAAGAGGTGGGATGACATCTGCCGGCTGAGCAAGAACGTGGCAGAGATGACGCTGGGGCTGCTCCCTCAGACTGGCAGGTTGGCGCGCAGGAGCATGACACCACTAATGGCCCGCATCTTGGCAGTGACACAGCCAGAGCTGGATGGACGCTTGAGGGCCCATCAGCAGCAAGTTGGGGGTGAGTATTCTGCGAAGGGTGACTTTTGGGGTGTGTGACTGCATGTGTCACAAACCTGAGCCAGTGCAGAGCTCTGTGATGTTCCTAGTGTGATGCAATGACTTGTAAGTTGCCTCTGTGTTGAGTGCAGCTGTCATGCATTTGCGGTACATGTACTTTCTCATGTGTTTCATGTAATGGCCCTTGACAAAGCATGCTGAGATGTGGCCTTATGGCATCTGCTGCATTAGGGAAGTCATGGACATCACTGGGCAGTGAACGGCAGTGTGCCTCATCATAGTGTGCTTTCGTCAATGTGTGCAGTGCCTGACCTCGAACTTGTGGGAACTACACATCTGACACCAATGTGCAACAGTAGTTGTGCTTCAAAGCACAACATGGTGGATGGCAGGAGCTCATGGCCATTGCAAGTGGACATTTTGAAGTCTGTATCTGTGTTGTCCCCTTAAAGTGACTCCATATGTGACTGTGACAACAGGTTGAGATGTACATCTTTATCACCTACAGGCATGTGGGTATGCTTACAGGGATCTGTATGTCAGGTTACATGGAGGCACGGGCAAGCTATTTGGCTGTGTGAACATCTCATGGGTCATCAATGCCAAGTAGGCATGTTCCCATGCATCTGCATATTTTTGCATTGTGGCTGCACATGCAGACTGCACAGGGGTGTGTTCAACATGGGGCTATCATCATATTGTTTTGTGCTTTGTTTGCATATGATGTTTCTGAGTATGGCACTAAACTGAACCTACGTCTCTGTCTCTTGCAGCATCTACAGAGGGCACAGAAGGACAGGGTACGGACAACGGGGATGAGGCATCTTTCTCGACCGCAACACATGGGCTCACTGACACTGATGTGACCAGCGCCTCGGAGGGGGACCGGAATGCCCTTGAAGAATCACGCCCGGAAACACCAACCTCAACGTCATCTGACACCAGCGGTGACTCCTCGATGTTGGCGGACACAGGGAGTGGAAAATCTGCCTCTTCTTCCACCACACATCGTCCAGTGCCCACCCTCCCGGCTAGTTCCACTAGTGCTGCCCGTGCCCGCAGCAGTAAGAGGGGTAGAGTGTCCTTCCCCCCAGGCACCGCTGCCCCTGCCCCTGTCTCCCCTGCTGCCCTCAGTGTTGAGGCGGTGGAGCTTTTGCGCCAGCTGTGTGTGGGTCAGACTACTCTACTGAATGCCTTCCTTGATCATGACAAGAAGTTGGCACAGGTAGTTGCCTTCATGGAGGGCATTCATTCTGACGTGGGTGGGCTACACAGGACTGTCCAGTCTTTGTCCTCCACAGTGACTGCAGCCATTCAGCTGGCACAGGCTCAGGGTCCAGCTCCAGTCCCTTCGGCAACCACCCTGCCAGTGGCCACATCTGACGAGAGTGACCACACACCACAGCCCTCAGGCTCAAAGTACTCCACATGAAGCACAACACAGCAGCACTCCAAGTGGGCCAGAGTGCAGACCCCATCCCCAAAACCAAAAGAAGTCACACAGGAACGCAAAGCCAAAAGCCCTTCGGGTGACACTCAGGGGCATCAAGCCAAGAAGCAGGCCTCAGGCTCACATGCATCCAAATCAGTCCAATCCAAAGACACTTCTGTCCCAAAACCTGCTCCCAAAGACAGGCAAAAAGTTGCTGTGCCTGCTGTGAAGCTGGTGCCTGCAAAGAGTCTGCAGAAACGGCTCTCTAAGGCAGGTTCACCCACAACCTCAACTCCCACCCATACCCCTGTGAAGCTGGTACAGGAGGGCACTGTGGGGGGTTCACCTGGTCAACAGGGGATGGAGGGGACAAGGCAAGGCCAGGCCAAGCGTACCACCAGACCCAGCAGATCACCAGAGGGAGGGCCACTACCTGCACCTGAAGCACCTTTGGTGGGGAGTGAGGCTGTTGTGCCCACCCCACTTCACACTCCTACCAAGACAATTCTTCAGTATCGAATCCCCAAGAAGTGGAAAGGCAGCCCTCCACATTCTCCTTCAC
Organism: Calotriton arnoldi; assembly: GCA_963921515.1. Taxonomy (NCBI): domain Eukaryota; kingdom Metazoa; phylum Chordata; class Amphibia; order Caudata; family Salamandridae; genus Calotriton; species Calotriton arnoldi. Next base: position 284,781 of record CAWUFW010002308.1, on the reverse strand, counting down.
ACACTGTGTCTCACAGCAGCATGTCTCCGCCTCCCCGTGCCACCATGCCACCCAGTCCAAGCAGCCCTCCGGCTCACAAAGCCACTGATGCCTCTACCTCAGCTGCTCCTCCCTCTCCCAGGTCTGGTCTGCCAACAGTCCCCGACAATCAGCCACCTCCCAGTTCAACTGACAGCCAAGTCTGAGGCAAAGTCCCCCTCCCAAAGCCATCTCTTTCACAGCGGTGCCTGGACTGCCCATCTGTATCCTCAGAGCTGTGGTGATTCCCATGGCAGTGTACGGTGTCACCCATTCCCTGTGCAGGTTCTCATGCCCACATGTCCCTCCGTTGAACTATGGACTGGCCACTGGCCTTGCTGTTTGTAACTTTGGATGCCCATTCCCTGTGCAGGTTCACATGCACACATGTCCCTCCTTTGCACTATGGACTGGCCACTGACCTTGCTGTTTGTAAATTTGGATGCCCATTCCCTGTGCAGGTTCTCATGCACACATGTCCCTCCTTTGCACTATGGACTGGCCACTGGCCTTGCTGTTTGTGAATTTGGATGCCCATTCCATGTGCAGCTTCTCCTGCACACATGTACCTACTTTGAACTATGGACTGGCCACTGGCCTTGCTGTTTGTGACTTTGGATGCCCATTCCCTGTGCAGGTTCTCATGCACACATGTACCTACTTTGAACTATGGACTGGCCACTGGCCTTGCTGTTTGTAACTTTGGATGCCCATTCCCTGTGCAGGTTCTCATGCACACATGTACCTACTTTGAACTATGGACTGGCCACTGGCCTTGCTGTTGTCTACTTTTGATGCCTATCTTGGTGATATGTAATAAAGACAGTTACTCCTGTTGTCTGCTTTGTCAGTGTCCTTGCTAAATAAAAGTGTTTTCGGTATGTGTATGGTTGCATGTGACAAATGCTCTCTATGCCACCTTCACATTGCCAATTGCTTCTTTTACTTTTTCTGGGTTTGGCAGTGGTGAGGGGCACTTTAGTTCTTTCTTCTGAGGCTTGAGGGTGCAATGATGGGTGTTTGTGATGATCTACGATTATCATACTCATCATATGGTCAGGTTTGCTAAATTGTCCACATGTCATGTTATGATGCAATACCAGAACAGAGGTGTATTCTATCCACAGGATTACTTGCGGGCTGGCCAGGGTCCATCATATCTGTGTGATCTTTCTTGATGTGTGAACAGCAGTGTTGATGTATGGTCATCTTGTGATGGCCTGTCTTCCTAGTCACATGGGTACATTTGGATGTGTGCCCTTGTGTGGTCATGAAGTGTGAAGGGGTGATTTTGTTGTTAGTGTTGATGTGTGTGTGCCCCTGCAATGCCAACTGCACACATGTATGACACAGAAGCTGAGTGCCTGTTTGTTTCAATTGTCTGCCATGTGTTTCAGATTGTGGGCACATGTGGGAGTTGTAGGTTGGGCAGTGTGCAGTGTGTTGTTGTGTCCTTGCACTCCTGGGGGACACCTACTTGTTGTTGCTGCCAGTTGTGAGTATGCAGAGTGTGTGACAGGCAAGTCTGTGTTGTGTTTTGTTGATCAGCCATGTGTCTTGTTACTGTTTGTGCACACTGTACAGAACTGCTCAGCAACACTGACAATATTTGTGAGTTTTCTCATGCATTGCTGTCACTTGACCCATTTTTGGCTCCAGTATGGTATGTGGTATGTGGAGTCATGTCATGCCATCCCCCATATGTGCTTCTGATGCCTACACATTGTGAGTGACTCCTCTATGTGTTTGTGTACTGTACACTGCTCACCTGTCCACTACTGAAGTACACACCACTTCAGTCTCATGTCTTCCACCCCATGGCTTGCCAGTGTGTGAGCCTCCCCACCACCTCATAGTGTGACACTATGCTGTGTGAGGCTGATCTGTGTCCAGGACCAATGTGCTACTCAGGACAGTTTGCAAATTAGTTATGTGTTCTTTCCTTGTACTTGTTTGCTGTCATGGTTGCTCATGTGCAGTGCAGATGTTTGGGCAGCACAGTCCTCTGGTCATGTTGTTTGCACCTGGATGTCCCTGAGTTGTGCATCTGTGGGTGATGGCTAAGCTGTATGTGTGTTTGCTGAGGTAGTGCTACACTTCCTGAGTGTGATGTTATGTTTGTGCTGTGATGATTTGTGTTGTGGGAGTTCATGGTGTGGCACTCAGATGTGTGTGCTACTGATTTGGTTGTTGTGCACACACTGCTTGGTGTGCATGCAGTGTTGTCAGTGTATGTTGCCTTGTACTTGCTTGTTGTGCATCCCCTGATGTGCAGCTGAGTTTGCATTGTGATGGATTGGTCTGTGCATCTGTTGTGTTTTAGTTGTGGATGTATGCAGTGTTTGGCCTGTGTTGGCTCTTTGTACTGACTGATGCTATGTGTGTGTGATGTTCTATTTGCATGACGTTGTGTGTGAGTGGTTGTTGCTGTGTGATACATTCAGATGTGTGTTGCAGGTGTGGTGTGCATTACTTGTGTGTCTGTCACATGCAGCAAGGAGGATTCTTGTTGCTGGGCTTGTTTTCAGTGCACATTGGTGGTTAGTCCTCCTATTTTTGACCTGTCACTTTTCAGGGTTGTGCATGTGCATGCTTCTGGTACAATATGGCACCTTGTCCACTTCATGGGTGGTGAGGTGTCTGTGTCTGTGTTAGCTGATTGTCCCATTGATCCCAGTTAGTGTTCATGGTAGATTTTTGATGATGCACCTCTTGTTTGTGTTGAGGTATGGTGTCTGTGCATTGGTCCTGAGTGACAATGTTGTGTATTCCTGTTCTGTCTAGGGTCACATTGCCTTTCCACTGTTTTGCTGCCCATGTGTGGGCTTGTTGTACTTCTGTGTATGTTGTTTGTGAGCTTTGTGTTTGGCTATTGTTTTGGTGTCTGCATTGGTTCAGGCATACCTGTGTGTTAGTGTGATGTTTGGGGGTGCACCACAGGGAGTGCGATTGGTTGTCATTGAACTCACAGGACACCAATTGGGCCATTATGTGTGCTTCTCACAGGTGTTGAGTGCTGCAGGTATGAGGTGGGTAGAGAATGGGTGTGTGTGAAGGTCCTGGTTGTGTTTGACAGTCAAGGAGTGTGACAATGGGCCATGTGTGTTGTACTGATGATGTACACATGTCAAGTCAGTTGAGACAGATGTGTGGCTGCTCACTGTATGACTTCAGACACTTCCTATAATTCCTGTGACTATGCATGGCTTGCCTTGATGTGTCCCTGAGTTGTTGCACGGAGGTCAGTTTGGTTTAATTTCACTCACTGTGCCACCCATGTCTGATTTGATGGCCTAAGGGTGTTGTGATATGTTCCTTCTCTTGCATGTGATCTACAGATGCTATGTGGCTTGCTCCATGCTTTTACAGCACTGTCCACTTCACTTTTGGCTGGCCCATTGATTGTCCTCCATTGCTGCTGACCTATGGTGTGTGGATGTGGCTGTGTGTCAGTGTGGGGTGTTTGTGAGTGACTTGACAGGCAGTGTGGACAGTTCAGTGGATGTTCTTCTGCAGTGTGAGTCTTCATTTTATAATTAGACTCAGTTTGCTTCACATGAGTGGGAGGTAGGTGTGGGGAGGAGGGTTGTCCAGCCCCTGAGCTTCTGTGCAGGATGTTCCTCTTCACCCCCACCTTCCAAGACAGGCGCTCTGGTCCTTTGGTGTGTGAGGTGCAAGGTCTGGCTAATTCTGGGAGATGAATTGTGCAGGGGGGCACAGGAGGAGCACACAGCATGTGCCCCAAATGGGTGTGGGAAAAGTAGTGTGGGATAGGGTGGAGGTGGAGCCCTGTGAATCTTTGTGGACTGCCCATGCCTGGCGCCGGCCCTGCCTACTACATTTTGCGCATGTTTTCCTGCGTCTTCACCGCTGCGGTGACATGACCGGGACATTGCAGTGATTTCGCGGTTGATGGGTGACCCGGATGCGGAGGGGTGATTTCCTGACAGGTGGGACATGTGTGGGTACACTTGGGGATGTGTTCCTGTCCCCACCAGAGTGTCTGATGTGGACAGGAACCGTATATCAGCACAGGAGTTGTGTGTTGTGGTTGTGTGCGGAGTTGTGTCATTGCGTACCTGCGGCGTTGTCCGCGACGGTCCATTATTTGCTGGTAGTGTATGAGGTACAGCACCGGAATGGCTTGAAGAGCTGGATCCATTGCGGTCCGGACCGGGTGGAGGGAAGCGGGAGTCTGGTTTCGTGCACTGCAGTAGTGCTTCCGCCGTCTCTGGATTGGTGGTTTCTCCGCTGCGGTGTGCTGGGTCATTTGTGGCATCGTGATTTGTACGGCGGTCGGGACGTCATTCCGCATGGCGGTGGGTCTCTATTGGCTCTCACCGCCGCAGTGGCATGTGCAAAATTCTGGCGGTTCACGTCGCTCTGCGGCGGACGGTAAATGGGCTATGTTTGCCCATTGTAATATGGCGGGCGCGGAGACCGCTGCTGGAGTGGGGAAAAGGTCATTTTCCGCCACCGCCAGCACCGCAGTTGTGCCTCTGCCCGCCATCGTAATGACCCTCAAAATCATGGAATTCCACAACTTAAAATAAGACTCAGCATTGGGGCAGGGGACAAGCCACAGCATTTAAGGGATTTTCTATTCACAATAACTTGATATAGGATGTTTTTGATTCTCTTGGGAATTTTATGATTAAGTGACTCATTAATGATTGCTTTGACTGGCAGAAGAGACTTTGAAGATGTTCTTGGAAATCTTTGGAACCAGGGCTCAGCAGGAGATCAAGCAATGATGATGGGGTTTATTAAGTTTATTTACTTCTTTAATGGGAAGTATGCTGAAAGAAAAGAGTTTTTCTTGTGTATTATGGTGGACAGAATAGGCCAGATGAGATGTGGTTATGGACGGTATTTAGACAAAATATTGAGTTTGAAATGTCGACCTACACAAATGTCGAGTTGTAATTATCATGACACAGAAATATCGACAGCAAGAATATCGTGGTCAAGAATATTGAATTTAAGGTAAGAAATATTGTTTTTAAAAATATAGAAGTCATTAATATCGTTTGCAAAAATATAGTCGATTTTTAAATTAGTGTTTTGTATTTTAGTATATATTTTAAATGTATGTGATGTATATTTTTGATTTTTGTATTTTTTATGTTTTTTAATATATGTGTTAAATTTGTAGTAGTTATCAATTTTATTTTAAAAAAATTATGCGTTTTTTAGTTCGGTAGCGAGTTGTGGGTTTATAGGGGAATAGGGAGGGAAGTAATTTAATTATAATAAATCAATGATTATTTTTTATTTATTATTTTTAATTTAATTGAGATTTTATAGGGTTAATTGTGTTTTTTTTTTTTTTGTAAATTGTTTGTTTGTGTAGTAGTGTTTATAGGGGTATAAGGTGGGAAGTAATTTGTTTTTAATTAATTATTAATTGGATGTTAATTATTATTAATTAATTAATTGGTAATTAATTATGGTAATTGTGTAATTTGTTTTTAGGTGCAGTTTGTAGGGTTTATAGGGTTAAAGGGTGGAAAGTAATTTATTTTTAATTAATAATTAGTTGATAATTATTATTAAATAATTAATTGATAATTAGGGTAATTGTTTAATTTGTTTGGTGTGTGTTTTGATTTTTAAAAGGGGTAAACGGTGGAGTAAATTAATTTTAATCACTTTATAATTAGTTGTTGAATACTATTAGTTTTTTAATTGAAAATACATTTTAATTGAGTAATTCATTTTTTTACAGTTTCATTATAGGTGTGGGTTCAGGGGATTGTTGGGGTAAAGGGTGGGAAGTAAATTTATTTTTTATGTGCTTTAATTAGTTTTTTAATTAATAATATTTCTTTTATTGAAAATTAATTATGTTAATTATGGAAGTACATTTTTTAAAATTTAGATGTGGGTTGTGAAGTGTGTGGTGCTATAGGGTAGGAAGTAAATAAACTACATTTATGTAATAATTAATGTTTTTGTTTATAAATAATTTTGAACTAAATTATTTATGTGTGTGAAAAATTAATTTTAATTTTATTTAATATAATATTTGTAGGTATTTGTGATATGTATTTACCATTATATGTTTTTATTTTCACATTTTTAATATTAAATATATTTGTATTGACATTTTTTACTTATTTATATATTTTTTTATTTAGTTTGTTTTTTAAATATTGTTTTTGTTGTTGTTGATATTTTGTTTGTACTTTCCCTACTGTTGCACAATTGGAGTGGGAATAGTCAATTTTAACCCTCCGCTATCCAACACTTTCCCTACTAATGCACTCACTGAAGCGGGAATAGTAATTTTTACCCCTCTGCTATCCAACACTTTCCCTACTGTTGCACTGACTGGAGTGGGACATTTAAGTTTAAAGATTTTTATAGAGTTTAATGTTTTAATTTATAATAGAATTTTTTTAAATAGATTTTATGTTATTGTTCTATGTATGTATATATTTATTTGTTACATTTTTATATAATTTTAAAATTCAAAAATTAATTAAAATTAATAGTTTATTAATTGTTTTAAAGTATATATATATATATATATATATATATATAATATATGTATGTTTAACTTATTTTAAAGTTTATTTGTTATATTTGTTAAAATGTATATTAAATAAAAAAATGTGAATCATTTTATTATTTAATTTATTTTATATTTATTAATTCATCTTATATATATAAAAACAATATTTTTCACAACTATTTTTATGACATTGAATTTATTTTCTCGATATTTTGGTACTTACCATTATAAATATAGGATGTCGATATTTTTGACATTGCTATTTATAACTCGATATTGTGGTATGGGGATATTTTAGGTGTCAATATTGTGTCAGTGAACCGTTATGGACACCTTTGCTCGGAATTGGAATTCAAGATCTTTTGCTTTTTTAGTTAAGTGTTCTGCAAAGGAGGTCTATTGTTCTTGAAAGTGGTTGGTGCAGTCTGGGATGCATTTTGGGTTTCTATAATCTAGGATAGTTTTCTGTTTGAATAAATGACATCTGAAATGTAATGTCAGTTGATGCGATTTCGTGGATTTAATGATAGTTACTTTTTAGGTTCAATTTGGTCATTGTTAATGTTCTTTGTTCCTGGTTTTTCTCTGTCTAATTATGAATTTCTTCCAACTGTCTTTTAAGACTTTTGATTTTTTTTTCCTGTACTTTTCTGTCTCAGTTGAGTAAGCAGCCTTCGGGCGTGCAGCAGGTGTTGTGAGGCTTTGAGGAAAGCCACTGGGGCCAATTCCGATTCGGGCCGGAAATCTCCCCGACCGAGCCGGACCCGGAGAGATTTCCGACCGAATCAAACCCTAGCAGTCCGACCGAACGAGTACGATGCGCACGTATGACATCGGACTCGATTCGGTCGGACTCCCATTGAAGTCAATGGGAGCCAGTCGTACGACGCGTACACGGGCTCCCATTGACTCAATGGGCACGACGCGGACAAGGACGCCCCCTACAGCGTGTTCGCGTCGATGCGGGTCGCACCGTACATGCACGTGTAGGGGGGACCCATGTGTCCCCCCTGTGTGCGACTCGCACGCCTATGCTTCCAGGGGGGTCTGACACGGACCCCCAAAGTGCGGCTCCGACAGCTCCTTGGAGCCGGGCTGTGCGAGTCGGTCGGAGCGGTCGAGGTGCGCATCGTACTTACCCGGCCGGGAAACGTCTCCATTGCGAGGTGCGCGTCGTCCCCGTGCGAGTCGGTCAGAGCGGTCGGGTCCTGCGAACGAGTCGGTCGGAGATTTTGCGGCGCACGCATCGTGCTCGCTCGCCCGGACGCACGTACGACTCGGTCGGGAAATAGGGCTCCGAATCGGATCCGGTTAAGCCGAATCCGATTCGGTGCCCTACCGGCCGAGATCGGAATCGGCCCCACTGTGTCAAAAGTCTAATGCTCCGTGGGTGGAATTGGTTCACAAATATCAATGGATTACATAGCCCAAGAATTCAGACTGAAAGATGTCAGTGTTGAAGACATGATGGGGGAAATCGCGTGAGGAGTTACTAGAATAGGTCACACAGGTTGAGGTATAAATAGAATTTGTTAATGTGGTGATAACTCAAAATAATGTGATGTGTTCCTTTGAATGAGATCAAATCTTCTGAGGCCAATACTGCATCAAGGGTATAGCCCTCTTGTGTCACCTCATTGATGAGCAGGTGGCAACTGAGGACATATTTATCAAGCAGTTGCACCGCCCTTGTGCCACACAATGGGGCGCAAGGGTGACACAATTTCTAAATAAGATTTATCAAGCCACGCAAGGTCACCATGTGCAGTCTTGTGTAGCTTGATAAATTTAAAGTAACGCAAAGCAGTGCATGTTGCTGCATTGCATTATTTTGCTCCAGGGAGGCGTTCTATGGGTGGAGCATAGGTGTTACCACTCAACCACCCATGGATTTTGGCGCATTCCCAAATTTACCATTACTGGGAGACCTGGGAATGTGCCAGAATGCTACACCTCCCCAGGTGAGGCATAACAAGGACAAATATATTTATTTCTCCACGTTCTTTCCTCTTTCTATGTGTTTTGCATCCTGCAGCACACATAGAAAGATGAAAAAGCCTCTCAGGATTGCTTTTGTGCAAATAGTTTCAAACAGCAATATAAAAATATTGTATTGTTAATTAAGAAAATATTATAACAAACACATATCTCAAAACACATTGCTAATGATCATGCAACCACTATACAATTAAAAAATAAGAAATGTCTACACTTTCTACATTCTCTAATAAATTACTTAAACATGGAAGAAAATAAAAACATCAAAGAGCAATAGTAAAAATAACGTAACATTTTAGATAAAATTCTAAAATTAAATTTACATTTAAAAACTGTAATTTGATGTGGGGCTAACATGTTCAAATATAACTCCAAGACAACAAACATTGGGGAAAGTTCACATATTTCTGATGGGGTTCAGAATAGCTAGTCTAACTCCAATCCCAAAAACATAGGGAAAAGCACATATATTTGGGGTGGAGGTCAAATGTACTGTCTATACACCCACCAGCATTGTGGAAAGTGCTAATAATTAGGGAAGGCAGATTTACTATTCTGATTCCAGTCCACAAACATTAGAGAAAATGCATATATTAGGGGGGGAGGGGCAGATATAATATACACCTAGAGGTAGGGGAGTCAATGAAGGTTCATGCCAGATGGATGGTTCTGGCTCAGCTAAAAGACATTTAGGACTCTCAAGCTAAAAACAAGTCAAACTATCCTGAAAAGGAGTGACTAATTTTCCAGCTAAGGCATGAATCAGTAGGGAAGGGCTAGAGATTGTAGAGGCAAGACAAGATGGAAAAAAAGAAAGGAAGGACGTTAGAACATGGACAGTTGTCATGAAGAGGCAATGCAGAGAGGGATACAGAAAGTCTCATAAGGAAGGGAGAAAAGGATTCAGATAAAGGACACACCATGGAAGAGGGATGATAGTGGTACAGGTTAGAATAAAGAGCAGACAGTGATGAGACAGAGTCAGTAGTTAATTTTTTAACTAAATGTCACTCCCTGCACCATTGGCACCAGACTAACACAACATGTCCATATCCAGCAATTGGTCAGTCGGCCTCTCTGACCCTCAAAACCTCTAAAGGATCTCCACCCTGGCATGTCACCTCATCACAGTGCTTTTGCAAGCTTGGATTGTGCCCTATCTCTTACAGCCAAGCTGGACCACTGTCTTGGCCCTTGCTCAGCTCTTCCCATAAACCTGCCTAGCTCTACTAACATTACATTATAAAAATGTTCAGATTTCTGGAAGTCTTTCAAATAAACAACCATAATTAAATAACTTTGAACACCAAAATATAATTGTCAATTTTATTTTCTGAAAAACATTTAGGGGCTGATTACGATGGCGATGAACCCGCTCCCGACAGGCTGTCGATGGCGGGTTCACCGCCATCGTGAGGCCATTTTCCGCCCGCCATATTATTATGGCGGGAGTTTCTGACCGCCATGCATCCGATGGGCTCCTTGAGTCCGCCGGTGCTGCAGAGGCCCTCGTATTCCCAGAAATGGCCTACCAGGCACCGCCGTTGGGATTACGATGGTCCATCCCCTCCAGCGCATCCATAGCGGTTCACCCTCCATGGAAAGGCTGGCGGGGTTAGACTTTGGGAGCCCGTAGGGGGCCCCCCTTTTCCCCAGGCACTTTGGTTTTGGGGTTAGGTGCCCCCCTACATTTCCCTGCACCATGTGGCAGGCACCGCATAGTGCAGGGAAATGTAAAAAGTGCATTTATAACATTGCGGCGGGTGCTGCAACCAGCAGCACCCACCACAATGTTATGTACAGCACTTACAGCCGCCATGGTGGCGCTGTGGTGGCGGCCGCATCGTAATACCACCTGTGGGACTGCCGCCTTGTAGGTGGGAGTTCCCACTCCCCGAGACGATGGAGGAAGGACTGAAATCCGTCTGCCATCATAATCAGCCTCTAATTTAAATTAAATGTACAATATTTTTTAGGGGCGGAATGTTGGGGTAATAGGGGATAAGGGTGGAGAGTGTTTTTAAAATTTGAAATTTAAATTATTTTAAATTTTAAATTTTTGTTAAAGAAATTGTAATATTTTTTAGGAGCGCAATGTTGGGTTTTTAGGGGATAAGGGTGGGGAGTGGTTTAAATATTTTTTAGAAATTTAAAAAATATTCTAAAATTGAAATTGAATTTTATAATTTTTTTATGAGCGGGATTTTGTGTTCATAGGGGATAAGGGTGGGTATTTTTTGTTACAAAATTTTTAAAATTTAGAAAAAAATTGAAATTGGAAAAAAATATATATAAATACATTTATGAGTGTAATATGGCGTTTATTGTGTTTAAGGGTGGTGAGTGTTTTTAAAATTTATTGATCATAATTTTAAAAAATGTATAATTTATTTTTAAATTTAATTTGTGGAGTACTGTGATGTTGTGTTTATAGTGGTTGAAGTTGAGTATGTTTTAAGTTCATTAAAATTTTATTTTGTTAAATTTAAATTTTATATTTATTTAAAAAAAATTAATTTATTAATGAGAGTTATTATTATGTATTTAATTGGTTATAATTTTTTATTTGGTAAAAATGTTTTTTTTTAAATTGCAATTTAAAAAAAAAATGTGGGTATTAATATTTATATATCTCATATATTTTAACATATATGTTTTAAAAATAAAAATACTGTGCAATATATATTTAATTATAGTAAAATACATATGTTTAGTGTGTAGTATCTTACAAGAGTGAATATAATTGCTATTAGGAATAGTATATAATATATGCTTAGTGTACAGCACCTTCCATGATTTTATGTATTTTGGAGTGGGAATAGTAATTTATATATGTTTTGTGTCCAGCACCTTCCCTGATTTAATGTAGTTTGGAGTGGGAATAGTAAATTATATATGGTTAGTGTCCAGCACCTTCCCTGATTTAATGTAGTTTTGGAGTTGGAATAGTAAATGATATATGGTTAGTGTCCAACGCCTTCCCTGAGTTATTATAAATTGGAGTGGGAATAGTAAATTATATATGTTTAGTGTCCAGCACCTTCCCTGATTTAATGTATTTTGGAGTGGGAATAGTAAATTATATATGTTTAGGGGCCGATTCCGATTCGGGCCGGAAATCTCTCCGACCGAGCCGGACCCGGAGAGATTTCCGACCGAATCGGACCCTAGCAACCCGACCGAACGAGTACGATACGCACGTATGCCATCGGATTCGAGTCGGTCGGACTCCCATTGAAGTCAATGGGAGCCTGTTGTACAACGCGTACGCGGGCTCCCATTGACTCAATGGGTGCGAGAGCGGACAAGGGCGCCCCCTACAGCGTGTACGTGGCGGAGCGACTCGCGCCGTACACGCACAGGTAGGGGGACCCATGGGTCCCCCTGTGTGCGACTCGCGCGGCTACGCGTACAGGGGTCCGACACGGACCCCCAAAGTACGGCTCTGACTGCTCTTTCGAGCCGGAGTGCGCGGCTCGGTCGGACTGCTCGCGGCGCGCATCGTACTTACCCGGCCGGGGAACGTCTCCATTGCGCGGTGAGAGTCGAATCCGAGCGAGTCGGTCGGTACGATTAGACCCGGGAACGAGTCGGTCGGAGCGGTCGGGACGCCCGGACGAGTCGGTCGGCGATTTCGCATCGTACTCGCTCGCCCGGACGCGTGTACGAATCGGTCGGGCAATAGGGCTCCGAATCGGATCCGGTTAAGCCGAATCCGATTCGGAGCCCAACCGGCCGAGATCGGAATCGGCCCCTCAGTGTCCAGCACCTTTCCTGACTTAATGTAGTTTGGAGTGGGAATAGTAATTTATATATGGTTAGTGTCCAGCACCTTCCCTGATGTAATGTAGTTTGGACTGGGGATAGTGAATAATATATGGTTAGTGTCCAGCGCCTTCCCTGATTTAATGAAGTTTGGAGTGGGAATAGTAAATTATATATGTTTAGTGTTCAGCACCTTCCCTGATTTAATGTAGTTTGGAGTGGGGATAGTAAATTATACATGTTTAGTGTTCAGCACCTTCCCTGATTTAATGTAGTTTGGAGTGGGAATAGTAAATTATATATGTTTAGTGTCCAGCACCTTCCCTGATTTAATGTAGTTTGGAGTTGGAATAGTAAATTATATATGGTTAGTGTCCAACGCCTTCCCTGAGTTATTATAAATTGGAGCGTGAATAGTAAATGATATATGTTTAGTGTCCAGCACCTTACCTGAGTTATATTAAATTGGAGTGGGAATAGTAAATTATATATGTTTAGTGTCCAGCACCTTCCCTGATTTAATGTAGTTTGGAGTGGGAATAGTAAATTATATATGGTTAGTGTCCAACACCTTCCCTGAGTTATTATAAATTGGAGTGGGAATAGTAAATGATATATGTTTAGTGTCCAGCACCTTCCCTGAGTTATTATAAATTGGAGTGGGAATAGTAAATGATATATGTTTAGTTTCCAGCACCTTCCCTGATTTAATGTAGTTTGGAGTGGAAATAGTAAATTATATATGGTTAGTGTCCAGCACCTTCCCTGATTTAATGTAGTTTGGAGTGGGAATAGTAAATTATATATAGTTAGGGGCCGATTCCGATCTCGGTCGGAGGCGCACCCAATACCATTCGGTCGGGAAAAAAGCCATGCGAAAGCCTGTTTCCCGACCGAACCGTACGCGGGTCCGGCCGGCGAGTACGATGCGAGTCGCCGACCGACTCGTCCGGGCGACCCGACCGCTCCGACCGACTCGTACCCGGATCGTACCGCTCCGACCGACTCGCTCGGACCCGATTCGCACCGCGCAATGGAGACGTTTTCCGGCCGGGTAAGTACGATGCGCACCTCGACCGCTCCGACCGACTCGCGCCGTCCGACTCGAACTCGCTGTCGGAGCCGTGCTTTGGGGGTCCGTGTCGGACCCCTGTACGCGTACCCGTGCGAGCGCACACAGGGGGACCCATGGGTCCCCCTACCTGTGCGTGTACGCCGCGAGCGCTCGCGACGTACTCGCTGTAGGGGCGCCCTTGTCCGCCTCGCACCCATTGAGGCAATGGGAGCCCGCGTACGCGTTGTACGACCGGCTCCCATTGAGTTCAATGGGAGTCCGACCGACTCGTGTCCGATAACATACGGACGCATCGTACTCGTTCGGTCGGACTGCACGGGTCCGATTCGGTCGGAAATCTCTCCGGGTCCGGCTCGGTCGGAGAAATTTCCGGCCCGAATCGGAATCGGCCCCTTAGTGTCCAGCGCCTTCCCTGATTTAAGGTAGTTTGTAGTGGGAATAGTAAATTATATATGTTTAGTGCCCAGCACCTTTCCTGATTTAATGTAGTCTGGAGTGGGAATAGTAAATTATATATGGTTAGTGTCCAGCACCTTCCCTGATTTAATGTACTTTGGAGTTGGAATAGTAAATTATATATGGTTAGTGTCCAACGCCTTCCCTTAGTTATTATAAGTAGGAGTGGGAATAGTAAATTATATATGTTTAGTGTCCAGCTTCTTTCCTAATTTAGGGGCTCATTAGGATGGCGGGCGGTGGCAGAAAATGCCATTTACCGCACACCAGGAAAAAACAGAAAAGGCTTGGGTCCTATCACTACCTGGCCTGGACCTCTCAAATATAATACAACAAAGCATTGACCAGACAGGTTATGACTGGATTCTCATATATGAGCCTAGACAAACAATTCTAAGTTCATGTGATTTATTTCACATCACTTGTGTCTTATTTAATGCACATGTAGAAGAAAACATTCATTAGTGTCATAAGATGGATAACACATCATTCAATATACCATGCTTATGAAAACATTACAAAATTTGAACATTACAACAAAACCACATAAATGATGAACATAAAAAGAAACATAAACGCCAATAGAATTGTGAGTGTCCTACAGGGCTATACAATTATCATGAGGGTTGTCTACCCACAGGGAAAGAAATGTATTTTAACCAATTCCCATATAGCACCCCCAAAAAAGAAATTTGTCTTTGCCCAGATGTCAACGCGTTTCAAACCCTGCATGGTTATAGGGTTCTCCTCAGGACTCGGACTGGGGATCGGTGACTGTTAGTATGAGTACTCTGACGCTTGTGTGTTGTGGCGTCAGCGGTAAGCCTGTTCGTTATTCACAGGAACTCGTATGTGTCCATGTTGCCATCATACCAATCTACATATAACGCTGCACTCGCATGGGAAGTTTTTTTAATGTTTCAATTTCCAGGTTTCCTTCTGCTTTTTTGTATCACAGTATTCTTCCAAGTACTGGCGTCTTCCTCAACAGGCAAAGATTCCACACCAGCAACGGTCCACTCGCCCGCCATATTACAATGGGCAAACCTAACCCATTTCCCGTCCGCCGCGGTGCGCCGTGAACCGCCACAAATTGACACACGCCACCGCGGCGGTGTGAGCCAATGGAGACCCACCGCCGTGCAGAATGACGTCCCGTCCGCTGTACAAATCACGAGGCCACAAACAGCCCGTCACACCGCAGTGGAGAAACCACCCAACCAGAGACGGCGGAAGCATGATAGCGGAGCGCGAAACAGGACTCCCGGTCCCCTCCACCCGGTCCCGACCGCAATGGATCCAGCTCTACAGGCCTTTCCGGTGCTCTACCTGATCCACTACCAGCAAATAATGGCCTGTCGCCGACAACGCCGCAGGTACGCAATCACACAACTCCGCACACAAACACAACACACAACTCCTGGGCTGATATACGGTTCCTGTCCACATCAGACACTCTGGTGGGGACAGGAACACATCCCCAAGTGTACCCACACATGTCCTACCTGTCACAAAATCACCCCTCCGCATCCGGGTCACCCATCAACTGCGAAATCATAGCAATGTCCCGGTCATGTCACCGCAGCGGTGAAGACGCGGGAAAACCTCTGCATAATGTAGTAGGCAGGGCCAGCGCCAGGCATGGGCAGTCCACAAATATTCACAGGGCCCCACCTCCACCCTTCACACACTACGACCCCCACACCCATTTGGGGACATGCTGTGTGCTCCTCCTCTGCCCCCACCGCACAATTCATCTGCCAGGTGTAGCCAGACCTTGCACCAGGCACATCAAACAACCAGGGAGCCTGTCTTAGAAGATGGGGGTGAAGAGGAAAACCCTGCACAGAAGCTTAGGGGCAGGGCATTCCTCCTCCTCCCACCTACCCTCCACTCATGTCAAGCAAACTGAGTCCAATCACAAAATGGACTCACACTGCATATGAACATCCACTGAACTGTCCACACTGCCTGTCAAGTCACTCAGACACACCCCCACACTGACACACAGACACATACACATACCAGATGTCAGCAGTAATGGAGGGCAACGAATGGGCCAGACAAAAGTGAAGTGGACAGTGATGGAAAGCCATGGAGCAAGCCACAAAGCATGTGTACATCACATGCAAGATAAGGAACATATCACACCACCCTTAGGCCATCAAATCAGACATGGGTGGCACAGTGAGTGGAAGTAAACCAAAGTGACCTCTGTCCAACAACTCAGGGAGACACCAAGGCAAGCCATGCATTGGCCGGGCCAACGAATCCTGTTCACTTCATGAGTGGGAATGGAAGTTTCTTTTCTTCCTCAATAACAACCCTTCCTATTTTATAGGTATTGTCCCAACACAGAATCGCCCTATATTTAGTTATAAAAGAACCGACCAATGAGTCAGCAGTCACTGTGTTCACATAACATACCCTGTACTATAACAGATATACATCACACATAAATGTGAAAAAATTGTGAAAACACGAGGTAGCACCTCACGTGCGCACCACCAAGGGAGCTTACTGGTTAATTATCACCAGTCATGCCCACGTTTCTCATCATTGGTTGCTACTACGCAAATAAAATAAACAAAATCGGTGTCCAGAAACCCAGTGAAAACCAGTGAATATGTGTATATAATAACACACGTTGACCCCATGTGAATAAAATTGAGATAAGCCAACTCAGTTACCAACGAACCACCTTTAATCTCAACTCGAGGGCTTATTCAAATTAAAAGCATACTGCATGTTTGCAGACCATATAAAGTTAGGCCGACATGTTTCATTGCCTGTAAATTGTAATGGCAATTTCTTCAGGGCACGAGGCCTTATCCACCTTTTCTGGACCCTTATTGTGAACACGCAGTGACTGTTTAAACAAAGAAAGGTTCATTAAAAGCAGTTCCAGCCAAAGCAGATTTCTCTGCCTATAATTATCCTGTATACAATTGCACCCCGAATGTATATTTACCCAGTAGCAGCCAAGGCCTCTCGTACCAGCTGACCACCGTGTCACTGAGGGACTAAATACTATTTGTAGCCCTCTTTTATACAAGCGGACACATGCGTTGTCCGTGTGCTGTAAAAACAAACACACGTTAGTATTTTAATATACAACACGTTGCCAATAATCATAGTTTTTCTGGCACTCATTATCACTTAATTTAAGCAATCATGCATACATGGGACTTTACCTAAGTGTCACTAATGACTTACCCATAGACTAATTTATTCACACCAAAAAATTCCTTTTTCTTTCAGTCATCAATCGAACGAATGTCACGAGACACCAACCACCATAGCCTAAAAACGCCCATCCCATTCTGTTACTGAATGTGGATTCAGGCCCCCAATTCATTAACATTTTATGCCATTACAATCGCAAATCATGTAAATAGTCCTCTGAGAATAATCATCAGCTCTATATGACTCGCAGAGTGAAACTGACATCTGCCCGATAAATCAATTACCCTCCATCTTCTTCACAACATGCACGCAGTGCCCTCCGTACTGCATTTACAAGTACAGGGACCATTGAATCTCGGTGTCCCTTGTGTGTTGCCCGATACTCTTACCGCAATCGTCACCCGACGAGCCTCGTCTCATTCAGATTCAGCGCCCGGAACCCGCTGCCATATTTAAAGCGGAAATTCAACAACGGACATCTGCCTACTTAGCAGGTCACGTGCACAAATACTGCAAAAAATGCGCCATCTTTAAATGGCAAAAATATTCATTACGCCATTATTTGCCAGACACAGCATATTAAAAGTCAGAGAATGAATACTCATATAGAGCGGGTCAATCTCTACAATCCATTCATGTGTCAGTACAAAAACGGTTATGTTTATACCAGCCCGACTGACCAAAAACAGGGTGCCATAATTCACCCTTCACCTAGAATGACAACACTTCATGTCACCAGCTTCCAGAGGGTACACTTACAGAAGTACCCTATCTTGATAGCTAATTATTTAATGATTATTTCAAAAACGCAAAAGTGTTTTCATTATAGACATGACAAATGAACAGCCGACAGCCTCAACTTGAAAACATCCCAAGACTATATCCTTTCGAGATATAGTCTTGGGATGTTTTCAAGTTGAGGCTATCGGCTGTTCATTTGTCATGTCTATAATGAAAACACTTTTGCGTTTTGAAATAATCATTAAATAATTAGCTATCAAGATAGGGTACTTCTGTAAGTGTACCCTCTGGAAGCTGGTGACATGAAGTGTTGTCATTCTAGGTGAAGGGTGAATTATGGCACCCTGTTTTGGTCAGTCGGGCTAGTATAAACATAACCGTTTTTGTACTGACACATGAATGGATTGTAGAGATTGACCAGCTCTATATGAGTATTCATTCTCTGACTTTAATATGCTGTGTCTGGCAAATAATGGCGTAATGAATATTTTGCCATTTAAAGATGGCGCATTTTTGCAGTATTTGTGCACGTGACCTGCTAAGTAGGCAGATGTCCGTTGTTGAATTTCCGCTTAAATATGGCAGCGGATTCGGCTGAATCTGAATGAGACGAGGCTCGTCGGGTGACGATTGCGGTAAGATATCGGGCAATACACAAGGGACACGAGATTCAATGGTCCCTGTACTGTAAATGCAGTGCGGAGGCACTGCGTGCATGTTGTGAAGAAGATGGAGGGTAATTGATTTATCGGGCAGATGTCAGTTTCACTCTGCGAGTCATATAGAGCTGATGATTATTCTCAGAGGACTATTTACATGATTTGCGATTGCTAATGGCATAAAATGTTAATGAATTGGGGCCTGAATCCACATTCAGTAACAGAATGGGATGGGCGTTTAGGCTATGGTGGTGGTGTCTCGTGACATTCGTTCGATTGATGACTGAAAGAAAAGGAATTTTTTGGTGTGAATAAATCAGTCTATGGGTAAGTCATTAGTGACACTTAGGTAAAGTCCCATGTATGCATGATTGCTTAAATTAAGTGATAATGAGTGCCAGAAAACTATGATTATTGGCAACGTGTTGTATATTAAAATACTAGCGTGTGTTTGTTTTACAGCACACGGACAACGCATGTCCGCTAGTATAAAGAGGGCTACAAATAGTATTTAGTCCCTCAGTGACACGATGGTCAGCTAGTGCAGAGGCCTGCTGCTACTGGTAAATATACATTCGAGGTGCAATTGTATACAGGATAATTATAGGCAGAGAAATCTGCTAGCTGGAACTGCTTTAATGAACCTTCTCTTTGTTTAAACAGTCACTGCGTGTTCACAATAAGGGTCCAGAAAGGTGGATAAGGCCTCGTGCCCTGAAGAAATTGCCATTACAATTACAGGCAATGAAACATGTCGCCTAACTTATATGGTCTGCAAAGCATGCAGTATGCTTAATTTGAATAAGCCCTCGAGTTGAGATAAAGGTGGTTCGGTAACTGAGTTGGCTATCTCAATTTTATTCACATGAGGTCAACGTGTGTTATTATATACACATATTCACTGGTTTTCACTGGGTTTCTGGACACCGATTTTGTTTATTTTATTTGCGAAGTAGCAACTAATGATGAGACGTGGGCATGACTGGTGATAATTAACCAGTAAGCTCCTTGGTGGTGCGCACGTAGGTGCTACTCGTGTTTTCACAATTTTTCACATTTATGTGTGATGTATATCTGTTATAGTACAGGGTATGTTATGTGAACACAGTGACTGCTGACTCATTGGTCGGTTCTTTATAACTAAATATAGGAGCGTTCTATGTTGGGACAATACCTATAAAATAGGAAGGGTTGTATTGAGGAAGAAAAGAAACTTCCATTCCCACTCATGAAGTGAACAGGATTCGTTGGCCCGGTCAGAGCAGGTCTTTGGTGATAATTATGATTTTTGAGTGGAGGGCGACCTGATCTGTTTTTCCCTCTGTAGCTCCTTTTTTGTGTAAAAGCCATGCATTGGCACAGGAATGATAGGAAGTGTCTGAAGTCAAACAGTGATCAGCCACACATCTGTCTCAACTCACTTGACATGAGTATGTCATCAGCACAACACACATGGCTCATTGTCACACTCCCTGACCGTCAAACCCAAGTTGGACCTTCACACATACCCCTCCTCTACCCAACTCACACCTGCAGCACTCAACACCAGTGTTAAACACACAGAATGGTGCAAATGATGTCCTGTGAGTACACTGACAACCAATCACACTCCCTGGGCTGCATCCACAAACATCACACACACACTCAGGGATGCCTGAACCAATGCTGACACAAAAACAATAGCCAAACACAAACCTCACAAACAACATACACAGAAGTACAACAACCCCACATATGGCCAGCCAAACAGTGGAAAGGCAATGGGACCCCAGACAGAACAGGAGTACACAACATTGTCTCTCCGGACCAATGCAAAGACACCATAACCCAACACAAACAAGATTTGCATCATCTCAAAACAGTCATGAACACAAACTGGGATCAATGGGACAATAAGCTAACACAGACAGAGACACCACACCACCCATCAAGTCAACATGGTGTCATAGTGTACCACAAGCATGCACATGCCCAGTCCTGAAAAGTGACAGGTCAAATATAGGAGGACATAGCACTATTGAGCACTCAAAACAAGCCCAGTAACAAGAATACACCTTGCTGCATGTGACAGACACACAAGTAATGCACACTACAGTTGCAACACACATCAGAATGTATCACAATGCCCAAACTACTCACACACAATGTCATGCAAATAGAACATCACACACAGAGCATCTGTCAGCAGAAAGAGCCAACACAGGCCAAACACTGCATACATTCACAACAAAAACACAACAGATGCACATGCAAATACATCACATTGCAAACTCAGCTGGACATCAGGGGGATGCACACCAGGCAAGTACAAGGCAACATACACTGACAGCACTGCATGCAGGCCAAGCAGTGTGTACACACCAACCAAATCAGTAGCACACACATCTCAGTGCCACAACATGTACTCCCACAACACAAATCAGCACAGCACACAGACAACATCACACTCAGGAAGGGTAGCAGTACCTCAGCAAACACACATACAGCTGACCCAACACTCACAGATGCACAACTCAGGGACACCCAGGTGCAAACAACGTGACCAGAGGACTGTGCAGCACAAACAGGTGCACTGCACATGAGCAACAATGACTGCAAACCAGTACAAGAAAATCACACATAACTAATTGGGAAACTGTCCGGAGTGGCACCTTGGTCCTGTACACAGATCAGTACCACAAAGCATAGTGTAACAAATGAAGTGGTGGGGAGGCTCACACACTGGCAACCCAAGGGGTAGGTGACATGAGATTGAAGTGGTGTGTACGTCGGTAGTGGACAGGTCAGGAGTGT
The DNA here is from genome assembly GCA_963921515.1 of Calotriton arnoldi. Classification (NCBI taxonomy): domain Eukaryota; kingdom Metazoa; phylum Chordata; class Amphibia; order Caudata; family Salamandridae; genus Calotriton; species Calotriton arnoldi. The sequence continues at coordinate 263,573 of CAWUFW010002308.1, read as the reverse complement.
ACTGTACACAAACACATAGAGGAGTCACTCTCAATGGGCAGGCATCAGAAGCACAGATACGGGATGGTATGACTCCACAGACCACATACCATATTGGAGCCAAGAATGGCTCAAGTGACAGCAATGCATGAGAAAACTCACCAACATTGTCAGTGTGGCTGAGCAGGTCTGCACAGTGAGCACAAAGAGTAACAACACACATGGCTGATCAACAAAACACAACACAGACTTACCTGTCACACATTCTGCATACTGACAACTGGCAGCAACAACAAGTAGGTGTCCCCCAGGAGTGCAAGGACACACCAACACACTGCACAGTGCACAACCTACAACTCCTACATGTGCCCACAATTACAAGCACAGGGCTGACAATTCAAACAAACAGGCACTCAGCTCCTGGGTCATACATGTGTGCAGTTGGCAGTGTAGGGGCACACACACATCAACACTACTGACCAAGTCACCCCTATCACACTTCATTACCACCCAAGTGCACACATACAAATGTACCAATGTGACTAGGAAGACAGGCCCTCACAAGATGACCATACATCAACACTGCTGTTCACACATCAAGAAAGATCACACAGACATGATGGACCCTGTCCAGCCTGCCTGTAATCCTGTGGGTAGAATTCCCCTCTGTGCTGGTAGTGCATCCTATCATGGCATGTGTACAATTTAGCAAACCTAACCATAGAATGATTAGGATAACAGTAGATCATCACAAACAACCATCATTTCCCCCCCAGCCTCAGAGTCAAGAAGAACTAAAGTGCCGGTCACCCCTGGCAAACTCTGAAAAAGTGAAACAAGCAATTGGCAATGTTAAAGTGGCATACAGAACATGTGTCACATGAAACCATACCCATACAGAAAGATTTTATTAAGCAAGGACACTGACAAAGCAGACAACAGAAGTAACTGTCTTTATTACATATTACCCAGATAGGCATTAAAAGTAGACAAAAGCAAGGCCAGTGGCCAGTCCATAGTAGGCACATGTGTGCATGAGAACCTGCACAGGGAATGGGCAAACAAAGTGACAAACAGCAAGGCAAGTGGCCAGTCCATAGCTCAAAGTAGGCACATGTGTGCATGAGAACCTGCACAGGGAATGGGCATCCATCGTTACAAACAGCAAGGCCAGTGGCCAGTCCATAGTTCAAAGTAGGCACATGTGTGCATGAAATGAAATGAAATTTGTACTTGTAAAGCGCACTTATACCCCCAAAGAGGTGTCCTGGCGCTGTACGCATACCGCTGTGGAACCCTTCCTGGCTTTACCCTGTGAAATGTCCACTCCTGGGCACCCCCAGGGTGAAGCCAGGCATCCCAGCGCTGTTGGGGCCGTTGTGGAGATTAAGCAAGCTATTGCCCAGAGTTGCAGAGTGGGACCCATGATTAGAATAGGCACCGAGGCGAGAATTATCAGGTCCGAGAAAATTGAGCCCAAGACCCGCCGAGGCAGGAATTGAACCCTGGTCCCGGGCCAGATCTCTGCATCAGGGTCTGCCGCTCTAACCATTGAGCCACACTTCTCCAGAACCTGCACAGGGAATGGGCATCCATCGTTACAAACAGCAAGGCCAGTGGCCAGTCCATAGTTCAAAGTAGGCACATGTGTGCATGAGAACCTGCACAGGGAATGGGCATCCATCGTTACAAACAGCAAGGCCAGTGGCCAGTCCATAGTTCAAAGTAGGGACATGTGTGCATGAGAACCTGCACAGGGAATGGGCAAACAAAGTGAAAAACAGCAAGACCAGTGGCCAGTCCATAGCTCAAAGTAGGCACATGTGGGCATGAGAACCTGCACAGGGAATGGGCAAACAAAGTGACAAACAGCAAGGCCAGTGGCCAGTCCATAGTTCAAAGTAGGCACATGTGTGCATGAGAACCTGCACAGGGAATGGGCAAACAAAGTGACAAACAGCAAGGCCAGTGGCCAGTCCATAGTTCAGAGTAGGCACATGTGTGCATGAGAACCTGCACAGGGAATGGGCAAACAAAGTGACAAACAGCAAGGCCAGTGGCCAGTCCATAGTTCAAAGTAGGCACATGTGTGCATGAGAACCTGCACGGGGAATGGGTGACAACGTAATTCTTCCTGTGGATACTCCTAGGCAGTTTTAATTTTGAGAACCTTTCACTGCACGCACTTCACCACTTCCACTTCCGGATCCACCCCACACACCTGCACTCATCTGACGGCTTTTCTCTAAAAGATCTCCGCAAAAGTGACCCTTCGGGGACCCGTAGGGCATTGCAGCGCCCGGCCCGACGAGGAGCACAGGCCCCATGATGAAGCATGACATCCCTTGGGGTGTGTGAGGGCTATTAAGAGGCAAGACTTGGCCCTCCCTTCGGGATTGGATCCTTGAAACTGGGGATGTACCTCTGCCTCTCTCTATTTCCTCTTCCTCTTAATATCTATTCTACTCTCAATCTTTTCTTTTGATGAGTGGGTGACACTTTGCACCCCTATCTTGGAACAGTGTCCCTTGTGATTTGACGGATGACAACGTACACTGCCATGGGAAGCAACACAGCTAGGGGGATAACAATGGGCAGTCCAGGCACCGCTGTGGGAGAGATAGGGGTGGGAGGGGGACTTAGCCTCAGACTTGGCTGTCAGTCGGACTGGGAGGTGGCTGATTGTCGGGCCAGTAGTAGGACTGGACCTGGGAGAGAGAGGACCAGCTGAGGTAGAGGCATCAGTGGCTTTGGGAGCCGGAGGGCTGCTTGGACCGGGTGGCATGGTGGCACGTGGAGGCAGAGACATGCTGCCGTGAGACACACTGTGTGAGGGAGAATGTGGAGGGCTGCCTTTCCACTTCTTAGGGATTCGATAGGGAAAAATTGTCTTGGTAGGAGTGGGAAGTGGGGCGGGCACAACAGACTCACTCCCCACCACAGGTGCATGAGGTGCAGGTGTTGGCACAGCCTCTGGGGATCTACTGGATCGGCAGTTAAGCTTGGCCTGGTCTTGCCTTTTCCCCTCCATCCCCTGTTGACCAGCTGAACCCCCTACAGTGCCCTCCTTTCTCAGCTTCACTGGGGTGTGGGTGGGAGTTGAGGTTGTGGGTGAATCTGCCTTAGAGGGCTTTTTCTGCAGACTCTTAGCAGGCACCAGCTTTACAGCAGGCACGGCAACTGTCTACCTGTCTTTGGGAGACGCCTTTGGGACGGGAGTGTCCTTGGATGTGGCAGATTTTGAGGCATGTGAGCCTGAGGCCTGCTTCTTGGCTTGATGCCCCTGAGTGTCACCTGAAGGGCTTTTGCCTTTGCACTCCTGTGTCACTTTAGTTTGTTTGGGGGATGGTGTCTGTGCCCTGGCCCGCTTGGGGTGCTGCTGTTGTGTGCTGTGTGTGGTGTACCTGGAGCCTGTGGGCTGTGGTGTGTGGTCACTGTCGTCAGATGTAGCCACTAGCAGGGGGGTTGCCAAAGGGACTGGAGCTGGACTCTGAGCCTGTGACAGCTGAATGACTGCCGTCACTGTGGAGGACAAAGACTGGGCAGTCCTGTGTAGCCCACCCACGTCTGAATGAATCCCCTCCATGAAGGCAACTACCTGTGCCAACTTCTTGTCATGGTCTTGGAAGGCATTCAGGAGAGTTGTCTGACCCACACACAGCTGGCGCAAAAGGTCCACCGCCTCAACACTGAGGGCAGCAGGGGAGACAGGGGAGACAGGGGCAGGGGCAGCGTTGCCTGGGGGGAAGGACACTCTTCCCTTCTTACTGGTGCAAGCACGTGCAGCACTAGTAGAAGTAGCTGGGAGGGTGGGCACTGGACAATGTGTGGTGGAAGAGGAGGCAGATTTCCCACTCCCTGTGCCCGCCAACATTGAGGAGTCACCGCTGGTGTCAGATGATGTAGAGGTTGGTGTTTCTGGGCGTGAGTCCTCAAGGACACTCCTATCCCCCTACGAGGCACTGGTCACATCAGTGTCAGTGGGCTCATGTGTAGCAGTCATGCAAGATGCCTCACCACTGGTGTCCGTCCCCTGTCCCTCTGTGCCCTCGGCAGATGCTGCAAGAGACAGAGACGTAGGTTCAGTTTAGTGCCATACACACAAACATCATATGCAAGCAAAGCACAAAACAAGATGATGATAACCCCAAGTTGCACATCACCCTGTGCAGTCACATTGTGCAACCTCAATTCAAAACACAAAAGATGTATGGTAACATGCACACTTGGCATCATTGACCCATGTGATGTCCACACAGCCAAATAGCTTGCCCGTGCCTCCATGTAACCTGACATACAGATCCCTGTGAGCATACCTAGGTCCCTGTGGGTGAAAAAGATGTACATCTCAACATGTTGTCACAGTCACATATGGAGTCAACATAAGGGGACAACACAGATACAGACTCCAAAATGTCATTTAGCAATGGCCATGAGCTCCTGCAATCCACCAGGTAATGCCTTGGTGCACAACTACAGTTGCACATTGGTGTCAGATGTGTAGTTCTCCCAATTTCGAGCTCAGGCACTGCACACATTGACGAAAGCACACCCAGATGAGACACAGTGCCGTTCACTGCCATGGGATGTCCCTGACTCCCCTAATGCACCCGATGCCACAAGGTCACAACTCAGAATGCAACGTCAAGGGCCATTACATCAATGACATGAGAAAGAAGATGTAGCGAAAATGCATGACAGCTGCACCCAACAGAGAGGCCACTTAAAAGCCATTGCATCACACGAGCAACATCACAGAGCTCACCACTGGCTCAGGGTTGGAATACATGCAGTCACTCACAACCAAAGTCACCCTTCCCAGAATACTCACCCCCAGCTTGCTGCTGATGGGGCCTCAAACGTTCATCCAGCTCTGGCTGTGTCACAGCCAAGATGCGGGCCATTAGTGGTGTCATGCTCCTGCGGGCCAACCTGCCAGTCCGAGGGAGCAGCCCCAGCATCATCTCTGCCACATTTTTGCTCAGCCGGCAGATGTCATCCCACCTCTTGTGACAGTGTGTGTGCCGTCGGTTGGACACACCCAGAGCCCGCACCTTGCGTGCAATGGCCCTCCATACGGCCTTACGCTGGTGGACTTTGAGCTGCAGGCATGGGAGACAAGGAGAGCAAATTTCAGTTACACTGGGTTATGTACCACTGTGTCTCAGTACAGGAGCATGCACACACTCAGCACAGCTAGTCAGATATGTTTAGCAGAGACAATACAGCATGACACGTAGTACATTAGCATGAGATACTTGAATAGAAATGCATGCAGGTATGAGGATGGACACAGTACCTGGCCATCCCATACACATGCAGAATGCCAGCACAGAAAGCAAGGTGAAGATGGCCCACATCTGCAAAGCAGTATGTGAGGGAGCAAGACATACATTACATTGCAAATGATGTTTTTGGGCAGACTCACTGTGTCCAACACTGCACACCCCTCAATGTCCTTGGCATGGGAATGGCTACCTGGGTCATGGAGGTCACATATAGGGACATGATCTTACTATCTCACACCCTTATCACAAGGTCTGTCTTGTGCAATCCACAGGCGTAAGATGGCTCATTGAGGAATAGGGTAGCAGACAACCCATATGTCTCACTCTGTCCATTCAGTGATGGGTCCCTGACAAATTGGGCAGTAACTGTGCAGCCCAGGGGGGCTCACACTGCGGTCTAACGTGGGCCATCCGAACTGTCACATGCATGTACAAAATGGAAGGGAAAAATCTGCCTACATATGCGACTCAGTACACATTATGATGAAAATGGAAGGGGGATGTTTCAAAAGTACAACAATCTGCCGTGTCATAGGTGAATTTCCACCAAGAGTGTCACCCTCAGGCATTTCACTCTTGTGCATAATGCTGACATATCCATGGTGGCAAAATGAAGTCAAACCCACTTCCATCAGTACCCTCTGGACGGAAACTCTTTGTAATGTCACAGATGAGCCTGTGAAGAACCTCATGGACCCAAACATCCATTAGCACAGGCAATTCCTGTCCTGACTCCCACTTTACAAACCTGCAGTGTCACTGTATGGCTGCAAAAACACTGCATGTCCCTCCCATCCTGATATGCAGCCAGGGAAATGTGTAAAATAGGCCACAAACCCCTTTCCCCTGAAGTCAGCATGCTAGGCAGTGTATCACACAAACCCTCACTCTCAGGCACATACTGCAGCAGATCAACTTCATTTGTGCACTCCCTGCACTCCCCTACTTTCACTCTGAAACACTTACCATGACATCAGGAGCACCATATAGCCTCCCATACTGTGTGAGCACCTCGTCCACCAGGACCTCCAGCTCCTCTGTGGTGAAGGGACGGGCCCTGATGTTCTCAGTCCTCGCCATCACTGGGTCCAAGAGACAGGAACAGCAGCAGTTGGTGGTGAAGTGTGTCAATCAGCAGTGTCTGGAAGCAGTGGAAATGTGTGGCTCTCTCCCACACATATATAGCCCTCTGGGGTTGTTTCAGTGGTACTAAGCTGCTGCAATTGGTGTTCAAGGTCAGCTTTTTTCAAATGCATCCAATGACCGGCCCCTCGGTAGCGGAGCATGCCTACCGCGATTTTCAAAATTGCATTTGGCTACCGCGATTGCGCTTCCCATTGGCTGTAAGGGCATTGGCATGGGCATTGGCGGTACCACACCGCAGGGGCCAGGCAGTTGCTACCGCGATCTTGCATCTTACAATTGCAACCAATGACCGGCCCCGTGGTAGCGGAGCACGCCTACCGCGATTTTCAAAATTGCATTTGGCTACCGCGATTGCGCTTCCCATTGGCTGTAAGGGCATGGGCATTGGCGATGCCACACCGCAGGGGCCAGGCGGTTGCTACAGCGATCGTGCATCTTACAATTGCATCCAATGACCGGCCCCGCGGTAGCGGAGCACGCCTACTGCGATTTTCAAAATTGCATTTGGCTACCGCGATTGCGCTTCCCATTGGCTGTAAGGGCATGGGCATAGACGGTGCCACACCGCAGGGGGCAGGCGGTTGCTACCGCGATCGTGCATCTTACAATTGCATCCAATGACCGGCCCAACGATAGCGGAGCACGCCTACCGCGATTTTCAAAATTGCATCTGGCTACCGCGATTGCGCTTCACATTGGCTGTAAGGGCATGGGCATTGGCGGTACCACACCGCAGGGGCCAGGCCGTCTCTACCATGATTTAGCCGCATGATATTGGTGCCCCTGGCCATGATTGTGGTGGCGGAGCACACCAACCACCATTTTACAATGTGTATATCACTGCCGCGATAGCGGTGGGCATTGGCGGTGCCACACCACAGGGGCCAGGCGGTCGCCACAGTGATTTAGCCGCATGATATTGGTGCCCCTGGCCGTGATTGTGGTGGCGGAGCACACCAACCACCATTTTACAATGTGTATATCACTACCGCAATAGCAGTGGGCATTGGCGGTGCCACACCGCAGGGGCCAGGCGGTCGCTACCGTGATTTAGCCGCATGATATTGGTGCCCCTGGACGTGATTGTGGTGGTGGAGCACGCTTATGCCACCTATGGACACATCATGCTGTGGCAGTGTCAATGGCCATTTCTCAACATTGTACAGTAGACACATGAATCATGCCACCAGATGGTGCTAACCAATGCTAGTGTGACTATTAGCCCACTGATGACTACACATGCCATGTCAGTGCACAGGATTACATGTACGGGCATGTACTCACTCACATGTCACTTATAAAATTGTTGTGCTTGTACACAGATCTGTGGTGTGATGGACTCTCACATGTGTACACATTTCAATGTGTGAGATGTTTAAGCGACACACAGTGATGTAGGTCTGACCACATATTGTGCCTATTTCACTGTGTAGATTGCTTTATACATGTTAATACTTGATCTTTGTGAACACACTGTGCACATTGTGTTGTTAATGTGTGCCATGTCCGATTTACGCAAGAAGATGTGGCAGGTACAGCAGCTACGTAGAAGCTAGCAGTGTTGCTGTCTCACACATGTGCCATGTCAACTACTCTCAGGGCTGGTGGCACAATATGTTGGGATGTACCTTTTTGAATTCACCTAGTCTGGATCTGTTTTGGGGGACATCTCTGTGTGAATACTGGACAAGTGTGCCACTAGTTTAGGTCAAGGTGTCCCTACATGTGAGTTGTGCAGTAAGCTGAAGTGTTTTTGACAGTCATTGTTGGCGCTGTCTCAGTCAACACGTAAGATGTTGTACACATCACATTGGGGGATTTAATTGACATGTGTGCCCTTTCTTCTCACTTAGGAGGCGCCCAAATCAGTATCGTCCATTCACAGTGCTGGCGGACAGGGAGGATGAGGACATCATACGGAAATTCCATCTGGATCGACCTACCCTTCAAGACCTATGTGCTCTGTTGGAGCCCCATCTGAGGCCTCGAAGAACCTATCCAACTGCTTTGACACCAACGTGTAAGGTGATGGCGGCCCTGCATTTCTTTGCAACTGGTTTGTTCCAGTACACGGTGTCCAGCGCAGGTGGGATGTCGCAACCTATGTTCAGCATGATGCTACATGATGTCCTGTCCGCTATGATGACCTACAAGGACAGATACATCCATTTCCCCAGGAGGCATGAATTGGCGGCTGTGAAGGGTGATTTTTATGCCCTTGGCCACATCCCTAATGTTGTTGGTGCCATAGACTGCACACATGTTGGCCTGGTTCCACCACAGGCACGTGAGCACATCTACAGGAACAGGAAGCATTTTCATTCCATTAATGTGCAAGTGGTATGCCAGGCGGATATGATAATCTCACATGTCTGTGCCAAATTTCCGGGATCAGCCCACGACTCCTACATCCTGCGTAACAGCATCGTACCACAGCTGATGGCAAATCTGTATCCAGAGCATGCGTGGATTGTGGGTTAGTACGAAGAGTCAAGTAGTGTGCTGTATGTGTGACATGCTATTCTCAGCTACTGTTCATATAACTAAATTGGTCTGTGTATCTCACACCTAGGTGACTCTGCATATCCCAACCGGCCTAGGTTGCTGAGACCACTGAGGAATCCCAGGACCCCGGATGATGTCCGCTACAATGAAGCCCATGGGAGGACACGTCGTGTGGTGGAGCGTACCTTTGGTCTACTCAAGTCACGATTTCACTGCCTGGACAAGACTGGAGGTGCACTGATGTACTCTCCCAAAAGGTGTGTCAGATCGTAGTTGCATTACAAAATAATGGGGTAAGCCAATAATCGTCACCAGACCTGGGTACAATGCGGGAATGAGAAATTGGTCCGTGACTGCTTTACAAATAAATAAATTGCAATAGTTCCTGCCTGTGTCAGCAATGTTAGTCAGACACTAGTAATCAATACCATTTAGAAAAGAGACTGCATATCCTAGTAGCAAGATTGAAATTTTTCACAGCGTACAGTTAATGTTAGCAAAAGAAAGAAGCGCCAAAAATTATTTAAGTTTTAAGTATATTTATTCCATATACTTAAATTTGATCAAAATTTATTAGACATTTGAAAAGATGCGAAAGGTTGCTCGAAAGGGGGAGTGAGGGATGGGTGTGCTCATGATGAATAGGGATAGGTGGGAGTCACTAGTTTAAGAATACACACATTTTGAATAATTATAATAACAACCTGGTAAGATGACCAGTACAGATTTAATGATTCCATGGTGGTTCAACGTCAGAATTAATCAGATGAGTGATCCCTTGGAATGAAAGGAAACGGGCGCCGCACGCCTCGAGGAAGTCGTCCTGCCGATGTGAAGTGCAATCAGTCGAGTCGAAACGTCGACGCTCCCCACCCACACAGGGCCTGTACCGCATTTCTCCCCATCCTTTGATGCTGCATTGATGCATTTACAAAAAAACTGTATAACATAATGTAAATAATTTCTTTAGGACAGGCCATTCTGTACTGGTCATCTTACCAGGTTGTTATTATAATTATTCAAAATGTGTGTATTCTTAAACTAGTGACTTCCACCTATCCCTATTCATCACGAGCACACCCACGAGCACACCCATCCCTCACTCCCCCTTTCGAGCAACCTTTCGCATCTTTTCTAATGTCTAATAAATTTTGATCAAATTTAAGTATATGGAATAAATATACTTACAACTTAAATAATTTTTGGCGCTTCTTTCTTTTTGCTAACATTAACTGTACGCTGTGAAGAATTTCAATCTTGCTACTAGGGTATGTAGTCTCATTTCTAAATGGTATTGATCACTAGTGTCTGACTAACATTGCTGCCACACGCAGGAACTATTGCAATTTATTTCTTTCTAAAGCAGTCACGGACCAATTTCTCATTCCCAGATTGTAGTTGCATGCTGCATGCTCCACAACCTGGCCGAGGCCCCCGCCTGCAAACCCACACATGTCCAGTGATGAGGATAGTGGAGAGGAGGAAGGTGTCGACCTGTGTCAACAGCTCATCAACCGCTACTTCCCTTGAAGGTGAGTGTCAACGTACAATGGTGCCATTGTGTGCGGATTTTGTTGCTGGTGAAAAGGCCTAGGTGAGCTTTGTGACTGCTGCCTGTTGCTGGCTCTGTGCTGGCTGCTAATGTTACTGGGACAGGGTAGTCATGCACAGCTACAGGATGTCTATGTTGGTACTGTTGCTCATTGTGATGTGTGCAGATTTGAGTGCCTTGATGGCAAGTGTTGTGTAATGGCTGTGATGCCATCACCTGACAAGTGACTATTGTTCCCTTGTGTTTTCCTAGGTCCCTTCAGCCTCTAAATGAGTCCAGACAATCAGTGCTCCTGGTACATTGTAAACAGAGTCAACATTGTACATCCTGAGATAAACATGGAGCTGACACAAAAACATAGGTGTGTAAGGAGTGTTTATTTACAATGGGTATATGTGACAGGGAAGTGAATATTTTCAAAATGGTGAAGAGGGAATCAATGAGTGGTCAGTGATGGTAGATGAGACAATCGAGTAGTCACCACATTGATGTGGTGACCCAGTCCAACAGACGCATACCATTAGCCTGGTAGTGTGGGTGAGGACAGTCAACAAAGTCAATGGCAGGGTGAAGAGGGGTGCCATCATGGCTGGCTCCTTGACTGGCGTTTGGCTGGTGCTTTGCCACAGGATCCTCCCTGGGATTTCTTTGGACGGCCCCTTGATCGTTTGGCAGTGGGGGCCTCTGCTTCGGCCTCAGCGGGGTCTGAGGACTCACCCCTCTCTCTGTGGCCGCAGGGGAAGTGGGGGAACTGTCACCCTGCGGGCCACTGGAGAGAGGTGGAGCTGTCGTTTGGCTCACAGGCCTGTCTCTCAGGACCCCCACAAGCAGGCCCAAGAGGTCCACGATTTGGCCCATGCGGGTGTCTATGGACCTCAACAGCAGGCGGAGCTCACGGGACTCTTCAAGAGCCTGGCCCGTGTGTCCCTGGGCTCGTTCATAGGCCCCAAGGACTCTTGTGATGTTGGCCAGGGCTTCGGTCCCAGTGTCCGGTTGGGTTTGATGCCCAGTTGCCCTCCCACCTGCCCTGCTGTCTCGGACCTGTGGCATCACCACTCTACGCACCTGCATACTCTCCCTGCCCTCCTCAGATTGTGGGGTGGAGTGGTCATCCTCTGAGGCAGGGAGAGTGTTGCAGGCAGCACTGGTGGTGGTGGAGGCCGCACAGGTCGTTACAGCAGGGGTCAGCGTAGTTGTTGTTGCTGAGGTGGTGGTGGTGGCGGTGGGGACAGTGGGGTCCTGGGACCTGTTGCACCCTGGCATGCCTGATGGGCCGGCTTCTGGCTCCGCATCCAAGAAATCTAGGGAGTCTGCATCAGAGAGTCCATGTTCCGGGGGTGGAGACTGGCTCTGCAGGTTGGTGTGGTCATCTTCAGCTGTCAGTTCTTGGTCACCTGTGGTACAGAGGGGAAATGGTCATTGAAGTGCACCTCAAGAAGCTTGGTGTTAGATGTTTTTATTTACAAGTTATACACCACACAGTTTGCATTGATATCACATTGTATGTCTGCACAGTACTGTGCATCATGACATGATGTGGTGGTACATACATTACTTGTCCATGGTGTCACATGTCAATAGATACCATGCGCCATGTGCAGATTTTGTGATTACAAGGACATGTTGTCATCTAACGACTATCAGCACAACAACTTCATGTGATGCATCTTTGTTGATTGCTCTGCATGGAAGACGTTACATCTGAGCACAAACTAGCCATTGTAATCTCATGCATACCTTTGTCATGTCATGTGCTTTGCTTTCTTTTCACTACAGACCATGCTTGTTTTGTTTTCATATGGGTCTTGATGCTCTGCCCCCATGGCACTTACAGATAGCATTCAGTGGTGTGTATGATTGTGCCCTGAATTTCTTTAACATGTTATTTGGTGAGTCACACTTTGGTTTCTGTGACAGTTACATACGCTTAGGTATCTGCACACTGTAAGTGGGTATTGGATCTGTGGCAATTTTGGTGGGATGTGAGGGCTGGTGGGGTCATATGGCTCCATGCTTTTTGAGAGAAATGGCGGGGTGCATGCACTGTCTACTTACCTGTTATGTGGCACATTTGGGTGGAATTTCTGACACATCTTTATGGCTGTGTGGTGGAGTGCTCCATCTTGCTGAGCTGTGGGACAAGGGGGCTTGTTGGGAGTTGTAGTGCTGACCTCCCACTCACATACACCCCTCCCTGTAAATATGGCTACCTACCTGTAAGTTTGATGAGTGAGATTCAATGGCTGCCACATGCTTCTGGGTGGGGGGGAGTGCTCCATCCTGCTGAGCTGTGGGACCAGGGGGCCTGGTGTGAGTTTTAGTGCTGGCTGCCTATCCACAGACACCCCTCCCTGTTAAGATGGCTAGCTCCCTGTGGAGCAGAGGGAGGGAATGGTTACACATGGCTCTTGGTTGGGGGGGTGTTCCATCCTGCTCAGCTGTGGGACAGGGGGCCTGTTGGGAGTTGTAGTGCTGGCCTCCCACCCACAAACACCCCTCCCTATGAAGATGGCTACCTACCTGTAAGTTTGGTTAGTGAGATTCAATGGCTGCCACATGCTTCTGGGTGGGGGGGAGTGCTCCATCCTGCTGAGCTGTGGGACAAGGGGGCCTGGTGTGAGTTGTAGTGCTGGCTGCCTATCCACAGACACCCCTCCCTGTTAAGATGGCTTGCTCCCTGTGGAGCAGAGGGAGGGAATGGTTACACATGGCTCTTGGTTGGGGGGGTGTTCCATCCTGCTCAGCTGTGGGACAGGGGGCCTGGTGGGAGTTGTAGTGCTGGCTGCCTATACACAGGTAGCCCAGGTGATGTTGCTAGCTACCTTTGGGGTGAATAGGAGGGAGTGAATGTTGGATCTGTGAGACATGTGTTGGGGAGAGTGCTGTGCACATGAATGGAATTGGGCCGAGGAGGTGTAGCTTTGTAGTTGTGCAAGACAGTACATAGCAGTGTGATGTTGGACATTTGTTTGTACTTACCAGCCTCCACTCCCCCGGATATTCCTGTGAGACTCTCTGGAAGCAGTATGGCAAGCACCTTCTCCTCCCATGCAGTGAATGTTCTTGGTGGAATGGGAGGGCCACCGCCAGTCATCTGAGCCAGCTGACGGTTCTTGTAGTTCTTTGCTTTCACCTGCCTCTTGAGGTCATGCCACCGCTTCATGATCTCCTTCTGTGGGTGCGGGGTGGTCCCTACTGCATTGACCTTGTCGACTATCCTTCCCCACATTTGTGCTCTGGTGGCTAATGGTGTCTGTTGGACCAGGTTACCAAACAATTGTGGTTCTACTCTGATTATCTCATCTGCCATGACTGACAACTCATTGTCAGTGAATTTGGGCATTTTCTTTTGTGCCATGGTGTGTGATGTGCAAATGATTTGAGGTGCAGGTGTGAGTGTGGTGGGGTGGTGTAGATGGTGGGTGTGTGTGTGTGTGTTGTTGTGCTGTTGAGATGTGTGGTGGTTTGCCTATCCAATGTGCTGTAGGGTTTAGTTCCTTCAGGGCTGAAGTAGTGCAAAGGATTCTGTCAGGGAAGGGGCAGGTTTTATACTCACCTATGTGGGTGTGTCAAATTGGTGTATTGCTTTCAGGTGTTTTGTGTGTGTTGTCCTGGGATTTATATTTTTTTAGTTGCCATGGGGGTGTGTCCTTGGGGTGTGTTGGGTGTTTTGGGGGGCTGAGCTAGTTTGATGTGTGCACTTGGTGGCCTTGTTGTGTGTTTTTTTTGTCGACCGCCATAATGGTTCCGGTTTGGCCGCGGCGGTGGTTATGCTACGGCCCTTCCGCCTGCTCTCCCATTCATCACAGTTAGAGATCGAGGCGGTCGGAAACAGCTGATCGTTCTGCTGTCACCTCAATGGTATCCTAATTGTGCGTGCGGTCACTCCGCTGGCCTTGCGGCGGGTTTGGGTTTTTCCGCCGCAAATCCGACCGCTGCGGACGGATTTTCACCTGCTCCGCCCGCTACCGGCGGTCTTTTGTTGGATTTGTCCGCCGCGGTCGGATTTTCTGGCGGTTGATCCTAATCTGACCGCCAGTTTTGCCGCGGTACCTGCGGACGGTTCATTTCCGCTACCATGGCGGTCCGGATGGTTTTCCGACCGCCATCCTAATCAGGCCCTTAATGTAGTTTGGAGTGGGAATAGTAAATTATATAAGGTTAGTGTCCAGCATCTTCCCTGACTTATTATAAATTGAAGTGGGAGTAGTAAATTATAATGTTTGCTATTTAGCACCTTCCCTGAGTTAATGTAGTTTATAGTGGGAATAGTGAAGAAATAAAAATATATTATGGTGTAAGGATAAAGATATAGTTATAAATGTTTGAACAAATACAATAGTTTTTAAAGTACATTGATACAATATAAATATTTTATTATAGATACAATAATTCATAATGTAAAAAACACAGAAACATCTTTATATTTTATTTATATTTTTTATTTATAATGAAACATTGATAATAAAAATTAGAAAAAGCATTTTATTTTTTAAGTATATTTAATTTCTATTGTTCTAACCAGGAAAAAAACATTTTGTTAATTTTTTACATATTACATATTTGGTAGATATTTATATATTTAGATATACCATTTTAAAAAAAATAGTATTACAAATTGTTGTTTTATTACATTATTCAATTGTATATTTAAAAAAAAAAAAATAAGTAGTTATTACTCACTTTTTGTACAATATTTAAAACATTTAGGGCCTGATTCTGATCTCGCTCGGAAAGCCCTCTGTACGACTCGGATCCGGAGCGAGACGTGCTTCGGGAGTCCGAACGAGCGAGTACGATGCAGCCGTATGCTTATGGACTCCCATTGAACTCTATGGGAGCCTGTGTACAGACGCGTACACAGGCCCCCATAGCAGAAAAGGGGTGGGTGGGGAGAAGCATACACCCTGTTGCGGTGCCCACCACACTGTGCTTGCTTGGATCGGGGGGACCCATGGGCACCCCCCCTGACAGATTCCGAGGGCCCGGGGTGAAGGGGGGCCTGGTATGGCCCCCCGAAGTACGCTTCCGACCGCCGTTTCATCTCGCTGAGACCAAGGTGAAGCAGCTGTCTGAATCGTGCATCGTACACGCTCGGTCGGAAATCGGCTCCATTGTGGGGCACGATTCGTCTACAAATGAGACATTCGGAGCGGTTCGGATCCGGAAACAATTCGGTCGGCACTTATGCGATCTTCGCATCGTACTTGGTCATTCGGACCTGTGTACGATTCGGTCGTGAACAAGGGCTATGAATCGGATCCGGTAAAGCCAAATCTGATTCTGAGGCCTTCCGAGCGAGATCAGAATCGACCCCATAATGTTTTGTGTAACTGTAGATACATAAATTTTTTATATTATACATATTTTTTACATTCATACACATAGTGAATATTATTAATAATATATGTACTTTAACAAAAAAATAATTGTAAACATATTTATAATTGTTTGTATTTTTTAACACATCATGTTTTATTTTTGGTAATATTCTTTATATTCTTTATATAGATAATATTAATTAGTACATAAGTTATTTTGTAAACACAAACATTTTTATAACATTATTTAAAAAAAATCATATTAATAAAACATATTAAAATTTTTAAATATACATTGCACATTACATGTATATTCTTTCAATTATAATAATAAATATAAATTTTCTTCTAATGTTTATTATTATAATTGTACATTACAAATAATATGTCAAACATTTTTTTATCATTTAGTAATATTTTGTAGTATTTTTCAAACATTTCCAGTAAGGCATTTGTAATATATAACACTTGTAATAATGAAAATGAAAAATCTTTATTATTTAAGGCAGCCATTTTTAAACTAAAGTTGTATTTTGTAGGCTATCGGTTTTGTTTTAGGTCATTTGTGAGGGGAGAAGCTCGCGGTTGGAAGCTGCGTCGCATCGGTTAAGGTAAGTTTAATTTTCTTAAATTAAACTTTAATATAAGTGTAATTTAAAGGTAGTGTAGGTCTATATAGTGTATGTAGTGTTAGGTTTTGTAATTTTAGGTGAGTTGTATGCTTAAATTAGAAATGTGCAAAATGCGGTTGGTTTGTTAAACGGTCTGTGTTAGAGTTTGATAGATATGTGTAATTATGTTTAAAGTCTGCTGTTAGTACTGTATTTATTTGTAATATTATATAGTGTATATGCGTTACTGTGCGGGAGGGATTGTTTTATTTCCTAATAGTTTTTTGTCAATTGGAAGTTATTGTGGGGAGAAGAATGCATTTTTTTCGTTAAGGAAGTGTGTATTAGTTTTAGTAAACTAATGATTATTTTACACTTCCTTAATTTTTCGAGTTTTCCTGGAGCGTTTCTTTTTTTAAATCATTTTTCGGGTTTTTTATGGTTTATCGTTGGTGGAACTTTTGCTGATGGATTACTTTTTATACAGCTGCATTTTTCAATTTTTTTGGGGATTATTTTTTTAAATATTGATTTTTTAAACAACTGTGGATTTTATTATGGAACTTTAGATTACTCTTCTTCAGCAACGAAAACTGTAAGTAAGTTCAAATTATTTATAGTGGGAGTGAAATGTTTATAATGTAATTGTTATAGTTATTTGTATTATATAAAATATAATTATGTCAATTTATTTTTAGAATCTTAATTAAAATAATTGACAAAATAATTATATTTTTGGAGTTGAAAAAAAAAATTATTTGACTGTTTGTTTTTAGATTAATTCTTTTTGTGGTTTGGAGGTTCATTTATTTAAAGTAGGCTTTTAGGGGCACATTACGATGGCGGGCGGAAGCACCACCGCCGTGCTGGCGGATGCAAAAAGCACCAGTTACCGCCGGCACGCAGCAGTCCACACGCCCGTCCAATTACGATGCGAAAAGTAGGCCAAACACCGCCGGCAAGCCAGCAACACCGTCCGCCATCAAAGTGCGCCCGTACACGTAGCGGCGCAGCCTAACTGACACACACCGTCCGACGAAACACGTCCCGCCCGGCGCATAAATTACGATGCCGCAAACAAACGGCTCCCACGGCCAAGAGATACCGTACGACAAACCGAAGCGGTAACACGGATGCCGAGCACGGACAACGAAGAAGCGGCTCCCCGAGCATGAATCCAGGACTGCAGGCCCTCCCCATGCTTCTGCTGATGCACCACCAAGGACGCAACGTACCGCGGAGACGCAGGTAGGCACACACACAACAAGTGCACGCAAACAGCGCACACAGTGCAAGGGCGGAAAAAGCGGACAACCCCCACCAGCGCGTGTACACTACACATCCACCATTGCATCCACATATGACACACAGGCCAAATCGTAACATCGCGGAACACATGTGTACACACCACCTGGGACTAGGAACCAACCACCCCGTCACGGCCCCAAAGCACCGATGACGCCGCCACACATGCGCACAACGCAGAGGCCAACCGCAGCGCCATGCATGCGTCGCACACAGACACAGGGACACAACCAAGCAGCACACACATCAGCCCCACCCCGAACGCACATGACACGTGACAGGCCTGCCACAGACATGTCCCCAACGCCCAATTCACGGACAACACCCAACGCCACACAACCGACGCACACATGTCAGTGAAGTCACGCAACAGCAGGACACACCCCAGTGTAACAAACATGGCGTAGCACACAGCGGCGGCAACACCAACTAGGAGAAGCAGGGCCCCTTCGGGAAGAGGAACGCCAGTACCACACTGAAACACCCATACCACCCTGCACATATGAACAAGACATATAAAACGGAACACCAAAGAGCCCGGGGACCGACAACAGGTGGCCCAAGAATAACATTCACACACAAGGCCCAACGCAGAGCGGAAAGGCAGCCTGCCGCCCACACAAGGGAGAGCAGACAGCACTGAATGACCTTCCATTCCAACTCCGAAACCACAGCCCTACGACAGAAGCCGGTGAATACAGCCATTGTCCAAGAATAGACCAACACAGGCATGCCGAGGAGACCAACCACAGGGCAGATAGCGCATATCACAGAAGCACACAACGGACGGGGAAGAAAGAAGAAAACACTCCCCCATGTCGGCCACATGCAAGTTAATTGGAAGGAGTCACACATCACTGACCTTGAACTGTCTGAGAAGCATGTGGGAAGAGGGCCCGTGTCCTCCAAACAAGCAAACAGAACACAAGTCCTGTCTCCCTACGACTACACAGAGCTCACAGCAACCTCGGAGCGTGCACATTGCAGACTGCACACACAGCCGGAGCACGCCACCTCAACGAACCGCTGCGAAATGGCAACCGCAACACACCTACCCAACTACGCCGAACAGCTCAAGCTGTACAAAACCAACCTGTTCCATACATTGGGATGCGATCTCCTGTCCCTGCTGAACGTAAGTTACCGACTGACTTACCGCATCACATTGTTCAGCTGCGTCATGCCCGTCTTCTACTGTCGGAGGTGTCCCTACCAGCATCCCGTCGAGATATGCCTCTCCAACCCGGCATGTCTGAAGGCGGACCTGCTACCACTACTCCTCCCTCTGGACGCACACGACAGGGCCTGCTCTGCCTATGGGGGCATGGCGTATGTGGCCAACATCGCACCCGCACTGAAATGGGACCACTGTGCCTCCACACGACGGATCATCGAGAACAGCTACATCGAATGTCACCCAGCATGCCCCATCATGGTCCTCCAAGGGACAACTTACGAACAACACCTTGACAGCCACCATCCGCTACATTGGCTGGCAAACATGTACACCACCAATGACATGGAAGCCCTGCTGGACGGCATCGCATACCTGACAACCTGTCAATTCGTCGGACCACAACGCAGGTTCCCCGAGTGACCTATGATGTCCAACCCCGCACCCATGCTTAGCTTCCGCACGGACTGGCCAGTCACCACCACAACAGCCATACCAAACGACCGGCAACTGTAACCACACCATCAACGACATCGCCATGACATCGGATATGACCGGGACATGCACACTGTTCCCCATCACATCCAGGAACACCGCATGCATCGTGGGAGGCAGTGGCATGGGCTCTGTGTATCGCACCCACATGGACGGAACTGCACGAACAACCAGGACACGACATGGATCCAGCGCCCATGGACACACACACCGCTCAGTGGACATGAATAGGTCGCCTGGAGTCTGTGGGTGCTGCACCCCTCCCACCCCCGCCCCGGGAATCCCATACCAGGACCTTTGCATGGACGACAAGTGCATACAACAACAACACGACCCCAGTGACTGTGACATGTCCAGTAACCACCACAGTGCAACAACAAGTGGCACGCCGCTGCATGCACGCAAGCACATGCCCTGATGTCATCTCACATGCACGCGTGCATGAGGAACAACCGCAGCAAACCTGTCACATGGAACTGAGATGGACTGTGCCCATGATGCCAAGCGGTCTGGTAGGCTACATGTATACCGTCTGTGTCAAAGTCCGCAGCTCCGCAGCTATACGTAAATGTACATTAGCACAGCCTTGGCCAAGCAGATGTCACTCTGAAGCCCACATCCCACATGCAACAGCCAATCACATGTAACCCCACACCCTATCCCATTTGCAATCATGCTCAGTATATCCTCAACATGTATTCCGCTGCCAGTAGTGTCCACTATACTGCATCACAGAGGACAGAAGACTCAATATAATGTTTGAAACCAAAACTGTCTCCGCTGACTCATTTCACAAGTACGAATGAGAGAGGATGAGAGTATGTGAAGTACACGGCAGTCGTGACATGACCATGTAGTCCACTGGTATTGGATGTCAACGCAAATGAGTAGCACTACTGTGGAAGACACACATGTGTCGTGTGAAGTCGTATGGACGCAGTGCTCAGGTGGGTGGGTGCGACGGGTAGATGCGCACATGCCAAGTTGGAGCACGCCGTGTTGGGAGGGGTCATGAACAGTACACCACCGCTTCCCTGGGCATCGTGAGAGGACACCTGTCGGGGGAGTGAACACGTGTGTGCACAGCAGCCGGGCACACGTACAAAGCGGTACCAGGTGCACCTCAGCCCACCCTCTGTGGACAAGCTGGATCCTGTTGTGCGCCCGCCATGCCCCTTGACAAGGCACACACAGCCCCAGTCGACCAGGTGTAACCCCAACATAGTCAATCCGCACAGGCGATACAGGGCACGGGATGGCAGTGGAGCATGGTGTGTGAGAGGTCTCCTCGCGCTCCTCCTGGTCATATCACGCAGGCAATAGAACCTCAACATCTAGCATGGCACAAGTCAAATGGAAGTGTAGGGGGACGCACCACAGCACGAGCAGCACTGACGTCACGGGAGGTGGCTCGCACCATCCCATCCATTGCCCATCATACCAACCACGCCACATGCCATTGCGACTAAGTGCAAGCGCGTGCGCCACCACCCCGAGCCCTCCCCAGAGAGGCCAAAGAGTGAATGTGTGGGCCATCAGCCGCAGACGGACGCGGCCTGGCCGCAAGGGCAGCCACAGCCACTGGGTGTCGCAGGTGGCGGATCCGGAAGGCGAAGACTGTGATGCATAGTCCATGCAGGCCGGGTCTCCATTTGGGGCACCACGCAGGTGGACGGCGTCCCGCCACACATCATACCCTGAGACAGCCCACTCGTGCAACTGGACCCACACATACACTCCTTGCCCTCTCTGGTGCGAGCTTGGGGCTGCCTGTGCAGGCGCTAGCCTCGCAGGTGAGCATGCATATTGGGGGAGCGAGGGGAGGACATGAGGGCTGGGGCGAAGATGACTGTATCACTGTCAGTAAGTACAAGGGATGACCCAGATGTGGAAAGGAAGAGACGTGTCCCGTGTGTACTGCAACTAGTCGCCAATCCAACTACCCCCATGTCCGGAATGTAAGCCCGCACCTAGGCCCGCCCATCCGCCACATCGAACATACCACCAGCACGACAAACTTCCCATTCGAAACACTGACTGGGGGTGGCGACCAGTGTACAATCATGTGTAGCCTACCCACGCGTACATGTGGGCCCTCCATGATCCATGTCACCTGCGGCAAAGTCATGACATGAGCAATGAGGGAAGTGAGGAGAGCTGTCCGCCCCACGCGCAGAAGGTGCATCAGCTCCACAGACCCAGCAGCGAGTCCAGCAGGGGTCACATGTGCAGGGGCAGCTGTGCCTGGTGTGAAGGCACATGCATATAGACAGCACATCGACCAATGTGTAGTCTGCCCACATCTACAGTCCATCATCATGCGGACATAGGAATTGAACACAGGGCAACACATCTGAGTGGGTGCACCCACCGTGACCAACAATGCGCAATCATCGACGTACCCGCCCTGTGCATGGCCCCCACCCAACGGAGGCACATCCAGTGCCACCATCCCACACACACAAGCCTTCCACGGAACATGCTGTGTCCAATGGTCAGTACAGAGTCAGCGCCCATCTGGTGGATCCTGAACAGGAGACACATGCACACACATGCCAGCTCCCACTATGTACGTCTGCCACCTGGCACGTGCAATGTAACCTCTCACCTGTGACGTGTGACTGCAAGCACACAGCTGTCTTGGCATGGGGCTGTCAATGTGGACACCTGTCAATGTTTCGGGAGGTGTGATCCGTACAGTGCTGTACATAGGGTGCAGTGCTGACACCTACTACTGTCTCATATCCCCTCGTGCCACAGGTCCCACTTGTTTTGGCCGCTCAGCCTGTGCCCACATCGTCGTCGTCGTGTGCCATACTCATCCAGCCGCGGAAGCAGTTCCATGCTCAGCAGACATTCATGTTGCCGTGGCGTTGCCGCTTGACGGATATGCAGTCAGTCCCCATCAGCACGCCCGCAAGTCATTGGGGCCTAGATCCCCATGTGCATGCACATGGCAGTGGTTCGTATCACTAGCCATTGCCATTGTTGGGAGACCTGTGTAAGTGTATTGTGGCCGTGCCGTCCCAGCTTGACAGCTGGGCTGTGGCTCATGTGCTTGCTCAGTCATGTCAGTGATGTGTATGCGAAATTGCTATGTGTCGTGTTGCTTTGACATGTGTCCTCTGCCATTGTCCCTAGGCGGAGACCGAACATTGACCGCCCATACCAATTGCTGGCGGACATGGACGATACAGAGGTTATTAGGAAGTTTCGGCTGGACAGGCCAACCCTGCATCGACTGTGTGCCATGTTAGAACCCCATCTCCGTCCCCGCAGGGTGTATCCGACTGCTGTCACCCCCACGGCTAAGGTGATGGCCGCCATGCATTTCTTCGCCACTGGGTCATTCCAGCACACAGTGGGCATTGGAGGAGGGATGTCCCAGCCCATGTTCAGCAAGGTGCTGAGGGATGTACTGGCAGCCATGATGCTGTACCGAAACAGGTACATCCGCTTCCCCAGGGCTCGTGAATTGGCAGCAGTGAAGGGTGCATTCTATGCCCTTGGCAGAATCCCACACGTCGTTGGAGCCATTGACTGCACACATGTCGGCCTTGTTCCACCACAGGCCACTGAGCACCTGTACCGCAACAGGAAGCACACGCACTCCCTGAATGTGCAAGTGGTGTGCCTTGCGGACATGGTGATCACCCACGTGTGTGCAAAGTTCCCAGGCTCGGCCCATGACGCACACATAATGCGCAACAGCATCTTGCCACGACTGATGTCCAATATGCAACAGGATCGTGCCTGTATTGTCGGTGAGTATGTGGAGTGGTGTAGCGTGCTGGTTGTGCGATGCTGTCCCCTGTCCAGTTGGAATAGCAACGGTTCTCTGTGTCCCTCACACCCAGGTGACTCTGCGTACCCGAATGGGGCATGGCTGCTCAGTCCATTGAGGAATCCTCGCACCCCAGCAGACGATCGCTACAATGAGGCACATGGGAGGACCAGACGTGTGGTCGAGCATACCTTTGGCCTCCTCAAGTCCAGGTTCAGGTGCCTGGACCGCACTGAGGGTGCGCTGGCGTACTCCCCACAGAAGGTGTGCCAGATAGTGGTGGCGTGCTGCATGCTGCACAATCTGGCCATTCGGAAGCAGATCCCCCTCATCGTGGATGACGGAGATCAACCAGGGCCCCAGCCCGCAGACCAGGACAGCTCGAGTGAGGAGGACAGCGGAGAGGAGGAAGCTGGTAATGTGCGGCAGCAGCTCATCGCCCGCTACTTCACTTGACGGTGAGTGTCCATGTACGACGGCTGATGTGGCTGTATCTGTGCAGGTGTGTGTGTGCTGTGTCAGGGTGGCCGTTTGTTCACTGCGTGCTGTGTGTCAACGCTCCATGGCCAGGGTAGTATGCCACTGTTGGTGGCTGTGGCATTGTGCCCTATTGCTCTGTGCGATGTGTGTACATTGCTTGTAGTTGTTGACATGTACTGTGTGATGGGTGTGTGACACACTCATTGAATGTGCTCCTGTTCTGTCTCCCACCCCTAGGTCCCTACAGGCCCTCCGGATTCAATTGCCATGCCACGCATCAGGTGCCTTTCCGCCCAAGGTGGCCGTTGTATTCCGTACAAATAAAACACAGGGCACAAACAGCAGTTAGTGAAAAAGGTGCATTTATTACAAACTGTGACATGTGATTGTGTGTAAGGTGATGACAAAAGTGGTGCGTGCAGTGACAATGAGCTGTCGGTCATGGCTGTGTGATGATCAGGGTGTACCCACTGGTTCTATGTCCATAGTCCAACACACACATGCCATCCAGATGGCTGTGTGGAGTGGGATCGTAGTCCAAGTCAATGCAGTGGCTGGTCAAGGAAGGCTGGCGGAAGGCTGGCTGGCTGCCTCACTTGCGTTTGGAGCGTGCGAAGTCCTCCCGAAGAGATCTGTTTCCACTTCGGACGGCCCCTTCCACGTTTGCGAGGGGGGGTGCCTGCTTGCGACATGCTGGTGGTTGAGGTGTGCTCACTGGCTGTGGACGCAGGGGAACTGGACACTGCTGCTCCACCCTGCGCCCCGGCAGGTGGTGGCGGAGGGGAGCTGCTGTCCCTGGCTGTGACCTCACCGCCACCACCAGCTGTCCCATGAGGTCCACGATTTGGCCCATACGGGCGTCCATGGACCTCAGCACCCCCAGCACCTCACGCGTGTCTGAAGCAGACCGGAGCCATTGTCCTTGGGCCTCTTCATAGGCCCCAAGGACTCTGGCCATTTGAGGCAGGGCATGGCTCCCAGGGGAGGCTGGCGTTTCCCTGACCCTGCTCCTCCTACCAGTCCTGCTGCCACCGGCCTGCCCACTAGCCACATTGCTCACCACGGTCCTCGCTGTGGCTCCCAGGGTGGATCCAGTCGGCCGGGCCACCACCTGCGCTGGGGCTGGTGCCAGCGAAGACGTGGCGGTGGTGGCGGCGGTGGTGGTCGGTGCGGCGATGGTGGCGGTTGCGGCAGTGGTAGTGGCCACAATGACCGTGTGTGTGGCCGCAACGACAGTGGCAGCAGGGGGCTGGGAATGTTCAGCAGCCCTGGATGATGGGTTGGTGGGTAGGAGGGGTCCTGGGGAGCGGCTGGGCCCTGCCACACCAGATGGGCCTGCTTGGTGGTCCGTGTCCGAAGAGGAGGACAGATCCTCCAGATCCGTGTGTCCTCGTTGGGGGCTTGTAGGCTGGCTGTGCTGGCTGCTGGCTCCATCCCCAGCATCCAGCAGTTCGTCACCTGTGGAGAGAATGAGATTTGTTATTGTGTTGCACCTGGCGAAGTATGTATTTGTCGTCTGACATTAACAGTTCGTGCAATCTCGTACATGGGTTTCCCGGAGGCGTGTGTGTGGCTGTAGCATCTGTAGTTGTGTGTGCTTGGCAATGGGACTGTGTGCTGTGCACATGTGGCATGGGACGGATTGGCCATGCCGATGGGTGTGTTGCTGTGCCCCTACTTATTGTGACTCTGGTGTATGCGGGCTCCTGGCCCATCCTGGGTCTGGTTTGTACTTTGCTTTTGGTGTTCAGATGGGACGCTTAGGAACGCATATGGCAACATGGGGGCCATGCCCCAGATTCGCATTTGGGAGGGAATATGCTTTTGGGGTTCAAATGGAACGCTTAGGAACGCATATGGCAACATGGGGGCCATGCCCCAGATTCGCATTTGGGAGGGAATATGCTTTTGGGGTTCAAATGGAACGCTTAGGAACGCATATGGCAACATGGGGGCCATGCCCCAGATTCGCATTTGGGAGGGAATATGCTTTTGGGGTTCAAATGGAACGCTTAGGAACGCATATGGCAACATGGGGGCCATGCCCCAGATTCGCATTTGGGAGGGAATATGCTTTTGGGGTTCAAATGGAACGCTTAGGAACGCATATGGCAACATGGGGGCCATGCCCCAGATTCGCATTTGGGAGGGGATATGCTTTTGGGGTTCAAATGGAACGCTTAGGAACGCATATGGCAACATGGGGGCCATGCCCCAGATTCGCATTTGGGAGGGGATATGCTTTTGGGGTACATGCTGTGAGCCATGGGTGCCGAATGTGACATGTGTTGTGGCAGCATGACAGTGCATGGTTTGAGGTGTGTGCATGCTTGACATGGCCTGCATATTTGCTGTCTGTTGTGATTACTGGACATGGCATTGGACGCATCGTTATGAGTGAGTGATGGTTGTGTGCCAGCCAACGTATTGCAGTTGTCCCATCTCCTTGGTGTGCGTGCTGCCCTGTGCCATGTGCATCACTGCAGTGCTCGGGGGGTGTGGCCCATGTTGTGTGTTGTTGCTCACAGTGTGTTGTGCGCTTCATTGACTTCTGGCACATGGTTGGTCATGGGCATGTATCTTAGCGTGACTGCTGTATGTGTGGCAGCTGTGCGGATGACATGCCTTTCATGAGACTGGGGCTGACGGATGGGATGGATGGTATGTTGTATGTGCATGGTGTGTCAGTGAGTTTGATGGGTTCAGTGGTGTTCGTGTGCATTTATGTTGTTCCGCTCTGTTGCGTCTAGTGTTGTTTGTCTTACATAGGCGTAGTTGTGGGGTGTGTGGTTGACAGGCAGTAGGGGCTACATGGACAGGACTTCAATGGTGTTTCGGTTGTGTGTGATGAGTTGCACAGTGGCTGCCGTGTGGTACTATATTCAGTGTGGCTTGTGCATGCAGACGTGGCTCCTTGGGTGTTGCTATGTCTGTGATGGGTCATGTGGGGTGTGAGTCTGTTGTTCATGTCCGTGTGCACATTGCTCACTTGTTCGTGACGGTGGGCGGTGCTGCGTGTTCGTCTGCTACGTGACATGTCCCATGTGTTGGTCGTGTTATGGTCCTCATTCCTCCAGTAATCCAGCCCTGTCCAGTTTCCCACCTGCAAGTTGTTCGTGCGTGCACTGTACTGGATGCCACATGGCTCTAAGCGGGGGTGCTCCATGTTGCAGGTCTGTGGGGGTGGGGGGTGTTGTGGGTCGTGGGGGTGGCTGGACACCCACTGACACCGATTGCTGTGGACCGTGATGTCTGCCTTTCGGCTGTCGTTGTGCACTGCGGTGGCTGACACGTGGCTGTGGGGTGTGGGGGATGCTCCTCCTTGCTGTGCTGTGGGACTGGGGCCTGGTATGTGTTGTACTTGGGCTGTCCACCCTCCCACCCACTGCACTTTGTGTTCCTGCCACTTACCTGTTACTTGTCGGTTAGTGCAGCTGTGGCGGACACATGGGTGTGGTGGGTGCTCGTTGTGGCGCTTCTGGCATATTTGGGGACCTGTTGGTGGTTACGTGGCTGGCTGAGTGTACACATGTCCCCACGCATCTTACAGTTGTTCGGTTTGGGCTGTGTGTGGTGGTGTCTGTTGCATGTGTGTGTGATGTGTTGTGTATTGTGTGCTGGACATGGGGGTGTTTGTCCCTGGGAGCTGTGGCATGGTAGTTGCGCATGTGAGTACATAGCGGTGTGCTGGTATACATTAGTTTGTACTTACCAGCCTCCACTCCCCTGCTAATCCGGCGAGGATCTCCGGATGTATTACGACTCGCACCTTCTCCTCCCACGCTTTGAAGGTCTTAAAGAGCGCGGGATTCCCTCCGCCAGTGACGGCAGCCAGCTCTCTGTTTTTGCCCTCCTTCTTCTTGACCAGGCTCTTTACGTCATTCCAACGTTTGTTTATTTCACCTCTGTTCCTGGGCAGGGTCCCGACTGCATTGACCTGGTCTACGATCCGGTTCCACATTCTGTTTCTGGTGGCTAGTGGTGTGTGCTGGACCATGTTCCCATAGATTTGTGGGTACACCTTGATGATCTCGTCGACCATGACCGTCAGCTCAATGGGCGTGTACTTGGGCATTCTTTGTGGTGCCATGGTGTTTGTGGTGCTGGTGCGGTGTGTGTTGTGTAATGTGCAGGGGGTTTGTGGTGCCGGTGTTTGGTGGTGGTGGTGGTGGTGGTGGTGGTTGTGATGTGTGCGTTTCTGTGGTGTGCTGCTGTCCTTGCTGTGTCACTGTGTCCTCTCCTCTCCTCTCTAGTTTGCAATGTAGCAAGGGGTTGTGGTCTGTGGGAGTGCTGCTTTTGTACTCACCTATGTGGGTGTGTCCTCATGGTCTGTTGTTTTCAGGTGTGTTGTGTCTGGGGTTCTGGCCTTTGTATTTTTTGTTTGTCCGGGGGTGTTTTCGGGATGTGTACTGTGCTTGTGTATTTGTGCGTGCCTTGCTGTGTGGACTTGTTGGCCATGTTGTGTGCTATTGGTTTTGTGTGCGGATGGTTTCTGTGCAGGTACGTTGGCGCCATGGCTTCTGCCGTGTCGATTCTCATCGGCGTTGTTTGCGCTGGCGGGCCGTATATTTGTGGGTTTTCCGCGCTCATGTCGGTGCGATCGTAATTTCACGTGCGGTGTGTCGGCCGTGAGGGCGGGCGGTTTTGTGTTGTCGTGCGTGTTTCCGTCCGTGGCGGGCGGTTTGACTCCGACTCGGACGTTGGCGGGCGGTATTTTGTGTGATTTTTCCGCCGATGGCGGTTTTCGGTTTGTGTAATCGTAATGGCGTGGTCGGTGTTCAGGCGGTGTGTGCGGGCGGATTTTTGCCGCTTCCATGCCTGGCGGATTTATTTACGCCGGGTATCGTAATGGGCCCCTTAGCTATTGTTTCTAGATACTCTAATCCTTTAGTTGTTGGGTAGAGTCTTACTTTGAGTTGTAAGTACTCAAAAATTTGTTTAGTTTGCTTGGTTAGTTTTGGGCCTAGTTGAGTTATAGACTGTTCCATTCTTAGTTGTTGGTAGCTTTGTTCTTTTTGGATAGATTGCAATAGTATTTGTAGAGTTGGTGTAGTTCTGCCTGTTATGGCTTGGAAGGCGTTATGCCATCCTTCCACAGCATTGTTAGTTTTGGCTTCTTTATTTAGGGTTCTGTTATATACATTCCACCATGGAATGTGATATTTAGGCTGTCTTCTGTGTCCAGATCTGTGTAGCCTTCCCACCCAGGTATCCTCAAAGTAGTCAAGTAGGGGACTTAATTTTTGCTCATTTTGTTGGCAGTAGGGACTTTCAATTAATAAATTGTAGTGCTCAGCTACGTCAGTAATAGGTACATATGCTAGTGCTATTAATTTTTTTATTTGCTAGGCAAAGCTGCTATTTGTTGCATATTCTACACTTAGGGTCCGATTCCGATTGTAAAACATTCCGACTGACACGAACCTGGAATGGCTTCCGACCGACACGTACGCGCGCTGTCCGACCGATGTAGTACGAGCCAACGCGTGTCAAATACAAACGACTTGCACTGAGCACTATACGGACAAGCTACTCGGTCGGGAATCAATCCGTCCGAGCGAGAACTCCCGGAAAGAGCCGGACGCGACTGACTCGTACGCGAACGATGCAACATAGCGTAGCGTGAATGGGACTGACTCGGACTACCCCGCAAATACATGAAAAAGCATCCGTTGCGGTCAACGGAACGTTTCCTTCATGCTCAACAAAATACAACAGAAACAGACAGATATTGTCCAAACAAGCATTGTCAAAGGCAAAAAAAAAATCAAATGAAGATACACCCACAACTCCGCCTATATAAAGGGCCAAAATCCTTACCATGATCCTTTGCAAATTCCACAGACCTGGCAGCAGATACCACCACTACACTGATACATACACTCAAAACCAACACAGCACACAACTTGTACACCAACACCACCTGTCAAATACCACACTCACAAACACACACCTTTACTCATACACACCCACCCTCACCTTCACACTCACCCACACATCCATCTCCACCACCACCCATCATCATGCCCCCAAAGAAGAATCCAAAGTTCACAGACAGTGAGTTGGAAGTCCTGGTAGATGACATTCTCAGAGTAGAGCCACATTTATTTGGCACCTTGGTCCAACAGACTCCCCTGTCCCAGAAAACCAAGATGTGGGAGAGGATTGTCAACAAGGTGAACGCTCAAGCACCTTGTCCACGCACAATGAAAGATATCAAGAACAGGTACTACGATGTGCAAAGGAGGGTCAAGAAGCTCATCAACAGAGAGCACAAACTGAGTCAGCGGACTGGCGGTGGCCCTCCTGCAACACCTGTGCACTTCACTACCTGGGAGGAGAAGGTGCGGGCCATCCTACCACCAGAGGGCGTACATGGAATATCAGGAGTACCAGAGCCTGGTGAGTACAGACTCAAATTGCCAATATTTATAGCAAATACACAGCTACAGACATCACTGTCAAGGACACAGCAATACAAATCTGCCTCAGCAAAGCCACTACAACAGTAAGCAAATGATCCTGTGACGTGTATGCCAGTTAGACAAACAAAATACCAGCAATCACAGAGTAAAATGTAACTATTTCATGATATGTAACAACTTACCAAATAACACAGCAAGGCTTTGGGCTCAAAACAGCAACCACCATTGTCAGCCATCTTGCCAGCACTGTTTCACTCACTCACAGGGAAGCAGAGTCAAAAGGAAGGAAGTTTGTGTTTGCTGGGAAGGTGTGTGTAGCTGAAAGCATGATGGGAGTCATAGTCACAGCCAACAGTCCCCCTCCCACATGGCCCCACAAGCCCACCTTGAACCATGCACATCTCACAGGGAGTGAAAAAGTACTGGCAAGATGGCTGACCCTGGGCTCTGGTGTGTGAAGCACAAGGCCCTGTTAGGAGTAGTGCTCAAACAAACACCAGGCCACACAGTCAGACATCTTGAACCTAAAGTTTGACTCCCTGTCATGGAAGCATGGATCATGGTGGCCTATCTGGTCTGGGGGGGGAGTAGTGCTAGCTCGGACTACATCTACCAGCAGGCCCTGTCACACACACACACCTCCCACCAACACCAAACAACACACCTGGGACTATGCTCTCCATTAGAGTGAGGGAAAATCCACTCCAAAGATGTCTGACACTGGGCTCTGGTGTGGGGAGCACAAGGCCCTGCTGGGAATTGTACACAAACAAACACCAGGCCACCACTGTCAGCCATCTTGCCATTGCTGTTTCACCCACTCACAGGGAAGCAGAGTCAAAAGGAAGGAAGTTTGGGTCTGCTGGGAAGGTGTGTGTAGCTGAAAGCATGATGGGAGTCTTAGTCACAGCCAACAGTCCTCCTCCCACATGGACCAACAATCCCACCTTCAACCATGCCCATCTCACAGGGAGTGCAAAATGACCGGCAAGATGGCTGAGACATGGGCCTTATGTATGAATTGGCTACAAGTCACAACTAGGCCCTGGGCCTCTCATACCAGTCCCCACTTACAGCCATCTTCACTGTACATTTCCATTCACTGTATGGGGATGTATTGTCCCAGGTGTGCTCCCTGGGCTGTCCGGGAAGGTTTGTGGAGTACAGGACATGGTGTGAGTTGCAGTCATAGCACTCATCACTACCCACACACAAAGCAACATGTCCATCAGTGTCAAGGGATACCTGACAGTGAATGGAAGGGCAACAACAAGATGGCTGACACTGTAGCATGGTGTCATGTACACAAAGCACTGTTGGGAGTTGCATTCAACTCCTACATCATGCAGCGTTGTCAGCATCCCTGAAACAACACTCCCCTCAGTGTCCTTGATTCTTTGTCCATGAAGAGTAAGCTGGACTGGGTGGGAGGAGGGGTACAACTTCCAGCAGCTCTGACCCTGAAAAAACTGGAAAGCAGCCTTGGTTAACTCATCTGTCCATGGAGGACAAGGACAAAATACATGATGTGATCAGGCACAAAGCAAAGCAGTCAAACCATTTGCTACTGACAGCCATTCACATGTGTGCAATGAGATAAGAACTAGTAACACATTCATCGAAATACCATAACCCAAACGCAACATACATTCCGGGCTGTGATTGTGTAGTTAGCCACACCTATTTGCCTGCTAACTACATGCACAAACGCCAGCACACATGCACATATCTTGAAACATATCGTAAGAGGAAGAGTATGCATATCATTTCAAAAGCACTGATGTGGGAAATACCAACACACCTGTGTCATGCACAGGGTGTCACTTGCCAGTCAATGCCTATGTACAGTCAAATGAACAAAACATGCACATTCATGCACAGAGCTGGACATGCTCAGCAAAACACTTCTTGTCAAAATCACTATGTTTGCTGGAAACCTAGGCTGTGATGATACAGGACTAATTAATGTACTGCCACTCATCATAATGTACAATAGCTAATGTAATGTGTATGATACGATGAACTATGCAAAAACACAACACACATTGTGTCTCTCATCTTACCACAGGGCCTGATGAGGATACTACAGGAACAGAACACCAATCCCAGTCCCAGACTCTGGTTGACCCTGAGCTCTCCGGTGTGGAAGTCTCTCAGCCCTCAGCGGATGACGAGGACCTACCTGGCCCCTCTGGCGTGGGTCAGCATGCAGCACCAGCAGCTGTGCCACCAGCACCACCTGTGACCACTCCTGCAACATCTGTCAACACCCAGATGATCACCACCCACACGGACACACAAAGACAACAAGACCCAGAGAGCACAGCAGCACAGGGCACTCAGGAGTTGGCGGACAACAACACCACTGTCAACGATGAAGGAGGCCCAGTGTTGTCTGTGCCTGCAACAACCGGTCCTGCTCATGTGGGTAGGGGTGGTGGGAGGGGTCATGGGGAGAGGTCACATCAGGCAGCTGGTGCAGATGAACAAGCTGACCCACAGTTGGAAAGCATTCTCCATGCCTACAGAGATTGCACCGGAGACCTTGGCCAGGTAGTTGGGATCCTCAGGGACATCAAACAACAGCAGGCTGCCCATCATGCCAACATGGAACAACACATGGCCAGGATGGAGGCCAAAATGGACAAAATTGATGACCTGGCAGCGGTGCACAGGTACATACTCACCTGTCTCCGCCAAATTGCAACCAACATGAGCCCACCTCCCTGTGTGCCCAATACATCAGTTGCTTCTACATCTGAAACTGCCACAGGGAGGCATGAGGACTCTGGCGGAGAGTCCCCTGCACTGCGGCAGCCTGCACCTGAGGATCCCCCCCAAAAAAAGAGAGGTTGTCCTCCGAAGGACAAATGAGAGACAGATGGCTATGCATCTCCCCCAGGGAGTGACAACCTGCTCCTGATATCCTCCATTGTGTGCTGAGCGTTCACTCAGTTGACAGTCCCTGAACTTTCCCAACTGGGATGGAGGGTCTAAGTTGGACCAATTACTCAAATGACTGTGGACTTGGCTCTGAGAATTTCATCTACTGGCACTCCCAACTCCTTTGTGAACTTTGGACTTCAAACCTTTGTACAGCACTATACCTTTCATTAAAAAAATCACACAGGCACTGTAATAAATCAATATTCACACAATACTTGCTTCTGTCGTTAATGCTAAACTGTTTTCAGATTGTAAAGATGATCAAAAAGCTAGGAATTGAATGACAATGACATTGGCTGACATACAAGTACATCAGTCTATCCAACTGTCTTGTGAGTATATGTAACCTGACACATATGGGAGATAAACACAAGGTCATCACAACACACATAGTACATGGCATATATCCTCATAGCCTCCACAAATCTAAGATGAATGCACCTTCATATGCACAAACAATATTCATCGGTCGATGAACAGCACATCTGGGAACATATATAGTATGTAAATGATTGTTGGATGTGTGGAAACAGTCAAGGCACACCTCAATGTGGAGCACACGTTTATTACACAGGCCCAACACTTTGCCTCCACAAAAAATGCTAACTAATCACACTGTGACAATAAGTGCCAATCATACAAGACCTTGTAAATAATTCTGAAGTGAGTGTGTGGCACAGATTCATGATCCCAAGAAAACTTCCAATCTGCAACTGCATTGTGTGTCTGGGAGGTCACATGTCTCCATACAACAGCCAAAGGACCCTGTAAAATAGAGACATGGAACAGTATTCACATAACAAATAAATTGCATACATCTCCAAGAGACATTTCATACTTCAAATTGGGAACACGTGCACACTGGCTAGGAGTCATCTCACCACTGTACTGGTGACCATACCAACAAATTAGACACTAAACTGCTCCAAGGATCATGTGAAGTATCATACATCCACACGTATACAAATATATTGTGCAACAGACACATATCATGCAAACACATTCCTTTATCAAATCACTATTGCATACTCACAATCATGAGAAGAAGTTGTTGATGAGCTGTCTTGACATCCTCCTCATCCTCCTCGCCATCACTGGCAACATGCCTCAGGCCTGGATCCTCCCCTGCTGGAGGCTGCTGGTCCCCGTCATCTTGAATGAGAGGCAGCTCATTCCTCACTGCCATGTTGTGTAGCATGCAGCACACGATGATGATCTTACACACCTTTGCTGGTGCATATTGGAGGGCTCCTCCTGTACGGTCCAGGCAGCTAAATCTGCTTTTCAGTAGCCCGAATGTCCGCTCAATCACTCGCCTGGTCTGCACATGTGAAACATTAAAACAAAAATCAGCAGGGGTGACAGGGTTCCTGAGTGGGGTCAGCAACCACGGCATGTTGGGGTATCCAGAGTCTCCTAAATTAGAACAGAAAAGACTTCATGTGGGTACAACCTGACATACAAGCAACACACAACATAGACAGACAACATTACCCACCAACAAGCCAGGCACGCTGATTTGGCAGCTGAGACATCATCTGTGGGATCCTACTGTTTCTCATAATGTAGGCGTCATGTGCTGATCCTGGGAAACGCGCACAGACATGTGAGATTGTCATGTCAGGCAGACATACCACCAGGGCATTTATAGAGTGGAAATGCTTATCATTCCTGTATGTTAGTTCATTGGCATGTGGTGGGACCAAAGCCACATGTGTACCATCAATGGAGCCAATGACATGTGGCATTCGGCCAAAAGCATAAAAGTCACTCTTGATGTCGGCAAACTGCCCTGGTGTTGGGAACTTGATGTATGTGTTCAGGAAATGTAACATTGCCTCCAAGAAATCTCTGAGCACACGGCTAAACATTGTCTGTGACATCCCACCAGCAGTAGCCACAGTATACTGGAAGGGTCCCGTGGCAAAGAAATGTAGGGCTGCCATCACCTTCACCTTGGGGGTCAGCGCAGTAGGATATGGGCGTCCAGGCAGCAAATGTGGGGCCAACTGTTCTGCCAAATCCTCAATGAGTGGTCTGGTGAAGCGGTAACGTCTGATGCAGTCACGTTCTACCATGGTCTCTAGGTCAGGGAAGGGTCTGTGGACAGCTGGTCTCCTGCGGTACATAGGTGACAAAGAAACATTATCAATCCAATTGCTATTGTGGCAAGTAACATGCTAAATATCATATGCAACATCAAAGCAAGACTCCATGAAGTCAGGTGGGTGATGTTGAGCATTGACACAAAGGCCAGCTATGTGACCCTCACATAACATTTCATGTCATGATGGTTTTACACCAAGTGCAATGCTGTGCTGTGACCAATCAATGGTGTCTGTCACAGTCCATGTTAACAAACATCACATACTAAACACACACCTAAGAAACTATCAAAAATAGATGTGTGGAACAACTGACACGTGGTGGAAAGGTACACACACAGGGATCATGTAATGCCACATGGACACTGTCATGATGTAATGTCTGACATACATGTACCATCACACACATTAAACACCCATGATGTGTATCACTTTTTGATTGCATAACAAACAGGTATGTCTGTG
Source organism: Calotriton arnoldi (assembly GCA_963921515.1). Lineage (NCBI taxonomy): Eukaryota > Metazoa > Chordata > Amphibia > Caudata > Salamandridae > Calotriton > Calotriton arnoldi. The sequence goes on along the minus strand of CAWUFW010002308.1, from coordinate 227,992 downwards.
ACACAAACACACAACAGTAACTCACATGCCAAATACAGATTGATGTTTAAAGTGAATATCATCAACAACTTAAACAATGTGGTGTGTGCGTTGTACAATACTCAGATACTGTGGATACACTCAAAAATACTGCATCCAAAGCACTTTGTAACACACAGTCCAATGGAGCTGTGATTCTGGGTGTATGTAACATGTGATAACACAATGGGACCCTTGGACTGTGTCCAGGCCTAGGAGGGTGACCAGTAAAGTTATCACTCACAGTTGTGATGTGCATCACAAACAAGTTATTAGGTGCACATGAAGGTTGGCTCATCATGGGAGTGTGAGCTATGAAGAGCTCTGTCCAATATGACATATTAATCTATGTACCCACACATGTCATTTAAAGCAGGAATTGAAGTTTCCTAAAGTGTCTGACATGCTTCTTGATTGGTGTAGGGCACCTGAGCCTCAGCCAAAACAGTGTGGTTTGCATCCTTTGGCTGTTGACTGAAATGGGGACAAAAGACGTGTCGTACACTTCCCAACCAAGCCGGACGCACACATTGGCTGTTGACTGAAATGGGGACAGACGTGGGTGAGTATTCAAAAGACGCGTCGTACACTTCCCAACCAAGCCGGACGCACACATTGGCTGTTGACTGAAATGGGGACAGACGCGGGTGAGTATTCAAAAGACGCGTCGTACACTTCCCAACCAAGCCGGATGCACACATTGGCTGTTGACTGAAATGGGGACAGACGCGGGTGAGTATTCAAAAGACGCGTCATACACTTCCCAACCAAGCCGGACGCACACATTGGCTGTTGACTGAAATGGGGACAGACGCGGGTGAGTATTCAAAAGACGCATCGTACACTTCCCAACCAAGCCGGACGCACACATTGGCTGTTGACTGAAATGGGGACAGACGCGGTTGAGTATTCAAAAGACCCGTCGTACACTTCCCAACCAAGCCGGATGCACACATTGGCTGTTGACTGAAATGGGGACAGACGCGGGTGAGTATTCAAAAGACGCGTCGTACACTTCCCAACCAAGCCGGACGCACACATTGGCTGTTGACTGAAATGGGGACAGACGCGGGTGAGTATTCAAAAGACGCGTCATACACTTCACAACCAAGCCGGACGCACACATTGGCTGTTGACTGAAATGTGGATAGACGCGGGTGAGTATTTAAAAGACGCGTCGTACACTTCCGAACCAAGACGGACGCACACATTGGCTGTTGACTGAAATGGGGACAGACGCGGGTGAGTATTCAAAAGATGCGTCGTACTCTTCACAACCAAGCCGGACGCACACATTGGCTCTTGGTCGTCATGGGGACAGACGCGGTTTTGCGCTTGTACGAATCGCGTGCAAACAAATTCTGTTGGCTTACAAGAACAATGTATCAAACTCAATAGTGTTATGATGCGGAATATTTGAACGACGCGGTAGGCGTGTCCGATGCGTGCAATGTTATGGATTGGCCAAAATCGGATAATTCGAACGTCTCGGACCTATCTCTTTGGATGCATTGAACAGAATCTGTCTCTGCAGCACAGATATAAGGCAGTCTGTTCCCAAGAGACTTCACTTGCCTGCACTACATGCTACTTGCCTACATCTCAACCTACCACTGCTGTTGTCTCTGCATCCTCTGTGATCTGCAATGGCACGTACTGTAGAGAGGGCACCAGCCTTCACAGAGGAGGAGAACCAGGCCCTGCTGGACAGCCTCCTTCCACAGTACAGCAAGCTGTATGGAAAACCAGGGGAGCAGGTGAGTGTTGATTACACTGCCTTTTCAATTGACCATGGTTTAAAACAGGCACTACAAGCATTGTGACCCCCAAGGTCAAGCATGCACACATAGTTATTGTAAGTCTCAGAGTGTGTAGATTCATGTTTTGGGCAGGTACAGTGAGGTAAATGTGTATTTAGTGGAATTGATTTTCATGCACTGTTCTCATGTTGTTAAGGCAGCCTTGCACACAGGACAACTACCCCTGATGATACTTGTACAACCTTTATACATCATATGCCCTTCGAACAATGACCTATATGTCCAAGTGTGTGATGAACAAACATGTAGCATGTGTAGTAATGGTGTGTCACTATGTCATCCTTACAGGTCGACGCCCATCAGAAGCAGGATATTTGGCTGACCATCGTCTAGGCTGTGAGATCTGTGGGGGTCTTCAAACGCCGCATCCGCCACTGCCAGAAGAGGTGGCAGGACCTCCGTGGCTGGACCCGGAGGATTGCAAGAGTCCAGCTGAAGCTGTCACCTCCTCGCAAAAGGGGTTGACGACGGACCCTGAGCCCCCACATGCCCCGGATACTGACGGTGGTCTACCCCGACCTGGATGGGCAGTTGAAGGCCAGACAGCAGCAAGGAGGGGTTGACTTTGTGCCATTTTGCTGAACTATGTCTGACATGCATGTTGCACTCCCTCAGCCTGGTAACACTCTCACAGGTCGTCTGTCTGCTGAGACAACACTTATGTGGCAAAATGTAATGATGCCCCATTCTCATCTGATGCACAGGTGTGTCCCTTTCCGTCTGTGACATGTGTCACTTGGGTCCTGTGTATTTGCTGTAATCCAAGGTTAATGTGAACACCACCATATACAACAGGTGCATTGAGTTGACCATCATGAGTGAGATAATTGTCTGACATGTGTCAGCACATTGTCAGAAATATGACCTGTACTCTGTGTGGTCCATACATAAATGTTTGATTTGCTGAACTGGGCCAACACAGGTTTGTAAGAAATATACTACACACCCGTGCAGCAGGTAAGGCCAATGTTGATGCCTCAGACAAATTAAATGGATTAGCGTTCAAAATGCGTAATCACCTGCCTAGTGCTCCGGGTAATCCCATGTTTCACATGGACCAATGAAAGGTATGCCAACTCAGGCCATCTGAGACACTGTCACATCCTATTTTGGGTGTCAGGCAACACTTTAACCATCGCAAAATTGAAATTCATGTGTCTGACTCTGTGTCAGTGTGTACAGGCAGAACTTTTATATTTACACATGTGGCAAATATTTCAAATATGGACAGACATCTAATGTATGGAAATTGGCTCAGTACACAGGACAAAACATGTGTGTGTTATCCCTTGACTCTGCATAATGGTGGCTTCGACATATATGTGTATGCTGCATTACTTTGTTCTTGGGAGCTTGCAAAATGTACATGTATACAGATTTGTTAATTCATATACTCCAATGTCTCAGTAGAACAACGTGAGCTTGTCAAAGTGTTTAAAATGTGTGTAGCACATAGGGGACATGTATACTTGACCACTACAGATGTTGCTTTAACAGTGAATACATGGGTGTGACACGGTGCTGACTGTAAAGTTGGGATTCACTGCCCCTGTAACAAGAGTCAGTACTGACTGTTTAGCCAGACAGGCCTGTGGCATTGTGTGCCACATGAAAAATCTTGAGGATGCAGTATTTGTACTTGTCTGTTGTCCTGCATGCACACCATTATAGCATTGACGTTCAAGACATAAGCCCATCATGGTGACTGGGGATGGAAGTATGTTCATCATGTCAACTTATTAGTTTGTCCATCCCATTTGCTGTGCCACTTCCAGACTCCCTTGCATGAGATGAGACATGTTTGTAATGACACATGACACTCAGGAGCATTACAGATCAGACAACAGGCAAAATAGTGAGTCCTTGGCCATGTATTAAATGGAATTTTAAATACATCTAACAGATGGTTCCATTGCCATCATGTGTTTGGGAACCATGGTTCACTGGCTGACTGACCAGTGCCATGCATTAACATTATGCAAGGGCTTGCTCTGTGATATGTTGTGATAAAACTCATGTGTCAAGTCTATGCAGATGACTGATGTGAATCTGTTTCTCCTCCTTGTTCACAGCCTCATCTACGGCTACTGGAGGAGACAGTTCCATGGACCAAGAGGAAGCGGCTAGCCAGACTGTGGAGGAGGAGGAGGGACCCAGTGGCACAGAGGGTGAGGGGAATCACACTGAGGGCCGCTCAGAAACATCAACATCAGCTGAGGACCAATCCAGCTCCAGTGATGACTCCCTTGTGGTGGTGGGTGTTACCAGAGCAGAGGCCACAACAACAGAGTCTGTCCCCGCCACCACCACCATCTCTACCCTCCCAGCTGCTCCCATTCCAAAGGTCCGTGGACACTCCCGTGTTAGGGAGCATGTCTCCTTTGGTCCAGGCACCGCACCCCCTTGCATCTGTCACCCCTGCTGCCCTGAGTGTGGAGTCTGTGGACTTGCTCAAACAGATACATGTGGGGCAGACATCCATGCTGATTGTCCTCCATGCACACACCAGTCTATTGACACAATTGGTGTCATACGTGGAGGGCATGTCATCAGACATGTCTGCCCTACAGCGGACAAATCAGTCCATGGCCTCCTCACTGATGGCAGCAGTTTCCCTCCTACAACAGTCCCTCGCCCCTCCTACCTCTGCTCCATCCACAGTCCACACTAACCTACCTGACCAAAGCACACTCACACAGGCACATGCACACACCCAACAGACACAAGCAGTACACACCAACCTAGAACAAAGTCCAAACAAACACGCAAGCACACTCAGGAGACTGACATCACACACACAGGGGATAGGGCAAAAAAACACACACACCCATCCACAACCACTCCGCATTCCTCAGCTACCTCTCCCTCCAAAATCCCTACCCTTGACTCTCCTGCAACCCCCCCTTCCCAGAGAGTCTTCCTCTGTGACCTTGGCCTCTTCCCCACTGATACATCAGAACAAACTCGCAAGGGGAAGAGGAAATCACCACGCACAGAGAGGAGATTCACCACCACACGCACACCCTCCCCTAAGAGTAGGAACACTGAGGCCCCCACCCGTGCATCACCCAGGACAAAGATAAGCAAAACCCCACCACCATCCCACACTTCCACCACAACATCTATATCCTCCCTAGCCCAGGCCACCCCTCCCAAAGTTTCCACATCACAAGCCATCCCAGGTTCATCCACACACCATTACACCATCCCCAAGATGATAAGGCCCTCCCCCCTACCACAAGCACTTCCACTCCCACAACACCACACCCTCAGTCAGTTCCAGACACTGCAGTGGAGACCCTGGCCCCCCAATCTGACCTGTCCACTGCAGTGGAGCCCCCACCCCCTAAATCAGACATGGGCACTGCAGTGGAGCCACAACCCCCTCAATCCAACATGTCCACTGCAGTGGTGCCACAACCCCCTCAATCCGACATGTCCACTGCAGTTGATACAGACACTACAGTAGCCCCCATCCCTCCCATAACCCATACTGGTACACCCTGATCCTGTCCCTGCGGTGCCTGGCCTGCCCCTAAATATGCCCCTCCAAGGGGAGATGTCCCCTAGTTATGTCAGTGCAGGCAAGCAATGAATGACAACTCATCATGTTTCCCCCCCGAAGGACTCATTAACAGGGACTGGCCATTGGCCTTATTGTTATTCAGGATTATTGATTTTTTTGATGCAAATGCTGAATAAAGCTTATTTTTGTTATTTTGTTGATTTGCATTTCGTGTACATAATGTTGCTGATGAGTATACTGAAATTGCTGTTGTGATATTGTTTAGTGACAAAAATGATATAGTGATGTAATGGACTGCATGTGGTCCATGGTATATGTGTCCTATTACAGTATGTATCAGAGTCATCATTGACTGCAATTGCAGCTTGTCAGGATCCAAATTGTTTTGGACAAGGAGTGTGACATTCTTTTCACAACCTCCCATCTTTGGCTTACACTTTTGCACATATGTCGGGCTGACATTTGTACACATTGTAAATGTTTTTAACGGTACGCCTGTCTCCAATGGACATACAGAATAGCGCATTGATGATGAACAAGTCATCTGTCTCATCAGTGAAACTTGGTAAACATGGATTTTGACTACGTGCAGATGACTTTGGAGACACACCTGTACACAGGCTGATGGGACCAAAGAATTGTGTGTGTTGTAATTGTTGGATCGATGTCCGAGTCTCATTCTGACATGGTAGACCCCTGCCAAGACCAAGCTTGACACAGCTGACCTTCCACAGGAGTGTAATTACCTCATGGCAGTGTGTAAATCTGTGACATTTCCAGAGCCCATGGTGTGTGTTCTGTGAGCATGACTCTTTGTGTTCCAAGCCCTTTTTCTACCAAGACTGTAGTCCCTGCAGATATTCATGTTTGTGAAGCTTGCTGTGTTGTCCAGTGCTTTGTCAAACTATTTGACTTTGAGTGTCCGGGATGTGGGTGCATGGGAAACATTGAGTCATTATGGTGTCATCCCTGGGTAGGGTTGATATAAGGGCCTGCCCTGTGGGCAAACACACATTTGACATATTCTGGATTCCCTGAGTCACATTTGTGCTACCAACATTAGCGTGTTTTTAATCTGTAATCTGTTTCTGGGAGTTTGGTACTTGTATGTGTCTATGACTGCTCACACTCAGCAGATTCTAACCTTCCCTGTCGGCTGATGGCAACATGTCTTCTTGGTAGGTCTCCTTGAGTGTTTCATTGTTCTGGGACAGTGTTAAATTTCCCAATGTGTCTGATACATTTCACGTTATGCACATGTACTCCATCCTACAAGGTGGGACAAATTTCACCAGGTGTAATGACTAGCTATGTGTATTGTGTTTGTAAAACACAGATCCCACACCACCCCTGGGATTGTCATGGGTGCATGTGCAAGGTCACCAGTCAATGTAGGCTTAGCTGATACACATTGCTGCTGATCAAGGTGTGTGGTGTTTAGACTGGCCAAATGTGACTTGTCTCTTGGCAAGGCCCCTACCTACATTGTGGCCTTACATTACAGGCCATGCCCTGTGAGTAATGTTTGGGTATGTGTGATGAAAGTTGTCCTGTCAAGACACGTGACACAGTGTGCAAGAGTGAGTGTGCTCCGAAGTATGCGCCACATCCTCATTTATCATCACAGAGGGTCATCAGACAGGATACTGTCACCACAGTGTAGTGGCCTTGAGGGTATTGCGGTAGAGAGTCAGTCTCTTGATGTATTGTTTGTTGTTCCACCAAGCTTGTTTCACATGTGACTGTTGTGAACCCGCTCATCAAACAATGCCTGATTGCCCACATTCAGTAACACAATTCTGGAGATACTTCTGGATTTTACTCAACATGCATATGTATCAGTGGAGTTCAGCCCCCCATCATGTGTGTTGGCGTAGCATAGAGACACTTCCACACACACACCCATGTTGTGTTTGTTCTGCAGTGTGTGGCTGGCTGGTTGTCTTAGTGCATCTTCACCCATGTATTTATACTGGCTTTGAGGGGCATTGAGTGGATGTTTGTTTGAGCTTTTTTATCTACTGGCCCTGGGACTCCTACATCTTCAGTCTGCACATTCATCATGTTTACAATTTGCCATTGCTGCCACAGTGTGGAACAGGATCTCGTAAAGACGGTCATTTCCGAAGGATTCCTTTGTATGTGTGTCTGTTTGTGAACATATGTGTGTTTATGCATTTTGATGCTCACTTCTTACATTGTCCAATTGAACATTGGTGGCAGTGTTAGCCCCCAATGGCAATGATTGGCCGCACATGGCCCAGGGTATTTTTTAAAGCACAACAATGTTTGCCTCAACAGATCTGTGTTTGTTTGGCACACAACCACTACTTTGTCACTACATTGCTTGTGGTTTTAGGCCCAATGATCATACTTGATTGTTTGCACATGCTGGTATTTTGAACCCCGCACTCACCTTTTGGTCACCGCAGTGAGGGGGGGTTAGACCCCATTTCCCCAATGTGCCTGACAATTCTGGGGGTTTGAACCCCACACTCACCTTTTGGTCACTGCAGTGAGGTGGGGGGGGGTTATACCCCATGTCCCCTATGTGCCTGACAATGCTGAAGTTTGGAACCCCACACTCACATTTTGGTCACTACAGTGATGGGGGTTTCTGTAATTTTTTCCTTTATGTGTCACTATTGCAGGCAGTTTTCACAAAAAACACAATCTTGGCATGACAGGAGTGGGGGAGTGTTCGGCCTCCAGCCCCTATGGGATGGACAATGCTTCTAGGGATAGACATCCACTCCCTATGGGGTGGACATAGCTAGTAGGGATGGACATCCACCCCCTATGGGGTGGACATAGCTGGTAGGGATGGACATCCACCCCATATGAGGTGGACATAGCTGGTAGGGATGACAATCCACCCCCTATGGGGTGGACATAGCTGATAGGGATGGGCACCCACCCCCTATGGGGTGGACAGTGCTGGTAGGGATGAACATCCATCACCTATGGGGTAGACAATGCTGGTAGGGATGGACATCCACCCCCTATGGGGTGGACATTGCTGGTGGGGATAGACATCCACTCCCTATGGGGTGGACAATGCTGGTAAGAATAGACATCCACCCCCTATGGGGTGGACATTGCTGGTGGGGATAGATATCCACCCCCTATGTGGTGGACAATGCTGGTAGGATAGACATCCACCCCCTGTGGGGTGGACAATGCTGGTGGGGATGGACATCCACCCCCTATGGGGTGGACAATGCTGGTTGGGATAGACATCCACCCCTATGGGGTGGACATAGCTGGTAATGATGGACATCCACCCCCTATGAGGTGGACAGTGCTAGTAGGGATAGACATCCACTGCCTATGGGGTGGACAATGCTGGTGGGGATAGACATCCACCCTCTATGGGGTGGACAATGCTGGTAAGGATAGACATCCACCTCCTATGGGGTGGACATTGCTGGTGGGGATAGACATCCACCCCCTAAGGGGTGGACAATGCTGGTGGGGATGGACATCCACCCCCTATGGGGCAGACATAGCTGGTAGGGATGGACCTCCACCCCCTATGGGGTGGACAGTGCTGGTAGGGATGGACATCCACTGCCTATGGGGTGGACAATGCTGGTAGGGATGGACATCCACCCCCTATGGGGTGGACATTGCTGGTGGGGATAGACATCCACCCTCTATGGGGTGGATATTGCTGGTGGGGATAGACATCCACCCCCTATGGGGTAGACAATGCTGGTAAGGATAGACATCCACCCCCTATGGGGTGGACATTACTGGTGGGGATAGACATCCACCCCCTATGGGGTGGACAATGCTAGTGGGGATAGACATCCACCCCCTATGGGGTGGACAATGCTGGTGGGGATAGACATCCACCCCCTATGGGTGGACAATGCTGGTAAGGATAGACATCCACCCCCTATGGGGTGGACATTGCTGGTGGGGATAGACATCCACCCCCTATGGGGTGGACAATGCTGATGGGGATAGACATCACCCACTATGGGTGTGTTGCCTTTCACGGGATCGTGCTGTTTTTGTGTGTGGTAGGTGTCTGACTTACTGTCTGTGATGAACGCGTCGGTTCCGGTTGTTGATTCGACCATAAGCGTACAGTATAGGCATGACATGCGCGATCGGATACATGGCTGCTTCGTCTCGTACGCGGTGATTGTATTGTGGCGCGAATCGGAGCTGAAACACAGCTCTTCCGGAGGCTGTGACGTGCTGGAGGTGGCGACCTGTTCGGCACGTAGGAAGTACGCATCGTACTTGCCCGGCCGGAATCTGCTTTAGAAATGGCTCTGGACGAGTCAATTCAGCGTATACGGAGCCGGCTGGTATGGAAATTGACGATGGATTCGGAGCGTGCGTGTCGCTCGGGAATTGGACACATTTGCGCATCGTACTTCGTCGTTTGGACGGACCGGCTCCCGGAACGAGTCGGTCGGCAGGTAATGCTACGGACGGCTCTAGGAGGGCCTTCCCAGCGAGATCGGAATCGACCCCTTAATGTAGATTTTTGGAGGTGCCTCCAAATGCATTGGTTAAAGTGATAGTAGCAACCTTGAATTGCTGTGTGAGGGTAGTTTTTTAGTATTGCTTGTATCATTGACTGCTCAAAGTCTACTATTATTTTTGGGGGGAAATAATTGTTAGTTTCTTGCTTTACATTGCTTAAAAGTTCAACATAGGTTGCTGTTTGCTTGTTTGGCAGTAGAGCATATATGAAGGAGATGTTTATATGTTGAAATAGTCAATGTATTGTATATAACTAGTAAAATGGTTTGGGACATATTTTGAAAGTCCCATCAGTCATCCTTGTCTCACAGTTTTGTAATTTAAGTAAATTTGTGGGAGTCCCAAACATTATTATTCTTTTGTCAGCTGATTTATTGTCATACAGAAGAAATTGTTCTTCAGTATGTGAAACTGTGAGTTCAGGTGGTATTTCTACTTCAGCAAAAGTGTTTGGGATAGGTGTGGTGGTAGCAGTAGCTTTTTTAGTTCTAGCTATAGTTCATTTTAATGAGGATATTGAGGGCATTTGGCCAGTTGCATGCTCTGGAACTCTGGGAAGCATTTGTTCAAGGATTTCTGTTGTGGGCTTTTGAGATGCAGTACTAATTTCTTTATATTTTCAATAGCATTTCTAACTTCAATTTCAGCTACATTAGCTGGGTGCATATGCTCTCTAATATATAATACAGTTGTTTCCTTTGTAGCAGCCCTTCCATAACATTTGTTAGAATAATATTTGCTACATTTTCAGTTGACTTTGTCCCCTGTTTGCTTTTCTTGGGTGTACACATACCCATATAACATAATAATATTTTGCCTTTTTGGGAAGTAGTGAATTGGGCCCCTTCAGTCATGGTGGTGCTTCAAATGCTAAGAGAAATGTATATAAAAATTAATAAAATAATTCCTGTTATGTTTTATTTTCTGAAAATGAACATTGTCAATTTTTTACTTACAATGTTGAATTTGAAGACTTTTTTAAATGTTGATTGTTTTTCTCTGCTGTTTGGTTTTGGTATTTCCGTAGAGATTCCTGTTAAAAAAGAATAATATTAATTAATGTGTTTAATTGTGTTTTTAGCTGAGGGGGGAGTTGTGGTTAGGTAGTTCTTCTGTTTGGAATTTTAAAAAATTGTTTCAATTAATCTCAGAGTAATACTTGCCTTATTTCCAAATTGACTTTTCACACTGTTCTGCTGTTCCTTGAGTTTGTTCAGAATTATCTGTAGAGGAGATATAATTTAAAAAATACATATTAATTATTTTGTTCATACAACATTTTTTTGAGAGCATTTTCAGTAGCAGTTGTTTTAAAATGCTATTTTACTTACTTTGTGGAGATGTAATCAGAGTTTTCTGTAATGTAGTTCAGTGTTGTGTCAGCAATCCAGCAGAGTTTCTCCTTATTGTTTCTTTTTTGGTTGCAAGGAAAAATAATGTTGAATTTGCATTTGTTTATATAGTGTGTTATTAATTACTTTTTCTATCTTATTGGGTTATTTTAATTGTATGTGTATTTCATTGGTTGTTACTCTTTGTTTTAGTTAATTTGTCAGTTGTTTTCTATATATGGAAAATGCTAATTAAGTTCCAGTTACTTTTTAAAATTAAAAAAAAAGGTGTACTACATTATGTGATATTTATAACTTTTTAAATGTTAAAGAGTTACATTTTATTTCTGATATTATGTTTGGAGCAGTAATTAATATTTGTGTATGTATAAATGTTTATGATATTGTTTTGTTATTTTTTAAATATGTGTTAAGTGATTTATAATGTATGTTATGTGTGTTATTGCTATTTTTATATTTTTGGGGTATTTATTGAGTTATTATAAATTATTTAACATGTCGATATATTTTTTTAACGATAATTTTGTTGTCTATACTTTTGTGATTGATATTTTTGTTATTTGTATTTTTATTTAATGTGTGCTATATTACTTATCACGATATTTTTGACTTTGATAATGTTGAAAACGATATGAATGTTTTAAGATATTTTGTAGTCGATATTTGTGTGTTCTTTTAATTAAGTATAGGATGTCGATATTACTGTAATCGATATTATTGTCACAATATTTTGGTAGATCGATATTGTGTCTGTCGATATTATGTCAGTGATCCAATCCCACATGCGCAAAATATGTATTACCATTCCCAATAGAAATCATGAAACTACATGTCAAAGTATGTAATAGCAATTTTGCGCCCATCATTCCCCATACAAAAAAAGCTATGATTATTTTCTTAATAGAAACTGGCAAATTTGGTATTATGTATATTGAATAACCATTGAAATCCATAGTATTCCCATGTTATAAATAGCACATGTGCCCTACAGGAACATATTCTATTCAGTGGCAGGTAGATGATAGTCATTGAACACATTTAATTTCTGATGAAGAAAATAGCTATGCTAATTTTCCAAAAAGATACATATCACCTACATTGCAAACACAAGAAGATGATGGACGGAGCACTGAAACTTTTCAGACACTCATCCCCAGTCACAGATCTGGGTTGAATCCATCATCGTTCTTTAGCTCAGTTTACTGCAATTTCTTCGTATCCGGAGGTATTGCCCATATGGCAAGTTCTCCCTTAAAGCCCTCGGGTGAAAACTGGAAAACTCTAAGAGGTTGTTATTTGCAGTGGGTTTGTGGTATGTCTTTGTCTCAAGTTTACCGTTTTCTTTTGTTGATTCTTCCACTGATAGGGGAAATGGCTGGTTTCATAAGAACCTTTCCCAATATGTGCCATTACATTTACCCACAGAGAGTGGGTAAAAACCCTTGATACATCAGCCCCCAGTTTCTAGTGAGTCAGTATTGATAGAAGGTGAATTGCCAACACCTCAGGTTTTAACCCCTTGTGTGCTCCTGACGAGCTGGACTCGTCATGGCACACAGTCGCCGTGTGCTCATGACGAGTCCAGCTCGTCATGACACCCACCCACGGGGGAAGCGCTGGCGCTCCCCCCGTGGGCGGTCGATTCCAGTGTTTGTACCGGGGAAGGCAGGAGAAGACCTTCCCCTGCCTCCCCCCACCCCCTCCTCCGCATCATCAATGACGTCAGCGCGCAAGGCGCGCTGACGTCATTGGAGGTTTCCTTAGTTCCCCGACGCGCAGGAAGCCATTTGCTTCCAGCGCGTCGGGGAACAAACAGGTACGTTTTGGGGCTGGGGAGGGGGATTTAACTAAAGAGGCATCGGGGGAAAGGAAATGGTTTTCCTTTCCTCGATGCCTCTTTTGTGCATTCCTGCTGCACGATCGTGCGATCGTGCAGCAGGAATGCCCACTAGCACCAGGGATTTTTTTTTCACATTTGCCAGTGTTTTGTTGGTTGGGGGAGCGGCCCCTTAGGCAAGGGTCGCTCCCCCTTTTGGGGGCATCACTCTAGGCTTTTTCTGCCCCCCTGGGGGGGGCAGAATATTATTTTATATAAAAACATAGCTGCCAAGGTTTCATATTGCTATGTGTGACATTTTCATAAATTCAGTGTCATTATGAGTGACATTTCAACGACTATGAGTGACACACAAGCAAATTCAGTCTAGTTTACCTAGACTGAATAAATGCTATAAATAACCAATTGTTACCTGTATACAATCCTGGTGTGGAGCTCATTTCCATACAATAATCTCTCCCTGTGCGTTAGCTTTTACTGTGCACAACATGAAAATAGCCTTGCGTTTAGTTTGTGTCTCTGCCTCATGCCTGAACTCAGCAATGCTAAAAAGTGTGCTGTGTGTCTGCACTCAGCACAGGGCGCGAATAGTGAAGTAAAGGTCGCAGTGTGTGCGTCTGGCTATCCTAGGTAAGTAATAAGGCACATAGTGTAAATATCTGGGCCTTCTTCCTCCTCCCTGGCAACCAATCAAGTAGCATCAGTCTACTCCAGGGCTTCTCTGTCCCATGTGCACCCGGGCTGAGTCTCCTAGGATGTGAGAGGCCCCATCTCGTCAGCTGCCTAATAAATGAATAAATCAACAAGACTCCGCTGACTCAAGTCGCCAGAGTCCCCGCAGACTGGCATTGGGCATGTCTCTCTCAAGACAGGGAGGTTGAAGCACGCTACATGTATAGTTAGTTCGAAACAAAATTAAATAAAAAGAAAGGTGGGTTGTCATTGCGCGTTATTTTGAGTAATAAAAGCCGCACGTGGCTTTGCAGATACAGTGAATACGCTGGTTTTGTTCGTTACTCACTGCTCCCTCACACCAGGGCTCCTAATCCTTAATCTTCAATAATTCATGCACCTAAATAATAGACACTGCTGTCAGGCAGAGGCTCCAAATTATAGCAAGCATAATATTTGGAACTTTAAATGAATTAGCTACGAACGAACGAATTATTATATGCGTCCTAGGCTTGCCATGCACACACTTACTTTACGCAGCGTCGGTCAGAGAGCAGCTGCATTTCCATGTCGGCCTTCCGCGAACTCCGCTTGTCTGGTGACCAGCAGCCCGAGCGAGCTCGGGCCGGCTCAGTGTCAGCTGAGCTGCAGTCAGGGGTCCGAGCTGGCTTGCTAGGGCAGCGCCCAGACCACGGTGGCCCCCGTGGGGTCCTCGGGGGTTGGACTCATGCTTGGAACCACAGGATGCATTTAAGAGCACGCTCACAGTGCAAAATGCAACTGCCTCCCGCTGACCAACCATTGGCAGCAGCGACTGTGACGTAAGTGAAAGTGCGGAATGCCGCGCGGCTGCGCAGTGATTGTTTTAACAATCGAGCAGTGTTGCATGATTTGTACCTACTAGCAAGCTCACCAGGCCAGCCTCTAAATCTGACGAGTTGCGCGCAGCGCGCGCTGCAGGCTGCTGTCACACTCCATACATTAGTAATTATAAAGGCCATCGCTCGGCCGCAGCACTTGACAGCTGAGGACCAAAGGCCCCAATGTGCGTGACTTCGTATTTCAGTGCGGTGATGCAGACCACCACACTGAAATGCGTTAGTCTAACGCCTGATGCGTGATACTTGGCAGGGCTGTAAAAAAATCGGCCCACTGGGCCAATGTAGTAAATGCACTGGGGAGTGGCCCCTTGGGCAAGGGTCACTCCCCTTTGGGGGCCTTTTAGTATGCCCATGATGTTAGGTTTTGTTTGGGGGAGTGGCCCCTTAGGCAAGGGACGCTCCCCTGTTGGGGGCATACATTTTGGCCTTGTCTGTCCCCCTGGGGGGGGCAGATTTACATTTTTAAAAATGTATTCAGCCCACTGGGCCAATAGAGTAAATTTAGTGGGGAGTGGCCCCTTGGGCAAGGGTCACTCCCCTTTTGGGGGCATACATATTGGCTTTGTCTGCCCCCTGAAGGGGGGCAGATTTTTTTTTTTTTAAATAAAATCGGCCCACTGGGCCAATGGAATAAATGTAGTGGGGAATGGCCCCTTGGGTAAGGGTCACTCCCCTTTGGGGGCCATTTTAGTATGCCCATGATGTTAGGTTTTGTTTGGGGGAGCGGCCCCTTAGGCAAGGGTTGCTCCCCTTTTGGGGGCATACATTTTGGCTTTGTCTGCCCCCTGGGGGGGGGCAGATTTAAATGTTCTTAAATAAAATCGGCCCACTGGGCCAATAGAATAAATGTACACTCACCCCCAGTCAACTGATCTGGGTTTAATAATCATCATGCTTTAGCTCACTCCACCAGCCCAGTTCAGACATGGCCATATGCAAATCAGTCTGACCCTGTGCCTCATGGGAACAGTCCAGCCCAGATCGCATGATTTTTTTTTTGATGTTTTTTTTGTAGGGCCACTAGGCCACCAGGGTTTTTTTTTATGTTGGGGAGCGGCCCCTTGGACATGGGTCGCTCCCCTTTATGGGAGGATGATTGTGGCCATTTCTGCCCTCTTTGGGTGGCAGAGTAGCAGTATGTTTTTAGGCCCATCTGCCCCCAAGGGGGGCAGAAGCCACTAGACACCACAGGTTTTTTAATTTTTGTTTTGGGGTGGCCTCAAGGTCAAGGGTTGCTCCTCTTTTACGGGGGTGAATATTTAATTTATACTCTTAGGCCCACCTACCCCTTAGTTTGGCTGGTGGACTGTGTGTGGACTGGTGCATTATTTGCATATGTGATTGTAATGTTTTTTTCTACTTTTTAATCTAGTGTAAAGCTTTTGATTCCTGTTTGCGGTTTCGACAGTGGTTGTTCTGCAGTTTTGCGTAGTTGCATTTTTTTGGTAAGAAAAACATTTTTGTTATATTTACTCCAAATGAATAATATTGTAATGTATGAATGAATTTTTTGTAAGTGGTGTCATAATGGCAGCATATTCAGTTAGTGTTTTGAGCATGAAAATCTTTGCGATGTGTTTTGCATTGTCTTATGTGTAATTTTCTTTTCTCTTTCTTTTTTAGTGGGATATTGTTGATCCATACTGTGTCTGTGCAGAGTAGGTGGTGGTGAGTTTAGCTGCTTCTGGCAAGTGAGTGGTATCGTTTTGGAGTGTATAGGTATTTCTGATAAAGGTGCATTTTGTTTATTACTTATTTTACAAAGTGTTTGTTGTTGTTGACTTGTTTGACAAGTTACCTTTATTAGTAATCATTATGGCTAGCCGTAGAATGACTGCTCAGCAGGTGGTTGGTATGCTTCTTGAATCTTCCTCTGAGCCGGATTATGAGACTGACAGTGCGTCTGAGGGAGAGGAGGGAGGGGATGATTCTGGCAGTGAGTTTTCTCTCCACATGGAATCATCGGATGATGAAGGTACTCTCAGTGCGGATGAAGCTACTCTTGGTGTGGATGAAGCTACTCTCAGTGCGGATGAAGTGCCTGTTTTAGAGGAGGATACTGCTGTGCCGATGGTGCAAGAGGCATCTGGATTGCAGCCTGAGGCTGCTAGGCTTCCTACTGGAAGTGCTGGACTCTGGGTTGATCCAAACATGGTGCAGCCGGTGTTGCCTGCCCTTAGCAGTGATGCAGGGTGTAGAGTGGATTGTGAACATTATTTGCCTATACAGTTTTTTCAGTTGTTTATGGATGATGTATTTTTGGGTGAGATTGTTGAGCAGACTAATTTGTATGCTGAACAGTTTTTGAGGGACAACAGTGACAAACGTAGGCCCTACTCTAGAGCTACCCAGTGGACTCCCACAAATCTGGAAGAGATTAAGAAGTTTTGGGGTTTGACTTTATTGATGGGTTTGATAGGAAGCCGAACCTGGCTTCATATTGGTCTACCAGCCCCTTGATGGCAACAGCCATATTTCCTGCAGTTATGACTCGTGATTGGTATTTACTTTTGCTACGTATGCTGCATTTTGTTGATAATTCTTTGGCGTTGCCACGTATTCACCCTGACTGTGACAGTCTTTTTAAGATTTGGCCTGTTCTTGATCACTTTGTAGATCGATTTTCAGAGATCTATACTCCAGGGAAAGAAATATCTATTGATGAGTCTTTGGTCTTGTTCAAGGGTCGTTTGGTTTTTAGGCAGTACATCCCTAGCAAGAGGGCACGCTATGGAATTAAGCTGTATATGTTGGCTGAGAGTAGGACAGGATATGTTTTTAATTTTCGTGTGTACACTGGTAGAGATTCCACTATTGACCCCCAGGTTGTCCGTCCACTTTTGGAGTTTCAGAGAAAATTGTGTGGGATCTTGCTAGAAGACTGTGTAACAGAGGCCACCATTTGTACCTTGATAACTTCTACACTGCTGTGCAATTATTTAAGGAATTGTTTAAAGTGGACACTTTTGCATGTGGCACAATACGCTCTAACCGCAAAGGTTATCCGAAAGAGCTTGTTTGCAAAAAACTTCAGAGGGGTCAGTGCAGTTCCTTGTGTAGTGATGAACTACTAGCTGTGAAATTTGTGGACAGGAGGGATGTGTACATGCTGACTACCATCCATGATGAGTGTACTTCACCTGTGCCTGTTTGGGGTCAGGTTGCTGAAGTGCGCAAACCTGTGTGCATTCTAGACTACAATAAGCACATGGGTGGTGTTGACAGAGTAGATCAGAGGTTGGAACCTTACACTGCTATGCTTATGTTTGGTATAAGAAGTTGGCCATCCATTTCTTCAACTTAGCAACTTTCAATGCTTTTATTGTGTTCAAGGAGTGTTCTCCTGCGTCAAAGATGACATTTCTTCAGTTTCAGCACTCTGTGATAGCTAGCCTTGTTCTTGTGGAACAGGCAAGTGTTCCTAGATTTGGAGTGGTGGAGGATGTGGCTCGATTGAAAGATCGCCACTTTCCTGATTACATTCCTCCCACATCTTCAAAAGACTTTCCCACTAGGAGATGTAGAGTCTGTTGGTGAAGAGGTATGCGGAAGGAGACTCGTCTTTTCTGCCCCGGGTGTCCTTCTAACCCTGGGCTGTGTGTGCCTGCTTGTTTTAGAGCGTACCACACGCAAAATAATTTTTGGGAGCATCCATGAGTGGTAAAGTGAACTGCCTGGTCTGTATTGTTTAAACATTTGTATTCTGTTTCAAGGTTGGCATTAGTGCAATGTATTTAGTTTCAGATTTTGTGTTAGTAGATTTGTATCTATTTGCAATTTGTTTGTGTTTTTTGTATAAAAATCCTAAATGTGATGGCGGTGTGCGTGGACTGGCGCTTGGCTGGCGGTGTGCGTGGACTGGCGCTTGGCTGGTGGTGTGCGTGGACTGGCGCTTGGATGGCAGTGTGCGTTGACTGGTGCTTGGCTGGCGGTGTGCGTGGATTGGCGCTTGGCTGGTGTTGTGCGTGCACTGGAGCTTGGCTGGTGGTGTGCGTGGACTGGCGCTTGGCTGGCGGTGTGCGTGGACTGGCGCTTGGCTGGTGGTGTGCGTGGACTGGCGCTTGGATGGCAGTGTGCGTTGACTGGTGCTTGGCTGGCGGTGTGCGTGGATTGGCGCTTGGCTGGTGTTGTGCGTGCACTGGAGCTTGGCTGGTGGTGTGCGTGGACTGGCGCTTGGCTGGCGGTGTGCGTGGACTGGCGCTTGGCTGGCGGTGTGCATGGACTGGCGCTTGGCTGGCGGTGTGCGTGGACTGGCACTTGGCTGGCGGTGTGCGTGGATTGGCGCTTGGCTGGCGGTGTGCGTTGACTGGTGCTTGGCTGGCGGTGTGCATTGACTGGTGCTTGGCTGGCGGTGTGCGTGGATTGGCGCTTGGCTGGCGGTATGCGTGGATTGGCGCTTGGCTGGTGTTGTGCGTGGACTGGTGCTTGGCTGGCGTGTACGTGGACTGGCGCTCGGCTGGCGGTGTGTGAGTAGTGACTTGCTGCTGGTCACTACACACACTGCTAGCTGAGCGCCACTCCACGCAATCCATCAGTTTGTGTAGTTGCTGTGTCAGGAATGTGGGCGTGTGAAAGTGATGGGGCCTTGAATGGCGCTGTCTGCTGATGTGAGTGTTGTAATGTGATGGGCCTGCGGCTGGCGGTGTGAATGTTTTGTATGTGTCACACGTATGAAAGGTGTATGAATGGCCTGTAAAGAAGTTGGTGCCTTGTCGTGGCTTTACAGCTCACGAGCTGTGAGTCAATGGTTCAGTTTCTCGTCCTTTCAATTATTAATAGTGCATTTCATTTTTGAGAAATCACTTGCTAATACAATTGTATATACTGAACCATCACTCACCCTCGTGCCAAATCCAACCAGTATGTGTGTGTGCTTGAGGATTAGATGGCTGTGCAGTAATATTTGTCTTGTTTGTCTTTCTGAAGCAGGGTGTACCTTGTCCCTTTTTGCGAATGTTGTGATGTGTTGGTTTTGTGCCTGGTGGTGTGAATGGTCTTGTGTGTATCACGTATGAAAGGTGTGTGAATGGCCTGTAAAATGGTTGGTGCCTTGCCGTGGCTTTACAGCTCACAAGCTGCGAGTCACTGGTTCAGTTTTTTGTGCATTTAATTATTGACAGTGCATTTCATTTTTGTGAAATCTCTTGTTAATAAAATTTTATATACTGAACCATCAACTTGCCCTCGTGCCAAATCCAACCAGTATGTGTGTGTGTTTGAGGAATAGATGGCTGTGCAGGAATCTTTGTCTTTTTAGTCTCTCTGCCAAGGTGTACATTCCATCTAAGAATAACCTACCATCTGTAGATATTATCGTTAACCCATGGGAGTACATGGTGATGTCTCTCTTGTGAATTCCAACAAGTTATTTTATCCACAATGTCCTGCAAACTTAAAAATGTCTGTTACATTTTCCTTGCAATTTTGCGCTTAAAATTCTCACGCAGCAGAAATAAACACATAATTATGTCAAAACGATTTGGTTTTGCAAGGGGGTCACCTGGGTTTTTGGTCCCGTGCTCGGCGGGCATCTAGGGAAACCTACCAAACCCACACATTTCTGTAAAGTAGACACCCGGAGGCTTCCAAGGAGGTATGGCTTGCGTGGATCCCCCAACGTTTCTTTACCCAGAATCCTCTGCAAACCTCAATTTTAGCTGAAAAAATCACTTTTTTCAGACATTTTTGTGTGGGAAAGTGTGGCATCACCGGGCTCACACAAATTTCCTACCACCCAGCGTTCCCCCAGGTCTCCCGATAAAATGGTGCCTCACTTGTGTGGGAGGCCCAAGTACCCGTGACAGGCAAGGGCCCAAAGCGTAGTGAGGCGACATCAAAATTGCCTATCTCAAAACCACCTGGTTTTGCAAGGGAGTCACCTGGGTTTTGGTCCGTGCTCGCGGCCATCTAGGGAAACCTACTAAACCACACATTTCTGAAAACTAGACACTCGGGGCTTCAAGGAGGTATGGCTTGCGTGGATCCCCCAACGTTTCCTTACCCAGAATCCCTTGCAAACCTCAATTTTAGCTGAAAAAATCACTTTTTCACACATTTTTGTGTGGGAAAGTGTGGCATCACCGGGCTCACACAAATTTCCTACCACCCAGCGTTCCCCAGGTCTCCCAATAAAATGGTGCCTCACTTGTGTGGGAGGCCTAGTACGCTGACAGGCAAGGGCCCAAAACGTAGTGAGGCTGACATCAAAATTTGCATATCTCAAAACACCTGGTTTTGCAGGGGTCACCTGGGTTTTGGCTCGTGCTCGGCGGCCATCTAGAAAATCCTACTAAACCCACACATTTCTGAAAACTAGACACCTGGGGCTCCAAGGAGGATGGCTTGCGTGGATCCCCAACGTCCTTACCCAGAATCCGTTGCAAACCTCAATTTTAGCTGAAAAATCACTTTTTTCATACATTTTTGTGTGGGAAAGTGTGAGCATCAACGGGCTCACACAAATTTCCTACCACCCAGCGTTCCACCAAGGTCTCCTGATAAAATGGTGTCACTCAGTGTGGAGGCCCAGAGTACGCCGACAGGCAAGGGCCCAAAACGCAGTGAGGCTACTGCAAAATTGCCTATCTCAAACTCACCTGGTTTTGCAGAAGTCACCTGGGTTTTGGTCTCGTGCTCGACGGCCATCTAGGGAAACCTACTAAACCCACACATTTCTGAAAACTAGACACCTGGGGCTTCTAGGAGGTATGATTCGTGGATCCCTCAAAGTTTTCTTACCCAGAATCTCTTGCAAACCTCAATTTTAGCTGAAAAAATCACTTTTTTCAGAAATTTTTGTGTGGGAGTGTGGCATCACCGGTCACACAAATTTCCTACCACCCAGCGTTCCCCAGGTCTCCCGATAAAAATGGTGCCTCACTGGTGGGAGACCCAAGTAACCGCAACAGGCAAGGACCCAAAACATTTTTTGATAGGCAATGTTGATGTTGCCTCAAAACGTTTTGTGTCCTTGCATGTCGCAGGTACTTGGGCCTCCCACACAAGTGAGGCACCATTTTTATCGGGAGACCTGGGGGAACGCTGGGTGGTAGGAAATTTGTGTGAGCTCGTGATGCCACACTTTCCCACACAAAAATGTGTGAAAAAAGTGATTTCTTCAGCTAAAATTGAGGTTTGCAAGGGATTCTGGGTAAGGAAACGTTGGGGGATCCACGCAAGCCATACCTCGTTCGAAGCCCCCGGGTGTCTAGTTTTCAGAAATGTGTGGGTTTGGTAGGTTTCCCTAGATGGCCGCCGAGCACGGGCCAAAAACCCAGGTGACACCCCTTGCAAAACCAGGTGGTTTTGAGATAGGCAATTTTGATGTCGCCTCACTACGTTTTGGGCCTTGCCTGTCGTGGGTACTTGGGCCTCCCACACAAGTGAGGCACCATTTTTATCGGGAGACCTGGGGGAACGCTGGGTGGTAGGAAATTTGTGTGAGCCCGGTGATGCCACACTTTCCCACACAAAAATGTGTGAAAAAAGTGATTTTTTCAGCTAAAATTGAGGTTTGCAAGGGATTCTGGGTAAGGAAATGTTGGGGGATCCACGCAAGCCATACCTCCTGGAAGCCCCGTGTGTCTAGTTTTCAGAAATGTGTGGGTTTGGTAGGTTTCCCTAGATGGCCGCCGAGCACGGGGCCAAAACCCAGGTGACTCCTTGCAAAACCAGGTGGTTTTGAGATAGGAAATTTTGATGTCGCCTCACTACGTTTTGGGCCCTTGCCTGTCGCAGGTACTTGGGCCTCCCACACAAGTGAGGCACCATTTTTATCGGGAGACCTGGGGGAACGCTGGGTGGTAGGAAATTTGTGGGAGCCCGGTGATGCCACAACTTTCCCACACAGAAATGTGTGAAAAAGTGATTTTTTCAGCTAAAATTGAGGTTTGCAAGGGATTCTGGGTAAGGAAACGTTAGGGGATCCATGCAAGCCATACCTCCTTGGAAGCCCCCGGGTGTCTAGTTTTCAGAAATGTGTGGGTTTGGTAGGTTTCCATAGATGGCCGCCGAGCACGGGGCCAAAAACCCAGGTGACCCTCCATGCAAAACCAGGTGGTTTTGAGATAGGCAATTTTGATGTCGCTTCACTACGTTTTGGGCCCTTGCCTGTCGCGGGTACTTGGGCCTCCCACACAAGTGAGGCACCATTTTTATCGGGAGACCTGGGGGAACGCTGGGTGGTACGAAATTTGTGTGAGCCCGGTGATGCCACACTTTCCCACACAAAAATGTGTGAAAAAAGTGATTTTTTTCAGCTAAAATTGAGGTTTGCAAGGGATTCTGGGTAACAGAACCTGGTGGGAGGCAGTCAGGTCACCCCATCCTGGATTCCCCTGGGTGTCTAGTTTTCAAAAATGTATAGGTTTGCTAGGTTTCCCTAGGTGCCGGCAGAGGTAGGGTTAAAAAACTACAGCTAGGCACTTTGCAAAAAAAGTGTCATTTTTCACTGCGAAATTGAGGTGTGACCACGTTGCGTTTTGCGCCATTTCCTGTCGCGGGCACTAGGCCGACCCACACAAGTGAGGTACCATTTTTCTCGGAAGACTTTGGGGAATGCGGGGTGGGTGGAAATTTGTGGATCCACGCAGATTCCAGAACTTTCCACCACAGAAATGTGGGGAAAATGTGTTTTTTTTGACAATTTTTTAGGTTTGCAAGGCATTCTGGGTAACAGAACCTGGTGGGAGGCAGTCAAGTCACCCCATCCTGTATTCCCCTGGGTGTCTAGTTTTCAAAAATTTATAGGTTTGTTAGGTTTCCCTAGGTGCCGGCAGAGCTAGGGTTCAAAAACTACACCTAGGCACTTTGCCAAAAAAGGGTCATTTTTCACTGCGAAATTGAAGTGTGACCACGTTGCGTTTTGTGCCGTTTCCTGTCGCAGGCACTAGGCCGACCCACACAAGTGAGGTACCATTTTTCTCATAAGACTTTGGGAACGCGGGGTGGGTGGAAATTTGTGGATCCACACAGATTCCAGAACTTTCCACCACAGAAATGTGGGGAAAATGTGTTTTTTTGGACAATTTTTTAAGTTTGCAAGGGATTCTGGGTAACAGAACCTGGTGGGAGGCAGTCAAGTCGCCCCATCCTGAATTCCCCTGGGTGTCTAGTTTTCAAAAATGTATAGGTGTGCTAGGTTTCCATAGGTGCCGGCAGAGCTAGGGTTCAAAAACTACAGCTAGGCACTTTGCAAAAAAAGGGTCATTTTCACTGCGAAATTGAGGTGTGACCACGTTGCGTTTTGCGCCGTTTCCTGTCGCAGGCACTAGGCCGACCCACACAAGTGAGGTACCATTTTTCTCGTAAGACTTTGGGGAACGCGGGGTGGGCGGAAATTTGTGGATCCACGGAGATTCCAGAACTTTCCACCACAGAAATATGGGGTTAATGTGGTTTTTTTGACAATTTGTTAGGTTTGCAAGGGATTCTGGGTAACAGAACCTGGTGGGAGGCAGTCAAGTCACCCCATCCTGGATTCCCCTGGGTGTCTAGTTTTCAAAAATGTATAGGTTTGCTAGGTTTCCCTAGGTGCCGGCAGAGGTAGGGTTAAAAAACTACAGCTAGGCACTTTGCAAAAAAGGGTCATTTTTCACTGCGAAATTGAGGTGTGACCACGTTGCGTTTTGCGCCGTTTCCTGTCGCAGGCACTAGGCCGACCCACACAAGTGAGGTACCATTTTTCTCGTAAGACTTTGGGGAACGCGGGGTGGGTGGAAATTTGTGGATCCACGGAGATTCCAGAACTTTCCACCACAGAAATATGGGGTTAATGTGGTTTTTTTGACAATTTGTTAGGTTTGCAAGGGATTCTGGGTAACAGAACCTGGTGGGAGGCAGTCAAGTCACCCCATCCTGGATTCCCCTGGGTGTCTAGTTTTCAAAAATGTATAGGTTTGCTAGGTTTCCTAGGTGCCGGCAGAGGTAGGGTTCAAAAACTACAGCTAGGCACTTTGCAAAAAAGGGTCATTTTTCACTGCGAAATTGAGGTGTGACCACGTTGCGTTTTGCGCCGTTTCCTGTCGCAGGCACTAGGCCGACCCACACAAGTGAGGTACCATTTTTCTCGTAAGACTTTGGGGAACGCGGGGTGGGTGGAAATTTGTGGATCCACGGAGATTCCAGAACTTTCCACCACAGAAATATGGGTTTAATGTGTTTTTTTGGACAATTTTTTAGGTTTGCAAGGGATTCTGGGTAACAGAACCTGGTGGGAGGCAGTCAAGTCACCCCATCCTGGATTCCCCTGGGTGTCTAGTTTTCAAAAATGTATAGGTTTGCTAGGTTTCCCTAGGTGCCGGCAGAGGTAGGGTTAAAAAACTACAGCTAGGCACTTTGCAAAAAAAGGGTCATTTTTCACTGCGAAATTGAGGTGTGACAACGTTGCGTTTTGCGCCGTTTCCTGTCGCGGGCACTAGGCCGACCCACACAAGTGAGGTATTATTTTTCTCGGAAGACTTTGGGGAACGCGGGGTGGGTGGAAATTTGTGGATCCACGCAGATTCCAGAACTTTCCACCACAGAAATGTGGGGAAAATGTCGTTTTTTTGACTATTTTTTAGGTTTGCAAGAAATTCTGGGTAACAGAACCTGGTGGGAGGCAGTCAAGTCACCCCATCCTGTATTCCCCTGGGTGTCTAGTTTTCAAAAATGTATAGGTTTGCTAGGTTTCCCTAGGTGCCGGCAGAGCGAGGGTTCAAAAACTACACCTAGGCACTTTGCCAAAAAAGGGTCATTTTTCACTGCGAAATTGAAGTGCGACCACGTTGCGTTTTGTGCCGTTTCCTGTCGCAGGCACTAGGCCGACCCACACAAGTGAGGTACCATTTTTCTCATAAGACTTTGGGGAATGCGGGGTGGGTGGAAATTTGTGGATCCACGCAGATTCCAGAACTTTCCACCACAGATATGTGGGGAAAATGTGTTTCTTTTGACAATTGTTTAAGTTTGCAAGGGATTCTGGGTAACAGAACCTGGTGGGAGGCAGTCAAGTCGCCCCATCCTGGATTCCCCTGGGTGTCTAGTTTTCAAAAATGTATAGGTTTGCTAGGTTTCCATAGGTGCCGGCAGAGCTAGGGTTCAAAAACTACAGCTAGGCACTTTGCCAACAAAGGGTCATTTTTCACAGTGAAATTGAGGTGTGACCACGTTGCGTTTTGCGCCGTTTCCTGTCGCAGGCACTAGGCCGACCCACACAAGTGAGGTACCATTTTTCTCGTAAGACTTTGGGGAACGCGGGTTGAGTGCAACATTTTGGATCCACGCAGATTCCAGAACTTTCCACCACAGAAATGTGGGGAAAATGTGTTTTTTTTGACAATTTTTAGGTTTGCAAGGGATTCTGGGTAACAGAACCTGGTGGGAGGCAGTCAAGTCACCCCATCCTGGATTCCCCTGGGTGTCTAGTTTTCAAAAATGTATAGGTTTGCTAGGTTTCCCTAGGTGCCGACAGAGCTAGGGTTCAAAAACTACAGCTAGGCACTTTGCAAAAAAAAGGGTTATTTTTCACTGCGAAATTGAGGTGGAACCACATTGCGTTTTGTGCCGTTTCCTGTCGCGGGCACTAGGCCGACCCACACAAGTGAGGAACCATTTTTCTCGTAAGACTTTGGGGAATGCGGGGTGGGTGGAAATTTGTGGATCCACGCAGATTCCAGAACTTTCCACCACAGAAATGTGGGAAAATTTGTTTTTTTGACAATTTTTTAGGTTTGCAAGGGATTCTGGGTAACAGAACCTGGTGGGAGGCAGTCAAGTCACCCCATCCTGGATTCCCCTGGGTGTCTAGTTTTCAAAAATGTATAGGTTTGCTCGGTTTCCCTAGGTGCCGGCAGATGTAGGGTTCAAAAACTACAGCTAGACACTTTGCCAAAAAAGTGTCATTTTTCACTGCGAAATTGAGGTGTGACCACGTTGCGTTTTGCGCCGTTTCCTGTCGCAGGCACTAGGCCGACCCACATAAGTGAGGTACCATTTTTCTCGTAAGACTTTGGGGAACGCGGGGTGGGTGGAAATTTGTGGATCCACGCAGATTCCAGAACTTTCCACCACAGAAATGTGGGGAAAATGTGTTTTTTTGGACAATTTTTTAGGTTTGCGAGGGATTCTGGGTAACAGAACCTGGTGGGAGGCAGTCAAGTTACCCCATCCTGGATTCCCCTGGATGTCTAGTTTTCAAAAATGTATAGGTTTGCTACTTTTCCCTAGGTGCCGGCAGAGCTTGTGTTCACAAACTACAGCTAGACACTTCTCAAAAAAGGGTAAATTTTCATTGTGAAAATGTGGTGTGTTCACGTTGGGTTTTGAGCCATTTCCTGTCGTGGGCACTATGCCTATCCACACACATGAGGTACCATTTTTATCGGGAGACTTAGGGTAATTCATATTTGTAAAGCAACTGTTATTACCTATTGATACTTGATGCATTTCTGCCTTCCAAATGAATGACATTGTGTAAAAAGAAGTCATTTTGAAAATGACCAATAATTCTCATGCTAGTATGAGTATTCCCAATTTCGAAAATGTGCAAATATGTACTGTTTCTAAATTCTATAATTTGTTCCCATTTCAGAAATACATAGGTGTCTTTCATACCTATTTTTCCATGTATACATTTTCCCACAATAATTGCTATATACCCGGTACATAATAAAAAGCCATTGCAAATTGCTACTCAGTTTTTTACTCTGGGTTCGTCTGGTTCTTGGTGAACCTTCAAGTCCTATATATCCCCACAACCAGGAAGGTCCAGCGGATGTAACGGTATATTGCTTTCAAAGAGCTGTCATAATTACAAGAAGTTACAGGTGAAAACGTTGACACAAAAGGCTGTTTTTTTCAACTAATTTTTAATTTTTCCTATATTTAACTGTTAGTTTCTATAAAGAAACCTTGATGGATCTACACAAGTGACCCCTTGATGAATTCAGAATGTTATCTACTTGTCTAAAATGTATAGCTTTCCAGGATCCATTATTGCTTTCACACCCATTTCTACCATTAACTGGAAAGAGGTTGAAAGCACAAAAAATAGCAAAAATAGGCTATGTCCCAGAAAAATGCCAAAACTGTGTAAAATATTTTGGTTTTCTGACAAAAGTCTGTCATTCCCTAAAAGCTGGAAAAATGGTGATTTCAGCCCCACAAACCTTTTTTTGATAACATTTGCAGGATAAAACCCAGACGCTTTCATTTGCAGCCCGTTTTTCCCATTTTTCCAAAAAAAAAATAAATGTAGCTGTATTTTGGCTAATTTCTGGGACCCCTCCAGGGGAATCCACAAACCCTGGGTACCTTTAGAATCCCCATGATGTTGGAAGAAAAGGACGCAAATTTGGCGTGGATACCTAATGTGGTCAAAAAGTTACAGGGGCCTAAGCGCGCACTACCCCAAATAGCCAAAAAAAGGCTTAGCACGGGGGGGGGAAATGCCTAGCAGCGAAGGGGTTAAACATTCAAAGCAAGGTATAGTGACAAGTATATGTGAAAAGAGTGCTATCACCAAGCATCTGGGATAGTGGTGAAAACATGACACCAGACTTTTGGAAAACATGGAACGCAGTGTCACTTGGAATGCTGCTGCAAAAAGGTTCTTTCCAAGTTCAACAAAGATTGGAGTGATATTGTTTGTATTTGCAGTGATTCAGCTACGTATATGAAAAAGTTGTGTGATGGCCTGTCAAAATCGATACCTGAGCTGAAGTGTTTTCCTGTAAGAGATCCTTGCCACTTGTTAGATGGTATGCTGAAAGCATCTTTACAATCTTCAGAGTTAATGAAGAATGCTATTGACTTTTAGTCCATTCTGGTGCACTGTATTGTTATGCACGGGAACTAAAATACAAATATTTCTCATTTTGTGCTTTGTGTGGCATCAAAGAAAGAGTCATCCCAACTGTGTCGCTTAGCTGATGGTTCTTAGTCCAAGGGGCTGTGAATGCTATATTATCCATGTGGCAACCGTTTACAGAATTTTTGCTGAGTGATAATGCCAAAGGCAAGCAATGTGAGGATCTTTGGTCGTATATTGATAGTGATGTGAAAAAAAGTACACTAATGCATTTTTAGATTTTTACAGGGAAACATAACTGCTGTAGTGGATATAATATAAAAACTAGAGACTGAAAACACCCTTGTCTGCCAAGTGTTCAGCATAATTGGTGTAGATGTGAAACATCTCCTTGAGAGTAGGCTGGGCGACACCTTTAGTGACTTTGGCACTGCAACATGTGTCCTGTTAGAGTGCTTGACACTTGGTAAGCAAAGCAATGTTGAAGAGCAATTCAGGAACTTTTATTTTACAATGTATGAGAAATGGCTTGCAATGATACATAGAAATGTCCCTTCACTAACCATGGCATTGAAGTCAATGAAACCTCACTGTGGTGCTCTGTACAAGTTCTAGATCCCTTCGGTAAAGGGGAATTTACTCTGTAGTTTCAAACGTGCTGTTTCATTTATGACCGCTTCAATAACTCTGAGGGCATTAGCGCCCAGTTCAAAGCAAATGTTGCAGAACCTGCCCAGAGAATGGCAATCTTTAATGTGCACCAGTATTGGCATGGAAAGCTAGGTCAGTGGCCAGAGTTAGTAAACTGTGTACTGGCTGTTTTGGCGTTGCCCGTCTCAACTGTCAATGTTGGGAGGGCCTTTTCACAGATAAAAGTTTACATGGGAATGAAAGAGCGAGCGCACATGACCAAAGACTCACTGAAGAAGTATTGTATGGTGTACTTCAATAAGTTTGATTTGCAAAAATTTATTTGGAACTCATATACACTGTATGTACACTGTCTATATACCATGCACTATCAGTGCAGAAAGCAAGCAATAATAAAAGCAAAACTTTCCATAAACACCGGAAAAACACTGTTTCTGTTGTTTTTAATGGCACGAAAATGTGTAACCACTGTTTTCTAAGGTATTGAAATCACATTGAAAACACTGAAAAAACCCCACCAGAATTTACCAAAAATAGAAACTGAAAACAGGAAAACCTACTCATAACGTACGAGTTGCTGATGGATTTCTAATTACAGCACCACAGTGCACTGAGTATTCGCTGAATCGCATGCAATACTTTGGATACACATAATCCAAAAGTCGTCTAAAAGATAGTGCTAGAACCAATGCACTTCACGATAATCACAAGAGGCACAATAGCCTGTTGAGTACACGTTGGAACAGCACGTATGGCAGCATGAGGGTCATTGCACAAACTGTGTCACTGAGTCACAGTAAAAACATATGATATGACATGAATGTCTTGATATGTGCTTTCTCTTTCAGAATTTATTTTCTTTCAGACAACGCTGATGGTCTAAAACCGTGAGTTTACGGTAACTATTGTCACAGGTGAGGGTGCACCTTAGCGTGTGCATACCCCCGTGGCATACCTGGTCCTGACGAAAGACTCCTAATTGCGTTCGGAGGCTGAAACATGTAGACCGGCTATCACTCATTCACTTCAGGATGTCACTGGCCAATTTAACCAGTTAAAACATCCACCATCACCACCTTTTAATCTTGCCTTACTTCTCCACTATTAAAATTGTTTTAGGATAAGTAAAGGCAATTTTAACATTCACTGTGTTATTATTCACTTACTGCACATTCCCAAAAAACCTGCTCCGCTGTAATCAGGCGTCGCAGCACACCCGAGAGGCATTCGGCCCCTCGGGTGGGAGCCCTATGATGAAGCATGTCACCAACTAGGTTGGTGAGTGAGGGTTCTTCTTAAAACACTTTGTGACTCCTCAGGTGATGCTTATCATTTGGAATCACTCTTTCATTGTTTATTTATAGTGGATTTGGATAGCATAGCCATAGGGCTTGTGAAGCGCCATAACTCTGCAATGAGTCAGGTAGTGGTGGTCCTAGAGAGCAACCAACACTCGAAGGGGGTGAGCTGACACTGTGTTCCAGGGCAGACAGATGGGTGTGTCACCCAGTGGCAGATCTGGATGTAATCTAGCGCTCAGATTCTGGCAACGCATGTTCTGTGCATAGGGACTCAAAGGTAGTAGGCCCCTCCAGGTCGAATAGGTGGCCAATAGATCTACAAGCCGCTAGGTTACAGAGGTAAAATGTGGGATCATTTAAGCCTGGGGTGAAGTCTAGGTTCCCAACTATTGGTGTTAATGGGGAAGGAAAGGATGTGAGACCCTCTCGCGTCATCAGTCTATCCCAGGCAGCCATCAACGACTTAGTAATTGCAGAAAATAAAGGCTTTTGGATCGGGCGTGTATGGAGAGAAAAGGAATTCTCTACAGGGGCTGCCCTGCTAAGGCCTTAACCATGAAAAGCTAATGCTTCTCAGACTCATTACGAGACCATTCCGTGAAGACCCTAAGTTGGGTAGCTTGGTAGTAACAATAAAGGTTTGAAAGCCCTACACCACCTTCAATTGGGGGTCTATAACTGAGATCTCTGCGTAGGAGAGGTGTTTAATCAGCCCACATACATTTGTTGAGCTTCTGCTAGAGGGATCGTAGTGTCCCAGGGGGTGGCTTGACTGAAAGAACCTAAAAAAGGAACAACATCCTGGGAAGAATCACCATCTTCACAGCTGCAACACATCCAAGTCAAGAGAGTGAATAAGGTCGCCATAGGCGCAGGTCAGACTTGATGTGGCGGGTCAGATTTTGATATTTAAGAGCTAACATTGCTGGGATCATGGGTATAATGTGGAGAGCAAGGTAGGGAGCAGATGTCACTGCCTATTGAAGGGGAAAGGCCCGTTATAAGGTGTCCAACGTATGTGGCCGGAGGGTCAAACTAAGAGCCTGTGATTTTAAAACCTGCTACGTGGCCAAATCCCTCTAGCTCATCAAGAAAGGCAGGTAGGGAAGCGGAAGGCTCCTCCAGAGTTGCTAGGATGTCATCTGCATAAAGGCTGATAGTGTGGTGCCCTCCTCCAAATAGAATCCCTCGTATCCTGGGGATAGTCCGAACTCTATGCACCATAGTTTCCCAACTATTGGTGTTAATGGGGAAGGAAAGGATGTGAGACCCTCTCGCATCACCAGTCTATCGCAGGCAGCCAATGAGGACTTAGTAATGGGAGAAAGATAAAGGCTTTTGGGTCAGGCGTGTGTTTGGGAAGAAAAGGAAGGGCTGCCCTGCTAAGGCCTTATCCATGAAAAGCCACTGCTTCTCAGACTCATCGCGAGACTATTCCATGAAGACCCTAAGTTGGGTAGCTTGGTAGTAGCGATAAAGGTTTGAAAGCCCTACACCACCTTCAATTGGGGGTCTATACCTGAGATCTCTGTATAGGCGAGGTCTTTTATCAGCGCACACAATTTTTTTTAGCTTCTGCTAGAGGGATCGTAGTGTCCCAGGGGTAGGCTTGACTGAAAGAACCTGAAAAAGGAACAGCATCCTGGAAAGAATCAACATCTTCACAGCCGCGACACTTCCAAGTCAAGAGAGTGAATAAGGTTGCCATTGATGCAGGTCAGATTTAATCTGGCGTGTGAGATTTTGATAGTTAAGAGCTAGCGTTGCTGGGATTGTGGGTGTCATGTGGAGTCCAAGGTAGGGAGTAAATGTCATTGGCCATGGAAGGGGAAAGGCCCGTTGTAAGGTTTCCAGCGTATGTGGCCTAAAGGTCAAATTAAGGGCCTGTGATTTATGGATATTTGCTTTAAAACCTCCTACGTGGCAAAATGCCTCTAGCTCATCTAGAAAGGCAGGTAGGGAGATGGATGGCTCCTCCAGAGTTGCTAGGATGTCATCTGCATAAAGGCTGATAGTGTGGTGCTCTCCTCCATATAGAATCCCTCGTATTCTGGGGCTAGTCCGAACTCTATGTGCCATAGGCTCCATATAGAGAGCAAACAGCAGGGGTGACAAAGGGCACCCCTGTCATGTACCTCTGCTAATGGGAAATGGCTCAGCAGAGTTGCCATTGACCCAAACCACCACTGTGAGTTGGTTATAGCTGCTGATGATCCACCCACTGAAATGTTCTCTGAGTCCAAAATGCTTAGGGGTGGCTGCAAGATATGGCCAGTTAGTGGACCCTGTCAAACACTTTCTCAGCATCTATGGCCAGTAGCATCCGCTATTGATCGTATTGTTGGGCTTTATTAATGAGGTGGAGAATCTGTCTTGTGTAATCGTTGCATTGCCATTGTGGCACGAATCCGGCCTTGTCCGGGTCTATAAGGCCCGGCAATAGGGAATTGAGGTGGGCAGTTAAAATGCTCATGAAGAGCTTAAAGTCAACATGCAAGAGGGAGATAGGCCTATACGAGGAGCAATGTGTTTTGTCCTTCCCTGGTTTGGGGATTACCATGATAGATGTCATCAGCATGGAGTAGGGGAGTGGTGAAGTGTCCCCTATCGCATTAAACACTCTAGTGAGGAGGGGTGCCAAGATCTGGCAGAAGGTCTTGTAAAGATGGCGGGAAAGCAGACAGAGCCTGGGGATTTGGAAGGTTTTTGATGGGTATGCTACAGATGACCTCCTCGATATGGATAGGATGGTCCAATTCGGCCGCCTGTTCCGTTATCAGGACAGAGGTACTAGCCTCCAAGAGGTATGCATTTGTGGCTTCTGCTGGCAGATCCTCTGCTGCATAGACATTACATTAAACATTCCGAAAGGTCTCTACTATATGTGGGTCATCCTTCCATTTCCGTCTTACTCTGCCCTATCTACATCGATACCCGCTAATTGGGCACAGGCGGCCTCCGGTTGCTTCCAAACCCTGGGAGCACCCGTCCTCTTATGAATACGTTCAAGTTCTAAAACTTGAAGGGATAGGTGCTTCCTCTTCTCCCGGCAGAGCCTATTGCCTGCAGTGGAAATGGCAATGAACTTCCCTCTAACCACAGCCTTCAAGGAGTCCCACAAGGTAGGTATTGCGATATTAGGAGTGTCATTAATGGCCAGGTAGTCAGTTATCGCCTTGGAAATTTGGTCAATATTCTAGGGCATTGTAATAAGGTTTCACAGAGGCACCAGGTTCTATAGGACAGGCCAGGTGGCAGGACTGTGAGGGCAACAGTTGCAGCAGAGTGATCCGACAGAGAGCGATGTTCAATCCTCATTTCTGGACTATAGAGGTGACTTCCGGCAAGCCAAGGAAGTAGTCTTGTCTAGCATAGGTTTTGTGTGCATAAGAATAAAATATGTAATCTCGGGACTGCGGAAAAGCGAATCTCGAAATATCAACTAGACCCATATCCTTTAATCGCCTCACTTCCTCTGGGGAAAGGGCTACTGACTGGCCATGGTACTGTGCTGATCTATCCATCTCATTGTTAAATACTAAGTTCAGATCCCCTCCTATCAGGGCTTGTTGGTCCAGAGAGCCTAACACCTCCGCTATCGCCCTTTGGAGAAAAGGCTCTTGCCCCTCATTGGGGGAGTATATGGTGCCCACAGTGACATTGCAAGAACCCACCGTCAATGAATATGCTAGCAGCCCACCCTTTAGTTCAGCCTGCTTGGGACCGATTTTCTCCAAAAGATATTGGTGACTAAAATTGCCACCCCTGCTACTTTAGAAGCGAGGGATGAGAAGTACTGATAGGGGAGAGGAGTTGGCCTAACGGCTAGGGCGGCCGACCTCGAATCTGGGGAACTGGGTTCGAGTCTCGGCAATGACGCTGAACATCCTGTGATTCTGGGCAAATCACTTAATCTCCCCGTGCCTAACCAAAATGAATGTGTGTCCTCATGTAATGTAACTGGTGCTATGTAAAGCGCTCTGATACCCGATTCGGGTCAAGTTCGCGCTATATAAAACTCTGCAAAAAAAAAAAAAGAAAGTCTTTGGAGTGGAGCCTGTGTTCGTCTTTAGTGAGGAGATGTGTCTCTTGTAGTAAGCAGATATGTGTGCCCCAGACTGTTCTAAATAAGAGAGAATAGAGCTCCTCATCAGAGAGTGCTTGAGGCCTTTAACATTGAGGGTGAGGACCACTAATTGGTCAATCATAGCAACAGTGGAAGATGGGCAGCTATAAGGATCCCCCTATGCCATGCTACCACCCTGTAGTGTTAAACGGGAAAGAGAGTTTTAGAGAGCCCTGGGCTTAAGCAACAGTTTTAAGTGTTTGTGAAATCAACCCCTGTGTCCAACAAAAAGGAACAATAAATCACTCTCTGGGCCAGAACAAACAATAGAAGAAAAACATTATAAACTTTGTTGAAGTCCAGGGTGCTCAGTCCCATGTTGTATTATCGGAAAAGGGTGTCAGTGGCCATGGCCCCCCTCCCCGCCAGAGCCCCCCCCACAGAGCAGAGAAAGAGAAGAAGAAAAAGGGGATCAGCAGAAAAAGGAGAGGATTTGATTTGCTTCATGTCGCCGCTGGGACCATCAGGTCTCCAGTCAGTGAGACCAGGACAGCTTGTCGCTCCATGGCAATAGTCTCTGTGTCCGGGCAAAGATCGTACACTCATCCTTCTGAAGGTCCTTCATTTATCACGGTTGTGTCACTCACCCTGGGAACGTTCCGGAGAAAGAGCTTTGAGGTCCAATAGTCGACACGCCTTCTCCAATGATCAGAGCTGATGTAGTTTCCCTTCGAGGTGGAAACCCAGATGGAAGGGGTGCCCCCACGAAGATGCCACTTCCGCCGCTCTAAGATGAGCAGTGACAGGGCGGAAGGCTTTGTGATTCTAGAGAGTTGATGCTGGGAGGTCCTGGTAGAGAACCAGGCTATGACCCGGAAACTGAATTGGGTGTCTCTCTTTTGCCCTCTGGAGAATACTTTCTTTCAAGGGAAAATCATGGATACACATTAGTATGTCAGGTGGAGGGGCTGTATATGATCTCCTGGGGCCAACGCTGTGGGTGCGGTTTAACTTGATATCCAGTTCTGAGGGTGCTTCCAGGATCAATAGAAAGAGATCTGTTACAAAGGAGATGTATCTGATTCCTCTACCCTGGAGGGAATGCCTCTGATACAGACATTTTTGCGCATGACCTGTTCTCTAGGTCTTCAGCATGGGCTTGTAAGTCCAGATGTTGATCTCTAAGGTGAAGGATTTCTTGTTGAAGTTGCTCAATTTCCTCATTTCTTCCCGATTCATGATCCTCCAGGGTCGAGACCCTGTCCCCCAGACCATCTATGTCACGTTGAACTTCCTTAAGATCCATGGTAAGTTCTTTCGTGAAGGATTGGAGGTCCTTACAAAAAAGAGGCAAACAACACCTCGAGGAAGGATCGGGTGATCAGTGCTACTGAGCCCCCAGAGTCTGATATCTCGTCCATGTTCGTAGTTGCAGTGGTGTCCCTGGTTTCAGTCCCAGGCGTCTTGAGTAGCATGTCTTTGAGAGTTCAATCTCTCTTCCCCCACCCAGTAGCCAGAACTAGAGGCAAGTGGTTGCGCCACCTCTCAGAGAAGGGGTCGCAGGACTAGGCTGAACAATGGGGGGGTGTAGGTTAAGAGTAAATCCACTAAGGTGCGCCACTCAATAAGCATCAGTGGAGGGAGGTGGGTCCCCTTACAGCGTAAGTAGACCGCTACGAGCAAGGGCACCACAGAGTGGAGGCAAATGGAAGGCAGCACTTATCGGTAAGTCCCCCGTCTACAGCCAACGATATGCGAGGGCAGGTGTCTGTTCTTCAGGCCCCAACCAGCAGCAAGACAGGGCCAAGTGCACTCAAGGTGGTCCACCACTAGAGGATTCAAATGCGACCGCTGTTGCCTAGTTTCAAACCAGCCAGTGCACAAGCAAAGTTTGGATGGCCAGAGTGGTGAATACTGAGTTCTGTGGCCCTCCACCACACCAAGGGGCCTCGAAAGTCTGTCAGAAGGGCCAGGAAGGCACCAGGCCATGGGAGCCTGAAGGCACCAGCAAGATGTAAGGCTTAAGCCAAGTCTTGGGGCCCGGTAGCACTCGTAGATCCTGCTGAGAGAGTGCTCCGCAAACATGCCCAAGCGGCCCTGGGTACCTGTGCTTCCAGGAGGGGGGGAGATAGGGCAGAAGAGTCTAGTGTTGGTCCCTCCTGTCAGCCCTGAAAATGGCCCAATTTAGCCCCCCCACCCGGGGCACCTCCACAACCACATCAGTCCTCATATCCGTAGACCAGAGTCCCCTTTGGCCCCGCCGGGCCTCTGGAATGGAGTTGGTAAGGTGCAGCAGGTGCAGAGTCCACTGAGAAGTATCTGCCCTCAGAGGGCGCTGAGGCGGCAGTGTGCTCACAGGGGTTCGACACTGTGCTGTATGGCTCTTAGAGGCTTCATGATTGCTAGCTACCTGCTCAGTGCCCGTATCAGGCGTGGACCTAAGGCAATTAGATCTGGGCTTGCGGGCGGCCTGCACATTTGGAGGGTGGGCAGGATGGTTTGTGGAGTTGGGATACATTTTCTCCTCGCTTATGGAGCGCCTATTAGGGCTGTTGAAAACCTGTTCTTATCGTTCAATTTCATGATAATTTCGGGTCAAAATAATGTAATTATTTTAACATTATTTCTATTGGGTGTTATGTTGTTTCCCTACCGCCATTATTTTCTATGGGATTGTGTTATAGTACATGTGAGTGGCAATGTGTGCAGCTAGAGTTGCTCCAAGGCTAGACTTGAGTACACCTCCTACTGTTTTGTGACCATTAGGGCTGTGTTTTAGAAGTGTAGTTTTAGAAGTGAGATTTAGAAGTGTAGTTTGTGAATACCAATGGTCTTATACTTTTGTGGGTGGATGTTTGTGTTTGCTTGCCTCTCCTTAAACCCCTACTTGCCACTTTCTAAACCCCTCCTTATCCCTCTCTACACCACTCCCATTGGTCTCTACCAAATTTAGTACTAAGTAGTAAACATACATGTGCAGTGATCTCTGCATGGAAAAGACAGGCAATATGAAGATCTCCTCATGTAGGTTTGTGAATTGTAGTTAGTAATAAATAAGTAGTACTACTGTTGCACTACTTTACGTGCAACAAAATAATGCTTGTGAATCAGGCTCACACCCTATAATAGTGGGATCTTGAACGTGGCTACGATAATACAATGTCACTGTCGGCACTATTTCTGAGGAATCATTATAATGATACATTAGCTCTAGACTGGAGCATAAATATGTTCAAACACTTTTTTTGATTTGAGCTTCCCTATTATCCCACATTATCTTTGTGGGCACTTGAACTAGTCACTCACGATCTTCCTTTTTCTTCATGCACTATGATCTTAGTGTGTGAAGATAATCATATTGAATTCAAACAACCTGTGTGAGGACAGAATCTTAATCTTTACACATTATCTGTGTGGGAACTTAATCATGGTCAAGTCCCCAGAGTAATAATGTGTAAAGATCATGTTTATTTTCACATACTATCTCTCTGGAGATTTAGGCATTATTATATTTTAACACTATCTCGGTAGGGACTAGAACACCACTATATTCACACACTATGTGAAAGCTTGAACATGCCTGTAAACACACATCATCTCTATGGGGACTCGGTATCATTATCTTCACACACTATCATTGTATGGACTTGATCATGATATTGTCCATACACTATCTTGGTAGGAATTTAAACACTACTATAGTCACACACTATGTGTAGGTTTGAACATGCCTATAATCACACACTATCTCTGTGGGGACTTAACATCATTATCTTCCACACACTATTTGTGGGGAGACTTCAAAATTACACTCACACACTATCTTTGAAGAGACTTGAATTTGATTTCCTTCACATAAAATCTCAGTGTGTGATTACAGGATTGTTCAAGACTTCACAATCTCTGTGAGCACTTGAACATCATAATCTATTCACACTATCTGAGTGGAGACTGGATTATCATCAGATTCAATATATCATGCACCTTGAACATGATTTCCTTCACACACTCTCTGTGTGGTCTTGAACATCCCTGTAATCACCTCTATCTCTATGGAGACTTCAACAACATTATCTTCACACACTATCTGTCTAGATACTTAAATATCATCTTCACACACTATCTTCATGGGGACGTGAACATGATTACCTTCTCACATCATCTCTGGGAGGTCTTGAGCATTGCTATAATTGCACAATATGACTGTGGGGACATTATCTTCACACACAATGTTTGCAGCAATTGAACATCCCTAGAATCACACACTATGTAAGTGCAGGTTTGATCAAGTCTATAATCACATACTGCCCCTGTTAGTATGTGAATGTAATTATGTTCACGTTCAATCTGTGTGTTGTAAATTATATTTAAACACTATCACTGCAGGGACTTGAACACTATTATCTTTGCACACTATCTGTGTGGACGTGAACATCCATATGAACACACACTATCTTTATGGCAACTTTGGCATCCAATACCCACACACTACCTCTGTGGTGACTTGAACATCCCAGTAACCACACATTATCTCTGTAGGGGCTTGAACATTTCACTAACCACACACTATCTGTGGGGAGATTTGACCATTATACTCGCACACTATCTTTGTGGAGACTCGGAAATTATCTTCAATCACTATCTTTGAGGTGACTTCAACATGACTACCTTCTTCCACTATCTCTGTGAGGTCTTGAACATCCCTATAATCGTACAATATGGGCCTGATTCTGATGCGTTAAGGAAGGCCTCCTAACGGCATTTGCTCCATCCAAATCGGATCGGGAATATGTCTTTCCGACCGGCTAGAAAAGGTTTCCAATCGACCGAGTATGATGCGAGTTAGGCGTTAGGAATATCCCAATCCCAACCCAACGGCATTTGGAATGACCGAGCCGTACGGAGAAGAATCGTACGTCTCTACGGGCCGCGTTTCCGAACGACCGAGTACGATGCTGGATTTGGACAGCCCTTCTGAATCGTGCCGTCCGGCTCGAATCGGCAGTCAGAATCAGACTTTGGGGGCCAGTAGTGGGCCCCCCTGCACCCAGAGCCTTCTCAATTGGGCCCGTGGGGGTGCCCATGGGTCCCCCCTTACCAGCCATGCACAGTGTGGCAGGCTCCAGGGGGGCCTGCCACAGGGTGCCCGATTTTCCCCAGCCACCCCTTTC
This sequence comes from Calotriton arnoldi, assembly GCA_963921515.1. Lineage (NCBI taxonomy): Eukaryota > Metazoa > Chordata > Amphibia > Caudata > Salamandridae > Calotriton > Calotriton arnoldi. Next base: position 188,405 of record CAWUFW010002308.1, on the reverse strand, counting down.
TTCAATGGGAGCCTATGCATTCGGTCGGAACAAAGGCTTCCATTGATGTCAATGGGAGTCCAACCAAATCGTATCTGGAAGCATCCGGATGCATCGTACTCGGTCGGTTGGACTCTCCTGATCCAATTTGGTCAGAAACCATTCCCAAACCTATTCTGTCTGGAAGCTTTCCAAACCACATCAGAATCGGGCCCTATGTATGTGCAAATTTGAACATACCTATAAAAATATATTATCCTGTTTAAGTGTGAACATCATTACCTTCACACGCTATCTGTGTAGGGACATGAAGATTATATTTAAACACTATCACTGCTGGAACTTGAACACTACTATCCTTGCACATTATAACTATGGATACTTGAACATCCTAATAAACACACACTATCTTTATGGCAGCTTGAACATCCCAGTAACTACACACTGTCCATGCGGGAACTTGAACATGTTAGTAACCACACATTATTTATGGGGAGATTTGAACATTATATTCACACCCAATCTTTGCTGGGACTTGAATAAGATTAATTTCATATGCAATCTGTGTGGGTTCTTGAACAGTCCTATAATCACACACTATCTGTGTGGGCACTTGAACATTATTATCTTCAAACACAATCTCTGTGGAGACCTGAACATCATTCACCTTCATGCAATCTTTTAAGACTTAAACATCCCTATGACATCAGACTATGTACGTGGAGGTTTGAACATGCCTATAATCCCTGTTAGTGTGAAATGGTAGGGATGTTCACATTCAATCTGTGTAGGGACATGAAGATTATATTTGAACACCATCACTGTTGGAACTTGAACACTACTATCCTTGTACACTATAACTATAGATACTTGAACATCATGATAAACACACCTTATCATTGTGGAAGCTTGAACATCCCAATAACCACACACTATCTTTGTGGGGACTTGACTATAATAGTTAGTTCTGTATTTCAGGTACTGAAAAAGAAAAAAAAACAGTTTACAATTGTTGTCTGTTGATCTGATATGACAGAAAGGCTGACTTCATAGTGGGATCATAGATATGCACCTTAAGCAGAAGCAAGCAAAGAGCAATAGGAAGCACATGAGGCTCCTGATATAGAGGCACAATGTTTTGTTTTATGAATCCTTAGAAATATTTGTGGACAGTGTGATTGTGATAAAGTGTCCGAGTTGGGGGTTAGGGAGTTGTGACATTAAGATTACTGTAATAGGCAGAATTCAGCCCTCATTACACATTGTGGTCAATACTATGTGGGAATTTTGCCTAGGTAAGTACCAATACTACAGAAATCAGTTGTCACCCAGTGTGATATTACCCCCCCATTACAACTTCTTCTTGGAGTGGGGAGAAACAAGGTAATATTGTACATTTTCCCCTCATACCCAGCAGCAAGATTCACAATATTGAATTTTCCCAGCACAAATGTTGCTTGAATTCACCTGGCAAAACATGTGCATTTATAAACCTCAGGACCAGTGCAAACATAGCCTACAGTTTATAATTTATTTATTTTATTTATTTTTATTTTATGTGTTTTATAGAGCGCGAACTTGACCCGTTAGGGTATCAGAGCGCTTTACATGAGAGCAAACAATATACAGACAGGCTTAGAAACGACTCAATTGCAGATCGAGTAGTAGGGGGCCGGGTGCCGGAGATATAAGGGAGAGAAGGACACGTATTTACAGTTTACAAAACCAAATACTGAAGACGAGGTAACATATATACAGATTATGTTTACAATTATTCAAGACAAGGTACCAAGTTTCCGATGGGCGACTAGGTAGTCCGAAGGGAGGCAGTGGACGGCCATAGGTCAGGGCCATAGTGAAGCATGAGGCCAAACTTAAGCGAGGAATTTGCCCATAAGGAAGGTTTTGGCATCTTTTTTGAATCGAGTTAGAGAGGGGATTCTTCTGATGTTGGGTGGGAGAGAGTTCCATATTCTTGGAGCAGCCCCGGAGAAGGCCCGATTGTAAGTTTTTTTTTTTTAAAGCGTGCAGGTTGAAGCAAGAGGTTTCTGGCAGATCGGGAGTTTCTGATTCCTCCGGAGATCACAAGTTTCTGTGCCAGATATGCAGGGGAGTTAGAGTATAAAGCTTTGTGCGTGATGCATGCTAGCTTCAACTGTATTCTAGCCTCTAGGGGAAGCCAGTTGAGAGCTTTCAGGTGTGGGGAAATATGATCATATTTTCGTGTGCCGGTAAGTAGTCTGGCGGCCGCATTGAGGCAGGCTTTAAGAGGTGCCAGGGAGATCTTGGGTAAACCCGAGAGGGTAGAGCAGCCATATTCCAGTCTAGAGATGACGAGTGCTTGGACTGCCATTTTTAGGTCGGGAGCATCGAGGAAAGGTTTCAATTTCCTAAGGTACCTCAGGTGGAATCTGGCTGTTTTGGCCATCGAGTTGATGTGGTCCCGCATGTTCAGGTTGCTGTCGAGGGTAATTCCCAGGGATTTAGCCGAGTCCACAATGGTCGGTGGGCAATTTAAGGGTGTGATAGCCTTAATCCATGAATGAATATCAAGGTTGGTACTGGGAGGGGAGACCAGGAGAAATTCTGTTTTCTTTGCATTGAGTTTGAGTTGATTGGATGCGAGCCATTGGACGGTGAGTTTCAGGGCTTCGTTCAGGGAGAGAATCTCTTCGAGAGATGAGGTTTTGATGTAGATCTGAGTGTCATCAGCGTACATATGATAGGAGATATTTGCAGTGCGTAATACTTCACTAAGCGGTTCTAGGTAAAGGTTGAAGAGGGTGGGGGACAGGGTTGATCCTTGAGGGACTCCAACCGTGACCGGGATGGTGACGAAAGGTTGCCGTTGATTAGGAATCTCTGTGACCGGTTTTGGAGGAAGGACCTAAACCATTCTAGAACAGTGCCATCCGATCCCATTCTGAGTTTGAGGCGTTCGAGTAGTTTTTCATGGTTAACCGTGTCGAAGGCTGAGGATAGGTCCAGGAGAATTAGGAGACAAGTTTTGCCTTGGTCAAGGGCTTGGAGGGCATCATCCACGATGTGGAGCATGGTGGTTTCGGTGCTGTGCCCTGGTCTAAATCCGGATTATAAGTCATCGAGCAGGTGGAAGTTGTTAATGTGTTGGCTTAGCTGCTGTTGCACACATTTCTCCAGCACTTTGGCTAACAGGGGGATGTTGGAGATGGGTCTGAAGTTATCGGGAGAGGCTGGATCCAGCGACGGCTTTTTCAGAATGGGGAGGACTTGGCCGGCTTTTAGGGAGTCAGGCATCGTTCCCTGCTGGAGGGAGGCGTTGATTATTGTAGTCCAACTAGGAATAATGGATTGGGCGACGGCAGCTAGGCAGTTGGAAGGGAGCGGGTCATTAAAATGGTTGTTCGGGTTTAAGGTGGAAAGGATTTCAGAGATGGAGTCTTCTTCGTAGTCTTTGAAGACAGACCAGTGAGCATGATTTTTAGGGGAGCCTGTGGCTGCGTCATGGTGGGAGGAGGTGGGTCAAGAAGGGGTTGAGGGTGTGTGATGGAGCTGAGTTCGTTTCAAGGGCAGAGGTTTTGTCAGCGAAGAAGGAGGAGAATTCCTCTGCGGATATAAGAGACTTAGGGGTTTCTTTCGACATTTTGGCCAGTCTATTAGATTGGTGTTTGACCAGTTCAAGAGCTTGTGGGGTCTGTTCTTGGCTTTCTCAAGTTCAGTTCTGAAGAAGTCTTTTTGAATTGAGTATGTTCCTGTTGTAGACATTTCTGGCCTGGCGGAGGAGTTTGAGATGTGCGGCAGAGGGTGCTGCCTCCAGGATCTTTCAGCATGCCGGAGGGCTCTCTCTCATTATTAAGGGATCCCGTGAACCAGGGGTTTCTGTCTTTGATTTGCGTTCTTTTCAGTTTTAGTGGGGCTAGATCATCCAGGATGTTTGATATTGTCGCAGAGTAGTGATCGTTGAGGCCACTGACTGTTGTGATATGCGAAGGGGGTCGGAAATGCAGCGAGCCTCAAGTTCACTGCGGTCCAGGTTCTTGGTATCTCTGATCCAGCGTTTAGGAATCGCCGGATGCGGTGCTCTCGTCTTGTGCGTGCCAGGCAGATGGAAGGTGATGGCATGATGGTCAGACCAGTCGCATGGGTCAATAGCGATGAGCTTGACTGTTGATTCTTTGGAGATGATCCAGTCAAGAGTGGCCCCTTTTGAATGAGTTGGTAAAGAGCAGGCTTGGGTCAGAGCTTGATCAGCCAGGAGGTCTTTGATGGCGTTGACATGTGAATCCTGGGATCGTTCCAGTGTAAGTTAAAATCGCCTAGGAAAATATCTTTGGTGTTGGTGGGAAACTTAGCTGTGATGAGTTCCATGAGGTGGTCGGTAAAGGAGTCGTTCATGCCTGGAGGGTGGTAAAAGATGTGCAGGTTGCATAGTTGGGTAGAGTTGCTGCCAACAGCGAGGGCGAGGTATTCACAAGAATCGGTGGTGTCCGCCAGGAGTTCCGTGGACAAGAAGGTTAGAGCGGTAGATGCAGGCGATGCCTCCTCCTTTCTTGTTAGATTGTCTGTCCAGCCTTGCGATGTTGTAGTTAGGAGGGACTAGGAGGTCCAGGCATGGGGATGAGGATTCGTTGAGCCATGATTCTGTTAGGATGGCTAAGTCAGAGTTTTTGCAAAGGATGAGATCAGCAATATCTGCGGCGTGATTAACAGACCAGACAGAGAAGATTTGGACGTAGTTTCAGGAGTCAGGGCGGTCAAATGGACAGGTGCTAGATTACTCTTGACCACAGATCTGTTGCGGAGGGTGGCTGGCCTGTTGGGGTTGATAGAGACCGTGCGGATGGCATGTTCGGCATTCAAGTCGAAAGGATAAGGGGTAGTAGGGGTAGAGTTGTAGTCCCTGAGGATGGCAAGGGATTTCCATTTCAGTGAGGTCTAGTGGACTTGGAGTGGCAAGGGTAGAATTGTAGGAGAGGGCAAGAGCCATGGTTTCTTCCTCTGAGAAGTGGCAAGGTTGCTTACGGGGCGAAGATGTCTCAAGGCTAGCGGGAAGAGGTTGTTTAGGTAGCTCTGTCAAATGCGGGAGGGTGGAGTTTGGCTGGGGCATGAGGTTGGCGAGGGAGAGTTCAGCGAGGTGAAGGAGGTTCATTAGTTCCAAGATGGAAATATGAATGCTCTGGGTTAGTTTGGCAGCTCTGGAGTGAAGAGAAACCATGTCCCTATCAGGTGGAGGCGTTAGAGGGCAGGGGGGTAGTGGTTCAGGGGTCGTTCTGTCTGCATGTATGGGTGATAGGGAGGAAGGCCTAGCACGAATTCATTCCTTTGGGAGCAAACTCAGGTTGACAGTCAAATGAAAATGACAGAGCAATTTGATTGAGATATTTAAGAGTTTTTCCAGGTGGAATTTTCATTCAGCAGTTTAGGAGATGTACATCCTCTGCCAAATCAATGCTTGTGGAAACCTAATGCATCATGCTTTTCTACAGTAAAGTAGCTATCTTTGTGGTGGGAGCAGTCGCTTTGAGGGAAGTCTCTTGTGAAATTTCTGTTACTGCCCATGTCGACTCTTTGACAACTTGTGTGCCCTGAAAATGTACCTTCAAAGTGGGGATCCATTGTCAGTACCAAAATAACATGGCTGTGTTAGAAATGGGGTTTCCAGGTGGCTAGGGTATGCGCCTAAGTCAAGCAGAAGCCACCACTCTAGTCAGGGTAAGTAAGTGACACACCTAAGATAACCCCTGCTCACCCACTTGGTAGTTTGGCACAGAGCAGTCAGGCTTATCTAAGCAGCAATGTACAAAGTATTTGTACACACACACACACACACACACACAAACTAACACAGTGAAAACTCTACAAAAGGACCCCATACCAGTTTAGAAAAATAGGCAATATTTATCTGATTCAAACAATACCAAAACAATAAAAATTCAACATACCTAAATCAATGTCATCTTTAAAAAGTGATATCTTGAGTATAGCTGTTAGAAATCAAAAATAGAAATAGCTCCAACTGGGGCTATTTGGTTGCGGTTGACGTTGACAACTTCAGAAAGTCAGCCCGACCTCAATGAAGCAAGGGCCAGTTACGGACTCGGGCAGACCCCAGTACAGTACCTTTGAGGCTTTGTTAAAAATAAAGACGATGCAAAACACAGATGAGGTGAGGCGTCGAGGAGGCCGGTGCGGCGTTGGTTCCTTACTGTAGCAGGGGAGGTGATGCATTGGTTCCTTACTGCCAGGCAGCAGAGGTGATGTGTTGGTTCCTTACTGCTGCAGGGAAGGTGATGCTGCGGTTACCGGTGTGGTGCCTCGGTTCTTTACTGTGAAGCGGCATGGATGAGGTGTTCAGAGTCAAGCCGCAACGCTTCGGTTTCCGCAACGTCGATGTCAGACCAGGTCACAGGAGTCAGAGTCAGAGCGGTGCACCACGGACATTGATGGTGCAGTGTTCAAGACTCATGTAGTGGCAGAGCTTTGGAGGCGTCGTCAGAGCCTGCGGTGCGAGTTGCAGTCAGTGCATTGAGTGGGACCATGGCTTCGGTGCAAGAAGTGGCACAGTGTCCGGTTCCAGTGCCCATCTGCGACTCTAAGTCGATCGAAGTCAATGCCTTGGTTTCTGATAAGTAGCACCCCAAAGTCACTTCCAAGGGCCCATGAACTGGAATTGGCATCACTTGACAAGTAGGACTCTTCAGCAGGAGAGCACAGGGGTTGCAGGTGATGTCTTTGATGGACCCGAGACTTCTTAACAGTAGGCAAGCTCAACTCAAGCCCTTGAAGAACCTTGGAAGCAGAATGTAGAAAGCAAAGTCCAGTGCTTTTACTGCCAGGACAGAAGCAACAAGCAGTAGGTCAACAAAGCAAAGCAAACACCAAAGTGGCAGTCCCTCCTGACAGCTATCCAGCTTTTCTTCCTATCGGAATGTCCTCAACCCGAAAGTGTTCTGAGTATATGGTATCACAGGTATAGTATTTTTGTTATTTTTTATTGACTGTACAATTAATTAAAATCATTACAGTAAAAACATAAGAACGGGCAGATAAAAGAATGATTGCAGTAAAAATGTAGAAGCTACCGATAATTTTTTTTTATTCATGTACTATATCCCCTTCCCCCGGCTCCCGCTCGATCTACCAGCACGGTGGTCATTGTCATGAGTCCTTGCATGAAGTTTCTATGATACTTGCATAAACCTTGGTGTTTTTCTACTTCAGCAGTCTGTGGGTCGGCAATCTGTGGGTAATTCTCCTTGGCCCTTCCATTTGGAGCCATTCATATGGTATGGTCTCTGTAGGACAGGTGAGTAGGGTCAGGGCTCTACACTTGTTTGGGGGGTGGCTGTTTTATCCCCCTTGTTATACCGTGCAGGACATCCTGGTTTGATTGTGTTTGTTAGCAGCCTTTAAAGCCATTCTAATCAGATGAGTAAATTTCCCAGTCTCGCCAAGGCCATCGTAGTTGTTTTAGAAAAGCACAAGGCTGATGCTTCGCTACATGTCTTGGTTCCCTTGGTGATACAAACTGGGCGAAGAAGTCGTCGGCGTTCTGCTCCTAAGGGCAGGGCAGCAGCACAGGAGATGTAGCCAGGATTCCCTCCTGTAGGTGCACAGTCTGCAATTTGTGAGTTCCCCCTTGCGAGCTCATGCATGGTTAAAGTCGGTGATTCCTAGTGTGCATAGTCTCATGGAGAGAATTTTGGTTCGGACTTGTGGTGTCAAGGCCTCGTTTAGGTAGGGTTGTGCCTTGCCTACCATGTAGGAGCTGTTCAGCGGGGCTAGGTGGGGGCTAGAATGAAGAGTTTTAAGATCCAGATCAAATGAGGTTTCGCGGACTTGTCTGTTAATGGCTTTTTTCCAGGCATTTAGTGGAATTTCCGGCAATGGTATGCTCTTTTCCTCGATCTTTAAAGTCTTGAGCGCTTTGCCGAGACTGGGGTGCCATACTGAGCTTGGCCCCTCAAAGATGACTCTCAGTTGATGTCTTAGGGAATTTATTGGGGCCCTTATAATCCTTAAGTATAGTTTTATGATCTCCCCTTGGCACATCAGGGTCTGGCCTTACCAAGCCTAGCTCCAATCTTAGCCTTGACTTCTTGCCGACCTTGGATAGAAAAACTGATTTATATGCTTTGGCTTGGGTTGCGATGAGAAGGGCGTCCTGCGACCCCGGAAAGCCTGGTGGCCATAACTAATGGCTGGCAGCAATTTTGCCTTTAGGGCAGTTAGTATTGGGCCGGCAGTGGGGCTTACCAGGTGTAAGCTCAATTGCTTTAACAAGAATGTCACCTTATTGGCTTTTGAAGACTGCTGTTTCAGGTGAACATTTGCCTTGGCCCGTTCCGTGAGCCAAACCCCTAGATAGTTGTACGCTGCCACTGTGCTGATTTGTAGATCTCCCATTAGCCACTGCGCTTTCTTTTTCAGGTGGTAGCTCCCGAAAATGACGACCTTTGTTTTCCCCTGGTTGACTATAAGATTGTTATCTTTGTTGAATTGGTTCAGTGCGTTTAGGGCTCTCTGTAGGCCCACCCTCGTGTGGTCCATTATAGCAGTGTCATCGGCATATTGTAGAACCGGCAGCCTCATGCTGCCTAATCTCGGTTCTACTAGGCTGGCTCCTTTCAGGGCATCCCCAAATCCGCCGTATACAGGTTAAAAAGGGTGGGGGCCAATACACATCCTTGTTTCAGCCCGTTATTATTTTGGGGGACACTGTGCTGGAGCTGGTTTTGACCCGCACCCAGGTGCCTTCGTATACTGATCTGATTGCCTTCAGTAGGTTTGGCGGAATGCCCCAGTTTTCTAATTTCCGCCATAACCTATTTCGTACTCACTTTGTCGAAGGCTGTGCTGTAGTCAATGAAGCAGCAAAGAGTGGTGGATTTTTCTTTTTGCTGCTTCAGTTGCTAGGTGCGCTAACGCCAGTATGTTGTCCATTGTCGATGACTGTGGTCTGAAGCCGGTCTGGTAGCAGGGAATGATGCTTTTTTCTTCGGCCCAGGTCTCCAGGTCCTTCAATATGAGGCGGACATAAGCCTTGGCTTCAAGATCGAGCAGAGCAATGAGCCTATAGTTTGATGGCTTTAATCAATCCCCTTTTTTAATAAGTGGGACTAGTATGGAGCCCCTCCAAGAATCAGGGGTTTTTGCTGTCATTATAGCATGGTTATAAAGAGGAGTGAGGATGGTTGCCCAGAAATCAGGGGCCTTTTTAAAAACCGGTGCAGGCATCCTGTTTGGCCCAGGGGCCCCATCGTTCTTTATGTTCTTAAGTATCTTGATGACCATTTGAGGGTTTATCTGGGTTGACGGTTTGCAACGCATCTCTGCCTGGACTCCCTGACCCTCAGGTGGGTTTCGGGGGCTGGAGGTCGTTTCATCAATCTTCGCGCTGGGTTGATGGAAATGGTCCACCCTGCAGTTAGACTCTTCTGTGTTGCCTGTGTTTACATAGGCGATTGAATATAGATGCTTTACGTGGACCAGCCAGTCTTGCTCTGCCACTCCGTTTTCTCTTTGAACTCCTCTGCTACTTAGCCGGTTTATGTGTCTCCATAATCCTGCTGAGTTCTTCTGTTTGAGCACGGCGAACACTTTGATCCATTCCCTCTCTATGTGGGCTTTTTTGTGTTCCCACCGTTTCTTTCTTAGGGCTGCCCTCAGTGATGCGATCGAGGTCCCATCCGTTTGTGTGCCCCCTCTTTTCTTTGTTGCAAGTGCCTTACGCAAGAGGCGTTTTCTGTCGCATATATCCTTAGTTGGGCGGATGCTTCCAGCTGTTGGTTGCTTTTTGGACCTTGAGCGTTGTGGCTGGGGATGGCCCAAACTCGCTTGTATCTCCTCAACAGTGGTCTCCCAGTTTTTTATCGGTGAAGACGACCTTGCTGGGATCTCATCCTGTTTTAGATCCAGCCAGTTTTGAAGCTTCACGCCCGTCTCGTCTGTCCATCTGATTCTCCTGAGGAGGCTATGATTTTCATCTCCTCTGGACACTCCGATGGCTTGGAACTTCAAGGCTGATGGAGCTTCCAGCATGAACACTGCTATTAGTGGCCTGTGATCGCTTTCCGACCTATCCTCGACTGTAAAGTCTTCCAAACTGGCCGCCATTGCTTCACTGACCATGATATAGTCGATTCTCGAGATGTCCCGGAAGGTCGGCTGTGGTTGCCCAACGTTCAAGTGTATTGCTTTCACAGCATAGTTTGAAGATAGCTTGTGATTGTCAAGTAAGTCATGAAAGGGTGCGGCCCTTCCTGACCCTAGATATGGAGGTGCAGCATTGTCGAGGTCCTTCAAGTTAAAGTCCCAAGCTAGAATTACCTGATGAGTTTTATATTTATTTAGGAGGTCGTCTATTTCCCATGTCAATGCCTCCAGTTGATCTTTCATGATGGTCTGTGCCGGGATGACATAGCAGTTTCTTATTAGGAGGCGCATTGGCTGTGAGGTGTATTTCAGGCCTTCGATCTGTAGGGCTTGCAGCCCGGGAGAATTCAGGTTTATTCCTGTCACTACAAGGGAGTTTGCGTGTTTTATATAAACTGATAGACCTCCAGACGGGCGACCGAAAAGGTTCTTTTTTATTGCTGGGACATAATGTTCGTAGAACCCTGCCAATGGTGTGCTAGATAATGCCCAGGTCTCTTGAAGGCAGAGGATGTCTCCTGTTTCCAGGAATCGCCTCAGGTTTTTGTTCTTGCGGATCTTGCTGCTCCCGGCGATGTTCCATGAGATTATAATTAGGTTCTTCTTGGGAAATGGTCCTCCCTTAGCCTCGCACCTGCCAGGCCTGGTCTCGCTGCTATTAGGAATGCTTCTGTGTACTTCTTGCGGTTCCGGATTGGTCCGAGAGGGAGGGGATGGCACTGATAACCCTTTGGTTGTTTTGACATGCGATCCTGATTCCCGTACAGTCCTTATGTCCCTTCCATCTATTCTCAGGGAATCCTGAGCTATTTGTCCCGTGCAGGACCGACCAAGGGCCCTTGTCCCCCTTGTCTGGTGCTAAGATGTATGGGTATTTTGGGTTGGGTAGATTCTGGGCATCGATACCCCACTCGGCGAGTTGTGTTGAATTGTTCAAGATGGCTTGTACTGTTTCCTTTTTCTTCAAGCCCAGTGCTGTTGAATCGCCGTGTGATTCCCCCTTCATGCTCAAGAATCTCACCCATTCTATATCCGCCATTTGTAGCTGGTCGAGGGCGGCAAGGTGTTTAAAAAGGCGGAGAATGTTACGCCTGTTCAAAATGTTGTGCTGTCCTGTGCTGTAGAATATCGGGGTGAGGACTAACTCGTAGATAATGGTAGGTGTTCCTGAGGAATGGGCCATTTTGTTCCTTCCTAGATCTTGTGCCACCTGGGTTAGTCCTAGGGTTGGGCTTCCTTGTTTGCATATGACTGATCCTGCTTTGGGTTTCGTACTCAGGCCATGAGTGTACCTGATGCTGAGCTGGTGCCCGGGGCTTTGCTGTGATGCATTTAGATCGTCCGGCAGCGGCGATGCTGTTGACCTTGATTGCGGTGTGGTTTTTTCAGTTGGTGCATGACTTGTGTCCTCTGTCGTTTGGCTCCCAGGAGATTGACCTGTTCTTGTTTGCGGCTTTTGACCTGTCACAGGTGAGTTACTTATTATGATTGGCTGTTTTTGCTGTTCTCCAGGGGGCGGGACCATGTCATGAGCCTTTTTGCCCCAGTTTTTATTTACAAAGATTGGGTAGAGCTGACCAGCTTTGGGGTCCCCTCGTAGGGGTCTGCCATCTATCTTCCTTGACTGCTGTTGCCTTCCTCTTAGCTTAGTTTTTTTCTGTTGTTTCTTAATCTTCTTTTTTTCTCTTCTTGATAGCGGGCGTTCGAGCGTAACGATTTTGCAGGGAGTAGGTTCTTTTGAGTCAGTTTCCGTGACATCCGGGACTTCGCTGTGCTCTGTTGCCCTACTTTTGGGGCTTTGTGTTCCTTGTGCTGTTTTAACCTTGTGGGCAGAGACCTTACTCCTTTGTGCTCCTTTTTGATCCAGTCCTGCTGGTGTCTTTAGGCCGAGATCGGTTACTTCCATTTGTGTCACTGCCGTATGGTGGCCGCTTGCTGTAGTCCTGCTGTCTGTGTTGCTCGGGAGCTGTGTTTCCCTGCTTCCTTTGACTATCTTTACTATGTCGGCTAGGATCTCGGGAAGTGACGCCCATTTTTCCATGATAATTGAGCATGATCAGGAACATTCACCTCGATTGGATAGCAAGTACTGGTCGATCCTATTTTCCAGCTCTTCCACTCTGGAGCTTATGTTGACTAGGCAGCCAGCAATCGATTGCAGAAGGTCTATTTGGACTTCCAGTTTGGTGGACTGCCACAATAGAGCTTTATTGGTGTCACTGTTTGATTCCGTCATCGGTGTTTTCCGGAAGTCTGCTTCTGGGCTGTTATTGAAGGTGAAAAGGTCTACTTTTGTGTTGGTGGCCCGTGGAGGACCTGTTTGTCCTGTTTGCCCCCACCCCAGCAGGTTTGGGATCAATTCTAGTGTTCTCTCGATTTTTTCACCTAGATTTTGGAGGAACGAAGATGTAAGCTCCCCTACCTCTGGGGAATCTAGGGGCTGAACGATTGGTTGCTGCTGAGTGCTTGTTGGCGATAGAGCTGGCGCTGTGCTCTCAGTGCTCTTGCTAGCCGAGCTGGGATCGTGATCTTTTGACCGATGGATTTGCACCCGTGTCACTACAGCATCAGCGGCTTCGCTTGGAGCAGTTGCGTGGTCCGTGCCATTGATGGCGTCGTTAGCTTTATCTGTGAGTATGAGAAGGTTTTGTACGCTGGGTAGGCCATTTGTTAGTGAGCCTTTGCATTGTTTGCATTCTGGATTGGCCATTTCCTGTTTATTGCTGGGTTCCAGGTGAGGTGGTACAATCTCGGCTGCCTGCTCCTGGCTGCCCTTAGTGATGCCCTGGCCGGTGTTGGCAGCACCATTTGTCCTGAAGAAGTATCTAATTGACCCATTGATTCTGCATCTTGGGGCCGTTCATTTAAACTTTCCGTGAGTGATTTGCTCCTGGTAATCCTTTTGATAGGCGGGAGCCTGTTGGTAGGGTCCTCAGAGGTCGTGTGTTGTCGGACCTTTTTTTTTTTTGGGTCCCATTTTGCTGAGTTTTACTCACGGAAAATGCTGGTGAGGCTTGGCTAGCTTGACTGTTATATTTGTTCTGGTTTAGGACTAAAGGCCTAGTGTACAGTAAAACGGATGCTTGGGGGATATTTGTTCATTGGCTTCGCTTGCTGAATACGCCCACTTTTTGAGTCGTGTTCATGATCGAGGAGATTTTGACAGTCCCCCTCAACTTATATCAGCTGCGATTGACCCCCTGTTGTTCTGGACCCTGATGGTGCCTGGTGATTGTGCTTGTGATTGAACTTGTCAGTGCGGCTGGATCGAGCTGGGTCGGCTGGGGCGGGACTGATGCCTTGGTTCTATGATCTGGACCTAAATATGCTTGATGTGCCCCGGGGTGCCTCTCCAGCTGCCCCGCTAGTCTGCGTCACCCTCTTCCTGCTTTCCGCTGCTCACTTTATATGGCTTTGTTTGACTCTGCAGCAGGAGGCCACGAGTAAATCTCTTCCCCACTGTATTGTTGCTGCTGGGTGTTTAGGCGAAAAAAGGTCTATTTACTGTTCACTGTTCGCTGTTCGCTGTTGGGGTAAGAAGCCACTCCTTTCTGGATAGCAGATAGTGGATAGCGGATAGCTAAAATGCCGGGGGGAGGGATGCAAGGAGCCGGGAGCTAGTGGGAGCTAGTGGGGCGAGCAAGGACACGTGAGGCACGCAGTGTAGTCATGGGCACACCTCCCTTATCCCATTGAGGGCGCTTACTCTTTGCTTGTGTGTGCTGCTTCGCCTGCTGAGAAACAAGAGCTCTAGGACAAGCTCACCTGTGCTCCACAGTATGCTCCGCAATTGCTCCTCGTTGCTCTTTGGAGATGGGGCCGGGCTCTTAGGTCGTGGATTGTAGCGCCTTCCTCCGTGCACAGTGCACCATGCACCGCCTGGCATATGCTGTCGCCCGTGTGGAGGGGCGGCTGCTGTCCAGGTCGAGATGGTTGGAGCTTGGGGCCACACTGCGTCGGCCGCTACCCACCTCCCGTTGTTGTGGCTCTTATGTGGAGAGGCAGGCGGGGGACCGGTAAACCGGGGTGAGATGGATAGTCTGGCTGGCCTGGCCTGTCTGGGCAGTTAGGTAGATTAGGCAAAGATGGCAGTGTCCGCGCTTAGTAGCGGTCCCTCGGCTGAATCATGGTTAAACCCGGGTACGGCCGTTCAATCAGCTGTTCTGCCGTGGGGCCCTCAGTGCCCTTAGTGCGCTGGAGCCGGCGGGAATATCGGCGGGGGAGAGGGGAGCTGGGGTCAGAGCTGCGGTGGTTTCGGCGTCCTCCTGCCCGCTCGCGTCCTCCTGCTCCGCTCCTGCTCTGCTCCTGCTTCGCGCTGGTGCGACCTGCACGAAAACGTGGCGTCTGGATTCAGGATTCACTCTGCATTCGAGATCATCTGTGAATCACATGGAACTTCAGGCATACCCATTTCAGCCTTCGAACTAGGCAAACTTCAAAGAAAGGTCTTTGTGGTGCCGTGCCCTTCCTTTCCCTAGCTCCAGAACACGGGGGTGGAGACTCCTTTGTGTGAGGACAGGCACAGACCTACTCAGGTGTCAGTGTCAACTCCTCTCACTGCTCTAGCTCTGGAAGGCCCATCAGCCTGACGACGGGCCATTAGGATATGCAGGGCACACCTCAGCTCCCTTTGTGTGACTGTCTAGAGTGAATGCACAAACAGCCCAACTGTCATCCTGACCCAGGCATGTATTCAGAGACGGGCAAAGGCACAGAATGGTTAAATTAAGAAAATGCCAACTTTCTAAAAATTCCATTTTCAGACCTGCAATTTAAAAACGAACGTCAATAAAAGATATATTTTTTAATTGTGAGTCCAGAGACACCAAACTCCAATTTTCTATCAGCTCCCAATTGGAAGATACACTTATAAAAGGTTACAAGGCAGCTCCAATGCTAACCTATCAGACAGATAGGCCTTGCTGTAGTGAAAAACTAATGTACTAGTTTTTCACTACCAGGACATGTAAAACACAACAATACATGTACTACATTGTAAATAAATAAATATAAATGGCAACAAGAAGAGAGTAAGGAATACGGGGAACGTCCGTCTCCCGGAAAAGTACTAGATGAGCAACAACATAGATGAACCCAATGAGGGATCCAAAGTAGGAGAAAATGACTCACTGTAATTCACAGGAATGTTGAAAAACCCTTTGGTTTTTTAAAAGAACCCTCACCCACTAACCTAGTTGGTGGCATGCTTCATCATAGGGTTCCCAGCTGGGCTGCGGAGTGCAACCCAGCTGTGCTGCGAAGCCTGAACTACAGCGGAGCGTTTTTTTTTTGAGTGATGGTGTGATAAGGGCAAGTGCAAATTAAAAGTGCCTCCAGAGTATCCAATCGTTAAAATGTATTCCTGAGTCTCTGGGGTATGTTTAAAAAATGGAGTTGGGATACGTATGAAGACAAAAATTGATCTTCTATTATCCCTGTAGCTGGTCTACATGTTTCAGCCTCAACAAAATAGTACTGAGGCTTTCATCAGGACCGAATCAAGGTGCAGAAAAGTGAGCACACACGCTAAGGTGTGCTGTGATACAGTGACAGTACAATACTTACAGTTGCCAATGAGCGGTGAGAAATCTGAAACAAAAGAACACAACATAACAATGAACAGTTCTCATGTACATTTTTGTTGCTGAAAACGGGACGGGGTGTATTGGTGGAGACCCCTACTACAAGTGGTGAAGTTGTGTTGCGGTGTAACATTCATGTGAGGTCCTATAAAAACAAGTGACAGGATTCACATTACACCCATACATACGGGCAGGCGATTGTACACAGTGAATGCTGTATTTACGCAAGAAATCATGCACTGAAGCATGCCAGTAGGTGGAGTCGGGTGATTATATATGGTGAGCTAGGGCCTAAAAAATAGGTCTGGCTATTTCGTGGGTGCGAGACAATTGAGTCCTGCAGCTATCGTAATCTGTCTGAATTTGACAGAGACGTTGTACCAAGATCTAAAAGGCAGAACATGATGTGCCTAACAGATACCGATGCAGAGCATTGTGCTGACAGCGTTTATTGCTAAAAAGTGAAAATCAATGGCAGAAAAAGTAAGGCTTACAAACGCTACATATGTTGAGTAGCTTTAGTGATCCCGGAGGAGGGGAGGCTCCTGTAGTCAAACACTACAGCACCACCACAAAGAAGAAAGAAATCAGTCAGCCCTCCGATCAGCGGTAAAAGGGACAAGGGTTTGGCCAGAATGGAGTTTAGGAGACAAGACTTACTTTGTCAAGGATGTCCTCCCTCTAGTACCTACGGCACCACCGGGGAGGCCTATAGTGTCTGGCATAGGCTCTCTACTAGAACCCCTGTCCCGGTTCTGTGATTTCTTCTTGCAACCTATAGTGCAGTCCACATCCACCTACCTCAAGGATACTAAAGACCTTCTCAGGCTTCTTGATATCTTAGAATTCCACCCTAACACATCATTCCTGGTTAGTTTAGACATCGAGAGCCTTTATACCAGCCTCCCCCAAGACGACACATTAAGGGTACTCAAAGCATCTCTTGAAGCCACTACATGGGAGTACAAAACTCCAAGGACATTCATACTACAATGTGCCAGCCTCGCCCTCAAAGACAATTTTTTCAAATTTGAAGGTGACCTCTTTTTGCAAACAAACAGGACTTCGATGGGCAGCACTTTTGCCCCAAGCGTAGCCGGTTTGTATGTTTACAACTTTGGAGAAAAACACATCCTGAATCCTGAAATGCCCTATAAAGACAACATCAGGTTTTACAAAAGGTATATAGATGACATCTTCTTGATCTGGGAAGGACTGGAACAAACTTTACAATCTTTTTTTATCTGGATCAATCAGCTAGATATGAATCTAAAATTTACCCATACAACAGACAAAAAAGCAATCACATTTCTAGATCTGGACATCACGTCCGAGAATGGAAAACTTACAACCAAGACGCATTTTAAACCTACAGCTAGGAATTCACTTCTGAGATTCGACAGTTTCCACCCGAGGCCATTGCGTGAAAATGTACCATTTGGACAATACCTAAGACTCGGCAGGAACTGCAGCAACATCGCAGATTACAGACAACAAGCTAATTCCCTTTCATCTAAACTAAGAGAACGCGGATACTCGGAAAGAGTGATCGGCAAGGCAAAAAAACGTGCCAGAAATCAGAAGCGAGATGGCCTGCTGGAAACATCAACACGAGCTCCCACTCCTACACCACTCACATGTGTAACAACATACAATACTATCTCCAATCAGGTGTCCAAAATCATACAGAGACATTGGCGGATCCTAGGAACAGGAAAACTTTACTGGGAAAAACCCATGTTTTCATACAAGAAGGCACGCAGCCTCAAGGACAGCCTAGTGGCAACCCGCCCTCACCTTCAAGCACCCCCCACTTGCACAATTTTGAATGCGTGGGGTCTTCCCAATGTGACGGGCCATTTTCCCTGCAGGAACTGCAGCGTGTGTCATCTCACCCAGACAGTTAAAACCTTAAACCTGGAACCGGGAAAAACGTGGCAGTTAATCAAACACACTAATTGCAGTTCTTGCAATGTCATCTATCTGATAACTTGCCCCTGTGGTCTCCGGTATGTCGGTATGACTACACGGAAGATAAAAACTTGCATCTGCAAACATCGTAGTAACATCAGATGCAAATGCAGTACCACCAGGATGACCAACCATTTCCTAGAAATTGGCCATACCACCAATGATCTCAGGTGGGTGATCATTGAACAACTGGATACCAATACCCCAAATATTGCAAACCGTCTGTTTGAGAAAGAACAACGTTGGGTATATCGCCTGGCCACTAACAGGCTGGGCCTTAATGACAATATACCCTGGAACGCAATGAACAACCTTTAAACATACCACTTTTTTCAGCAGACTTTTACTGTGCCCATGAGCCTAATGTCGCAATCTCCACCATGCAACGACATTACAGATATCTGCTCATGCCTCAATCATCATTAGAATTTCTTTGCCTGGATTTATAGTACATCCACGTCCTTACCATTAGCTCTGGTATTCCTAACTTAAGACCTTCAAAATAACATTTGTGTGTATACGTTTTTCTAACTTCTTTTCTAACAAATAATTTTTTTCCCAACTGCTGCAGAACATTGCCTCCATTCAGTTCGTCCACTCGTGACACCCTCTCTAATACCGCCTTTTTCCATGACATTTCCACTTCAAGTCTGTCCAGTGGGAAATTGAACATGTAATCTTAAAAGTGAGGCTATTTCTTCACTTCCGCTGGCCATCTAGTAAATCGGGCAAGCGTTCTAGTTCCAACAAGCTGCGTCTACCGTCACGCTGCTGACGTGACCTTCTGCGATGGGCGTGGCCACGCACACCGCTTTCCGGCGCTTGCACTACAAACCGGCAATCCCTGCCAGCAGGTGATAACATCGGGATCCCGCAGAGGGCTGCCGTAGGTACTAGAGGGAGGACATCCTTGAACAAGTAAGTCTCGTCTCCTAAACTCCATTCTGGCCAAACCCTTGTCCTTTTTACCGCTGATCGGAGGGCTGACTGATTTCTTTCTTCTTTGTTGTCGTCCCGTAGTGTTTGACTACAGGAGCCTCCCCCCCTCCGGGATCATTAAAGCTTCTCAACATATGTAGCCTTTGTAAGCCTTACTTTTTCTGCCATTGATTTTCACTTTTTAGCAATAAACGCTGTCAGCACAACGCTCTGCATCGGTATCTGTTAGGCACATCATTTTCTGCCTTTTAGATCTTGGTACAAAGTCTCTGGCAAATTCAGACAGATTACACCAGCTGCAGGACTCAATTGTCTCGCACCCACAAAATAGCCAGGCCTATTTTTCAGGCCCTAGCTCACCGTATATATACACCCGACTCCACCTACTGGCATGCTTCAGTACACAATTTCTTGCGTAAATATAGCATTCACTGTGTACAATCGCCTGCCCGTATGTATGGGTGTAATGTGGATCCTGTCACTTGTTTTTATATGACCTCATATGAATGTTACACCACAACACAATTTCACCACTTGTAGTAGGGGTCTTCACCAATACACCCCGTCCCGTTTTCAGCAACAAAAATGTACATGAGAACTGTTCATTGTTATGTTGTGTTCTTTTGTTTCAGATTTCTCACCGCTCATTGGCAACTGTAAGTATTGTACTGTCACTGTATCACAGCACACCTTAGCGCGTGTGCTCACTTTTCTGCACCTTGATTCGGTCCTGATGAAAGCCTCAGTACTATTTTGTTGAGGCTGAAACATGTAGACCAGCTACAGGGATAATAGAAGATCAATTTTTGTCTTCATACGTATCCTGACTCCATTTTTTGTTTAAATCTCTTTTATTGAGTTTTGCACCAACAAGAAAAATAACATTCATAAACACCAGGCTATAAGTGTTAACGGCAGAGCTTGGCAAGCAGAATATAGAGTGTGCATTATTAGTCCACAGTCTTGAGGCTATAAGAGATAATACATAAATCAAAACCTTGCGCTGCATCGGGCAAGAACAGATGCGTAAAACTTAGCGCCTCTTTAAGGTTTTGTCCACATTGACCTCCACGCTATCTTGGGTCATTTACCATGAACCCACCGCTTATAGGAGCGCCAGATACTGCCGATACGCAGAAATCAGGGGCGTGTCCCCTGTCGTCTGTTAGCCTGCCGAGAACTAACAATAGGGATGGGTGAAGTCCCAACATCAAAACCGACTCCATTTTTTAAACGTACCCCAGAGACTCAGGGATAAAATTTAACGATTGGATACTCTGGAGGCACTTTTAATTTGCACTTGCCCTTATCACACCATCACTCAAAAAAAAAACGCTCCACTGTAGTTCAGGCGTCGCAGCACAGCTGGGTTGCACTCGGCTGCCCAGCTGGGAACCCTATGATGAAGCATGCCACCAACTAGGTTGGTGGGTGAGGGTTCTTTTAAAAAACCAAAGGGTTTTTCAACATTCCTGTGAATTACAGTGAGTCATTTTCCCCTACTTTGGATCCCTCATTGGGTTCGTCCACGTTGTTGCTACATTGTAAATGCACATGGGGCTACATGGGGCTACCGTGGACCTACCTTAGGTGTGCCTTATATGCAATAAAAGGGAAGGTTTGGGCCTGGCAAGTGGGTGCACTTGCCAGGTCGACATGGCAGTTTAACACTGCACACACATACACTGTTGTGGCAGGTCTAAGGAATGTTTGCAGGGCTACTCATGCGGGTGGCACAATCATTGCTGCACGTCCACTAGTAGCATTTGACTTACAGGCCCTGGGCTTACCTGGTGCACAGTACTAGGGACTTACTAGTAAATCAAATATGCCAATCATGGAGAAACGAATTATACTATGTTTTAGAGGAGGGAGCATGTGAACTTTGGGCACTTTAACACTCCTAATCAGTGCTAGAGTCCTAAAGCCAACAAAAAGGACAGAAAAATACAGGAGGAAGGCTAAAGGTTTGGAGATAACCCTGCAAAAAAAGGGCCAGGTCCAACAGTATGTTTAACATATTGGGGGTTAGGCGTTCACAGCTTATTATGGACACAATATTTCGTTTTAAGTGAAAGTCGGACACTTTTTTATGGCACTCTCACGGCTTAAACTCCCATCATATATAAGGGATCTGGTAATGCAGATGCTGTGAATGAACCATCACCATCTTTGTCATAGCGCAATGCTGACTCTGCCAGACTATATCACAAAGACGGAGGTGTCTCCTCCACCAGAACATCAGCATGTGCTCCATTTTATTTCAGAATGTCTGTGAAAGCATGTGTCTGTTACACTAGCAGTGGTAGGAATTTAAGAAGAGCTAGGCTTTTCAAAACTATTCCTAGCACTAACCTTATTTTTTAAGAGAGAACACTACACTTTACAGAGTGTTGCATCCAATAATAACAAAAGGTGAATTTATCAATAACATGCTTTAACATAAATAGAGCAGCAAAAGTGTTTTATTACTACATGGCCAGAACAGATTAACAAACTTCTCAACTGAGTCTTATTTAGAGATAATCATCCTCCTTGGATTCATCTACATAAGGGGAGTGAATTTTTTGTAATTTATTTTACAAAATTTCATGAAATTCCCTGAAAATTTTGCACACTTATGCTTTCATGCCGAAATGTAGTTTACCAGCATTTGACGTGACTTATATGAAGTGAGCACACAGCTAGTGTAAAAAGGCATGTGAGATACCAGCAGGAGACTGCTTATAAAGTTCTAACTAGAACCAGTGAGAATCATTTTCTGGTTGAACCAAAGTGTGTGCTTGCTTAAAAAATGTTACGCAGAATTGTATAATGCAAATTTAGAGAGAATTTGTGTATTGTGAAATCCAGGAATTTTGCATCCATATTTAAAATTACTCCCAGGCTTAATCTTCACTCTGAAAACATGTATGATCCCAGTGAAGCCTATGGAACCATTTTACAATATTTAATCTCTGTTGATTTCAGTGGTTTCTTTCTCCAAAACAAGTCAGTTTCGCCATCCCCGAGGACTCAAAAGATTGATGGGTACACATTACAATATAAAGCACAATAATGATGTGGGGTCCTATTGACCTGTGAGGCTTTATTAGTTGAAATACACCAGTAGTGCTTAAATCGAGCAGGTGGTTCCAGGTGGGTCCAATTAGCAGCACTCTTTCTGGGGAACAGGCACTTATTTTCCTCATCAGACTCTTATGCAGAGCGAGAGGGAGAAAAACACAAAAGGGGAAACCCAGTGAAAGAAACTGATGGAAAACTGTGAAAAGGAGAGAAAGCAGGGATGAAAAAGACCCTGCAATAGTGAGATAAAGGGACATGTAGGGGTATATTTACAAGGGGAAAGCACCCCCAGAATGTCACTTTTTACCAACATTCTGGTGCTGCTATGCCCTTCCCCATATTTACAAAGCGGCGCTAAGCCACTTTGAGTGGCATAACACCGCCTTGTAACTATGGCACTTTTAGACGGGTCACTTTGCATGAAAGGGGCGTGCAATAGGTGTTGCTGTGGGCATTGTGTAGGATGTGTAAATCTGAGTCAGTGTCAAAAACTAATGCCATGCAATAGCAGGTGTTAGAAAAAGCAAAAACGAGGAGAAATAAAATTATTTCTTCCATTTGTGCCATTCTATGTGTGCTGCAGAATGCCATTAATGATTGTTTATGTGCAGTAAGGTGTCCCTTCCTGCACATAGAAGTAACAAATCACTATTATTGATTGCTTGTTTATGTGCAGGAAGGCATACCTTCCTGCACATAAACAATCATTCGCTGCAACGCAGGCACTCTTGCACTATGGTGCAAGGGTGCCTGCACTGGCACTATGCAGCTAATTTTAGCACCAGCGCTAGGGAAAACACAGGGGTGCAGCGTATTATTGTAAATATGGCACACCCCTGCATTTTGAAAATGTCGGAGCACGGCGCTGCCAAATGTGGTGCAGCTCTGCGCACCAACATTTCCTTGTAAAATTGCCCCATTGTGTGCAGAGGTGGATGAAAGAAGCATGAGTTGGAATCTAGACTATGCAGGCTTGGTAATAGGGACCCCAGATAATTGTAGTGCTGGCTGCCGTCTTCTGAGGAAATGTTTGGGCCCTGGTACTTAGTCTTTTAAAAATTAAGCCGTGAAAAACACCATAGTGCCGCCAGAACACATTTTTATTTTGTGTCTCATTAATCTCTCCTTTTGATGAAATAGGGAACAGACACAAATAGTATTTACACTCATTTAGTACATATGATATTATCACTAGTTGTGCACACATTATTAGCACAAGGAGAAAAGATTGTAAAAACTGATGATGGTTGTCAGTGCTAATGTAGGAGTGAGCAAAATATGTAATTTGTGTCTTTTTTAGCACTAGTGTATTAATCAAAATGATCCCACAAGTTGAGGCATTTTGTTAATTTCCATTCATCCCTCTCACATTTGATGCAATATGTCTTCTGAATGATATATTTAAGGCTATGATGACCATTGAAGCATGTTTTTGAATATCTATTGTGTAGATTTTAAGTAAAAAATGCAATAAAACATAAATCCACTTCAGTCATTTCTCATGTATTTGATGTAATCATTTCTGTTTAGCTGGTGTTTCTTTCACACAAACGTGCACTTCATTAAAAAAAAGAAACTGAAGAAATAAGGCTTGCTCGATATATTGTTCACATTGGAATTTGTAAACCAGGTTTATGCCTTCCTTTGTAGATTAAAAGAAAACATTTACACATTTAAAGCATAAGTCTAAATCACTAAGTCAGTTCTCTTTAGCTGTTCAGAAGTCAAAAGAAAGGACACTATTTTTTCTTGGCCACTAATCTTGGTGCTGTCATCTGTGAGTAGAGCACTAATCAGCTCAGTGTAGAGCATTGATACTCAAGTACGGCCCTGGGGCTGCATGCAGCCCCCTTGAACTGTACATGTGGGGCCCCTGGTCCACAGGAGCACTAGGCTGCTATTTACTCGACTCAATTCCAACAATAAAAAGATGTTAAATAGACAGGCAGGCATTTATTTCAAGTTTAATTGGTGTTAAGGAAAGAAAATAACTAGGGAGTAGTGTGCTTAACTTTAGAAACACCTTCATTTTTAAACACATCTTGCATCAAAAGTGTAAAAATATGACAGTCTCTTCAAAATTCAAAAGTGTATTTAATTAACATGCAGAGCCTTTTCACCTTAGTACAATTAATTATATCAGTGCATAGAGAAGTACTGATTTAAAAGTGATAGTTTTCACACATGAATTTAGAAACATTCATTCTTCCCCCTATCCTGTCAACAAATCCACTAGTGAACGAAAGAGGCAGGTCAGTTGTTGTGTGCACTCTTTGGGTGGCCTGGGTTCCTAATATACATGAACAACATTATTGTTTATTAAATCAAACACAGGAGAAGATTTTTTTTAACGTGCAAACCTTGAAATCATGTATTTTGAGGTCCCCTTAGATACGATAATGAAGAAAAAGGAGGGAAAGTGAAATTAAACAATTGCCTAGAATCACACAATATGGCAAGGTAGGGGATGCTAGGATTAATCCTAGGTATTCTGATTTCATATTGTTCAATTCAGCCACTAGGTGTACATCCTTTGCTTCGCCTGCACCCACCTTACCACCAATTCCCCCAGCCCCTTTGCCTAACCGCCACCCCACTGGTATCAATGCGGCCCTCAGGCACATAACAGACCAACCTTTTGGCCCCTGGGAAAATGTTTGCGAGTACCCATGGTGTAGAGGTTAAAGATGGCAGGGGACAGTTCCTTTATAAGGTCACAGGCTGCAAGGTGACTTGGGTTATCTTTATACTATAGTGTGGGTGTGGTATTTTATTCCCTAAAATATATGGTTGCACAATTGTGCTTCCACAAACCTCTTTTAAACAATTGGTCTTGAGATGCCTCTTATAGAACAGATACTTTGGTTACAAGCATAATACATGTGTTTGGAAACTGTACTGTAGAAGCCAAACCTGCCAAAATGCAGTTTGCTATTGATTGCAAGATATAATTAAGAAGTTTAGTATGTTACTTTCGAAGGCGGCTGTGGTTTGGAATGCTTGGAAGTATGCAGTAGGATTCCTGTTTCCTGTAGTGAACTCCAGAATATTAATAAATAGGCATTCTGTCATCAAACATTCACCTAATGATTGTCAATTGTCTGTGAAAACTGGTTTAGAATAATGAACTGAAAATCAGCTCTGGCAGAAGGCATTGTGATTGCACTACTCAGCTGTAATAATGAATAACAGTAGAGTAGTTATGCAACTTCCATATTACAGAAGTACCATCACAGCTAGACTGTAATTAGAAAAGCCTACATTTATAGAAGGTTTCCATATACTTTCATTTACATGTTACAGCTCTCTTCTTAATAATTACAAACATTTATTATTTTTCAGTAAATATGAAGAGGCTGCAGACAGAGACTGACCATTGTTTTGGACTTATCTGTGTTCAGAGGATCAAAAAAGGTGAACGGATTTGTTTTGAAACCTATGTGTATGTATACCGACTGTAAAAGTAGAAGCAAAAACATTATTACCTAATTATAGCTCATAAGACAGAGTTTTGACAGGGAAAAAAGACTCTTGGGGCCTCATTACATGTGTCTCAAACATATACCTGGTAATGTCACTTCGCCCCTACAGTTATCAATATAGGGGCCGTCAGATGCAGATCAAAGACAACCCTAAAAGTCCAGTCCACAGAAAGGGAAGAAGGGAGACCATTCAGGATTTTGCGGCTCAATAGAATGTCCAGCAGAAAGAGCATTATCGAAGGTAACTAAATTGCTCCTCTTCCGCTGGAAACTTCTAAATGTGCATGCCTCACATTGTGAATGCATGCCAAAGCATTACCTCCCAAAGGGTGAAGAGTCTGAGGTGTGGACATACTCCAGGAAGTCCTGCAGGACCAAGCAGGTGAAATGGCTCTCCACGGGGTCTTGAGTGTCAAAACAGTAATGCCTGGTGAAGATGTGTATGCCCATGCAACATCCTGGCAGATGTCCAACATCAGAGCACCCCTCGCCAGCACTAAAGTGGCTTTCTTGGTCCTGATGGAATGAGTCCAAAGGCCCACAGAAGGCTCTTTTTTGGCCAGAACATAATACGTTTTATTCACATGATGATCAACCCGGACAAGGTTCACTTCTGTATCACCTTCCAATTTTTCACACCTGAAAAACCAATAAAAAGCTGGTCATGCTTTTTTATGTGCTTGATATAAAACCTAATGCTCTTCGTGGGTTGAACCAGTGGAGCCTCTCTTCCTCCCACTTATATGAGTGAGGAGGAGTGAAATAACGAAGGGAGAATGATGGATTGTCCCACGCAGAAAAATGATGCCACTTTCATCAGAAAGGAAGCTCGAGTTCACAGCACTAGCTTGTCTGAGAAGAAGGTGGCATGCGGTGGATATACTGCTAGCGCCTACAACCTATTGACGAGGCATACAGAAGTAATTGCGGAAGACCCTTTTAATGGTTAGCAACCTTAAAGAGGAACTGTGCATGGTGTTGAAGGTTGTGCCCATCAAAAAAGTGAAGACCACATTAGGGTCCCATTGAGGCATGATAAAAGGCATGGAGGAGCATATACATGAGCACCTTTAAGTATCACATCTCAACTGGCGAGGGTTGCTCAAGCAAGAACAGAATGGCTGAAAGGGCTGACAAACTTTAACAGTTCAAATTGCAAGGCTTTGCAGGGCCGAAGATAAAACAAACAAAAAAGCATCACTCTGCCTGGCCCGAAGCAGGTCAACATGACTGTCCCCACACCAAGCCGCAAACTTTGGCCAATGATCCATACATTTACATTAGGTATATGGACAGTGTAAGAAATTGGGTTATTGGTTGAGAGGGGTGAAACCCTACTGAAGCAGCAACCACAATCCTTGTCACGGTGAAGTCACAAGCAAACCCTAAATTAGCCCATGCTCATCTCTGGTAGCATGGCACAGAGCAGTCAGGCTAAACTTAGAGGCAATGTGTAAAGTCTTTATGGAGCAATTCAAACAGTAATAAAGTGAAAAACAGCACAAGAAAAATCCCACACCAATTTAGAAAAATAGAGTAACATTTAATAAATAATTTAAAACTAAAGCAACAAAATCCAATCAGTAGAGCCAGAAATATCAAATTGTACAGATTTAAGTGAAAATAGCATAAAAAAGCACAAACTGTCAACTGTCATTATCTTTCGCACCAGACTAGGACAAAGTCACAAGTTCAGGCTGACCACGATGGAGTGTGGGCCGACTACAAGGACCCAGTTAGGCCCACTGAACAAGATACCTTAAGACCTGTTTGCAGAGCAATACGGAGCCCCGCGTCAAGGATGTGTAGCACAGTCTGGCTCCTAAGAGCTGTGAGGCTTCACTATAAGCTCCTGCGTTGCCATCAAGGATGCCATCGATGAGGGGATTGCGTCGAAGATGTGTCACACACTGGCTGGTTCCGAAGAAGCTGCAGGGCTTGCAATGTGGAGGGCTGCAATGTTGTCGGGGATGTTGTCGACGATGTGCTTGCGATGCGAAAGCCTGCGTCGAGGATGCACTACCCAGTGGCAGTTCCAGGAAGGCTACGGTTGACGATGCAAAGATCTGCACTGAGGATGCATCACACAGCGGTCCTGATGCAGAGTTTGGTGAGGTGATGCCTTGCACAGTGGCTCCAAGGTACAATTTTTGGGAGGCAATGAGTCGCGATGTGTTGGTTCGGCCTGCACCACAGTTAGCCTGGCAAAGCACCTTCAGACCCAGTTCCAAGGGTCCAGGACTGGGGTGTCACCATTTGGGAGAGCAGGACTCACAGCTGGCAGAGTCTAGGTGCTGGGTTCAAGATGGAAAAAGTCTGTTCTGTCTCTGAGACTTCTGATCAGGAGGCCATCCATCTAGCTCTTGGAGTCACTCTGGTGGTCCTGGGTTCACAATGCAGCCCCAGTTCTTCTCACTCAGGCAGAAGGGCACAGCAGGGCAAGAGAGTGGCAGTGCTTATTGCAGCAAAGCAGCACAGCAGTCCTTCTTCTGAGTCTTTCACAGGTCCAGATGTGTACTGAAGAGTTGGGATCTGAGGTCAAATATTTATACTTGGTGCCCACTTCTGAGTAGGTGAAGGTTATGGAGGGTTCACCCCAGAGGTGTTTGGAATTTTCTGCCTCCCTGCCCTGGCCCCATTTTGTCTGTGGTCTCAATAGACTAGTGTCAAACCCTTTGCGAGTGTGTTCAGGCTGGGCCTTTTAATGTGCAAGTATGGTAGGTGACAGCTCCGCCCCCTTGTTAAGTCAGAGTGGCCCATCCTGCCAACACCTATCTTCCCTTTGTCTCACTGTCTAGGAGCAATACACAACAACCAACGGCCATCTACTCCAAGTCATGTGATTCTGGATAGAGGCAGCAGACCCCAAATGGTTGGAAAAGAAAATGTCAACTTTCTAAAAGTGGTAATTTCAGAATTGTGACTTAAAATCCAACCTTACCTTTAGCCATAAATCACAATTCTTTAGACACCAAACTCAACATTCCTGTCTGCTTCCAATAAAAGTTATCATTTAATGTAATAAGTTAACCCAATGTTATCCTATGGGAGAGGTATGCCTTGCAGTAGTCAAACATGAATTTAAGAGTTTTTCACTACCAGGACATGCAAACATTAAAAGTACATGTCCAATACACTGACAGTTTAAACAGCATACACAGGCTGCAATGACATGCCTGAGACATGTTTGAAAGGCTACTTAAGTGGGTGATACAATCAGTCCTGCAGGACTACTAGTTGCATTTAATTTACAGGCCCTGAGTTCATGTACTACCACTTTACTAGGGACTTATAAGTAAATTAAATATGTCAACTGTGTGTAAGTCAATGCTGCTATATTTAAAGGAGAGAGCACAACCACTTTAGCACTGGTTAACAGTGATAAAGTGCACATATTCCTAAGGCGAACAAAAACAAGATCAGCAAAATTAGGCGTGCAAAGGGAATTGGTGTGGGGGAGGACCACCCTAAGACTAACAGGTCTAACAGACATAACATCTACTTCTGCAAGCAAAGCAAATCTGGTCAGTTAGTACCATTAAATCTCCATATATAGAGGTGTAGGTAGTAAATGTTTTGGTGCAGAACCCTGCCTTTTGCTGAAACAGGAAGTCCTCCCAAAGCAGTGGGCAAATGCTCAGATTCAGTAGGTTGGAGTAGCACATGCTGTTATATTCCATATAGGTACCCCGATATAGGCCCGGGTAACATCACAACCTTTCACCTATATTCGTCCCTACATTACATACATAACGGGCTGCTAGGACTGACCCTTTGCCTAGTTACAGTACTCCTTACAGAACGTGGGGTTTTCCCTGACCAATAGCCTCATACATTATGCATGAGGATCCTGGATTCTCGGAAACTCAGCAGGACTACCATCTCCTGCATAATAACTATGTACAAGGTTCATTCCCGACGTCATCCTATGTCCGACAGTGGCACAGCAAGGTAGAATCCCTGGGGAGACCTTCGGGTATATAAACATCACATCTTGCTGAAGTAGTTAGAGGAGATCACGACTTCCATGCCGACACACTGACGCGAGACGCTGAGGTTCCTGCATGCAGACACTCCAGCTCGCAGTGGTCTGAACATCCCTTGCAGGGTGCCCGGCTCGAGATAAAGACGGGGTCCTGCAGTCTCTCACTTCAGGTAATGGGGTTGAATTTATCCTAGAGGGATTCTTGGCTTAACACCTACACACATGCTAGGTACACTTAGGTACATCTAGTTAGGATTACATCGTAGGAGTACGCATTTTATTGCCATGTATTTTCTATGCTTGCCTATATTCAGGATTATAGCAAAATGGTAGAAATCTACCATCCTTTTACCTTTTTAGTGCTTCTAATCATTTATATCTGTTACTGTCTGATGATTGTTTCAGCACACCTATTTTACACTAGAATGACAAATGTTCAATAAATACTTATTGAAAAACGTCCATATCGTTTATTCTGTGTATCTCTCCGAGACAAAGTGAGCACGAGTGACTGAGCGAAAAGTATTACACTGTTTCCACGATTCTGAGGGATCAGGGTTGTCATGTTCGATAGTTGCCAAGAACTATTCTCTCCTTGATAAGAGTAGTTTCTAGTGGCACTGTGAACTAGCTGGCATACAGGCCAACATACCCGGTGGGGGTGTCTGGAATCAGTTCAGACACCGAGCCCGCAGTGTATGTTGTCTAAACGTGCAGATCCTATATAGGTCTTATAGGAACTACACAACATGGCGCCGCCAACGTTCGATGGGTAATTATTTAACGGTCAAATCTGAGTAGTTCAGTCGTGCTATTCAAAGAGACCCCTACTCAAATTTTCCCCAGAGACGTCTGGAGAGGGAGGGAACAAATATCTGCCGCAGCTGAGTAGGCAAAATCCTATGTATTGGCTGTTGGTTTAATCAAGCTTGAAGGATACATTGTTCCTATTGTGCATAACACCTTATCTCAGTACCCTTGAAGAGCTCTTCTTACTAAAAACAATGACTGAGCAGGGAGCCGTTGTGCATGAACTAAATCTCTCAGCCGAGGATGAAGATGCAAATGCAATACACATTGCAGAAAATGGTAGAAATGCCATCACCCTAAAACTAGTAGCATACGGTGTTACATCTAGGGGTGGGCAAGTAACTTTCATGATTGAGGCACACGAGTCATATAGAACAGAGGTATTCTATTCATGGGTTAGATTCCCACAGGCAGATGCACGAACAAAAACATTTCATTACTATGTCGAGGATGACATATCGAACAAATATTGTCCGTAAGAGGACATTGAATTCCGCTCACTTACCAGGAGCATTTATACTGTTTAAAGGTGCCCTCCCCAATACAAGAAATAGAGTAAGACTCAGTCCGCTCGGAAGAGATGGAGCAACATGGCTGGTACTAGCAGCCTACACACCACACCCTGACATTGACACAATGCCAGCAGGAGACTTACTTACACTTCATAAAGAACTAATAAGACTTTACAGAAACATGACACAGTTTGTGATGAGAACACTCACACTTCAGCCAACACCGGCTACACAACCAGGACCAGTCCAAACTTCTACAACTAAAATTACACCACAAACGTTACACACAGTGATGGGTAAAATACCCACTAAACGTGAACAAATGCCTTTCTGGATAGCTCAAAAAATAACACAGCTAGAGGCAGTATTCCCACACACTGGTCCACAAGAAAAGCATAAAATACTAACAATTTGCTTGCCGATGGGGATAGCTCCCCCAATAGTGAATTGTACTTCTCGGGGTACAGTCTTCGCTGCAATATATACCAGGACTCATGGTATCCCTTCATTAGCAGTAATACCAGATGTATTAAGACTAATACAGAATAAGTATGGAGCGGAACCTGCTCTGAACTTAGGGATGAAGTTACTAAATAACTTTGCCCAGGTATCAGCTATAATACTAGCAAATATTAAAGGGGAAGCAGCATCAGTGGCAATATGCCAACGCCTGAGAGATTTCCCTCCTTTACAACAGGAGACAGAATTACCTACAATTATTGAAACTGCTTATGCAGAATTAGGTAGAGATAGTCTGGGAGCTAGACCAGTAAAACCTCAACTAATGGAAGGTCCAGATAAAGAACAGGCAAAGCAAACAAAAGTTGCTTTAAAGAAGAAATGGGATAATAACAAAAAACAAAAGAATAGATCTCAATCCAGGGGCAGGAGCCCCCCGAAAGGAGGTATAACCTTAGGAGTAGAGATAACATTAAAAAACTTGACAAGTATCAGGACACTGATGCACGTCTCTCTCGTTCCTTTCAGGGCTCATCAAAAAACTCAGAGAGGGAAGGATGGTCAGAACACAGACAAGAAGAGCGTACAAAGTCCAGAGACTCGCAACGCACTTCAGACTACGCTTCCAAAAAAGAAGAAAAGCGTAAAGCAAAACCTCAATTCAAAAAGAAGAAAGTAGCAGGTCTCAAAGTTAGACATGCCCAAAATTCTAAGGACTCAACTACTGAACGGGGAATGGGCTCTGACGATGCTAGACAGAGCAGCAGAAGTAACAATAGCTCGCCAGAACCTGATGGAATTTCTGGTGACAGTGGAGTTGAGTGAGTATATCACGGTGGAAACACCTGATACTAGGGTAAGTGTCCCACATAAGTTACACAAGATAATACTCAAAATGGAAGGGGACAAGCCCAGAAAAATTAAAGGTCTCTTTTGAGAGAACCTGACTTTTGGATATGACATTCTCTTAGCTGAGAAAGATTGGCTGCCTGCTATTGTTATGTATTGCCCAAAGAAAGAGACGGTACTCCAACTCCACAGAGACAGTATCCAATTAAACAAGAAGCAAAAAAACAGGTCAGGGAGATCTTAGATCAACTTGAGTTCCAAGGTGTGATTGAAACCTGCACCTCTTCAATGAATAATCCTTTGATTCCCATAATGAAACCCGACAATTCATATCGTCTAGTTTTAGATTACAGACATCTGAATTCATGTACAAAAACATTTGCAGTACAGAATGCACACAGTGCCGCATTAATGAATAACATCGTGCGGAAAAGATACAAAACTACATTAGATATCTCAAATGGATTTTTCTGCCAAAATATAGCGCCTGAGAGCAGGTATTTGACAGCATTCTCAGCGCTGGGGTCCCAGCGGCAATTTTGTCGACTCCCCCAGGGGTATTAGAATAGCCAGTGGCTATTTTCCGCCAGGGTAACTGAGTTGCTTCAGAATCTGGACAAAGAAGCATTGTCCTATGTAGATGATATTTATCTGATGGATGATGACCTGGAGGAACACTTGACCAAGGTGAGCACCATAATTTTGGGATTCGTCTCTGAGGGGTACAAGTTTAACTTTAAAAATCAAAAACAGCCCATCTCAATGTCCTATTTTTGGGATATGAGCTTTCAAGTGAAGGAAAAAGTCTGGCAGCCAACTTTTTAGAAAAGTGTGCGCTGATCCAACCTCCAAAATCTTTGAAAATTTACAATCCATACTGGTATTCCTGAATTTCGGCAGAACATACATTATGGATTACGCTGAAAGGGTCAAATCTTTCTACAACCTCATAAGACCTGATTTTTCAGTTAGGCAATGGACACAGGAACACACTGATATCCTTTGTTACCTACAAGCAGACATGATAGCGTCCAAACACTTACAGACACGCGTAAATGTCTGCAATCTATTAATCCGTATAGTTGCAGGTCAATCTGGGTAAACTTACGTAACATACAATGAAGGTGAAACAGTACCAATATCATACAAATCACACTTGTACACAAAGGCTGAGATGCGTTTTGCATCCACAGAAAAAATTCTGACAGCTGTACAGACTGCTGTAGTGAGAGAAAGAGCACTGGCTCAGGGGAAACAAATTATTGTTGTGACTGCAGTACCGGCCTTAGAGGTGGATACAAAGGCAAGTTTCCAAATGCTAAAGCTTTACATCCGCGATGGATACAATGGGCTAATTCTCTCACTGCATCAGATGTAGAGTACAGGTGCGACCCAAGTCTAAAAACACAGGCATTCCTGCAATACGAACAAGAATATCCTCACCTGAATGAAATTATGCCTCTAGATCAGTATGAATTCATAATTTACACTGACGGATCTGCTCAACCAGCCATAGGAAGTAAACAACAATACAGCTCCCCGTGTGCGATTGTTAAAGGTCGGATGCAGGACGGCAAGTTCCATCCGAGCTGCACAAAGACACAGTCTCTAGGAGACTGCACGGCTCAGCTGTCAGAATTAAAAGCTCTGTTACTGGCACTGATTAATACGGATCGATAATTCCCAACACTAATTGTGTGTGATTCCTTTTACTGTGTCCAGTCATATAATGAATATCTACACTATTGGGGACAACATGGGTTTAAAGACTCAAAAGGTGGTACAATAAAGCACAAAATGCTATGGGAACAGGTAGTGGAGTTGAAAAACGAGCTACCAAGAGCTCACGTGATACACACGCTGAGTCATCAACGTGATGGCGTTCACGTTGAAAGGAATTCATTGGCTGATGAAGCCGCGAAGGGGGCAGTGCGAACTGCGTCCATAGCTGCAATCACTTGTTCAAATACGAGAATAGACGGACAGATAATGGTCGCTGTCATTGCTTCACGCAAAGACAACAAAGCACTTCCGAAAGGTTTTCCACTCAAGTACTCCTACAAGTTAGATGCAAACAACGTTCCATTTGCTCAGATTCCAGGGCCTGATTACGATGCGGACTGGAACAGCTCTGACCATTGGTCGGAGCCCTCCAGCCCGCATCGTAATCGGCTGGTCGCATTCCTTTCCGAATGACCCATTTCGATGGAGTCGGTCGGAAGGGAATCTGAATCGGTTTTCGGAATGGCCTCCGCCCGTCCGCCACTCGAAAACCCTGCAGTAATCCCTCGGCCAGCTCTTTCCGGCCGAGGGATTACGATGGCAGTTTCCCACTGCCTTTCCGTGCTGGCCTTTCCAGCACAGAAAGGCATTGGGAATCTGTCTTTGGGAGCCAACCAGCAGGGCCCCTATTGGTGCTAGGCCACTGAATGGTGGCCTAAGGGACACCTACGGTGCCCCCCTGTAGATCCCTGCACCCGGTGGCAGGCACCTTGAGGTGCCTGCCATAGGGTGCAGGGATGAACTCTGCTCTTTGCAATAAGAGCATTGTAAAGTATAGGATTGCAATCCTACTTCCTTGGCTGGAACCGACGACAGGAGGTCATTCGATTCCAGTTCCAAACCAATGTCGGACGGACTCCGGTCCGTCCGACATCGGAATCGGCCCCTTAGTGACTGTTATTTGGCAGTCTTCCAGGCCTTCTAATGTGTTAACCAACAATGTTGCATTGATGACCCTTGTTTTATCAGGATCTACATATAGATTTTTTACGTGCCCCTCCCAAATATTGGCCGGTATGATGTTTTCCTTGTTGGTCATTGTGTTTGTTAGGCCATTTATGTTTTTCCAGAATTCCCTGGTCTTACTGGGCGTAGTGTTTCCATTGTTCCTGAGTTTGTTGTTGTTTCAGGTTGCAGGCTATTTGTTTATGCTGTTTCCTTGACTCTCATATTTTTTAAGGAGTAGTCGACCATGTTTCTTGGAAGCATAGTATTTCGCCGGTATAAAGATACTCCCGTGTCTCTGTGCTTGCTGTGAGGGAACACAGGCCTGCCACATTCCAGCTGATTATCTTTAGCGCAGTTTTTCTGAGTTTTGTGTTTTCTCCATGTGCCCAAGGAATTTGACCGCCCTTTTATTGCGAGAACTGTGGGAAGCCAGGCCTAATCAGGTTGTTCCAAACGAGTGTACATTGTCAATTTATCCGTAAGATAATTCTCATCTTTACTCCGTAATAATTGAACTGTAATCTTTCTTCCCCTAGTTGCTGGTGTTATCTTTTGGGTCCCTTTCATGATACTACTTGCTTCTCTGTGCTGCCCAAATGGATAATTCCTCTCTGATAGAATGTGAGGATATTTTTCAGCGATTTGTTTGTTAATAAATATGCCCCATTCTTTAAATTGTTTGTTTTCTTTAAAAATGTTCTGAACGTGAGAGCTGTCTGTCCATTCAGTTAATGTTGGTTCCTTTGACCAATGCCTGAGTAGATCTTGAATCTCACAGAGGTCAAATGTACAGTGGTGAGGTAGGATAGGGTGGGTATATTTTGTAAGAGGTACATGATGTTAGACCTGTTTAAAGTGTCCCACATGCCTTTTGTCTTAAATTCAGGAGTAAATATTAGCCCTGTGGACGCTGTTCCTAGCAAGTGTTCTTCACTTACTCCCTTTTCTCGGGCGGTTTGTGAGCTTGACTTTCATTATTGTTAGGCTGCCAATTTTCTATTCTGGGGCCTTGTTCATTTTCTGCGAGTTCAGTTCTATGTAGGATGTCTCTGTGCATGGTGCCTTTGCTGAATATATCGCGCTCATTTTCTACCACACTGCATTGCGTGTTTGAGCTTTGAGTGTGCCAGTTCTCTGCATTAATTCTAATTTTATGTCCCTGGTTCTGCTCTGCTAAGCTTTGTAAGTTTTTTTTGCTGTAGGCTACTATAATGTTCTCCCTGCCTGATTGCTCCTCTTCATCTTCCTAACTCCTCCATAGCTGTCGCCGGTGGCATGGTAGGGCGTTCTGATGACTTGTGGATTGTTTGTTTGACTGTCTTATCCTCATTATTACTATTCACCACCTGTAAATATGTCCAAATTTGTTCGTGGAGTGCCTTTTGGGGTGCAGTCTGAGTGTGGATATCCCTTTTCCCTAATGTATCCAGGTGTATGTGTGATCCTTTATTTGTTGATGTTTTTTCCGTTTTTGCCAGTGACTCCATGTTTTTATGTTGTAGCCCCAATTCACGTGGTATCTCAGTCACTATTTTTGGTAGAAAAATGGGGTACATCTTCTCCACCTCTGATCTTATTTTTCCTATCTTGACATCCCATTTTTCTGAGTAATTAGATACTGAGATTTGTGGTGGTGTTTCTTTTTGTCCGGCCTTATGAAATTTTCGTAGTTTTTAGGTCTCGCCTACGCAGCGTGCATGCGCTGCATAGGCAAAAAGACCTTTTGACATCGATTCGGCTTTTCAGCCTAAAACGTGCACGCGTTCCATTGCCTTCAATGGCAACGCGTGCACGTTTGGCGATTCACTTGCGGGAGCGAGCGGCGCCATATGGTAGCAATTATCGCTCCTGGCGCCGCTCGCTCCCGCAAGTGAATCGTGCAGGCTCCCTCCTCTCCCCCCTCCCCCTGCTGCCGTGCGAGGCACGCGCGCTTGTTGCCTTTGCTTCCAAATGACATGAACGCATTTGCCCGTTGTACACAGAAATGCCAGTGAGCTTTTAAAACTTTTGACATGTTCTCATGAAGGTGTGCCTTTTAATATAACTTTTCAGAGGCACTCTGTCTTTTATCAGTCTTTCCCCATTGCCCTTCCTCCATTCCCTTTATCTCTAATACAACACTACACCACTGGAAGTGTCGTATCACGTTTTTAACAGTTGTGCCTATACTTACTCCGGAATCTAACACATGCTCCCTCGCCAAAAAGCATACACACAGACACTGGTATTCAACAGAAAAGCAGAAGTCCATGTGTCTATGTCGGCGACAGCTCTTGGTCGGCTAGCCAACTCTAGTTCCTTAGCCTTAGACCCTTAGTACCGTGTCTCCCTGGGAAGCAGCTTAACAACACCAATAATAGTGCATGTTCTAATCTGTTCTCTTGTGAGCGCCCAGAAACACCGTTATACCCGTGTGTGGCAAGTTTATTGCATTTAGTCACCATTTCACCTTTTGATGTCCCCCTCCCTCCCCTGAGCAGAGCCACCAAGATATCCACTCCCACAGACAGGTCCTTCTCAGCCTGTACTGCACAGTTATCATTCTGTAAAATTCCTACTTACCCTTTCTGCAGGGACTCCAGCCACCACTCCGACAACTTTGTCCCCCGTCTTCACTGACCCACCTTTCCCTCATCTTCAGCTCCCTTCCTCTTTTCCCTTTGTTCCAAGTATTTATCCTACACTCTGTGATACCTCACAAACAGGTCCACTAGTTTAATCTCGCCCAACCCTTCTATGCTGTGTCTCTCTGAATGCCACCCCATCCACTATCTCTTCATCTTTCTCCCACATAACCAGTCCTCACTATTTCTGTTTTTACCTTTCCCCTAAAAACTCCGCCCTGAAGCTGTCCGCTGAACCTATTACGCATTCCTGTCATCATCACAAAATCTGTGTCACTGACACGTCTCCCTCCCGACCCTTCAGTGCTAGGCTTCTGCAGGATGGCACCCTCCATTTTGCTTCCGCCTCCTAACTGCATCTACCTCCATGCCTTCCCCTGCCTTTCTTCTTTCACCTTCATCATTGAACACTCTCCTCTCACCAAACCAGTCCACGTCACCTCTCCAGTACTGCTATTTGGCTCCAAATCACACCTTCACATCCATATACACTCACACATCTTAAACACACAGACCCACATACATCTCTCTGTCTTTCACACATACGTCAAGCCGTCACACGTGCACACACCAAATGCCATTCCGCCTAATATATGTAATGACAGCATCACCCGTCATAAGGCACCGCTGCGCACCATCATGCTAACACATTCACCTTTACATACACATCAAACAAACAACTATACAAACATGGGAGCACATGTACCGTCCCACCAACACATACCATAACTTACAAAAGCACAAAAAACAATGTCACATACAAACCATCCCCAGACCCTAAAGCTATCTCTCTCACACACACACGTGCAATCCCACAGATATTAAACAGAGCTTGCAGTGCTTCTGTTTATGTACCATTGTATGTACACGAGGGATGCTTGCACTGCTGATGCATATTCTGTGCTGATACTGTTCTGTGCAGGTGAATGTGTACTTCTGTGAACTGCTTTTCTCTGTATGTCAAAGGGGATCTTACGTCAATTATTTTCCAGGTTTCTCACGCAGCTGATTTCTGGTTGAAAGAACTTTGCTCTTCAGTAAAACTGTTTTGAAATTCTTTGGGTTAGTATGCCCATCCTCCGCTTTTACTGTCTCTGTGCCACGGCAGAGGCAAGTCCCACAGCTGCTGCACAATACATTAGCTTTCTCAATAAACAAGTCATAACACTTATATGGAGTTTAAATTGCACAACTGCTCACCAAGCTAAAAAGTACAACAACAAAAAATGATTTTTAATCACATAGGTGAAACCTATTTCATTTACCAATACGTGTTTCTCCTATACTGCATTTAGTTTTGCCACGGTATAATTCCGCAATGCGTGTTTATTCCACAGTAGCAGTTCTGGCCTCACCGAGAGTTTGTTTTGTCTTTGTTCACCTCAGCAATGAGAATTTCCACTTCCTCACCTGTGAAGCACTATTTTCTTTTTTCTGCCATCGCTCTCTTCTGGTTCCTGGCTCTCAGGCTGTTTCTTTGTCACATATTCTTCCAGGCTTCTGAACCGCGTCATAGTCCTTTCTTATGTCTCTGGGTGTGCGGCCCCTGCACACTTGTACAATTTTTGATTATTTGACGGCAGAGAGGTTGGGCAACTGGATTCTGATTCTCCAATGAGTAGCCCAGCCCTGCTTCCTGCTAAGGAAAGGGAGTCCAGCATGTCCCCTCCCAATATTAATCTGTCTCTCTTGTGAGATCCCATTAGGTACCTGAAGAAGAGTTTTCATTTTCCAATGTGAGGAAATTTGGGTTGAAACTTTACTGGGTGGGCTACAAACTGTTTCATACATCACGTGCCATTCTTGTAGATTTGCCCTTCGTCCGGTGGTGTTTGTGTGTGACTTGTAGTGATTTTGTAAATATCACTGAAGACTGTTGTCCCTGGATGCTCACTGTATTTCTAAGCAACTTTGTGGTTTTGTTCATTCTTCATAATAAAAACTGTTTAAAAATGATTTTACAGTGCAACACTGAAGGGATAGGGGTTAGAGAAAACGCAGAGCCTGGGATTTGTGTGACAGCCTGGAGCACGTCTGGTCTGTTCAGAGATATGCTGCCCAGCTGAATTCCAGAATTCCCTACTTAGTCAGTACAAACTTGTGCTGCACACACTGAGGCTGCAATACCACAAACTTTTTGACTGGTGCGAATTCATTTCCTTGGTGGTAGGTAAGGCAGTGCTAAGTGCAAACACTTTTCAACATTGTATTCTGAAAGTACATTTTTGTACGTAGTAATGTGTGATGAGAATGTTTGTACATATTTGTTGTGTTAAAGTTTGCTGTTTGGTGAGTTGTAGTTTTCTGTACTGTTGTGTTTTTGT
This sequence comes from Calotriton arnoldi, assembly GCA_963921515.1. NCBI lineage: Eukaryota > Metazoa > Chordata > Amphibia > Caudata > Salamandridae > Calotriton > Calotriton arnoldi. The sequence continues at coordinate 148,959 of CAWUFW010002308.1, read as the reverse complement.
GCGGCTTTATTGCACTGTGTTGTTCTGCTGTAACAGTGGCTATTGTGTTGCATTCTGTGCTCACTATTTTGTTGTGACCTGTTAAGTTTTTCTTTTGTTGTTGTATTGCTTTGTGTTACTCTATTGTGCTGTTTTCTATTATTTACGTTAAAGGTGCCAACATTTCCAGTCAAAAGCTAGACATTTTTTTTCATTCCAGTGACAATCAATTACTACTGTCAAAGGTGGTAAAATGCCACTGCTTGAGTTCTTCAACTGTTTAGGTCTACAGTCAGCCTGAAACAGTGACAGAGACATTTCTTAAATTAGCATTTTCAGGGCTGTATTCCATTAAGAAAGCCCTGTAAGTTCTAAGTTAAGATAGCACTTTGGGCTGACTGCTGAATGAAATAGTTTAGCAGTGCTGTTTTACCACTGTAGACATTGATAAATGGTGACTTGTTCCTGGAACTTTAAAGGCTTGCGCTGCTTTCCACTGGACATGTGGCATCTTTGGTTGATAGATTTAAAGTAAACAACAGAACATAATACAATAACATACACAGAGCAGCACAGCAACACAATTAAAGCATAACAAGGAATGTAAAAATGGAATGTAACACACTAACTGGATAACAACAGAACATCAACGTTCTGTAACAATCTAGCATAAGAACACAACAACATAAAAAACAGGAGAACACATCGCTACCACAACAAAATGCCACCTAACAAATATACTCTAAACAATGAAAATAAAAAGAGAAGGAATTAAATTAAAAGTAAAAGAAGAAAATTGTAATCTGTGAGATTCCATGTAACAAAATACCTACTTACTGTCTTTTGCACAGTGTAATAACAATCCATTCTTAGAATCCTATTGCCTTTAAGACACACTTTTCACAGTATGTAGATCAGTAGGTGAGGGATACTTGCTTTGTCATCATTTTTCCTAATAAACAGATAAAACCTATGGAATCTGACAGAACATTTCCCAGTGGACCAATATGATCTATAGCTTTTACAATTGGTGTGACACCATAATCGAGACAGGCTTACTGAAGTGAGCATTCAACTGGCAACAATGATGCATACAGTCATAAAATTACAAGTACGTTCAAAATTACAGTTGACAAAACAATATTAAAACTCTCTCAAAAGGGCCTAGCAAGACGAATCACAGTGAAACCTCAAGGTTTGCCAGGAGTGGGTGACCAACACCTATGCCTTTGGCTATTACAGTAATCTGTGTGATTTCATGTAGCAAAAAACATGTTTACAGCCTGTAACACAGTGTGATTACAATCCACTGTTAAAGGTCTATTGGCTTCCATCCTTAATTTGCAAAACAATAAGTGCCAAGGCTATCTTCAGCAGGCCATCCCAGCTTGCACCACCCATTGCCACTGCCAGCGTTGCCAATGACAGTACATACACAACTATTAGCCATCACACTGCTACATGTTTGACAATTCAGACTGTTAGAAGCCCCCGAAAGCTGTAAGATTGGTTTAGGAGGCAATTATTAGTTGTTTTAATGTCTATTTGATCAATAAACAACTCTTGTTGTGCTCATCTCTATATTACACAAACAGCGCCACCAAGTGGCAGCTGTCATAAGTGCCGGTGTTGACAATTAAGTGCCGGTGCCGAGCACTGGAAACCACCGCCTCAAATTAAGCACTGATTGTCTTCAAGAAATGCTTTTCCCAATAAATAAATCAGACCTACTACCTTTGTCACGACGTTTCATATTAAATAGATAAGATCTATGACATTGAGCATAACATTTCCCAATAAATATATTAGGCCTATGGCCTTTTTCATTGGTTTGTCACCGTAACCAGCTCAGGCCTACTTTATTGAGCATAAGCATCAGGCATGCAGTCATAAAATTACAGATGCAAATAAAACTACAGGTGACAAAGCAAAATACTGTCTCCTAACAGGACCTATCAAGAATCATCCAAGGGCAAATTTCTAGCTGCAAGGTTTGTCAAAGGTGCTAATCGACACCAAAACCAATGCCTACTATGGTAACCTGTGAAAGTCCACGTAACAAGATGCATGAAAATGCAGACTGTAATACTAAGTAATAACAATCCGCCATTCAATGCAGATTAACTTTATCATACGCTTTTCACAATAAATATGTTAGGCCTACTTCCTTTACTGTAACTTTTCATATTAAACAGATCAGACCTATAGATGTGATCATTGACTTGCTACCATAACCAACTTATTCCTTCTGTTTTGAGTATGAGCTTTTCCATAAGGCAAAATGTGTGATACAAGCACTCAGTAGAAGCACACAAACTCTGCCAACCAAATGCTGTGCTCAAGGTAAACAAGCATTGGCATAGCCATTAGGCCTCGCTTTTGGGACTTTATATAAGTGTTTAGCCATGCAACAGTTGATATTGTGCTGCATAACTAAATACTTATAAGGTCCCAAAAGCGAGACCTATTGGCTATGCCAATGCTTGTTTCTTTTGCCTTCCGGTAAGCTGTTTCATCATAGTCATAACCCCTGTGTCGGCCTTGGTTGGCTGCTTGGCCCTTACAGTCATTTCAGATCCTTCTCTAGCACTAATATTGTTGTCGGCATGTGCTGCGGGTGGATCCTGGTCAAATTCTTTTTCCTGAGCGAATGATGAGGTCAACATTTTGGTGTGGAGAGGAGTGGCCTCTTGCTGGTTTTGCGCAATCTCTCATCGCTGGTTGTTTCTGCTTCATGTCCCATATGGACCAACACCTTGTCTAACTGCTCTTTATCCTTCATATCCCCTAGCACTTGATGCGGGAGGGGTCTCTCGCACTGTGAGTTGCTTTGTGTGTAAGCTTGGAACATTTTATTAACATTGTTAATAGATCCGGTAGCGCGATTAATTTCTCTATTATAGCCTCACAGGAGGCTGTCATAGTGCTATCCTTATTGTTGTTTACCCAGTGATCTATTTTCATGTTGAGTGTCTGTAACTTCTTGTTGGCTGACAACACGCTTTGGGTGAGCATATGTGTCAGCTCCACTTGAATTTCCAACTCGTGTGATTTCCAGGTCAGCACTTTTATTACTGCTAGTAAGGAGGAGTTTATGGTGCTTATAATTGATTCAGGGCTAGCCCACCTTTTTGGGCTATGTCTCAGTGAGTGATCCTCCCTGGGGTTCGACTTGGGGCTGTCATTGTTTATACTTCTGTGTTGTCATCTCCACAGCCCATGTAGACCAAGTTTGCTTTCACAGTTCTTTGCCGTTGCCCTGACCTAGGTTTATTCAGTAGTGTTGAACACATTTGTGTGGTCCTTTTATTTGCCGGGCTGTATATCATGTCCCACTTGAGGTTGGCTGGCTGGTGGATTATTGATTCCACTAAAATGTGTTGCCTAGGTGTGACATTGCAGAGGTGCCTTCTTCCCTCTATGCGGTCGCAGCAGTAAGGTTTGGGCTGTGTCCCTGTGCCTTTGTCGTTATGTCCGCTTTTGTGCTGAGTTCACAATTATTTATTGTTGAAGAGATCTCTATGGCCTCTGATGCCATTGTCTCTGCCCTGGGATTGTTTCGTAGCTGGTGTTCTCTATGTGTTTACTTCTTTCTGATGCGGTGTCTGCCGGTTCCGCCATCCCGTCAGTGGTCATTATTGGAGAGATCTCTGTGACCTCAGTGATTCCTGCCTCTCCCATAGGCATATTTTGGTCACTGGTGTTCTTTATGCAGTTGCTTCTTACTAAGGCAGTGTCCAATAGTTCATCTAGGCCGGAGCTGGCTACACTTTCCGTAGTGTGAGAATGTAGGGGTTTTGCTTCTGGTCCCGCTATCTGGGGCAGGGAGAGCCTATGTTTTCTCCTGCGCCAGCTCGTGCAAAATACTTATATATTGGATTTTTGGATGCTGTAGATCGCAGTCACTGGACTGACATTCCTGATGTATCCTTGGAGCCCAAACTGCCGGAGTTCCCCTCCTGGGGCCAGTCATGCTCTTGTGTGCTGTGTGTCCACGTGTTGCGTTGGCCGCACATATGTCTGTGTACCGAATGTACTCCTTTTTGTTTGTTCTTATTTATATCATCAATGCCCCGAGATGAAATTATTGCCGCTTTAGCGTCCGTTTTCGGACCAAAAGCGGCGATAATTTTATCGCACTATTAACAAGGTCACGCTATCGCGTGAATCCTTGCCGTAGCGCCCCTTCCCTTAACGCCCAGCTTTGCATCTCTAATGAGATGCAAAGTGGGCGTTCCTCCCCAAAACAACGTGAGAAATGTCGCTAACCGACATTTCTCCTATCAACAATGTGAACGCTAACCTGCAGAGCGATAAGAAAAGTAGCGCTAACCGTGGTTATCGCTACTTTCCTTACGCCTGCTTTCAGGCTGACTTAGCCATTATATCCAATGGAAGGTGGATATAATGGCTAAGTCTGCCCTGCCCTATCAACAGCGTATCGCCAATCGTTGTGCGATTATCGCTGGACTTCCAGCGATAATCGCACATTTGGCAGCTAACTCTGGAATTTGTATCGCCTCGGCGATGCGCGTTGTTGATAACGCGCTAACCGGGCGATAAATTTCAGAGTTAGCCAGCGATAAATATGCAAGCGCTAAGCGCGCTTTGCGATATTTATCGCCGGGCCTTGATGATATGCCCCACAGTCACTTGATTCTTTTTGCTTTCTTTTCCTCAGTGCCCTTTGTCCCTTACTCAGTTTAGTGGAGCACTTGCAGTTCTTAAAGATCAGGTGAGAATGTTTCCAGCTAGCGCAGAAAGATGCCAGTTTCTGATGTGTTTTGCAAATTTGCGGTGGTCCTCCTCGTTGTTGTGTTGGATTCGTCTGCCCCTGTAGGTCCAGTGGCAGTACAGGTGTTTTATGTTGTTTAGATATTTTATACAGCATGGACTTTACCATACTGATTTGTACTGGTGGCACCATTCTGCCACACTTTCTCAGCTCTGACTGCCCGTTTTTGCTGGGGTTTGGTTTTGATCACCTGATCAGGGAGGCCGCTGAGGTGGGCGTGTGGACCCCTCGGGTCACGCAAGCTGCACCAGCCTACAGCTGGCCGCTTTTGCACCACAGTCAAGAGGGCCAAAGCCTAGTGCCTGACTTGTACTCAGCCCCCTGAGCTGCACCAACTCTCTCTTTTTTTTTTTTTGCCCTTTGACCTCTGTCCTTAAAGTGGTTCTTCCAACCTTGTGGCATTGAGGCCTTAAACCCTTGTGACCTCAAGCCGCCCCTCTTGTGCCGCCACACCTCCTCTGTGTGCTGGCCAAATGCAGGGGAGGGGCATGAGCGCACTTCTATTAGTCCATGGCAGTATGGTGATAATAATGATAGTGATGGTGGTTTGGTGGCTCAGGGGGCAGAATGAAAAGCAGTCTGTGTTGTAGCTCCAAATTCCAGGTCCTTTTTTATCACTTTTGGGGCTTGCCGGCCTTGTTAATGAGTTAGAGGGTGCAGAGGGTGCAGGCTGGCTGGATTGAACCCCATGTTGCACTACAGTAAGACTCTTGGCTACTCCCGGCCGCACATCCAAAAGCCTCGTTAATGAGTTGGAGGGCACAGGCTGGCTGGATTGCACCCTCTGCTGCACTGCAGTAAGCCCCTGGGCAATCCCCAGACATGCAGACAAAGCCTCACTTACCAGTCCGTCTGCCACACCCACAGCTGCAGCCTCGATCACTGCTGGGCCGGGCTGTGAACCGAGCTGCAGAAGTCATGGGACCCCAGTGGGGGGAATGTAGCTGGCCGAAATGCTGGGGATTCAGCTGTGATAGTTGTGTTAATTGAGAAGGGGGCTGGTGCGCCAACCTCGATCCACCGAGCGCCCTGACCTCTGACCTCAGCGTAGAGCAGAGGTCTTCAAACTTTTGGGTGCCGAGACCCCCCTGTCAACATTTTCAGTCGTAAGGACCCCCTCCTGACAAACATTTCTAAACCTGTAGGCAGGCCTACTGGAATTATGAGGCAGGTGAGGACCAAATTACACGACAGGCTTGACTAAATTGTTTGGGAAGAAAATTTAAATAATGTTATGTGATGCCGCGTTATTTTGGGATAGAATTGCTTCATTATTTTGACATTTTTTGCACACAGTAACACTGAGGAAAGATTTCACCCCATCAGTACCAGTTTATAACCAAAATACAGCAATTAACATCAGAAAGATGTCTAGTCAACCTCTGTGATGGGCCTTCCACTCTGCCGGAATACGTGCTGCCACATTAGAAGCTCACCTGGCCCTGGCTGGGAGCAGCCGGGGTCCCTTAAAACCCTGGCGGTCTTGTGCAGAGTTAAGCAATTTACCCATGCCGCTTTCCTCTCACCCCTCCCTTCCATCCCTCTCTCCTCTCCCAATCCCGGATCCCTCTCTCACTTTGCAGGCCATTTTCTTTCACCCCTTTTTACAACTTCTGAACTCTCCCCATTCAACTTCTCACTTCACCCTTAATCACCTCTTGCCATTCTGTCTTTTCACTGCCCTCATTTCTAACAGTCGCTCGCATTTATCTCATGGCCTCTCTGGCCCGTCACCTCCCGTGCCCATCTGCACTTCTCATTCACCTCAAGTCTCTCCATTCAAATTGTTGTCTATTTGCATCTTACACCTCTCCAGTCCCCCATTCATCTTTCACATCTCCCCTTTGTTCTTCCACACCTTCTTGAACCAATGTCCCTCTACCCCGTTACCTCAGCACCAGTGCTTAATTTGAGCAGGTGGTTTCCGGTGCTCCGCACTGGCACCTAATTGTGCACACTGGCACTATGACCGTCTGCCACATGGTGGCTCTGTCTGTGTAATTTAGAGACGAGCAGAACAGCTGTTTATTAATTCAATATACATTAAAAACTATAAACTCCTGACATCCATGCTATTCTTTTAGCTTTGGGGGCTTGAAATAGTCTGAACAGTCACACTTGTACAAGTGTTATGGTTGGTAGTTGCATAGGTATTGTCATTGGCCGCACAGGCAAGGCAATGGGTGGGTGGTTAAAGTTGCAGTGGCCTACTGGTGAGGTCCCTGGCACATGTTTTATTACAAATTAATCTGCTCAGCACCCACCCCAGTACTCCCTCTCTTCCCCTATCGCTGCTGTCCCTCACCCATGTCGCATCAAATTACTTTTTAGGTCACAGATCATCTCTCAGCTATCTTCTCTCACAGTTTAACAGTAGCCCTCCTCTGTGCCCTCAACTTTCCCTCACACTCACTTCTTGCGTGTCTGCACTTCCCTTCGGCACTTCACATTTCTCCTCATCCCTGACCTCTTCAATCAAATTCTCTCACTCCCTTGCTGTCCTTTCTCATCCTCTCATCTCTCCTCACCGAGCACACAGGTTGGACCCGTATGCTCCTCTCGGCCTGTGCCACTCTGCTTATTGTTCCCTAATTCAGGAAGGCACGAATTGTCTGTCTTGCTGTTTTGGTGCAGGCCACACAGTTATGGAACGTGCACCCTCTTTGCTTCGCTCCACCAATAATCTATTACCCTTCAGGAAGATATAAAAACCTGCCTCTATGCTCTGTAGGTCACCCCATTTGGCTGGTTCTCCTTCCCCTTCTGTGTGTTTCTCATTTGCCTTCAGGCAGCAGATGGCTATTAGCCCCAGGACACCTTTTGGTAACAGTAGCGCGCTACAAATGTAAATAATAATAGTAATAGGCAGAAGCAGGGGAGCCACTAGACCCAAACTTCGCGGGGCCTACACTCCCAGGCAGGGCTGGCCCTAGCACTGGGCACACACGGTGCAACAGTCTTTTTGGTGCCCCCTCCCTAGTTTCCTCCTTCTCCATAAATTCCCTCACTACCACTCACCAACAATGCACCTCATCTCTCTGTAGCACCTTTCTGACAAACATTTTTTTTTTATAGCGCTACTCATAGTTTACTCACACTCAGGTGTGTGATCTGCATAGTACATGTTCTTTGTAGCAGGCACATTAACCCTCTGCACTGTGTGGGTGACAAGAGTGCCCATGTGAGTGCACGGTGAGCGATGCAACAGTGTGAGAGTAGGGCAAGAGGAGTGACTGCAGGGTGAGTGAGGTGACCATATGAATTTGGGTGCGGATGTAAGTGCAGAGTGGGACGAATGAATGTATGGTTAATTATGGGCTTGTTTGAGTGAGTTGCAAATTGAGCAGTGAGGGGGCAGGTGAATGAGGTGTCACATGAGTGCAGGATGAGTGCAGATGAGTAGTGTGACTGCAGGGTGAGGTACAGGGTGAACAGCGCAAGTGCATTGTGAGTGCAGAGTGATCACTGTGAGTGCAGGGTGAGAGGGTGAATGATGTGAGTGCCTGGTGATCAGTGTGAGTGCACTGTGATCGCTGTGAGTGCAGGATGAGTGTGAAAGTGAAGTGCGAGAATGAGGAGCGAGTTGTCTGAATGCAGGGTGCATTCCCAGACACTTGAAGTGACTCAGCATATTATTGACGGCGGCATAGGGTTTAAGATATAAGTTAAACTATTGCTATAATAGCATTAATCAGGGATCGAGGGTGGAGGAAATAAATGATATGCTAATCCTGCAACACACATCCAGTCTTAAGATTAGGGTTGCCAGCTCATTATTTTGATGTCCCAGACGGTACAAAAATAAACATTCACCTAAAGCCCTATTTTCAGCACTTATGTGTGCATACTTGGACAGCAAATATAAATAGAAAGAACTTTTAATTGTGTTCTAGGGCTGCCTGAATGATCCATGACTGATAATTAAAGGGAACAAAGACAGAAAAGTCACATTACGAATGAATGCATATAATTTTATTTACAATCCTATTTAGTGTCAAGAGGAGGCCTTTGCAGGCTCTTTAAACTTCAAATGGCTGGTATTTTTCTTTTGGCAACCCTACTTTCTATTTCTTTTCATGAAATGCATTCTCACACTACTGCAGTAAATGTGTAAAATACAAATGTAAGGAATAGGCAGAGTGGGGGCCCAGGGGTACTGGAACCAGAGAAAAAAACAAAGCCTCGGTAACCAGTTTACAAAAGGTATGTAAACATGCAAATGGTCTTTAAAGACCTGTGAAAAACTCAGGCGTGCTGTGCTGGAGATAAGACTGCAGACACAGCCCAGCGGAGGCCACAGCAGCTCGAGCTGAGACACACTATGGGGGAGGAGGGGGGCTGAATCCCTTGAAGTCCTATGGGCCAGGGCAGAAGTGTGACCGGGAATGCGTGACCCCCTTTCCATCACTTCACGGCCCCCCTGGGGGTCGCGCCCCACACTTTGAAGACCCCTGGCGTAGAGAGATGTTGAGACGTGTTCCAACAGGAACACCAGCTACAATAGTACAGCCTACAAAATTGAAAATGTTGCTTCATGGTCAATGTCTTATGTTTTCGACAACTAAAACAGCTGACACCATCTTGAATTGACTACAGGCAAACTCAAGCAGAAGGAAAGAAATGAGAGTGAATCATTTTGTTTTTTTTAGTTTCTATAATGTAAAGTAGAATATTAGTCGGGGGGACCCATAAGAACAGGTAGTGTAGGGGAAAGGGGATGCACAGATGGTGCCGAATGGAAAAAATGGGTAAATCATTAAAGTAAGATGAATGTGCACCATCACCTTTTTTTGTAAGCTTTATTTTTGTTCTCAAAGTGAGTACAAAAAAACCCACAAGATACAGAGTACAGGCTGTATTGAGCAATGTCATGTGAGTAGATAAACAAAAGAAGCAACAGAAAAAGCAAAAATCCAGGGAGGTGGGGGGAGCCTAATGGGGGATCACTGACTCGTCAACAACTCAAGAGCAGGAAAAGAAACTAAAGGAGATAGAGGGCGACAGCCAGGCCCATTAAAGAAAAGGGGGGACCACAGCAGTGCGTGTGCAAGGGCACACAGAGTGGGAGGGCACCACTAAACCACAGGGGGTCAGGTGTGGTGACTGGTCTTCTCCTTGGTTTAATGTTCAATTTTATAGAGCCAGTCTGGGCCATTAATTACTTGGAATTCCTTAAATGTGTCGCATATGTGAAATAGGAACTTTGTGTGTTTTTTAGCTCATCTTAGGTAGCGGGAGCAGAGCAATGTTGTAAGATATTGATATAACTATAAGTGTGACCAATTTATCAACATCATTCAGTATACACTGCATTGTTATATTAATGCCATATTTCCACTACAGCATCAGCATGTATTTGCTTTTTTCCCACAGATTTGCACTTATCTGCATCATTCAACATAGATTATATCAATAGGTTAATGGCACGTTGTACCCATCACAAGCACATATTTGCAAAATTGCAAAGATTTGTGCAGATGTGATGAAACTTTGGGTAGGAAGAATCTACATTCCCTGTTCTATTGTCCTACATCATGAGTATTAATGCATAGCGGAATGTCTCTCTGCAATTCGGTGTATGTGCATGCTCATATTTGTTACATGGCTTTTCTAATAGGCATGCGCTTTCTTGTTTCCTCTTGTCCTGAGCAGGCCATAATTTCACATGGCCAAAATGTGTCAATTCCACATGGGAGGGTTCTTTTTTAAATGGCCTTTTTGGTTAATTTAGCTGCTTAACAAGGAGTTTGGAAACAAAGGGAGATTTCTCCATTTGACTCTTTTATTTTAGGACTACCTTCGAGGTGGATTATGGAATCAAATCACTACGGTGTGGCTTGGCCAGCAATGGAGCCGGACGTGTCGCTGTAGAGCTCCGCCAACGGCTCCCTGCTCTGGCCGCAATACTCCATCTATGACTGACCTACGGGGGCCGCTGCCAGATGGGACTGATCCTGTGATGGCTTTGATGCCTCGGGGGGGAAAAAATGGGCGGATGGCTGCCGGGTACTACTGCAGTGACCCCCCCTGCCTGTAGCCTCACCGAGTGCACCTCGAAGGCGCCAAGCACAGTGAAACACATGAGGTCGGGGATTGGCTCCACCCCCTAGGCCTTGCCGGGCGCTGTAGCCTTGTCTGACCCTGCGAACTGCCCATAATCGCTGATGGTCCACAGCCGGCGCAGACAGTACCAAGCGGCAAGAATGGGTGGTAAATCTCATCGCCCGTAGGACTGCCGGATAAGAGGCAGCGGCACCGGCTGTGGACTTCCACGCGAGCCCAGAATTGGCCCCCCCTACTGGGCCTGGGTGCGCGGCGAGAAGCTCGCGGACCATGAAAATTGAGGTCTACTATTGAGTCCCCGAGCCCGCCGGTGAGACTCGGCGGCGAGGACGTGGGACGCTTGTGTACGAGAGCCGGCCCGATCCCCTACTGCGAGGTGAGGAGAGGCGCTGGGTCCGGTGACTCGCCTGGGACGTCCTGGTGGTGAATGCGAGAGAACGGCTGCCGCAGAGCACTGAAGTGACTCCCCCTGCCTGAGGCCTTCTGAGCTCAGCACTCGGGGGCCGGACACAGAGGGATACGCGAGACCGGGGATTGGCTCCACCCCTGGGCCTCGACGCACGCTGTGGCCCCGTCTCATCCTGTGTAATATTTACAGTCGTTGACAGCCCACGACCGGCCCAGCTGGAACCAAGAGGCAGGGCCCGGTGATGAACCCCATCATTCATGAGACTGCCGGGCGGGAGGTGGTGACACCAGATGCGAAATTCCAAGCGAGGCCGTGGATGAACCCCGCCCATTAGGCCTGACTGAAAGGCGAGAAACTGGCGGAATGTGATGACTGCAGCCTGCGGTTGTAGCCGCGAGACCACCGGTGAGACTCTATGCTGAAGGCGAGGAGCGCTTGTGTCCGAGAGCTGGTCCGCTCCCCTGCTACGAGGTGAGGAGAAGCGCTAGGCCTGGTGACTCGCCCTGGACTGGTGACTGCCCCACCCCTGGAATTGGACAGCGGTGCTGAGACCACCCGCCAAGGCCGTGCTGCCCGGACCGGGGCTGTGGAAAGACATCTCTGCATAATTATGGGAAGATTGCACGCAGCCCGCTTGCGCTGGTGAGGTACCGTGAAACTAACAACTACCTGAGCACTAGCTGCGCAGCGAGGGTTGGTTCTGCTGGGACAGACCACCGGATACTGCCTGCTGAGAATAGAAGGAACTTTGGGGCATCACATAGACATTCGAGGCATGCCATGCTGGCCACACCCTGCCGATACACTCCTTGTCACGGCGTGAATGGCCACAACACGTGTTTAGTCCCCCAGTACCTTCATCGTTTGGGATGCTGCGGGCCTAAGATTGGCCGTATACGAAGATCTATTACGCGTGCACCCCTTTGCCTTTTGAGGCTACAACGCCGAGTTCAGAGACGGTAGGGCCCATCTGATGCATCTCACACAACGGTTGTTGCTGTGCAGTGGCGAGCAGCACTGGTGGACCCCTGCGGCCCAGCCCAGTTAATCTTCAAACTCGATTGCCACGGGTTGTGAAGGTGAATTCCAAGGCTTATTCCAGAGGCGACTGATGCTCACTGACCACCACTCCATGTCACGAGGAGGCCGAACGAAGGTTGGCACCGGGGGTGCGACGGCCTCTCACCCACAGACTCGGGCGCACGCAGACAAGATGGCAGGGGTAGAGACACTGGACCCCATAACGCATAAGCTCGATGCGGTGTTGGCAGCAGTTGAGAAGCTGGGAGAGACGATGAATCAAATCCGCACCTCCCTAGAAGGCAAAATAGACAAGGTGGCACTCGATCTCACGTTATTACATGCAGACCATCGAAAGCTCGCAGACCGCACGACCGTCACTGAGGGGGACATCGCGGAGGTTTCGCCGCGAGTATCCACTGCTGAAAAGAACATCCGTGACTTATTGAATCGAGTGGAATTCTTGGAAGACAGAGCTGAAGATGCCAAAGGCAGGGCCCGCCGCAACAATGTACGCGTCGTAGGTCTGCCGGAGGGAGTGGAAGGAAGAAATGCAGTAAATTACGCAGAGGACTGGATCCGATCGCTGATACCGGGGGAGGCCCTATCTCCACAATTCGTTGTTGAAAGAGCGCACAGGGTACCTGCCAAGCCCCCGCCTCCGGGTTCGAACCCAAGGCCGTTTCTAATACGTTTATTAAATTACAGAGACAGAGATGCCATTCTTCAAGAGACTCGGAAACTACAGGATATTCAAGTGGACAATCATAAAGTCATGATCTTTCCGGACTACACGTTCCAAGTCCAGAAACAGAGACACTCAAATCTAGCGGTGAAGAGGCGCTTGCGACAATGTGATCTTAAATACTTTCTGCTGTTTCCGGCGAAGCTAAGAGTCATTGCAAATGGTAAGACCCACTTCTTCAACACCCCGGACAGCGCTGAAGAATGGCTGGAATCCTATAATTCTACACCAATAGGACGCAGAGAGACACTCCCGGAGGCTGCACCACGGCGACGTAGGGGAAGACGAAGGAAATCGCAATCCTCGGCATCTCAAGCCTCTGGCCCAACACCGAAGTTGATATTGAGCTGCCAGCTTGAAGCGATACAAGCAGTGGCAAACATCAGCGGATCGCCGGGAGGGGAATCTGATTCGGACTCTGATCGACAAGGGCCGCAAAGTGATGAGGAAATTTCGGACAATCTCCTTGGCTCCCAAGGCTCTTGCGTGCTACCGCATGTCACCTCGCAGACCTCTGACAATGTTGCTTGAGCATATATGCGTTTTGTATCCAACTCTCCTTACACTTATGGACAGAGCGCCACACGCCCTCGCCGGAATCGCAAGTATAAAAGACTCTGTATGCAGTTTCTGTATCATGTCGATTATATTTAGTAGCCATGCCGATATTGGAATTTTTCAGGGCTAGTCTTATAATCACCGACATGTTTCTCTTATCAGCTCTTTCATGTATGAGAATATATTATATGACAAACAAGCAGCGGCCCTAGCTCACAAATATCTGGCCAGAGCCGGGCTTAGCCACATATGGTGGTTCCCTCCTTTTCTTTAATTAATTTTTTAGATTGCTGTGCACAATAGTCTCCCCCGGACGTTATTTGTGTGCCATTGCATTATAAGTTTGGGCGATTGCTTGTTGCAAATTTGCTCTTATGGTATTTTTGATTGTGTGTTGTTTAATTGTTACTTATGTCATCTTTTGCCAACAAGGGTACGAATGTTGGATGACTGATCTATACAGGGGCTCTAGGATGATCATTATATGCCTGCTCCCCCCCATGCCCTCTGGCCGGACGGGACCACTTGCACCCCTGACACACACTGGTTATGGCTCCCATTAGGATAGGTACATGGAACGTGCGAGGTATACATAGCACGACACGCCGCTATCTTATATACTCCTACCTTAAACGCCATTGCATACAAATAGCACTCCTTCAAGAGATGCATTTGGCTAAGGCAGAAGTCACACGCCTCCATTGACGCTGGAGGGGGCAATTATATGCAACAGGATACTCTACATATGCACGGGGGGTCCTAGTGTGGGTAAGACCGGGTACTCCATTTTGGGTGGTGGACACAATAGTTGATGGGGAGGGCAGGTATGTTTTAGTTAAAGGGGTACTTGACGGTAAGCCGATAGTATTGGCATCACTCTACGCACCCAACACTGAGCAGGCTGCCTTTCTAGATCAGATATCGCAGAAATTGTCCATGTGGCACGACATCCCCAAGATCTTGGGTGAGAATTACAACTGTGTACTGGGTGTCTCTCTAGACCGATCCTTTCCCCCCTTGCCAGGCACCACCACATGCACAGCTGCGAAGGCGTTAGCAAATTGGGCCACGCACTGGCACCTTACTGATGTGTGACGGCACAGAAATCCACTAGACAGGGTGTACTCCTATTACTCTGGGGCCCATAGACTCCATGTACGCCTAGACCGCTTCATGGTGTCAGATGGCCTTTTACCATGCATCTCTGACTCTTCGTACATGGGACGCACACACTCTGATCATAACCCTCATGTCCTGGAGCTCCAATGGGAGATCGAAGTGCCGCCGATTCCGATATGGCGCCTCCAATCGGATGTTCTCCTCGATGCGCCATTTTGAGACTCGCTGGCCACTGCAGTAGCACAATATTTTGAAGACAACACAGGTACGGCCTCGTCGACACTGGTGGAGTGGGACGCCCTCAAGGTGGTTACTAGAGGACATTGTCTGGGGACGCAGGCAGGCATGCGTAGGCAACTGGAAAAAGACCTCACTATTTTAGAACGGAGACTGGCCACTAGCGAACAGACTGCCATACATGGTACTCAGGAACAGCTGGACCGACATAGGGAGGAACATGCGCAGTTGTTAGAACGGCTGCGTTGCCTCAATTACGCTGCACACTCAGCGAGAACGCATCACATGGGCGACAAAGCAGGCAAACTACTTACATGGCTTATCCGCCAGAACGAGTCGTCAACACCGATAGCATCGGTGAAACTGGCGAACGGAGACATTGCATATACCCAACGAAGCATTCATAGTGCATTTGTAATGCACTATCGTGATCTGTATAACTCGCGTATGCGGGTTACACCTTTAGAGCTACAGACTTACCTGGAAGACATAGATCTACCAAGGCCCACACGCACTCAAAGTGACAAATTAAATGCTTCCCTTAACCCTGAGGAAATCCGAGACAGTATTTTCTCATTGTCCAGTGGGAAGTCACCTGGACCGGATGGTCTGCCGGCTGAATTTTACAAGGCATATGCGCATATCTTAGTACCGCAATTGTTAAAGGTGTACAAGACGGCGCTTGATGACTCCACCCTCACCACCACACAGAATGAAGCCCTGCTGGTATCCCTCCTTAAACCTGATAAAAACCCTACTCTTCTTGGCTCTTATTGGCCGCTTGCGCTCCTTAACACAGATTACAAGATTTTTGCTTCATTATTAGCCAGACGCCTCTCGCCATTAGTGAAAACTTTGGTGCACCCCGATCAGAACGGTTTTGTCCCCGCACGGTGCACTTCTCTTAATATACGGAGGTTTTTTAGAGTTCAACAGTATGCAGCGCATAGCTGGCCCCGATCAGGCTCCCTGGTATTGGATTTAGAAAAAGCCTTTGACTCTTTGGAATGGCCCTATCTGGCGGCTGTGTTAGGCAAATATGAGTTGGGGGAATACTATTTAAATATGGTTCGTCTATTGTACCAGCGTCCTACTGTCCAGGTTCACACTGGAAATCTGGCCTCCGATTGCATTAGGGTGAGGCGCGGGACACGTCAGGGATGCCCGCTGTCTCCGTTATTGTTCTCCCTAGCTATGGAGCCTCTGGCGATGCTGCTCAGGAGAGATGGCGAGGAATGGGGTATACAGTTGGGGGATGGAATACATGCAGTTTCCCTATATGCAGACGATTTATTGTTATATCTTCGGGATGTCACAGCGATCCCGACATCCATTGCAGATATACTCCAGGCGTTTGAGGAGAAATCAGGACTTCGGGTCAATTGGGCCAAATCAGGGATCTACTCATTTAACGCTGACATAGTAGAGGAAGATATATTCTTGAATGGATCGCTCCTCATGTGGTATCCCACCACCTTCAGATACCTTGGCATTTTTGTGTATCGATCACCTGACGATTTATTGGAGGGCAATCTGTTGAGGGCTATTACAGCCATACGAGCGCAGGCGCAATTTTGGAAAACGCTTCCACTGAATGTCCCGAGTCGCATTGCCTTGCTGAAAATGATCGTACTTCCCAAATTGCTCTATTATTTCTCAAACCTCCCTCTTTACGTCCAACCTAGGATCTTCCAAGAGCTGGAACGATTGTTTCGAGACTTAATATGGAACAAGGGCAGACCGCGAGTTGCTTTATGGAAGATGTACGCTCCCATTAGCCAAGGTGGGCTAGCCGTCCCTAATATGGAACTGTATTATTTGGCTGCCCAGCTCCAATGGGCGATGAAGTGGCTTGATGGTAGATGTTTGGAGGATACAGCAACTATGCAACAGCCCTGGACCCACTCTCAAGTTTACCATTTGTTCCACCCCATTGCTAAACTCCTGCGCCAACGCAAATACATTTAGGACTGGCCCATAAATGCTACAAACAGTGTTTATATCTTACCCGCATGACACTCCCTTATGCCCCGATTTTGCCACTATTGAGGACGCCAAGAGGAAGGTTAGGCATATCGGAGATAGCTTTGACAACCTCGCATGCGGCAGACTTAAACACTCTGGGTGATTTATATAGAGACGGTGCGATATTAACATTTGAGGCGTTGGTCGAAGAGACTGAATTGCCAGCGGGTCAATTCCTTTTACACACCTCCCTTTTGAGGGCTCTGTCAGCCGCCTGGGGGGATCTGGCAACTGAGCCACCAACACATCTAGTATTGCAATATCTGCATGTTATGGGGGCGGGATCACACGTGGTGCACTGGCTAGTGGAGGTGTTGCTTGCACACACATTGAAACCAATGCAGCGCCTTCGAGTTAGATGGGAGACGGAGAGGGGCCGACCTTGGACAGATAAGGAATGGGATGCCATATTAGCAGGCGCCAGGAACATACCAAGAAATGCTAGATTTAAGCTTATACAAACATATATTATACAGAGGGCATACCTTTCGCTGGACATGATAAACAGGTATTTCAACACAGCCACCTCTGCATGTGCTCGCTGTCAGCATCTAGATGCGGACCTGCTTCACATGTTGTGGGCTTGCGCATCCCTTCAGCATTACTGGCAAGAGGTAATCACAGCTCTGAATTCCTGCACAGACGCGTAGCTGCCATTGTCATGGGAAGCCTGCCTCCTAGGGCTTTACGCTAGATCTAAAAAAAACAAAGTCACCTCGAGATTTCACGATCTAGGTTTAATTACCTCAAAACGTTTTATAACCAAGAATTGGAAAAGCACAGATCCTCCAGTAATAACTAGCTGGAAGCGCTCATTTCTCATATGGGCACAAGCGGAAAGTACGGTACTGCACAGGGAGGAGACAGCAGGGCTCCGTAAATACCCTATTGCACAAGTCTGGGACACACTCCTTACTGCACTGCGTACTGACAACACCATAGCTGCAGATGATACCCTAGCCACCGGTTCATGACGAATATGCTGCTGCTTTACTGCATAGCCAAGCAGGAGAGATAGATCTCTGAATGCATAAAGCAGCTGCCCCTTATATCCCCAGCTCTGATATAGGTAGGCATACGTACCCCATCTGCTTCTCTAGACACGGGGGCCTCCTCTGCTAATTGGCAATCACACCTAGCTACGCGCACTATCTCATTGTACTGTGAGGAAATGAACCGACAATACACCCTCGTACCCTGTCAAGCGAGAATGTTTCTGTTTGTTTTTCGTTGATGGCAAAGTTCCTTCTTTTTATAGTATAAGTTTTAGTTTGGTTTGTATAGTTTTAGAAAATAAGCCTTATTGGTAATCTCCAGTGATTTATTTTCCTAATTTGTCGCTAGACAATTTCTTTTCTTTTATAATGATGTGATGTTCGGCTCCAAAGGGCAGCAGATGTATGTTCATGACATATATGCATAAGATTTTATCAATATAATTCCAGCCAAATGTGTCAGGAGCAAGATGCGTTTAAGAATGATTATAATTTCTAAACCAGGATGTTGTAGCAATGTGAGCGATGGCACACTGGGACCCCAGAATGCATACTTAACCGAGATGTAAACCATAACACTAGGGAATGAAACGTTAGCAACGATAACAGCCTGAAGAAATGTGTACAATAACCCATTGTTCATGTATTGTATGTATTATGTATACATTTGGAAATGTTGTACATGACTATGATGACAGTTCTATTCCAAACAGTAGAAAATACCAATAAAGAAATTTAAACAAAAAAAATGGAATCAAATCACTACAAAAACAGCTATAATACTAAATGCTGTGGGAGACAAGAAGCAGACCAGCACTGTGTGTGTGTGTGTGTGTGTGTGCATGTGTGTGTGTGTTGCAATGGTGTCAAAAGTGAAACTGTGAGTCCCCTCTAGTTTTTCCCTCTGCCTCTGAGTTCTTTGTACACTCCTTATGACTCTTACCTTCCTTCAGTCCTTCTCCTTGACTCTAAAATACAGTTTCTGTTTTACAATCCACAGACCTTCTAGTCTCCTGCATGAATTCAAGGCAAAAGCTGAGCTTAACACAACTGCTTACCTACCGGACCAGTCTTGAGAGGCACCCAAGAGTGATGGACATTCCCAAGGAGAATGCAGATGCACCACCTAATTTTGCAATACAGTATATTTTTTGTTTTAACAATCAGATTTTGAGAAGTAGGTGGGCGGGTTCACTCCTCCATAACTTTATTTTTTCCAACCTAGAAGACAGAACATTTAGATATCTGATAACTTGGGACACGGGGGCAGAAGGACTGTTTGTGATGCATTTAACTGTACTGCGTCATACTAATTTCTTCATTTCTTTCCACAACAGATTCATGATAATGATGTGTTGCTCATTGGCAAGAATAATGTTGTCCTTGTGTAGTGTTTGTCTTTGTCAAACCTTTCCCCTAATCCACTTTCGCATCCATTCAGTAAACCCCTAACCCTCTTCTCTCGGGCTGTGCGATTTATTGAGGTTTGGCTTAATTTACGCCATCAGTGGATCACACACTTCGTGGGGTGGATGTGATGAAAGCAACACCAACTCACTGCACTGCAGGTTCTTTTATTACCTAAGCAATAGTCCACACTGACCCCATTTACACACCAGCACATAACACTGGTCCATATTTTAGATATAGAATGAAGATCATCAGTCGTCAGCATCATCATTCAGGCCTTGTGATGCTGAATCATAACCACCTAACCTAAGCTTGTCCACTCCAGACTTTGGGTCCAGGTTTCATGACTGGAGGATTTTGTAACTTTAGTTTAAATGAAATAGTAGCTCCACATTGCTCAAGTTACTACTATTGCTACTTTTTTGTTATTTTATCACTATGAGGAATTCTTTGTTGTGTTATCATGTAGTAGTCTAGTCTCAATTCTTTGTAAAGTTTTAATATAACCCTATAAGTCAATGTTTTTATTTCCATTTAGATGCCTACGATGGAAAATCCTTCCAAATAATCCTACAGTTGAAGCTCACCTGGGTGGGAGTGGGACCTCCCTTGTGAAGTTGTGATGCCTTCCCTGTTATTGCTTCATCTATATTCAGGTAAGACATCTATGGAGTAAAGTAAACTAGTTGTTAGTAAGTAGGTAACTAACTGCTAATGCAAGTATTCGTTTATCTAGGTTGTTGTAGACAATATAGGTCATGGCAGCATTCCCCCTTATTGTCAAGATAGTTAGTGAAGAATAACTACCTATAACTAAGTGGTATCATACACTCCTGCAAGCAGATAAAGAGGCTGTGTAATAACTAAAGGCAGCAGTGCAAAGTAAAAGTAAAACACAAAAAACGACTTCAGGCATACATTTTGATGGAATATAATAATTTTCCACTTTATTTTTTTATAAACAAACCCACCCACAACAGGCCTACCCCTCTTGCCAAACAAATTGACCCAACCACCAATGTCCAAAAATATCCAATGAATAAAAAAACACGGCCCCAATTCCCTTCTCATCCTCACCACCCGCAAGTCCCCTCCAACAGAACAAAGAATATAAAAAGGACTAGAAGAGGACATAGTCCATTTGGGTCCTGAGCTGGTACAGGCTCTGCTTCATCCTGATGAGCCGGCTCTCTATAGTGTCCAGCCACTGCAGGATGCGCCGCAGCAATGGCCTGCTGTCAGAGCAGGAGGGGCGACAGCAGTTGCTGTCAGTGGCACCGGCAATGGAATGGATGGGAGGCTGAGGGGGGCCTGCTGCACTGGGGCCCTGCTGAGAGGGAGGTATTTCTGCCTCTTCTTCTTCCAGGACCACCAGCCGCCAGTATTCCTGCTGGATATGGTCCAGCCTCAGCCGCCACAGAGGGGCTGCTATCTCCTGCTTGTTGGGTGCTACAGGTGGACCAGCAGGAGTAGCTATATTGAGAAAAACAAAAAGAAACAGACAAATTGTAAGTAATGATTGGTACAAGCAATTGTTTAAAATTAGTGGGTGGCACAGTAACATTACATTGCTGGTCACCTGGGGGCATGGGAAGTTGATGTGATTATGATTAGGAGAGTCACAAGGCCAATTGTATGTTTTACCGACACATGCCTTGCATAAAAAGCACTGACTGTGTAACAGAAAAGTATTAAAGCAGAATGAGAATAACACTGGATTAAAAAACAGTGATTTTATTTTATTTTTCTTCTAAAGGCTTTTCAAGTACCTAAACAGACACTTTGAGTGGAAAAATAATTTACCTCTCATTAATGAGTAAGGCATTATGCACTATGGAGTGCAAGTTGTGTGCTGTGCTAAAATAATGGAGCCATGCCCATTTCTAGAGAGCACGTCCGGAATTTTACTACTGTCTGCAGCTGGGGCAGCTGTCGTTTCCAATTATCTATTTTTAATTCCAATGGCCTTGCTCTTCTCCAAATCCCTTTCTCTTTATACCCTGAATGCAAAGAGGCAGCTTTTGATATAGAATAGAGGAGTGACTGTCACTACACTGATCATTGATTCATCATCTTTGGGTTAATTAGTCACTGTATTAGTCAATGGAAGTCAAAAGACAAAAATCTGGCGTAAAATAAATCTGTTATGGGAGACCATGAAATATATTTTGGAATCACTTCACAAGGCTATAAAATCAAATGTGGCACATGCCAAGAATGGATTTTTCAATTTTTTCATGGGCTGGGGGAAACACATCTTGTGTGTTCGGTTTGCAATGCATTAAAAACTTCATAAATGGCACATTAACCGAAGCAGACACACACTAAAGTCACAAACTGAACCATACTGCACTTCGGTCAAAAGTGGCAAAATGCCATGGGTAGGAAGGGGGGTGATGAATGATGATGGGTGGGATACATCTGCCTCGCTTAACAAATATGGTGAGTCAAGAGAGTACAACAAAATTAAAAAAAATACCAACCACTTTGAACCATAGCTTTGATAACCCTAAATGAACAAAGAAAGCAAAGTAGGTGAGCAGCATACCACTCTCCATGAGAAGAGCTGCCTTGCTTATTCATCCAAGCATCCAAATATTCATTCATCCTTTCATTCTAATTCACCCATAGCTACCATGATTTAAGCTTTAATTTTTCTCATCCAGTCTTTCACCAAATTTTCCAAGCTTTTCTCATCCATTCAATGTCAACATCCACCCTTTCTTCCAACCCTCCTTTCACCCATCCATCCCTTTGCCCACCCAAGCACCCTTTCACTCACCCACCCGTTCACTCATATTATATACAATTTTTAGCCATACTTTCTTTTAACCTTCCATTCTTTCCCCTTTCCCTCAAGCAATTAATGCTTATTATGTGAGCTTTTGCTGAGTTGCAGATAGAAGAGGCCATATTAACTCAAAAGCTGGTAAAGCTGGGGGGGTCACAGTCACGAGTTGACGACGGCCTCGTACTAGCTAGTGAGTATAATAGCAATTGTCAATCAGCAAGCAATTATGTGACTTATTGGTGCCTGTCCCTGCCACCGCTGCTCCCCCTGCAACTGGCTCTCCTCCTGCAGCTTCACTCGAGCCAGCATCACTGGTGGTCTGTGTGGCCAGAAAAAAACATTATACATATTTTAGATGACAGATATGCCTTTCCTTAATTTTTCAATCAAAAAAATATAACTGCAATACATTACTACAGTTTGGTTAGTTAGCGCTGCAGTATCTTCTAACAAAAATATCCCTCTGGGCATTTGGTTAATTCACAATGTTAGACAAGCCAGGTAGTGAAGCCAACCAAAAACCTTTCGTAATAGAGAGGCAGAGCATTAATCTAAGATGATCATGATGACTCAGTCATTGAAGCACAATGAAGGGGTAGAATAAGGGTCAATGAAAGACATGTGGTGTTGGTTGGCAAGTACAATGGGACCTCCAAATTTCCAGCCATGCTCCACTGTCATGGAAACTGCTGGTATACTCTGTAAATTAATTTCACAGCACACAATATTGGGGGGGGAGTCCATGACCATGGTCACTCTCTTGTTAACTCAACTTTTAGAGCATGAGCAGGAAAAAGACAGCCTTATCAACAAACTGTCATGTAGTTCCTACTAATCTATAGGATCTGCGCATTGTTTCGATCTCGTGCAATCTCTCTGCCGCTTCCTGCTGAGAAATCTTTCATAGCTCACTGTATATTCCATACAAGAAGCGCTTTTGATGTAGGTTTCTTGGACCCAGTAAAAAATCCCTTAGTTCCAGGTCAACAGAAAGAAGGGTCAAGTGTTGTTTCACCTGGGAAAGTGTTGAGGTCTTTATCCAATCTAGGCCTAACTTCCCAACACTATATGATGTCACCACCACTGCGTGTTCTGTTTGTACATAGCATGGGTCAGGCCTGTTGATCTTAAACCCTCCTGAGTTACCCAGAAATCTAGACTGACATTAATTTGAATGTATGGGCCAAACCAACCATCCCTGCTGATCAGGGTCTGATGTATTGTATGATCCATTGCGGAGCATGGCTTTTAACGTATCCTCACTATACTTCGTATATTGTTGCCAATGTTAAAAATGTGCAAATGTGGGAATGTGAGGTATGTTAAAATCTTTTGCCTTAGCTAAACCAAGACATGAAGTTTGTTACAATGTTTTATTCAGGAAGGTCATTTGATTTGGTATGAGGCATGCTCCGAATAAGGCCTCTTGTCCCTGATCCTGCCAATCTCTTGTTCCCCAGACACATTTTGTGTCTATTGTGTCTTTACAAAAGCTGTAACACTGTATAGACAGTTGGGAAACAAAGGAAGTAGAGTAAATCAGCTTGGTGTTCATGAGCATATTCTTCTTTGCTGGTGTAGGTGTGAGACTATAGTAATAAGAGGCTGGTCAGATATGTCAAAAAGAAAAAAATATGCAAACCTTTGTGCAAATGTTTTTGAACTACATTTCGGTGGTGCTAGGCAGTGATACCATTGGGTGTAATTATAGACTGCATGTGGGATACTAGCTTTGTGTAAACATTGGTGACCATAATGTTGATAAAAGCACATCACCAAAATTAGATATACCGTCATACAATTCATCATTAGAAAATGCAGCTGATTGCTTCAGATCTGGAAGCAAATTATGTACAGTTTCGATGTCCCAATCATCAGAGAATTTACTAGAGGTGACAATATCAATTAAAGAAATTTTAAACAAATATGGAATTTGCAAAAGTTCTGTAGGACCATACACATCATACAATACCCTGTCCAAATTATTCCATCAGGAACTGGAACTGCTGTAATGTTCACCAGGGACAAGTCTCTTAGTTTACAGTGTGATGATGCATGTGGTTTTAAAACCAAGTTTATGTGTTGGAGTGCAGAGCGTTCTGGAAGATAGTGTTCACTCAAAAGTAGAAAAAAATACAGTTACCAAACCAATCCATAGTACCAGGAAAAGTAATCCAATTGTAACCCAGAGACATAACAAGGAATGTCTTTTTTAGCCAAAGATAGAGAGAATAAACTTGTGGCTTGAAAGAGAGTGGCAGTGTGGCAATTCAGGTTCACTTGCATCCGATGAAAAGTTGTCATAATGCACAAAGTAGCCACACGCCGTCAGGTCTATTTTTGGCAGTTCTGCAGGTTTTGTAGAACTAGGAGATGACTTGATCTGTGCTGTATTCACATACAAACATTCCCCGGGACACCACTCTAGAAGTGATAGAAACTGCCCTCAAGAATGAGGAATGGACCTCACCCACACCCATAAGTTTCATCATGGAGTGTGCGATTCTCGCCCTAAAACAAAACTATTTCCAATTTGAGGACCAGCTATACCACCAGACACAGGGCACCTCGATGGGCAGTACC
Source organism: Calotriton arnoldi (assembly GCA_963921515.1). Lineage (NCBI taxonomy): Eukaryota > Metazoa > Chordata > Amphibia > Caudata > Salamandridae > Calotriton > Calotriton arnoldi. Next base: position 124,230 of record CAWUFW010002308.1, on the reverse strand, counting down.
TTCGCCCCAAGTCTGGCATGTTTATACATGGCAGACTTTGAGAGGAAATACATAGAGAGTAACACCAACCCATACAGAGAGAACATTCTACTGTGGCGGAGGTATATCGATGATATACTCATCCTGTGGCAGGGCACCACCGACTCCTGTACTGAATTCTGCGATTGGGTGAACACACTTGACCTGTTCCTCAAGTTCATCAAAACCACTTCCCTCACTGAGATAACCTTCCTGGACCTAGTGGTAATACTCAACAAAGGCAAGTTGACCACTAAGACATATAAAAAACCTACCGACACCAACAGCCTCCTTCGGTGTGACAGTCATCACCCGAAACACCTAAGGGACAACCTCCCTTTTGGCCAGTTTTTGCACCTACGAAGCAACTGTAGTGATGTAAGGGACTACAAACGACAAGCAGAATACCTGAGCTCTGACCTTACAGACCGGAGATATCCTTGAAATGTAGTGTTGAAAGCCAACAAAAGAACTAGAAATAACCATAGAGAGGCTTTATTGGAACTGAGGGAACGTACACCCAGTGATGTTATCCCCTGCGTTACCTCCTTCACCCCAGTCCAACAAAATCCAAAAGATTATAAAAAAACATTGTCCCATCCTGTGCACTGGAGAATTGTCACCGGCTACCCCTCGTTTCGCATTTAAATAGACCGCTAACATAAAGGACAGGGTTGTACACACGAGACCGCTCCCCACACCCATCAGACGCCAGCAACAACTGTGGGGGCTTCCTCCAGTGTCTGGGCATTACCTGTGTGGGTCATGCAGCGTGTGTCCCTTCACACACCAATCTAAACAGGTGGATATAGGAACCACTGACACATGGATACAGAGAACCCATACAAACTGTAATACACGTAACTGTGTGTACATGCTTACATGCCCGTGCTAGAAACGCTACATTGGCATGACAGCACGAGCAATCAAGTTACGCATCACAGAACATCGAATCAACATAAGGTGCAAGGAAAGCATGACTAAACTACTCACACACTATATGGAACAACAACACACACCTGACGACATCCAGTGGACGGTCCTGGAAGCCAATGCCACCCTGACCTCTCATGCCCTTTTAGTCAGGGAACGACAATGGGTTTTCTGTTTAAAAACACACCAGACAGGCCTGAATGATGACCTTCCGTGGGGGGACGTGACGCACTGACACTATGACCTCTGATCTGGCTACTACAGACGGGACTATGACCCATAATAACAGACTTGGTGTAACGGACTGCTTTTGTTCCACCTCGGATTCGCCACCCAACATACATAGCCCGCACATGCCATTTCAATGCAGTCTCTTCACTCTTAGTAGACCCCTGTAATTCTGGCCCACCAAGGTGCCCCACTTGCCCCCCCCTCGTGATGGTTTTTAATTAAAATGATGGTTTAAAAATTCTACACATTCATCCCTGTAGAACTGTGGCCACTCCATTCTAAGATGGCCCCTATATTTTCACATCATGTGCAATCCCGTTCCAAAGTGTCGGCTCCCTTTTTCTCTACCCTACACTACTCCAAGATGGCCCATGCAACAGTAAGCCTGATCCATCCTGGCCACCATCCACTACCTCTTTTAAACCCACACTCGCGTCTGTCAGACCAGCCAGGGATAGCTGGCTATGGGTAAGTCCTGCACTGGGTACCTCGCGGATCCAAGTAAGTAATTTACATGTGGGGGGCGTGATTTCCCCATAATCTCGTGTTGCCCTGCACACCATGGCGCTTTACCGGCTTTCCAATAGCCTCTCCTTTGACCCACTGTTCCCCTCATGATGCCGGCTCACTCTGCTAAACGCTTTCCTTGCGCATCCCGTGTTGATTTACATGCGCCCTGCCTTTTGTAGGACCCGTAGCACAGCGGCGCAACCAACGCGAGTGCTGCTCACCGCTCCCGGGTCATGACGGCGTGTGCCAACGCCAGTCTGACCGGGACCAGGTGTTTGGATACTCTCGCAACGCAATCCAATTCCAACGCGTTCAGCGAGAAGTACCGATTACCGCTCCAGAGCTGCCACGGCATATGCCGCTGTCAGCGGGACCCGGTGGGTGTGCTTGTGAGATCCCTCACATTGCAGCGCAACCCAGACAATGAGCGTTGCCTCATGGCTGTGAATCGCGCTGGCATGGCTCTATCCAGCGCGTCCCCATAGCGAGCAGCACTCTGCTGATGCCTTACACACATGATCCCTGGGGCATACGAATACCAGGCAGCCCATTACAGATGTGCACAGCTCCAGTATATAGCGTGAATCGCGCAAGAGTAAATTAGTCTCCGGGCATAGATGAGGTAGGGGTTTACCATTGAGTTACCCCCTACCCTTTCACTCGCCATCGCCCCCTCCAGCATCCAGTCCCTGCAATGCGGGGATTCATCTGGGGTAGCTCAGATTCATGAGCATATAGCACAAACCTGTACATTGGGTCTCTCATACTTACCTTACTTTGGTAGAGTTCTATGGCACTCTAGTGCCAGCTGCAGTCACCACTCCCCGCGTAAGGCACCTTTTTCACAGGCGCATGCTCATCATCTAGAGACATCATGATCCTCATAACTTGTGGAGCACTCCAGCCATGACAAACATGTACACCCGCTTTTTGCAGATCGGTCCCCCTCGTTACTTGAGCGAGTCCACCGGCTTGTCCCTGTTGGGGCATTACTACCATACTCTTCCGGTGAGTGGGGCGAAGAGTGTAAGAGACTGCATGGTTGACAACAATAGCCTGCAATAATAGTGTCACCACATGGCCTGGCCACACACTCATGACAAGCGATGCATGAGAGATGTGACCACTTGAGGTTATGGTGGCTCTATGCTTTCCTTACAAGTTGTTTCCCCTATTTCTCCTTTTTAACAAAGTATTTACCTTTAGGACCACCATCAGATCACATAACACCGCACTAGCTGCACTTATAGACGGCCCGGCCAGAGATCCTCACAATGGAGATGCATGGCCTGTTGTCACAATCATGCAATGAAGATATACTCTGTCTCTGGTAAAAATATTCCAAGTAACCTTTCTGTTTTTTCTCCAGGTGCTTGCTTCCTTTCCTTTGCCTTTGTTCTTTACCTGGGCAATCTACATGCCCTTCTTCCCTCTTCCCCGCCCCACCCCTTATTTTCACTTTTTCATGATTTCATGTAATTTCTTCTCAGTGTGACCCAGTCCAGGTCTCATCTAGTACTATACCTAACTGTATAATGTACTTTTTATCCTCTAGGTGCACCCATTTCTGGGTCATGCTGGTCTGACCGGGACCAGGTGTTTGGATACTCTCGCAACGCGATCCAATTCCAATGCGTTCAGCGAGAAGTACCGCTTACCGCTCCAGAGCCGCCACGGCGTATGCTGCTGTCAGCGGAACCGGGTGGGTGTGCTTGTGAGATCCCCCACATTGCGGCGCGAACCAGGCAATGAGCGTTGCTCATGGCTGCGAATCACACTGGCATGGCTCTATCCAGCGCATCTCCACGGCGAGCAGCACTCTGCTGACGCCTTGCACACATGATCCCTGGGGCATATGAATACCAGGCAGCCCATTATAGATGTGCACAGCTCCAGTGTATAGAGTGAATCGCGCAAGAGTAAAATGGTCTCCGGGCATAGATGAGGCAGGGGTTTACTATTGAGTTACCCCCTACCCTTTCACTCGCCATCGCCCCTCCAGCATCCAGTCCCTGCAATGCGGGGATTCATCTGGGGTAGCTCAGATTCATGAGCATATAGCACAAACCTGTACATTGGGTCTCTAATACTTACCTTTCTTTGGTAGAGCTCTACGGCACTCTAGTGCCAGCTGCAGTCACCACTCCCCACGTAAGGCACCTTTTTCACAGGCGCATGCTCCTCATCTAGAGACATCATAATCCTCATAACTTGTGGAGCACTCCAGCCATGACAAACATGTACACCCGCTTTTTGCAGATCGGTCCCCCTCGTTACTTGAGCGAGTCCACCGGCTTGTCCCTGTTGGGGCATTACTACCATACTCTTCCGCTGAGTGGGGCGAAGGGTGTAAGAGACTGCATGGTTGACAATGATAGCCTGCAATAATAGTGTCACCACATGGCCTGGTCGCACACTCATGACAAGCGATACATGATAGGTGTGACCACTTGAGGTTATGGCAGCTCTATGTTTTCCTTACAAGTTGTTTCCCCTATTTCTCCATTTTAACAAAGTATTTACCTTTAGGACCACCATCAGATCACATACCACCGCACTAGCTGCACTTATAGACGGCCCTGCCAGAGATACTCACAATAGGGATGCATGGTCTGTTGTCACAATCATGCAATGAAGATATACTCTGTCTCTGGTAAAAATATTCCAACTAACCTTTCTGTTTTTTTCCAGGTGCTTGCTTGCTTTCATTTGCCTTTGTTCTTTACCTGGGCAATCTACATGCCCTTCCTCCCTCTTCCCTGCCACCACCCCTTATTTTCACTTTTTCATGATTTCATGTAATTTCTTCTCAGTGTGACCCAGTCCAGGTCTCATCTAGTACTATACCTAACTGTATGATGTACTTTTTATCCTCTAGGTGCACCCATTTCTGGAAGGTCATTTTTGTACCTCACTTATGATTTATTATTTTTTTTCACACACACTAGGACAACTAGGGAATCCTGACATAAAGGGGCGTGACTTTGACCTCTGGCTCACATGACTTGCCGTTCCCTTTTAGAGTAGACGAGGATTATAGGTCCTGACAAATTGCTGAGATCCTGTTGGACTTTTTAATAGGCAAGAAACATGTTGACCCTTTGCACAACTCACCAGAACTGACACAGGTTTAATGTTCCCCTCTCAGTTCAAGATTCTTTCAGTCTGTTTTTACTCATGGCCCAGGTACTCCTCGAATAAATTCCCTTTGGAGAATCCAGGAGCCATTTGTAAATCACACTCACATAGTCCCACCTCTACTCACTTTACACAGGTTCGCCCTCACACAATACCATCTAGCTTCACGACTGCAAAACCGAAATGACCTCTGGCAAAGAGCCCCCCTGCGGGGCCCGTTGGGCATTGCAGCACCGGCCCAATGAGGAGCTGCCCTATGATGAAGCATGACACCCTTAGGGGTGTTTGAGGGCCCTTGCTCCTTATTGGAGCTATCCCTGGATGAGCACTAACTTCCTTGCTCTCTCTAGCACCCACTATCAACTGCCATTACTGACGTGGCTTAACTCCTCTTTTCCTCCCTCTAGCCCCCTAGGAACAGCATACCTTTTGTCTTCAGTATTCACATATATGTCATCGATTTGTTGAACTGAAAATTCTGTACTAGTTGATTGTACAGTTGTAGTTGTTTCAATAGGGAGAAGTATAAATTCATTGTTGTTTACTGTTTCTCTTTGGAAAGTGGAGTCTTCATTTGGTATTAAAGCTTCCATCTGACCTTCCTGTACGGTAGCAATAGGATATCAGTGGCTACAAAGGACCCCACGTGGCCTACTGTTGAGAATCAGCCACATAGTGTGGTTTGATCAGATCGATGGAGACATAACTTTTGTCTCGGCGACTGACAAGAGGTGGAAGAAGTACAGTTCTGGTACCTTCAACAACCAGGACAGGTACAGGCCCAAATTCTTTCTTGTCCACTGTTTTTTCTCTGACCAGGTCCCCAATCTTCGGGACCCAAGCAGGTCCTGCTGATACTGCTTTCACTTCCCCAGTGGTGGTGCGTTTCACTTGGACATTGCTTTGTAAAGCTCTGTATTCTTTAGGTCCTGTAAAGCATCCAAACGATCATTGAGGTCAAACGGTGTTTCAGCCGCCACTGTGCTGACACTATCGAGGTCTGGTACCCACATCCTCACCCCAAACAGGAGCTCATAGGGTATACGACACCCCAGGGATTTTCTTGGCATGTTATTAAGTGCCCTCTGGACCCCATATAAGTGCTTGACCCAACTGCCACCCAAGCCTAGTACCCTAGCTGTTAAGGATTGCTTTAAGTCCCGGTTCTTCCTCTCAATGACTGAATTTCCCTCAGGATTGTAGGGGGAGGAGTACCGCAGGGCCACACCCAAACTTCTCATGGCTTCTTTGTAAGCCGGAGAGCTAAACTCCGGACCCTGGTCGGAATGTAGTGTGCCAATTCCATATGTCCCGATAAAGACTCGCAAATCCATTTATAACAGCCAAACCCATAGGAAGCTAGAGTATGAATCCACTGCCACCAAGAAATACTTGTAAGCCCCGTCAGAGTGTAAGGGGCCGCAGTGATCCAAATAGACACATGCGAGAGGTTAGTCTGAGATCAATAAATGTGTTTGTGGTGGACGTGCTATGGTAGAGCCTTTCATCTGCTGGCAGATGTCACAGTTGAGGACAAAGTCCTCAGTCTGTTTAGTGAGACCTGGCCACCAGTAGCGCTGCTTCAGTAGTGAAACTGTAGCAGTAATCACTGCATGAGCAGAACACGGACCCTCATTTGCAGCTAGTATCAATCCCAATCTGCGATCAGTGTTTGATATTACTCTATCCCACACTCCTGGAATCTGAGCATATGGAATGTTTTGTGCATCTCACTTGCAGGAGTACTTGAGTGCAAAGCCTTTCAGCAGTGCTGAGCTGTTACACGTGGCATTGACAGCTACCATAGTTGTTCCATCTATCCTCGTACTAGAATGAGTGATTGCAGCAATGGCAGCAGTACAAACTGTTGCCATGGCATTTTCATCCGCCATTGAATTCCCTTCAACGTGAACGCCAACACGGTGATGACTCAATGTATGAATAACATGAGCCCGTGGCAGGCCTTCTTTCAGCTTTGCCACTTGTTCCCAAAGCATCTTGTGCTTGATTGTACAACCCTTGGAATCCCGAAACCCATTTTGGCCCCAATAGTGAAGGTATTCATTGTAAGACTGGACACAGTAACATGAATCACACACGAAAAGTGTGGGAAATTCGCAATCCTTATTTTGTAGTGCCAGTATCAGGGCTTTTAGTTCTTCCAGCTGCGCTGTACAGTCCCCTAGGGACTGTGTGTGTGTATTTTCAGGAAGAAACTTTCCATCTTGCGTGCGCCCTTTCACTATTGTGCTTGCCGCAGAATATTTCTGTTTCGATCCTACTGCAGTTTGAGCAGATCCATTGGTATAAATGATACATTCATATCGATCCGGAGGCATTATTTAATTCAGCAGAGGATATTCTTGTCGTACTGCAGGAATGCTTGTGTTTGTAATGTAGCGTCAAATCTGTAGTCTACATTTGTTGCAGTGAGCGAGTTAGCCCGTTAAATCCATCTTGGATGTAGAGCCTTAGCATTCGGAATGCTTGCTTTCATAACGGCCTCTAGGGTCGGTACTGGGGTAACAACAACAATGCATTTTCCCTGAGCCAGCCCCCTCTCTCCCTCACTACAGCAGTCTATATAGCTGTGAGAATTTTCTCAGTGGATGCAAAACGCATTTCAGCGTTTGTGTACAGATGTGATTTGTATGCTATAGGTACCGTATCACCTTCATTGAAAGTGATATAGGTGTACACGGTTGGCCCAGCGACTATGCGGATCACCAAGTTAGTTGTGTTGACACAACAGTGTGTAAATGCCTAGAAGCTAGCATGTACGGAACACAAAATATCAGTGTGTTCCCGTGTCCAGTGTTGCACCGAAAAATTAGGACTTATTAAGTTGTAGAATGCTTTAACCCTTTCTGTGTAATCCAAAATGTAAGTTCTGCCAAAATTCAAAAATCCTAAAATGGATTGCAGTCTTTTCAGAGTTGCTGGAGGTTGGAGTAATGCACATTTTTCTAAAAAATGTGTCGCCAGGATTTTGCCTTCACTTGATAACTCGTATCCGAGAAACAGGACACTGAGGTGGGCTATTTTTAGATTTTTTTAAATTAAATTTGTATCCCAGATAAGCAAACCCCAACATTATGTTGTTTACTCTAGCCAAATGTTCCATTAAATCATCATCCGTCAGATACATTTCATCTACATAGAACAATGCCTCTTCATCAAAACTTTGAAGAAACTCTGTTACTCTGGCTGAAAACAGCCTAGGGCTATTCTTCTACCCTTGTGACAAATGACAGAATTGCAGCTGAGACCCTAGCGTCGAAAATGCGGTCAAATATCTACTTCCAGGTGCTATATTCTGGCAGAAAAAAACATTTGAGATGTCTAGTGTTTTGTATTTCTGTCGCACTATGCTATTCATTAGTGCGGCACTGTGTGTATTCTGTACTGCAAATGTGCGTGTGGATGCATTTAAATGTCTGTAGTCTAGGACTAGACAATATGAATTGTCGGATTTCATTACGGGAAACAAAGGAGTTTTCATAGATGAGGTGCAATTATCTATTATACCTTGGTACTCAAGTTGATCTAATATCTCCCTGAGTTGTTTCTTTGCTTCATGTTTAATTGGGTACTGTCTCTGCATTTTAGGGATCGTTTTTAATGGGATCTCATGATGAGGAGACTCATCATCCCACCCAACATGATTGTGGGATAGTGTTGTGTAGTTCCTATAGTACCCATGCAGGACCTGTGCGTTTGGATAACATAAACTGTGGGCTTAGTGGCAGGCTGATTCTTTGCACCCCCACCGTGTATGTTAGCCTGATTTGCATTAGCTAGCTCACAGTGCCACTAGAATCTCCTTTTATCTGGGAGAGATTAGTTTCTGGCAATCTTAGACCATGACAACCCAAATTCCTCAGAATCGTGGAAACAGTGTACTACCTTTCGCTCAGTCACTCGTGCTTACTTATTCGGTTTGTCTCAGAGAGTTAAGCAGAATAAACAGTCTGGGCGTTTCAATAAGTATTTATTGAACAGTTGTTATTCTAGTGTAAGATATATGTGCTGCAGAAACCAGCAGACAATAGCAGAGATATATTATCATCAGTACGATAAAAGCAAAGGGATAGAACAGTTCTACCATATTGCAATTGTCATGAATACATACATGAATATAAAAGCATTATGCAAGTGCGCGTACTCCTACGATGCCTAACTAGATGTACCTACCTGAGAGTACCTAGCATAGTGTAGGTCTAAAAGCCTAAGAGCCAAGAATCCTTCTAGGATTTAGTCGAACCCCCATACCTGAATAGAGAGAGAGTGTGGGACCCCATCCTGGTCTCGAGTTGGACACCCCGCAAGGGCTGTGTTAGACCACTGTCAGCTGGAGCGACTGCATGCAGGAGCCTCAGCATCTCTGGTCAGTGTGTCAGCATGGAAGTCTCGGTTCCCTCTCTATTACCGGGGTAAGATGTGGTGTATTTATACCCTAAAGAGTCTCGGTCCTCAGTATGGTATGTTTTGGTCTGTCTTTAGACATGAGGAAGACGTCAGGGGTGAACTTTGTACATACATATTATGCAGGTGGTGTATTCCTAGAGGGCCATGCATAATTAATGAGCACAGTGTGGGCCTGTGTTTGGGAAAAACCCTGCTATATTCAAAACCACAGGATAGATAACGTTTAGCCCTCAGAGCACGTTGTGTATTAGCAAGGACCAATGTAGGTGAAAGATCATGCCTATATAAGGAATCTTGACTATAATAGGACATGTACAGTTATGACCATAATTGGGCATATGCGGCTATGACCATAATAGGGCAAGTACGAATATGACCATATATGGGCAAATATGAATACGTCCATTTTAGGGCATGTACGAACGGGTCTACATTAGGGCCTCTATACGGGACATAACACCCACTCCTCTTCCGAATTGGATAACAATGACCATACTTAAAATCTGGACAATTTCAAACTTTTTTTTTTTTTAAAGCAAGTCTAAACATGGTTTTACAATTGTTAAAATCTTCTGCCTAAAATGTTAATAATTCAGCTATTTATAATTGGCACTAAAGGAATGTCCATTTTATTTCTCCATATAAGTTGCCTCACTCAAAGCGGAAGAAGGCCATGCTTTTCTCAAGCGAAAGTGTCAATTTAGGAAATGTTCCAATTATGTTCATTTGTTTTGAAATGAGGGAAGAAGCCGAATTCTTTCCCAGGTCACAATGAGCCAATTCAAGATTAAGCGTCCTGGCTGGGAAGCACAATATTATCGGTGTTAGCTGCTGCAGACGACAAATCCAACGCCTCACAGAGAACGTCAATCGCACATAGATGGAATGTAGCACTGCCAACAGCCGGTGCTGCGGCAGCTTGTGCGGCAGTTGTTACCTGGGTGCCTGTGGAGGAGTCACCTAACCCAGCAGGAGCAAACGGCACCTGTGGATTCTCCAGGAACGCGTTCATCAGAATCGGAAGCCACTGGGGACAACGCAGAGCATAGGCCTTTATGGGGTCCAGCATTGCATCCGTGTCCGGAGGCGCATCTGATGGAACTGTTAGACAAAGATCCAATGTGCATTCTTCTCCCTAGAACAGGCATCGAAGAACAGGTAAGATGCAGTCTACCCAGACTGGTCTAAACGATATAAACCAGGAGGCATTGAGTTCTCGCAGGCAAGGAATGCCCAGAAGTTGTACCATGCATTCACTGTATGTCCACTCCAGAAGCGTGTTCGCCATTTCCTCGGGAATTGGGCCGTCCATTTCGTAGCAGTAGTATTATGAATAGGACCCCTGCAACCATCAATAGGATAAGCGGGAATCCTCCAAATACGCTTCCCAATACGGAGTGTATAAAATTTGGGATTACTCCGAGGACTGTCTGAAAGGTGCTTAACAGTCCTGACCCTATGGTCTTAAATAGGTGTACAATACCGCTTGTATCAGACATATTGAGAATACGTCCCACCATTTCTACGAAATGAAAAGGGCAGTTTGTACGTATAAGCGCCTGTATCTCAGTCGAGGTCCTTGCAACTTGAAGTTCATTGGTTTCTCGAGCGGAGGTTAAGGGCACGGGTTGCTGTAAAAGCATGGCTTGCAGTCTGCTCAGAGTATCAAATTGTATGAAAGAAACGTTCAGTGAAGGCCATAGCGGCGCCTCCCTGACTGTGCTCAGTGGTGGAAACAATACTTGCATGCAGCAAGTAACCCTGGAGTTAACAGTGACCAGATATGCGATGCCCGGAAGCATCCGACAGCAACCTTGATCATTTAGCATTAAGGGGCATATTATCAAGGGCCTTATCTCCGCTTTTTTGGCTTTAAAAGTCAAAAAAGCGGAGATAATGTTTTCGCCCTATTAACAAGAGGGTGATAACATGCATTAGCGCATGTTAGCACCCTTTTACCCGACGCTCCCTCTGCATCTCTAATGAGATGCAAAGTGGGCGTCACTGGGCAGAACAACCTTGTAAATATCGCTGATGTGCACATCGCGATATTTACAAGGAGGTCAAGCATTTTGCAGACGTTAGTTTTGGCGAAAACCGCGGTTTTCGCCAAAACTAACGTCTGCAAAAATGCTGACTTACCTATACTTAATATTGGAGATGGATTATGCTGATACGACCACAGGGTCGTATCAGCAAGGTTATCGCCGCTTTACATGGAACATCGCTGGAAAACCAGCGATGTTCCATGGAAACAAGCTATCGCAGGAATAATTATCGCCATTGCGCTATGCGTTGTTAATACAGCGCTAGCATGGCGATAATTATCAGCGATAGCCGGCGATGACAATTCTCACGCTGAGAACGGCCAGCGATAATTATCGCTGGCCGTTGATAATATGCCCCTAAGTAACTCCCATTCGAGAGCAGCTCGAAAACTGGCGTGATCACTGCAGCTGGGGTCCCAGTCATGTGACACGACAGGTTCGCTACTGAACTGTTACAGGCTCCGTGTAGTGAAATATCCTGACACATGAGAGAACCGCTTAAAGCGTTCTTGCAGTTTGTACCACTCAGATACACTTCTCGATCCCCATTCCGGCATCAATATCTATATGGTAACTCCCAAGATTCCCTAATGTATCCCTTACCCATTTTTTCATATTTGCCTGCCTGCCTTTGCTCAAGGCAATATTGAAACTGAAACGTAGTGACCGGCAACGTGATTTGGCCATGAATTAGCCATTCAGTTGATGGTGATTCGGCTACAGTGAAAGGTAACCTTTCCAGTTTCTCAATACGCAGCATTGTATATTTGGCTCCTCTTTGTGCCATTTCTGTCTGTTTATCAGTTAGACTGTATTCTGAAAACAGAGACGTGGTGTTTATAAAACGCCAGGGCACATAGCCTGCACGCAAAGATTGTAGCATCCAGCTTAGCATCATAATAGAACGTAGCTGAGATTGCCCGTGTTGTAACAAGGCCAGATCTTGTTCTAATATGTCGATTGCCGAAGACACAATGTTGCCTAAGGAGTAAATCCTGGAGGTCAAAGTTGTTAACCCATTATCCACTACAGCTAATGCTTTTTCTAAGTTAATACAGTCTATTTCCCGTATTCTTTCTGCGGCCTCTTGTTGGGATATTTTCCAGTTTTCATTATAATAGGCATAAATGCCGGCATATATGAAACGTTTCTGACGTGTCTTTCTTGGGCCTAGTAAAAAATCCCTAAGGTCTACATCAGGTGTGAGTAAGGTCAAGTGATGTTTTACTTCTGTGAGTGTTGAGGTCTCTAGCCAATCAAGGCACAACTTCCCAACACTATAGGATGTCACTACCCCTGGGTGTTGTCTCTGTACATAGCGTGTATCTGGCCTATGGATACTAAACCCTTTGGTTGTATTCATAGATCTCTGTTGACAGGTGTTCGTGTCAATGGGCCAAATCAGCCATTTCGTCCAATCAGGATCTGATCTGTTGTACTGGAGAATGTCATCTAATCCTACCCCTTGTGTAGTTGAATTCTGCCCCCCACCCATCTGTGATGGTGTAGGAAACCCGGGAGAGTTCAGTTCCTTGTTCTTGGCTAGTCCAAGACAGGATGTCTGTTGCACAGTTTCATTCAGAAATATAATCTGCTGTGGAATGAGGCATGCTCTAAATAGCGCTTCTGTTCCCTGGACTTGCCAGTCCCTAGAACCCCAGATTGATTTTAAATCTATAGTGTCCTTCCATAGGTCGAAACCCTGTGTAGACAACTGGGCCATAAAGGAGGCAGAGTAAATCTGTTTGGTGTTAGTCAACATAATTTTCTGTGCTGATGTTTTTGTCACTTTGTAATAAAATCACTTCGGGTCAGATGTATTAAATCCTGAAAAGTATGTGAATTTCTGTGCAAAAGTTTGCAAACTACCTTTTGGAGGTGTTGGGCAGTGTTCCCACTGGTGGTATTCAAATACATTTCTAGGTGTTATAGATTTGTGCGAGAAATGATGACCATAATGTTGGTAACAGTACAATGTATCATAGTCTGAAGTACCTTCTAACATTTCATTGTTCGGAAATGCAGCAGTTTTTTCTAAATCAGACATCATAGCATTTACAGTTTCAGTGTCCCAATCATCAGAAAATGTACTGGAGGTAATGATATCACTTAAAGAAATTTTAAATACATGTTTAAGCTTTAAAAGTTCAGTCGGACCGAATATATCATATTCAATCTTGTCCCATACTTTACCGTCCGGTATAGGAACTGCTGTGATGTTCACTGAAGACAAGTCTCTTGGTTCACAATGTGAAGACTGGTGTGGTTTTAAAATCAAATTGACTCTTTGGGCTGTAGAGCTCTGCTGGAGGTATCGTCCATTAAGAAGCATACTAAAAGTTATAATTAAACCTAGCCAGAAAAGAAAAAATAAAATCCCAGTGATATACCATAGTTCAATCCAAGGTGACACCAGGTAAGTCTTTCTAAAAAAGTTCAAAAAGTCAGTGAGTTTCTGTTTGAATGATTTTTTGGGTGGCGTCGTTTCCGGCTCACTTGGGTCCAGTGAAAACGTATCAAAGTTCATGAAATAGCCAGTAGCAGTTCGATCAATTGTTGGAATTGCATCGGGATTTGTTGAAATCTGATTTTGCTCTTGACGAGGCATGTCGACGTAGATGTCTGTAGTCGGTCTGATTGCAACTTGGTTGTTAAGTTGGTTTTCTTCTTGTTGAAGTGGAACGAGTTCCATAGCATTGTTGCTTAGTCCTTCATTCCGTACAGGTGGCTCTTCAAAAGTGATGAGTCTTTCTGTTTGAACTTCTTGGATTGTAGCAAGAGGAGGGCGTCTGCTACTGTGGAGTCCACGAGGCCTACTGTTTAGTATCGGCCACATAGTGTGGTTTGATTAAGTCGATTGAGACAAATCTTTTCTCCTTTTTTCCGGCAAGAGGCGGCAGAAGTACAGTTCTTGTGCCTTGGATTGCTAGGACCGGTACAGGCTTTCTGTAGGATGGCCCAAATTCTTTCTTGTCTGCAATCTTTTCTCTGACCAGATCCCCGACTTTTTGGATCCAGACAGGTCTTGCGGTTACTGCCTTGACTTCCTCAGTGGCGGCCTGTTTCTGGAGCACGTTACTTTGTTGTGTCCTGGATTCATTTAGATCCTGTAAAACAGCCAAACGATCATGGATATCAAATGGTTTTTCATCCGCCACTGTGCCTTCACAATCAAGATCAGGTACCCACATTCTCGTCCCAAATAGGACCTCGTAAGGAGTGACACCCCCTAGAGAGCTTCTTGGCTGGTTGTTGATAGCTTGTTGGACCCCTTAAAGGTGATCGACCCATCTACTGCCCTTGCCTAATACCCTAGCTGTTAAAGATTGCTTTAAGTCCCGGTTTTTCCTCTCCACAACGGAATTTCCCTCGGGATGATACGGAGAGGAGTACCACAATGCTACGCCCATTCCTTACATGGCCTCTTTGTAAGCCCGAGAGCTAAACGCCGGACCACGGTCCGAATGTAACGTGCCAACTGCGTATGTGCCAATAAAGACTTGCAAATCTTTTATAACAGTTCGAGCGTCAGCCGAGCGCTGAGGCCAGATCTTGGGGAAATTTGAGCTGGGCGTACACGAACGGACAACCTAATGCTGTCTAATAATGCTATCTGTACTGGACGTGTTGCAGTGGACCCTTCCATCTGCTTGCAGATGTCGCAGTTCCAGACATAGGGGCATATTATCAAGCCCATTATCGCCGCTTTAGCGGCCGTTTTCAGCTGAAAAGCGGCGATAATTTCATCGCAGTATTATCAAGGACAAGCTAACAGGCTTTAGCGCATGTTTCCTTGTGCTAGCACCCGTTTTACTGACGCCTAGCATCGCATCGCTAATGAGATGCAAAGTAGGCGTTCCTCACATACCTTCATGGGAATACATCGCTAACGCAGCATCGCGATATTTACAACGATGCCCCGGACCCGCGTAGCGACAATTAAAATCGCGCTAAGCCCCCATTAACGCTGGAATCTAACGTCTGCAAAATTCCTGACTTAGCTATATTATCCTATGGGAGGTGGATTGTCAGGCTAAGTGCACCATGTCGTATTATCAAGGTTTTACCTATCGCTGAGTTTTTATCGCTGGATTTCATGCGATATTCCCGCATTTCCCCGCTATCGCTGGATATATTATCGCCTTGGAGATAAGCGTTGATAATAACGCGCTATCTCGGCGATAAAATCCAGCGATGGCCGGCGAAAAGAAAAACCGCGCTAAACGCGCTTAGCGATAATCATCGCTGTTTGTTGATAATATGCCCCATAGTCTATAATCTGCCTTCTCATCACGGGCCACAAGTATCGTTCTTTCAACAAAGAAACCGTCTCCCTAAGTCCCTTATGTACAGAACCTTTCCCTTCGTGTGCTGCCAGAATTAAGCCTTGCCTACGATCCATATTTGGTATTACTCTATCCCCCACTCCAGGAATCTGAGCATATGGAATGTTTTGTGCATCTAACTTGTAGGAGTACTTGAGTGGAAATTTTTTTGGTACTGCTGTGCTGCCTTTGCGCAAAGCATTGACAGCTACCATTATCTCGCCGTCTACTCTTGTTTTTGAACGAGTAACTGCAGCTACGGCAGCCGTACGAACAGCCCCGTTTGCGGCTTCATCAGCCAATGAATTCCCTTCAACATGAACGCCATCACGCTGATGACTCAGTGTGTGTATCACGTGAGCCCTTGGTTGTTCGTTTCTCAACTCCACTATCTGTTCCCATAGCATTTTATGCTTAATTGTGCCACCTTTTGCGTCTTTAAACCCGTTTTTTTCCCAATGATGTAAGTATTCATTGTACGACTGTACACAGTAAAAGGAATCACACACAATTAGTGTGGGGAATTCGTGTTCCGTGTTTACAAGGTCCAGTATAAGTGCTTTGAGTTCTGCCAACTGAGCCGTGCAGTCTCCTAGAGATTGCGTTTTAGTGCAACTCGGCTGAAACTTTACATCGTGCATGCGACCGTTAACAATCACACACGCTGCGCTGTAAGCTTGCTTACTCCCTATGGCTGGTTGAGCAGATCCGTCAGTGTAAATAATGTATTCATACTGATCTAGAGGCAAAATCTCATTTGGAAGAGGATATTCTTGTTCGTATTGCAGAAATGCTTGTGTTTTTAAACTTGGATCAAATCTGTATTCAACATCCGTTGCAGTAAGAGAATTAGCCCATTGTATCCATCTGGGATGTAAGGCTTTGGCATTTGGAATGCTAGCTTTTGTAACAGCTTCTAAAGCTGGTATTGGGGTCACGACAATTATGCGTTTACCCTGAGCCAGAGCTCTTTCTCTTGCTACAGCGGTCTGCACTGCTGTCAGGATTTTTTCTGTTGAAGTGAAACGCATCTCTGCGTTTGTGTACAGGTGTGATTTGTATGTGATCGGTACCGTTTCGCCTTCATTGAAAGTCAAATAAGTGTACCCGCATTGACCCGCTATGACTCGGATCACTAAGTTGTGTACGTTTACGCGTGTCTGTAAATGTTTAGAAGCTATCATGTCTTCCTGTAGGGAGCGCAGGATGTTTGTATGTTCCTGTGTCCATTGTGTGACTGAAAAATCAGGTTTTATTAAGTCGTAGAAAGGTTTTACTCTTTCTGCGTAATCCAAAATGTATGTTCGACCAAAATTTAGGAATCCCAGAATTGATTGTAAATTCTTCAATGATTTTGGAGGTTGGAGCAGCGCACACTTTTCTAAAAAGTTAGCTGCTAGGCTTTTTCCTTCACTTGACAGCTCGTATCCTAAAAATAGGACACTGAGGTGGGCAATTTTTGATTTTTGAAATTAAATTTATAGCCCTCAGAGGCGAATCCCATAATAATGGTGCTCACCCTGGTCAAGTGCCTCTTTAAGTCATCGTCCGTCAGATAAATATCATCCACATAGGACAATGCTTCTTCATCCAAATTTTGGAGTAACTCTGTTACTCTTGCTGAAAATACCCCGGGGCTATTTTTATACCATTGGGCTAGTCGACAAAATTGTCGCTGGGACCCTAACGCACTGAATGCGGTCAGATACCTGCTTTCAGGCGCTATATTTTGGCAGAAAAATCCATTTGAGATATCAAGTGTTGTTTTGTATTTTTTGCGTACAATGTTATTCATTAATGCGGCACTATGTGCATTTTGAACTGCCAATGTCTTTGTGCTAGTGTTTAAATGCCTGTAATCCAAAACTAAACAATATGTGTTGTCAGGTTTCATTACGGGAAACAAAGGATTGTTCGTAGGTGAAGTGCAATTTTCTATCACCCCCTGGTATTCTAGTTGATCTAGGATCTCCCTGACTTGTTTTTTAGCTTCCTGCTTTATAGGGTATTGCCTTTGAGCATTTGGGGAAACTTTTAACAGGATCACGTGGTGGGTTGAATCCTCATCCCAACCAACATGATTTTTATACAATGTTGGAGCTAGGGGAACCGCCCACTCCGGCGCATATGCATGATTTAGGTGAATGGGAACGAGGTCGGAAAAGGCTGGAAAAATTACAGTTTCTCCCCTAGGGCACTCCATGACGAATGCTGGCGGCCAGTCTTGTTCTGCTAATAGAATGTCATACCCAGATGACAGATTTTTCCAAAAGAGACCTTTAACTTTTCTGGGCTTGTCCCCCTCCCTCCGGAGTGTTATCTCATGTAACTTATGTGGGACACTTACCCGAGTATCAGGTGTTTCCACCGTGATATACTCACTCAACTCCGCTGTCACCAGAAATTCCTTCAGGTTCTGGCGAGCTATTGTTACTTCTGCTGCGCCATCTAGCATCGTCAGAGCCCATTCCCCATTCAGAAGCTGTGTCCTCAGAATTCTGGGCATGTCTGATCTTGAGACCTGCTACCTTCTTCTTTTTGAACTGAGGTTTTGATTTTTGTTTATCTTCTTTTTTAGGTGCGTAGTCCGCAGTGCGTTGCGTGTCTCTGAACTTTGTACGCTCCTCTGACCGTCCTTCCCTCTTGGAGCTTTTTGATGAACCCTGAAAGGAACGAGAGGAACGAGTATCAGTATCCTGATACCTGTCAGGTTTTTAATATTATCCCTATTCCTTAGGTTATATCTCCTTTCAGAGGGCTCCTGTTGAGGAGACCTACCTCTGGACTGAGATCTGCTGTCTTTAGACTTTTGTTGTTTTTATTTTCTCACTTCTTTTTAGAAGAAGTAGGTGTCTGCATTGTAGTGTCCTTTTCAGGACTGCCCACTAGTTGTGGTTTTAATGCTTTCCCACCTAGACTGTCTCTGCCTAATTCTGCATATGCAGTTTCAATTATTTTGGGTAGTTCGTGTTGATGATCCTCTGGACTGAACTCCCTTAGGCGTTGGCGGATCGCCACTGAAGCTGCTTCCCCCTTAATGTTAGCTAGTATTATAGCTGATACCTGGTCAAAGTTATTTAGTAACTTCATCCCTAAGTTAAGGGCAGGTTCTGCTCCGTACTCATTTTGTATCTGTCTCAATACATCAGGTATTACTGCTAAGGACAGGATACCATGTGTTCTGGTATATATAGCAGCAAAGACTGAACCCCAAGAGGTGCAGTCCTCTACTCATGGTGTGATCCCCATGGGCAAGCAGATTGTTAGAATTCTGTGTTTTTCATAGGTGGTAGTATTCGGGAATACTGCCTCAAGCTGAGTTATTTTCTGAGCTATCCAGAATGGTATTTGTTCGCGTTTTGCGGGCATTTTGCCCATTACTGCGTGTAATGTTTGAGGAGTATTTTATTTCCTGTACCCTAAACTGGAGTACTGTTTGCTGCACCTGCTGGTGCAGGTTGTATTGTTAATGTCCTCATGACGAATTGTGTCATGTTTCTGTAGATTTTAATTAAATCTCTGTGTTGTACGAGTAAGACTGGCTGTGGCATTGTTCCAATGTCAGGATGCGGTGTGTAAGCCGCTAGTATTGGCCATGTGGCCCCGTCTCCTCCGAGCGGGCCTAATCTTACTCTTTGTCTTACATGGGGTAGGGCGCCATTAAACCAGTAAAAATGTTCCTGGTAAGTGAGTGGAATCTCTATGTCCTCAAAAGGGGCATATTTCTGTGGTGCATCTCCTGCTATGTAGTAGTGAAATGTTTTTGTTATGGCATTTGCTGCTGGGATTGTAACCCATGAATAGAACACCTCTGTTTTGTTTGATTCGTGTGCCTCAATCACGAAAACAACAAGACCACCCTTGGCTTGTAAGCCATTTTCTAGTAGTCTTATTGTGACTGTCCTTCTGAATTTTGGTGCAATCTGTACCGCATCCTCAGGATCTTCTTCTCCCAGGTCAACTCTTTGGTCCCCTGCCTCTTTATCAGGCATGTTTAGAGGAAGAAGTGTTCAAAGGGAACTAAGATGAGGGGTTATGCACAATTTAGGAACTAAGGGGCAGATGCAGAATCAAGCATTTATGCATTCACAAACGGGCAGATTTGCAGAATCTGCCCGTTTGCGAATGCAAAAATTGCTTTTTTGATGCAGCAAACCTAATTTTGCGATTCGGTAACCTGTTACCGAATCGCAAAATGGGTCTGCGATTCGGTATTAGGAAGGGGCGTGTTTAGGGCGTCCTTCCTAATACCGAATCGCATCGTTATGTATGAATGTTTTGTGACCGCATTTGCGGTCGCAAAACATTTGCATGTTACCACCTACTTCAATTAGGTGGTAACCCATTCGCAAATGTGAAGGGGTCCCCAAGGGACCCCTTCCCTTGTGAATGTTTGTAAAACCATTTTTAAGAGCAGGCAGTGGTCCCACGGACCACTGCCTGCTCTTTAAAAGTGAAAAGAAAACTTTTCATTTTTCGTTTTGTGAAGCATCTTGTTTTCCTTTAAGGAAAACGGGCTGCTTTACAAAAAAAAGATTGCTTTATTTAAAAGCAATCACGGACATGATGGTCTGCTGACCTTTGCACGCCACCATCCCCGTGATTTTGCGATTCCTAGGGGTCGCAAATTGCGACCTACCTCATTAATATTCATGAGGTAGGTCATTTGCGACCCCTAGGATTCGCAAAAGGTGTACTATACACCTCCATACATGGCATTTTGCGATTCCCTAATTGCGAATCCTTGTGATTCGCAATTAGGGAATCGCAAATAGCTATCTTGATACATCTGGCCCTAAATGTCCTTTCAAGCTTGATTAACCAACAGCCAATAAATAGTATTTTCGTACTACTCAGCTGCGGCGGATTTTGCGCCCACCCACTCCAGACGTCTCTGGGGTTTTGTGAGTAGGTTCTCTGAGAATAGCACGACTGAACTACTCAGATTCTACTGTTAAATAAGTACCAAACCAACGTTGGTGGCGCCATGTCGTGTAGTTCCTATGATGCCCATGCAGGACCTGCGCGTTTGGATAACATAAACCGTGGGCTTGGTGGCAGACTGATTCTGTGCACCCCCACTGCGTATGTTAGCCTGATTTGCATTAGCTAGCTCACAGTGCCACTAGAATCTCCTCTTATCGGGGCAAGATTAGTTTCTGGCAACCTTAGACCATGACAACCCAAATTCCTCAGAATCGTGGAAACAATGTACTACCTTTCGCTCAGTCACTCGTGCTTATTTATTCGGTCTGTCTCAGAGAGTTACACAGAATAAACAGTCTGGGTGTTTCAATAAGTATTTATTGAACAGTTGTTATTCTAGTCTAAAATATATGTGCTGCAGAAACCAGCAGGCAATAGCAGAGATATATTATCAGCAGTACGATAAAAGCAAAGGGATAGAACAGTTCTACCATATTGCAATAGTCATGAATACATACATGAATATAAAAGCATTATGCAAGTGCGCGTACTCTACGATGCCTAACTAGATGTACCTGAGTGTACCTAGCATATGTGTAGGTCTAAAAGCCTAAGAGCCAAGAATCCTTCTAGGATTTAGTCGAACCCCCATACCTGAATAGAGAGAGTGTGGGACCCCATCCTGGTCTCGAGTTGGACACCCCGCAAGGGCTGTCTTAGACCACTGTCAGCTGGAGCGACTGCATGCAGGAGCCTCAGCGTCTCTGGTCAGTGTGTCAGCATGGAAGTCTTGGTTCCCTCTCTCTTACCGGGGTAAGATGTGGTGTATTTATACCCTAAAGAGTCTCGGTCCTCAGTATGGTTTGTATTGGTCTGTCGTTACGTTAGACATGAGGAAGACGTCAGGGGTGAACTTTGTACATACATATTATGCAGGTGGTGTATTCCTAGAGGGCCATGCATAATTAATGAGTACAGTGTGGGCCTGTGTTTGGGAAAAACCCTGCTGTATTCAAAACCACAGGATAGATAACGTTCAGCCCTCAGAGCACGTTGTGTACTAGCAAGGACCAATGTAGGTGAAAGATCATGCCTATATAAGGAATCATGACTATAATAGGACATGTACAGTTATGACCATAATTGGGCATATGCGGCTATGACCACAATAGGGCAAGTACAAATATTACCATATATGGGCAAATATGAATACGTCCATTTTAGGGCATGTACGAACGGGTCTACATTAGGGCCTCTATACGTGACATAACTATAGAGCAGGCGCTAAAGCTGACACCCACTCCTGCACGTATACATTTTTAACTGATTCTGATACGAGGTCGGAGAAAGCAGGTAAAATTACTTTTTCCCCCATTGGGTAATTTATTACGAACTCAGGTAGCCAATCCTTTTCAGCCACAAGAATGTCGTAACCATATGTCAGGTCCTCCCAAATGAGAGCCTTTGCCTGTCTTTGTATGTCCCCCTCTATTTGGAGCGTTATTTTGTGTAAACCATGTGGGACACTTACTCTTGTATCAGGTATTTCTACCGTAATATACTCACTCAGTGCTACTAATTCCAGAAAATCCATCTGGTTCTGGCGAGCTATTGTGACTTCTGCTGCTCTGTCCAGTCTCGTCACTGCCCATTCCTCGTTCAGAAGCAGTGTCCTCTGCAGCCTGTCCATTTCTAATCTTAATCCCTGCCACCTTTTTATTTTTGAATTGAGTTTTTATTTATCTTCTTGTTTGATGATTTAGTCTGAAGTGCAATGTGTCTCCAGTTTCGGCTTGACCCGCTCTTCTGATCTTTGCCTGACCGTCCTCCTCTCTCCGAGTGTTTCACAGATTGATCCTGAAAGTAACGAGAGGAACGTTTATCAGCATCCTGATATCTGTCATGCTTTCTAATATTATCACCGTTCCTGAGATTGTGTCGCTTTTTGGTGTGTTCCTGTTGAGCAGACCCACTCGTTGATTGTTGTATTTTTTGTTTATTTTTTGTTTATTATCTCATTTCTTTTTAGAAGAATCGGGTGCTTGCTTAGAGTTATCTTTTTCAGAATAACCCATAACCACTTGGTTCCCAGTTTTGGCTCCCAGATTATCTCTTCCCAGATAAGCATATGTCTCTTCAATAATCAAAGGTAATTCCCGCTCCTGTTGTATAGGAGTGAATTCCCTCAGGCGTTGGCGTATAGTCACCGTGGCTGCCTCACCTGCCTATTAGTTTCATCCCTAAGGTCAGGGCAGGTTCTGCCCCATACTCATTCTGTATTTGTTTCATGACATCTGGTATTACAGCTATTGAATGGGCACCATGAGTTCTGGTGTAAACGGCAGTGAAAACTGTACCCCAAGTGGCACAATCTTCTTTCTGTATTTTTCCTTTGGGCCTGTATGGGGAAAAACCGCTTAAATCTGTGCTGTTTTTTGTGCTATCCAGAACGGTACTTGCTCCCTACTGATGGGAATCCTTCCCATGATGGCATTCAGCATTTGAGGGCTGATACCCGTAGTAGCCAAATGAGGTTGTGCAGCCTGAGCAGCCCTCACATGTTGAATCATAAGTGCTTGCATTATGAACTGTGCAAAATTTCTATATATTTTTTACAAAATCTCATATAGTGTGCGCATTTCTGCTGCTGGTAACGTGTGAATGTCTGGATGTGGTGTTATATGGGGTTATATGGCCCTAAGACTCATTGTCGACATTGCTAAGTTAGCATGAGTTTTGCTTGCCCTATGCTGCTGCTTTTGCGCACGCCTCTGCTAAGCGTTTGTTTTCGCAACACTTTGCCTCTGCCCTGTACATGATAACAGATTGTTTTTCACGTTCTCAGCCTTCCCTTCAATTCTGTCTGAACATAATGTGCAAGGTCGGTCAACAATGTCTCTTGTTATTCTGTTCTGGTCAGTCCCTATTACCTAGACAAAACATGTTACCAACAGCTGCAATGTGAAAGAATCGAGCTTTGATATAACGTTGCTGCATGTTTTTGAAACACACTCGCAGAAAGCCGTTCCATGGAGCTGAGCGCTGCTGTTCCTATGATGTAAACCTTTGGGTTTAGGCTTTCAGGTAGGGGTCTGCTAATAACGCCTAGAGATCTTCTGTTATATAAAATAACTACTTACTGCCGTGGGGAGGGTGATTAGGCCCAGTTATTTAGCCTTTTTCACAGTCTTTATAAAATGACAACTCCTTTTATATTCTATGGTATTGTAACAATGCGAATGATTCTTGCCTTATGCATTTTGCTGCTAGTTGTGGTTTGCATACTGTTTTATGAATCACTATAGTCAAAATAAACATTTTTAACTTATTTAGTGACTCTGATTATTTTTATTGTGGACAAGTACGTGAGAGCGAAAGAGTGTCTTGTTCCCGCGACACTGAAGTGAGCCGGGAGTGCTCGTGTTCTGGGTTGTCTAAACATTCGTAGCTTCTTGATATTTGTAGGAGATCGAATGAGACACTATTGCTAGTCGGTTGCTATTTTGGGTACTAAGGTGATAGGAGGTACACCCCTATTTACTGAGGTCCTGTTTTCTTGTGCATAGTTCTGTGTATGAGCAGAATCCCCGCAACATGGCGCCGCCAATGTTTGGTCTGGTTCTTATCTGCGAGACGCTTGAGTAGTGCGCGTGCTGGTCCACAATACCCTCACTTCTGTTTCCGGAGACAGCTGTGACGGAGTAACCTCCTATATTGACATTTTTATAGGTTTATTCAAGCTTGAAGTTTTAAAAGGTATTTCTTTTGTTATAACCCGTGTTTGCGCTGCCATTCTTTAAGTTGTTCTACTGTCTTCTCTGTAATGGCTGTTGATATTCCGGCTCATAGCAGAGGGCGCACTTGACTCATTATGCAGTCCCTGATGCTGGGGCTGCGCTTATTTTTGTGGTGGAAGCCGATCCGGCACACCAGTTTGAAGTTTTTTACTCTTGGGTCACCTTTCCGGCGGTGGATGGCACTGATGATTTGTTTCACACATATGCTGCCACTGCCGTTCCTCAGCAGCATCAGCCTTATAGAGCTCTTGAGATTCCGCTTACAGCTTGGCAACACCGTATTTGGTTTAATGGTGCCCTTCCTCACCCATTAACGGCAGTCCGTTTAGGCCCTTTATCTATAGATGGGGCCACATGGCCCGTTTTGGCTGGGTTTACCCCACACCCACGTGCTTTTACAACTGCTACTTTGGCAGAGCTCCGCGTCTTACATACATCGTTGGTACGCGTATATAGAGCTGTAATACAGTACGTAACACGCACCGTCCAGGTGGGACCACCTGGTGCTGCAGTACAACCTGCGGGTCCTGGTGGCGTAACCATCAGTCCCATTATTGTTAATTCTGTCATGGGCAAGCGCCCACAGAATAAGGATGAATTTCCTTATTGGCTTGCTGAGAAATTTGGACAGATAGAAGCTGTCTTTCCTAATACCACTCCTGTGGATAAACACAGGATCTTAACTATTAGTTTACCTAAAGACTTAATTCCCGAATTGGCTGATTGTAACACCTGGGGCAGGGTGTTTGCAGCGGTATATTCTATGTGTTCCGGCACCCCCTCAATGACCGTGCTCCCCTCTGTGATTAAACGCGTTCAAGATGAACACGGAGCAGAAGCGGCTGTCGAGCTGGGGATGAGACTGGTGGGAGTGTTCGACGTGGTTGCTGATATGATCCTTGCGAATGTCAAGGGTGATGCTGTTAGCTTTCAAGTAGCTAACCGCTTAGAAGCGGTCGCGGAGGCTGATAGACCACGAGAATTACCAAAGATTATTGCAAAGGCTTACAAAACCATAGGCCGCAATAGTCTGGGAAATAAGCCTACGACTCAAACACAAACGCAGTCTCAAGTACAACAGAAAGCCCAGCCTGACAAGATGGGCGCCCTTTCTGTCCTAAAAAGAATCGGCAAAGAAATAAGAAACAGGGTTCCCAACAACAGAAGCAGGGTTCGTGTGCCAGTTCACCGACCCCTGATGCTTCTGAACGTACTTATGACTTGCGCGATCGTGCTAAAATTAAGTCTCCTGAAAGATTTCAGGTTCCTGACCAGCGTTCTCCTCATTCTTTACAGGAAACATCAGGCTCACAAGCCGGTGGAGGTGATCGCCAGATCGGGGTAGAAGTCAACCTGCGTCACAACTTTAAGAACAACCTCGACAGTTTGAAGTCAAGGACAAGCAGTGTGATTTCGCACAAACCCGTCCTCCTTTTCAAAAGAAAAAAGTTGCCGCTTTAACAGCGAGATATGCCACAGACGGTGAGGACGCGACTCCTGGATTGGACATGGGCAGTGACTCTGCTCGACAGCGCGGCGGAAGTTACCCTAGACAGGGAGGCTCTGCGTCCCTGTCTGGATGTGACAGCAAATGACACATTTGTTACAATTGAGACTGCCGATATCCGGGTTGCCCCCCGGATAGACTATGCAAAGTCCTTTTCCAAATTGAGGGTGATATACTGCGTCCCATTAAGGTTGTGTTCTGGGAAAATCTAACCGCGACATATGACATTTTATTGGCGGAGAAAGATTGGTCGCCACCCTTTGTGTTAGCCTCTAGAGGGGAAGATGTGATACTTCTGAGTTTTTCACGTTGTGTCCCTGAGGAACGAGCGCAGGCTCTTGCGGAGGAATGGGCTTTGGCATTAGCCCCAGCGGTGTATCGCAATCAGGTGGGTTGGGACGTTGATTCTCCAGCTCATGAAATACCATTGCGCTCTATGCCACAGCCTCAACCTCAATATCCCATCAAACGAGAAGCGAAGGCTTCAGTTTGTGACATTCTAAGACAATTGGAGTATCAGGGGGTCATTGAGTCATGTGTATCACCTATGAATAATCCTCTCTTTACTGTCCCTAAACCTGATGGTTCTTTTTGGATTGTATTGGATTATAGAAATTTGAACAGCCATTGCCGCACCTTTGCTGTACAAAACACACACAGTTCAGCGCTGGTGAATAATATTGTTCGTAAAAAATACAAAACAGCACTTGACATTTCCAATGGTTTCTACAGTCACAATCTCGACCGTGCGAGTGGTGACCTGACAGCATTCAGTGACGTCGGAAATCAGCAAAAATTTACACGATTGCCTATGGGGTATAAGAATAGCCCCGGGGCATTTGCGGCGCGCATTGTGTCTTTGTTGCATGACATTGACCCTGAGGCCTTGTCCTATGTTGATGACATCTATTTGACTGACAACGACCTCGCCCCGCATCTTGACCGAGTCGACCACATAATATTGTCTTTTGCCGACTACGGTTATAAATTTAATTTTGCAAAGTCACACATTGCCCATCTGGCAGTGCTCTTTTTGGGCTACGAGCTCAATAATGAAGGAAAGGGTCTAGCACCTCATTTCCTAGAGAAATGTGCACATTTGCAACCACCTTCTTCTTTGAAAAAGTTACAATCCCTGCTGGGTTT
This sequence comes from Calotriton arnoldi, assembly GCA_963921515.1. Classification (NCBI taxonomy): domain Eukaryota; kingdom Metazoa; phylum Chordata; class Amphibia; order Caudata; family Salamandridae; genus Calotriton; species Calotriton arnoldi. Next base: position 97,223 of record CAWUFW010002308.1, on the reverse strand, counting down.
TTAGAACTTCGGGAGGACTTACATTCCCAATTATGCCCAGCGTATCAAACCACTTTATGCGTTGATACAACCTAAGTTTTCATCTGCCAGCTGGCTTCCGGAACATTCTTCCGTTCTGCAGTCTTTGCAGGCGGATTTGCTTGCGACTAACTTCTTAATGACTCGTGATAACACCACCAACCTGGTAATACGTATCGTTTCTGGGGCAGTGGGTTTCACGTACTTAACATTCAATGAAGGAGACACAATACCTATTGCATACAAATCACACTTGTACACTGCGGCTAAAATGCGTTTTTCCTCTGTTGAAAAAATCTTGACGGCAGTGCAGATGGCGATTCTAAAAGGAACGCTCACTGGCGCAGGGCAAACGCATTCTTATGGTCACTCCCTTCCCTGCTTTGGAAGCGGTGACTAAAGCAAGTGTACCTAAGTTGAAGGCATTACACCCACATTGGATTCAGTGGGCTACTTCTTTGACGTCTTCGGATGTCACATTTGTCTTTGATCCATCTTTTCAGACTCAGGAGTTTTTACAGTATGAATTTGTTCATCCTCCTCCTTTGTCGCTTCTCCCTCTGAGTAAATACAAATGCATCATTTACACCGATGGCTTGGTGCAACCGGCCACAGGTTCCAAACATGCTTATTCTGCGGCTTGTGCTATTGTGGCTGGCTCCATTGAAGATCGAGAGTTTAAGTCATCCATTGTGCACACACAGGCACTGGGAGACTGCACGGCGCAATTGGCCGAGCTGCGTGCTCTTGTTCTAGCTCTAGAATTTGCTGATCCTCTTGTGAATACTCTTATTGTGTGCGATTCTTACTATTGTGTCCAGTCGTTCAATGACAAGGTATTCTTTTGGTCTCAAAATGATTACCGCGATTCTAAAGGCAGCGCAATTAAGCATAAAACGCTTTGGGTTCGAGTCGCAGATCTTAAACTGCGTCTGCCTCTCGCACATGTTATTCACACTCTTGGCCACCAGCGTGTCGGAACACACGCTCTTGGTAATTCTGTGGCTGATGAAGCGGCCAAGTCTGCAGTAGCCACGTGTTCCGAAGCAGCAGTTACAAGATCTATGACTAAAGTTGATAATGAGATTCTGGCAGCGGTCGCTGCAACTAGGGAGGGAGGTAATTATCCTGTGGGTTTCCCTTCTAAGTACTCTTATCATGTAACTCCCAAACAGGTTCCTTATGCTACCATTCCTTCAGTTGGGGATTGGCTGATTCCCAACTCTGACCGCAGACAAGCTTTGATCAAGGCCGCACACGATGGCATTGCTTCGGCACATGCTGGTGTGTCGGCAACAGTCTCTATTCTTCAGCAACGTTATTGGTGGCGTGGTTTATATAAACAGACTCGTAACTATGTTCTTTGCTGTGATGTCTGTCAACAAATCAAGCCTTCTACAGTCCCAAGTCCACCACAAACACAGCTATGGGGTCGAATCCGATTCGGGCCGGAAAACGTACCGACCGACTCGGTTCGGGAATCTATTCCGACCGACACGTACCGGTGCAGCCCGATCCGCCTAGTACAATGAAATGCATGCGATTTACGACCGACTCGCACGGAACACAAGCCGAACGACCGAACCGCACGGAAAACAGCTATCCGGCCGGAAAACCACGCAAATCGAACCGACCGACACGCACCAGGAAGGAACCCGAACGAAACGTACCCGCGAACTCCGACCCGCGCAGTACGATGCAATGCGTGGAAAAACAGACCGAGTCGCACGGAGCTCAAGCCATACCACCGACACGCATACAAAACAGCGAGCCGAAGCAACCCAATACTCCGCGACCGACGCATACACCGCACATGAAACACAGCAGAAATACAGCGTGAACGACTCGGAGAAGCTCGCACGAGACCAACTGCAGCATCCTACTCAGTCAGAAGAACGTCTCCTACATGTACAAAAAGTACAAAGGAAAAAACACAAAAAAAAGGGCCAAACAAGCAATTACAAAGCCAATAAATACTGGGGGGGGGAAACATGGAACAAAGACATACCCACAACTCCACCCATATAAAGGACACAAATCCCTACCATGATCCTTTGCAAATTCAAATGACCTGCCAGCACACAACACCAACAGACACCAACCACAGACACACTCACAGCTCATCCATCACACAAGCCACACACCATCAGCACCTCAACAAATAGCACCCTCACATACACCCAGCAAAACCCACACTCACAAACCCTCACCTGCACACCCACACACACATCAATCACCACCACCCATCACCATGCCCCCAAAGAAGAATCCAAAGTTCCTAGACAGTGAATTGGAAGTCCTGGTAGATGAGATCCTCAGGGTAGAGCCACAGCTGTTTGGTACATTGGTCCAACAGACCCCCATGTCGCAGAAAACCAAGATGTGGGAGAGGATCGTCGACAGGGTGAACGCACAATTACCATGTTTGCGCACAAAGGAAGACATCCAGAACAGGTGGTATGACGTGTGCAGGAGGGTCAAGGACCTACTAAAGAAGGACTACGCCTTGAGCCAACACACCGGCAGTGGCCCTCCTGCCAAACCTGTATACCTCAGGCCCTGGGAGGAGAAGGTGAGGGCCATCCTACCACCAGTGAGCGTATATGGACTATCAAACATCCCAGAGCCTGGTGAGAACACACCAAATATACACAATATTGTGTGACAATACACACACATCACTGTCAAGGGGATAGTCAAACCATGCACCCTTAGCAAATACACACCAACCAAAAGATAATCATCCCAAGATGTGTATGTCAGTCAGATAAACACAATACATGCCAGCTCATAGTGATATGTAACTGTGTCATGACATGTACAAACCCAACAACAATTACAGCTAGGCAGTGGCACAAATCTAACCAACAAACACAGTCAGATATGTAGCCACCACTACAACACCACCTCACAGGGAAGCTCACTGAAAGGAAGGAATACTGTGTATGCTGGTCAAGTCAGTGTAGCCAATAGCATGATGGGAGTTGTAGTCACAGATATTGCCCACCCTCACAATACGCCCATCAACACCACTCTGAACCATGCTCACATCACAGGGAGTGGAAAACAACTGACAAGATGGCTGGCACTGGGTACTGCTGTAGGGAGCACAATGCCCTGCTGGCAACTGTGCACCAACCAACAGCAGGACACCACTGACTGACATCCTGAAAGAAAACTTGCACTCCCTGCAATAGAAGCACATTCCATGGTGGGATATCTGGCTGGGTGGGAAGGAGGACTGACAGCACTGACCATAGTTACCAGCAGCTTTTCACACACACACCCTTAACACAAACTCCACACAACTCACCTGGGAGAATGCAATGCCTCACACTCTAATTAAATATCCCACAAAGAACCACAACCCTGGGTAATGCTGTGTGAAGCACAGGGACACTCATGGGACTTGTAGCCAAACTAACGCCAGGACAACACTGTCAGCCATCCTTTCAGCACAGGCACATTACCCCACAGGGAAGCAGAGTCAAAAGGAAGGAAGTATGGGCATGCTGGGAAGGGGGGTGTAGGCAATAGCATGATGGGAGTGGTAGTCACAGCTCAACATACCCCACCCACATGGCCCAGCAAGCTCACACTGAAGCATGCACACCTCACAGGGAGTGAAAAGCCACTTCAAAGATGTCTGACAATGCTGCTCTGTTATGGGGATCACAAGGCCATGCTGGGAACTGGGCACCAACAAACAACAGGACAACACTGTCAGCCATCTTGCCATTGCTGTCACACTCATACACAGTGAAGTACACTCAAAAGGAAGGAAGTATGGGCATGCTGGGAAGGGGGGTGTAGGCAATAGCATGATGGGAGTGGTAGTCACAGCTCAACATACCCCACCCACATGGCCCAGCAAGCTCACACTGAAGCATGCACACCTCACAGGGAGTGAAAAGCCACTTCATAGATGTCTGACAATGCTGCTCTGTTATGGGGATCACAAGGCCTTGCTGGGAACTGGGCACCAACAAACAACAGGACACCACTGTCAGCCATCTTGCCATTGCTGTCACACTCATACACAGTGAAGTACACTCAAAAGGAAGGAAGTATGGGCATGCTGGGAAGGGGGGTGTAGGCAATAACATGATGGGAGTGGTTGTCACAGCTCAACATCCCCCACCCACATGGCCCAGCAAGCTCACACTCAAGCATGCACACCTCACAGGGAGTGAAAAGCCACTTCAAAAATGTCTGACAATGGTGCTCTGTTGTGGGGATCACAAGGCCATGCTGGGAACTGGGCACCAACAAACAACAGGACACCACTGTCAGCCATCTTGCCATTGCTGTCACACTCACACACAGTGAAGTCCACTCAAAAGGAAGGAAGTATGGGCATGCTGGGAAGGGGGGTGTAGGCAATAGCATGATGGGAGTGGTAGTCACAGCTCAACATCCCCCACCCACATGGCCCAGCAAGCTCACACTGAAGCATGCACACCTCACAGGGAGTGAAAAGCCACTTCAAAGATGTCTGACAATGGTGCTCTGTTGTGGGGAGCACAAGGCCATGCTGGGAACTGGGCACCAACAAACAACAGGACACCACTGTCAGCCATCTTGCCATTGCTGTCACACTCACACACAGTGAAGTCCACCCAAAAGGAAGGAAGTATGGGCATGCTGGGAAGGGGGGTGTAGGCAATAGCATGATGGGAGTGGTAGTCACAGCTCAACATCCCCCACCCACATGGCCCAGCAAGCTCACACTCAAGCATGCACACCTCACATGGAGTGAAAAGCCACTTCAAAGATGTCTGACAATGGTGCTCCGTTGTGGGGATCACAAGGCCATGCTGGGAACTAGGCACCAACAAACAACAGGACACCACTTTCAGCCATCTTGCCATTGCTGTCACACTCACACACAGTGAAGTCCACCCAAAAGGAAGGAAGTATGGGCATGCTGGGAAGGGGGGTGTAGGCAATAGCATGATGGGAGTGGAAGTCACAGCTCAACATCCCCCACCCACATGGCCCAGCAAGCTCACACTGAAGCATGCACACCTCACAGGGAGTGAAAAGCCACATCAAAGATGTCTGACAATGGTGCTCTGTTGTGGGGATCACAAGGCCATGCTGGGAACTGGGCACCAACAAACAACAGGACACCACTGACTGACATCCTGAGAGTCAACCTGAACACACTGCAAGGGTGGCATGCTTCATGGTGGGATAACTGGGCTGGGGGGAGAAGGAGGGCCGGATGTCCACCAAATACAACCAATGCTGTCCATGTACACACCCCAACATTCATATAGAAATGCTTAAAGTATGCAGGACAATGTGCTACACCAATATCAACCTCTGACTGTGACAACTTAGGACAATGCAATGTACAGGCCCGCATCCAGAGGTACAGTCACAACTGTCAGGTGTGTGAACCATTGATGCCTGCAGAAACATAACATACAATGTGTGTGTCTCCCAAAAACAGGTGATGATGGGGACACAGCAGCAGACGCTGAGGAGTCCCTGTCCCAGGCTCCGGGGGACACTGAGCTCACTGGTGTGGAACAGCCTCTGCACTCCTCGGATGGTGAAGACCTACCTGGCACCTCCGGTGTGGGTCATCATGCAGCACCAGCAGGACCACCAGCTGCACCCCCTGCACCCACCCCTCCAACAACTGCCAACACACAGACCACCCCTGCCGACACAGACAGACTAAGGACCACCAACGACAACAGCACACGGACCCCGGCCCAACGTGGAGCAACGGACACCAACACCAGTAACAACCCCCAAGGGGGCCCGGGGTCACCTGTGCGTGCCACTGCAGTTCCTGCACGTGTCGCCAGGGGCGGTGGGAGGGGTGTTAGACATAGGTCGCTGTTTGCAGAGGGGTCTGGACTGCATGATGACCCACAACTGGTACGCATTGCTGATGCGTATCAGACTAGCACCGGAGAGGTCAGCCAGGTAGTGGGGATCCTCAAGGACATTCAACAGCAGCAGGCTGCCCATCATGCCCGCTTGGACTCCCACATGTCACATGTGGAGACACACATGGCCCGTGTGGAGACACACATGGCTGGCATGGAGTCCAAGTGGGACACATTGAAAGAACCGACGGCGGTGCATAGGGACATATTGACATGCCTCCGCCAGATTAGCACCAACATGGCAACACCTCCCTGTGTGCCCACAACATCTGGTGCTGCAACAACTGCAATTGCCACAGGGAGGGAGGATGACTCTGGCGGAGAGTCCCCTGCACCGCAGCAGCCTGCACTTGAGGTTCCCCCCTCCAAAGAAGAGGGGTCGTCCGAGGAAGGACAACTGAGAGGCCGATGGCCATGCACAGCCCCCAAGAAGCCAACACCTGTTCTGGAAATTCACCTTTGTGTGCAAACTGTTCACCCTGTTGAATGCAACCCAACTCTCCCACATGACATGGGGAGTTCAAGTTGGATCAATGTATCAGATGACTGTGGACTTTACTCAGGACATTTCTGCTACCAGGACTTCCAAATCATCTAGGAACTTTGGATTACAATCCCAATGTACAGCACCCACCATCCTGTGCACTATACTCACACATGTATGTAAATAAACTCACTAATACACCATACTTGCCTCTGTTGTGATTCCAACGTGGTTTCTGTCATGGAGATGATGATCTGCGAAATGACACTGTGCATGCTAACTGCTACAGCAAGTACAACACCGTCATGTGAGTCATGGCGACAAGACACATATGAGGGAGACACACCACTAGGGCTACACAACACATACACACCAGGGCCATCTGACTCATCGCCTACACTGATGTTGCCAGGAAATACAGTGCAATGCACAGTCACCACACCTATTCACGGTCTGTGTAAACTAGCCCACTGGTGCAGTAAGCAAATGTCAGTCAGATGTGTGACCACAGACAACGCACATCCCAAAGTGAAGCACAGGTTTATTACACATTTGCAACATGTTGTTTCCACTACAGATGCAAGGTAATCCCACGTGGCAGTGGCCACACAGTCAACAAGTGTAGAAGAAAGGAAGTCCAGGGGTGTGGGGCACATCACCTGTAGGGAAACGACAGCTTCCACCCTGGAAGATGAATCATGGTGTCGGGGATCACAGTTGACCAAACAACTCTGAAAGTACCCTGTGAAGGACAGGCATGACACACAGTCAAAAGCACTGAAGAACAGGACAGAACTGCAATACTCATGCCCAATACATGTCACAAGATACCTACACAAAACCAAGTTAGCATGTCAACACTGTTGGGGAGTACAGACTACCTGTAAGGACACATCGCTGCACGCATACAGTCAAGTAGCACATGGACACACTCAAACAGCAACAGAGCACCACCAACACATATCACGCAAACTCACATCATTGACATGACATCTCAGGATACTCACATTCAGCTGAAGAAGTTGGTGATGAGCTGTGTGCGGACATCACCCTCATCATCATCCCCATCACTGGCATCATGGCCCAGGCCAGGATCCTCCACAGGTGGCGGATGTTGGTCATCGTCATCCAGGATGAGAGGCAACTCCCTCCGCACTGCCAGGTTGTGTAGCATGCAACAGACGATGACAATCTTGCACACCTTTGCTGGGGCATATGGGAGGGCCCCTCCTGTCTTGTCCAGGCAGCGGAAGTGGCTTTTCAGGAGACCAAATGTCCGCTCAATCACTTTCCTGGTCCGACCATGTGCCTCATTGTAGCGCATCTGGGCTGGTGTCACAGGGTACCTGAGGGGCGTCAGCAACCACAGCATGTTGGGGTATCCGGAGTCACCTACATACAGACAATTGCACATTATCTGACTTGGAAAAGAGGGTGGAATACTACATTGCAGAACACACACAATGGTACAAAGTCAGTACACACCGACAAGCCAGGCACGCTGGTTCTGCATCTGTGACATCATCCTCAGGATGCGACTACTCCTCATCACATAGGCATCGTGTGCAGAACCGGGGAAACTGGCATACATGTGTGAGATGCTCATATCTGCAAGACATACCACCAGAGCATTGACTGAATGGTAATGTTTCCGGTTCCTGTATGCCTGCTCATGTGCCTGTGGTGGTACCAAAGCCACATGTGTCCCATCAATGGAGCCAATGACATGCGGCATCTTCCCCAGGGCATAGAAGTCACTCTTGACGTCAGTGAGTTGTTGACGTTTAGGGAAATAGATGTACTGGTTCAGGTATCTCAACATAGCCTCCAAAACATCGCGTAGCACACGGCTGAACATGGTCTGTGACATCCCACCAGCAGACGCCACAGTGTGTTGATAGGTACCGGTGGCAAAGAAGTGTAGGGCTGCCATCACCTTCACCTTGGGGGTCAGCGCTGTAGGGTATGTCCGGCCAGGTTGCAAATGTGGGGCCAACCACACCGTCAATTCCTCAATCAGCGGCCTGGTGAAGCGGTACCGTCGGATGCAGTCACGTTCGACCATGGTTGCAAGGTCAGTGAATGGTCTATGGACAGCTGGTGCCCTGCAGTGCATAGGTGAAGAAAGAAAGATTGTCAGTCACCCCACATATGTGGCATTGACCATACTCAATATCACATGATACATCATTACGAGACACAAGTACATGATGTGTGTGCTGTTCCGTAAGGACATGTATGGCACCTACATGGCCAACATCTAACATCACAGTTCAATATGTGTCGTCAACAAGTCCCAGGTTGTGCTATGGGATACCATTAGGCTGTGTCACAGTACCCATGTACTGCTGTCACGTTCCAAACATACACCACAGTGACATGTGAGGACAGATGTGCCCCAGGCAACACAGCCCATTGACAGGTAGATTCCCAGGGACCCTGTATTGCCACATGGACACTGGCATGACATGGTGCATCATGAATACACCACAGCAAAACAACCATGACCCCCACAGGTAGTGGTCCCTGTTGCCTCGGCAGGACAGACATGGACGTCTGTGACACACACACGCACAACATCAAAGTCCATGCACAAACAACGTGGATGTGGAGACTGTCTCCCATTGTGCACATGGAATCCGAGACATTGTAAACACAACATGCACACAGACTGTGGAGGGCCATCACTATTGTGGCAATGGGTCAGCCTGTGATGTACATACCGTCCCACATGGGACTCAGGGGGTATGTGACATGACATACACATACACAACCTGGAAATGTGACCATGCCACATGCTCTGAAATGAACAGTTGCACATCACAGTGGTCATGTGCACAACACACAAAGGATTCTGTCCCCATGAACACGTGCACAGCCTGGGAGTGGCTGCCCCCAAGTGCCACCCAAAAAACCACATGTTGACCCCCATACACGGAAAAGGTAATGCAGCCTTACATGCCTTCGGATACAGTGTGGACAGGCTGTGGTGTTGTAGGTGTGCCCCTGAGTCCCTGGAAAGTAAATGTGGCTGGCATACGTTCATCTGTGACAGGCATGGTGACATATGCCAGTGACTTGTACAGGGACGCGTTGTACAGCAATGGACCGATCGGTGCGCACGCATTGGCCATTGCATATGATGTGACCGGGGTACGCGTTGTACAGCAATGGACCGATCGGTGCGCACGCATTGGCCATTGCATATGATGTGAGGGGGGTACGCGTTGTACAGCAATGGACCGATCAGTGCGCACGCATTGGCCATTGAATATGATGTGACCGGGTACGCGTTGTACAGCAATGGACCGATCGGTGCGCACGCATTGGCCATTGCATATGATGTGAGGGGGGGATGCGTTGTACAGCAATGGACCGATCGGTGCGCACGCATTGGCCATTGCATATGATGTGACCGGGTACGCGTTGTACAGCAATGGACCGATCAGTGCGCACGCATTGGCCATTGCATATGATGTGAGGGGGGTACGCGCTGTACAGCAATGGACTGAGCGGTGCGCACGCATTGGCCATTGCATATGATGTGACAGGGTACGCGTTGTACAGCAATGGACCGATCGGTGCGCACACATTGGCCATTGCATATGATGTGAGGGGGTACGCGTTGTACAGCAATGGACCGATCCGGGCGCACGCATTGGCCATTGCATATGATGTGACCGGGTACGCGTTGTACAGCAATGGACCGATCGGTGCGCACGCATTGGCCATTGCATATGATGTGGACGGATGCGTGTCGTTTTTCGAAATACGCGTTGTACAGCAATGGACCGATCGGTGCGCACGCATTGGCTATGGCCTGGCATGGCAACGGACGCGTTTTCAAACCTTTAACGAGTCTGATGCTGTAAATTCAGTTGGCCACCCACAACAATGTTGCAAATTCATGGGTCTCATGAAGTTGAACTTTTGACGGATGCTGTGGGCGTGTGTAAGTGGTGCAATTCCATGGATTGGCCAGATTCAGAAGATGCAAACGACTTGGACCTATCACTTTGGACACATGGGACAGTATCTGCCTCAGCAGCACACATATAATGCTGGCTGTTCCCCTGAGAGCTCACTTGCCTGCACTACATGCTCCAGGACGACATCTGCCACCACCACTGCTGCTATATCTGCATCCTCTGGATCCTGCAATGGCACGTACTGTGGAGAGAGCCCCAGCCTTCAGCACTGAGGAGAACCAGGCCCTGCTGGACAGCCTCCTTCCACAGTACAGCAAGCTGTATGGGAAACCAGGGGAGCAGGTGAGTGTGCTGTCCACTGCCTCACCAAATGTGCATGTTGTCTGACTAGCAAGACTTACAGTGTGCACGCCACTGGCTAGCAGGCTCACTGAGTAGTTGTCACCCCCCATAGTGTGTAGTTACATGCACTGAACAGGTATAGTGCAGTAACAGTGCATTTAAACAAGGTTTTACTTCCCAGGCAATGATACCATGTAGTTACTGCTGGCAAACTGTTCATAGCCATCATTGCACTGCCTGTGTACATCATGTGCCCCTGTGATTGAGACATGTATATCCAACTGTGTGATGCACGGAAATGTTGCCTGTGTATTAATGGCCTTTTCACTTTGTCATCCTCACAGGTTGATGCCCACCAGAAGCAGAAGATATGGCTGACCATCGTCCAGGCAGTGAGATCCGTGGGGGTCTACAAGCTCCGGATCTGCAACTGCCAGAAGAGGTGGCAGGACCTTCGGGGCTGGACCCGGAGGATCGCACGCGTCCAGCTGAAGCTGTCGCCTCCTCACAGGAGGGGCGGACACTGGACCCTGACCCCCCACATGCTCAGGATCCTGGCGGTGGTCTTCCCTGATCTGGATGGGCAGCTGAAGGCCAGACAGTAGCAAGGAGGGGGTGAGTCTATGACTGCACTGTGAACTTTGTCTGACATGCTATGTGCCCTCCTCTGGCCTGGTTAAACTTCAACAGTACATCAGTCATGTGGTCCAGGACCCATGTCCCTTAATTGTGCACTGCCCACTACTCATCTGATACCCAGGTGTGGCCCTTTCAGTCAGGAAATTGTGTCACTTGGGTACTGTGTCCTTGCATTTTGCTTAGCTCAAGGTGGGGGACAGCATTTGTTCCCGTAACTCTGTGGTGGGCTTCATGGGTGGGTCCATTGCTTACACAATGCCTGAGTTCTGACATGTAATCTGCATGTTACTTTGATATGTGGTCCAATTGCTGATCTGATGCACCAAATGTGCCTGGGGTATTTGGCACACACCCATGCTGCGGGTGGGAACAATGTGTGGGCGTCAGGAGTATGTATATCAAGTGTGTCACACATAGTTAGCCACCTGCCTACTGTCCAGGGCTCATCCCACATTCACGTGGAGCAGGACAGTCATGCCTACTCCAGGCCAAACAATACACTTTGTACTCCCACTCCCGTGTATCAGCTGACACGTTGTGCTCAGTGAAATGTTCACTCAGGTGTCTGCCTCTGTGTCATTGTGCTGTGGCTCCGTTGTCAGGACTACTGGGGTGTTTCTCGGTTAGGGCTCAGCATGCCACCGGAGATGTGACCAAAGGAGACGATACTTGTGTGACATATAGGTGTTTGATCACTTGACCGTGCAGACTGGGGTATGCGACTGTGAAGTTCAGGCAGCTGTTTCCCATTCACAGCAGATTGTGAGGTGCTCATGTTCCGAGGGTTGTGTTTCAGGTCTCCCATATGTCCAATTGGTATGACGTGGACAAATAAGAGTTCAGATGATGTGGTTTGTGGGGGATGGACATGTGCACTTGTCAGCTCCAGGACTTGCATTCCCCATGACCTAGGATTGTGACACAGTGCAGACTGTTGTTGTCTGGCTGCCCTGCCCATGTGACTGGAGACAGTGATGTATGACTTTGCATGCATGCCTGTGCCATGGCATTAAACTCCCTATGTGTGATCCTGCAGGTGAGTGACGTGCTACATGCACCCCATTGTGGCATTGACTATCAGGACATGGGTGCATCATGGTGTCTGGTGCTGGTATGCATCACATGCATTTCAAAATAGACTCTGGCCATCCCTTTATCTGGACATCTGTACTGACTCAGTGGCAAGAGTTGTGATGTGTGCATGTTCACATACTTCACCGTGTTCTCTGCACTGTCCAACTACTGTGTAGGTGGTGCATGTGTCCACACTGGGGTATTGCTATCCGACAGACACCAGACAGATGGGTGCAAGGCCAGGAGGGATGTGAGTGCCATGTTTGACCATCAGACTGTCAATTGGCTTCTCCTACTCTGTTTGGGCACTTTTGGCAATGTTCAACTAAGGATGCCAGGGCTTGATCTGTAATGTGCTGTACTTACTGTGGTGTGTGCGGTCAGTGCAGGTGACTGATGTTTGTCTGTTCCCCTATTGTTTGCAGATACATCCACGGCCACAGGAGGGGACAGCTCCACGGACCAGGAGGAGCCGCAGAGCCAGACTGGGTCAGCAGCCGAGGAGTGGTCGGAGGGACCCAGTGGCACGGAGGGCGAGGGGAGCCACACCGAGGAGTCCTCAGCACCATCCACCTCAGCTGAGGACCACAGCAGCTCGGAGGATGACTCCCTTGTGGAGGCGGGTGTCAGCAGCCACCACACCGCAGCTAGTATTGCTGTCCCCGCCACCACCACCACCACCGCCCTCCCATCGGCTCCCATTCCAGAGGTCCGTGGAGGCTCCCGTGTTCGGGAGCATGTCTCCTTCGTGCCAGGCACCGCACCCCCTGCCCCTGTGTCCCCTGCTGCCCTGAGTGAGGAGTCTGTGTACCTACTTCGCCAGCTCCATGTAGCACAGACAGCAATGCTGAGTGTCCTCCATGCCCACACCACTCTGTTGACACAGCTGGTGCCGTTCATGGAGGGCATCTCATCGAGCATGTCTGCCCTACAGAGGAGCAATAGGTCCATGGACTCCTCCCTGACGGCAGCAGTGTCCCTGTTCCAACAGTCCCTCACCCCTCCTACCTCTGCCCCATCCACACTTCCTGGCACCCTACCTGTCCCAAGCACATGCACACCTGCACATTCACCCAAACACACAGACACGAGCAGCACAGACACACCCACTACAAAAACAAGACGTGCACACAGGCATCCTCAGGGGACTGATACCACACCCACAGGGGATGGGGGAAAGACACACACACAGGCATCCACAGTCACTCCGCAGTCCTCCGATACCTCTCCCTCCAACTCCCCTTCCCTTGCCTCACCTGCAACCCCACCTACACAGCGGCTCTTCCTCTGTGACCTCGGCCTCTTCCCCTCCAATCCAGCTGATCCAGCATACAGGGGGAAGAGGAGGTCCACCCACACAGAGGGGAGTGCCCCTCACCCCCGGAAACCCTCCCCTAGGTGCAGACAGACTGAGGCCCCCATCCGCAAGTCCCCCCGGACCCGGAAAAGCAAGACACCGCCACCGTCCTGCAGCTCAACCACCAAGTCTCCTTCCTCCATCCCTCAGGCCCCCACTCCACAGGTGCCCCCACCACACCCTGCCCCAGGTTCCCCCACCACACCCTGCCCCAGGTTCCCCCACCCACAGATACACCATCCCCAAAATGATCCGGCCTTCTCCCCCTGCCACTTGCTCTTCCAGCACCACACCCCCCGCTGCGCATGTCTGTGCCACTGGTGTGGAGACGGGGTCCTCCCCCTCTGTCCTGCCCACCTTACCTGAACCCCATTCAAATCCCCTAAAGATGGGCACTGCAGTAGAGTCCATTACCACCCCGTCTGACTTGGGCACTGCAGTGGGGAACCTGTCCACTCCATCTGCACGGCCCACTGCAGTCGTGCCGGCACCCACACCATCTGCCTCATGCCCCCCAGTTGTGCCGGCACACACCATGTCAGACACCTCCACTGCAGTTGTCAGTGACTCTCCAGCACCCACCACCCCTTCCCTGCCTCCTTCTGGTGAGCCCTGATCCTGTCCCTGCGGTGCCTGGCCTGCCCCCCGTATGCCCCTCCGAGGGGAATGTCCCTGGTGTGTAGCAGTGCAGGCATGCAAAGGGTGACATCTGGCACAGTCACCCTGTTTGGACTCTGATTATGGACTGGCCATTGACCTTTTGTTATTTTTCTGGACTTTCACTTTTTTCTTAAACATTTGCTGAATAAAGCTACTTTCTGTTCACTAGTGGTTTTGCTTCCGATGTACATGATGTTGATGATGCTAACCATGCCCTTGCTGCAGTGATGGTGATTTTTGATGTCAGGAAAATGAAGTGTTACTGTGCAGGACCCCATGTGGTCCAGGGGGAATGTGTCCTATCCTGTTGTGTATCCATGTCATCCTTTGCAGCAATATGAGGGTGTCATGTTTTCAATATTTGGCAATGGGATTTCCTACTTACATTTGCAAAATCACATCTGTGGCTTCGACCCCTGCACATCTGTTGTGCTTGCCATTGTTCAATTAGTCTATTTCCCTGACCGTGTGGCCATCTCCACTGGACATGCAAGTTTGGGCATCAATGGGGAAGGACTCATCTGTGTTATCAGTGCAACTTGCTATACATGTGTGTTGGATCTGTGCTGATGATTTCGGTGACCCTCCCATGACCAGGCTGATATGATGGGAGCCTTCATTTTGTGCTAATTGTTGACTGTGTGACCAAGTGTTCTGCTGACATGATAGAGCCCTACTGAGACAACGTATGGCACAGCTTTCCTTACACAGGAGTGGAGTCCCCTCATGGCAGTGTGTAATTCTGTGACATTGCCTGAGCACAAGGTGTGTGTTGTGTGAGCATGTCTGTGTGTGTTCACTTCCATCTTGCTAGGCAGGCTGGGATCCCTAGTGATGTTCCTGTTTGTGATGCTTGCTGAGTTGACCCATGTTCCCCCAAAGTCTTCTCCCTGTGTTCTCTGTGATGTGGGTGCATGGCACATTACTGGTCATCAGGGTGTCACCGATAGGTGTGTTTGCTGTCAGGGCTGAGTTTGTGGGCAAACGCAGATGGGACACAGTCAGGATTGCCCTTGGCACTTGTTGGTTACACCTGTCATGTAATTTCCAGTTTGTGTTATCTTTCAGTGATTGTGACACGTTGTGTGTGTGACTGCTGCAACTCCTCAGGGTCAGAGCTGCAATGTTGGAAGTTATGTATGTGTGTTCTTTGTGGGTGACCTTGGCTTCTTCATTGGTGTGTGACTGTGGCTGGGATCCCATTGGTTGGTGTGGTATTGATGTCATGTCCATGTACGGCGTACTGTGCAGTGTGTCAGACATTCAGGAGTCTTGTTGACTGGCCATGTGTGATGGGTTTCTGCACCTTAGTTCCCACGACCACCCCTGTTATTATCATGGGTGCATGTGCAATGTCACCAGTGCATGTGAGCTTCACTGCTGCACATTGGTGGAGGTCGAGGTGTGTGGTGTTGAGTGTGTGCAGATGAGAGTTGTTGCACGGCTAGACCCCTGCCTCCATGTTGGCCTTGGCTGACAGGCCGTGCTGATTGATTTGTGCTTGTGTAGGTGTGATGGTAGTTTGTTGCTCAGGACACATGACTGTGGTTGACAGTGTGAACGACATCTAGCTTTGTCATCACAGTCGGATTATCATGCAGCCCAGGGTCACCACATTGTGGGGACCCTGGGGGTAGTGCAGTGGTGGGTCTGTGTCTTGCTGTGTTAGTTGCTGTTCCTATAAGCTTGTGTGACATGTGTAATTTGGGCTCCCTCTCATCTGACAATGCCTGATTGCCCACATAGGGGATTCGGATCCATGAGTTACTTTTGTGTGGCACTGTATGCGCATCTGTTTAATTGTTATTCAGGCCTCCTCATGTGTTGTGTGGTTGCCTGGGGACACTGGCACCCCCCCTCACCTGTTGTGTTTGATATGCAGTGTGGGGCTGCCTGTTTGTGTTTGTGCATCTGTACCACTGCATTGGCATATCTTTAGTGTGCCATTGGCTGTATGTTGTTTGGTGGGTTTCACCTGCTGTCCCTGGGACTCCTAGGTCATCAGTCAGCACAATGGTCATGGTTTGTGTGTCCCATTGCTGCCATGGTATGGTATCTGTTCACCTCACATCTACAGTCTCCACAGGATATCTACATTTGTGTACCCATTGGTGCAGATATGTGGTTCTGCATTATGATGGTCACTTATGTCATTGTGTTATTGATGAATGTTGACAGTGTCAGCCCCCATGGGTGATGTTTGTCTGCACATGGCCAGAGGTATGTCTTATTTGCACTGCACTGTTTGCCTCACCCAATCTATGTTGCTATGGGACACAACCACTACTTTGCCACTGATGTGTTTGTTGTTCTGTGACCAGGAATCATCCATGCTGTTTGGCATTTGCAGCTTTTTCCATGACAACACTTACCTTTTGGTCACTGTGATGATGGGGGTTTAGGCCCCATTTGTAAATAAAGGGACCCCCTCTAAAAGGCATTTAAGGTCAGGGAGAAAGAGGGGAAACACAAACAATTATGACAAAAAAACTCCCCTATGACCTATATTTCTTTACTAAAGATTAAATATAGTATGGGTTAAAGTACAAAACCAAAATTACATAATTATAGTATTGAAATACACATAAACATGTTCTCTTTTTTTATAAATTCATTTTATTTTTTCATACTTGTTTTCTTTCATCTGTTTTTGATCAACATGTATTAATCCATATTTTTTATGTTCGCTAAAAAAAGACACTTTTTAATTTTTTAAATACAAAAATTAGTACAAATTGTTATATACAATACAACTGAATCAACCCCAATAAATAAATCAATCTAATGACAACACATTCATTCCTCACAATCACTCACAATCATACAAAACACATATGCATATTTGGGTATAAGGAACACATGGATATAACACGTTTCCAATGGACAATTACAATGACCTAAGCCAACAGGTCTGGGCACACGTGGTCGACGCGCGTTTCGGTGGAATAACACACACCATGAACCACCTTCATCAGGACCTCGCCCAAGTAGAATACATTGTCGCTGGAACAGATAAAAACGGGGGTACTAATTTCAAATGGGAATAATGCCCATTCCAGGAAAAACAGTTTATAGAATATTAGACTGCCGAATCTGTGTTGCCACTGGCTAACAAAACACTTCTAATTCAGGCTGAGAGTTCACTTCTAGGTAACTTATTCAGTAATTTATAGATCCCCAACACCGATGTATATAAAATTAGCAATACGAATATATTTTGGATCATAGATTGTTGCTGTCCCAGAAGCAGAGTGTATCACACTCTGAGCCGTAACAAATAAAGATAACCCTAAATTGTATCCTGGTTTATTCAGTAGGGTAATTCTTTGATGGGTATACCCGCTCTGTCAAGAAACACCTCTACGTTCTTCCGCGTCCAACACAAATATGCATATGTGTTTTGTATGATTGTGAGTGATTGTGAGGAATGAATGTGTTGTCATTAGATTGATTTATTTATTGGGGGTTGATTCAGTTGTATTGTATATAACAATTTGTAATAATTTTTTGTATTTAAAAAATTAAAAAAGTGTCTTTTTTTAGCGAACATAAAAAATATGGATTAATAAATGTTGATCATAAACAGATGAAAGAAAACAAGTATGAAAAATAAAATGAATTTATAAAAAAAGAGAACATGTTTATGTGTATTTCAATACTATAATTATGTAATTTTGGTTTTGTCCTTTAACCCATACTAGATTTAATCTTTAGTAAAGAAATATAGGTCATAGGGGAGTTTTTCTGCCATAATGGTTTAGGCCCCATTGCCACAATGTTCAAAATGTGCTTCAGCTATGGACCCCACACTTACCTTTTGGTCACTGTGATCATGGGGGTTTAGGCCCCATTGCCACAATGTTCAAAATGTGCTTCAGCTATGGACCCCACACTTACCTTTTGGTCACTGTGATGATGGGGGTTTAGGCCCCATTGCCACAATGTTCAAAATGTGCTTCAGCTATGGACCCCACACTTACCTTTTGGTCACTGTGATGATGGGGGTTTAGACCCCATTGCCACAATGTTCAAAATGTGCTTCAGCTATGGACCCCACACTTACATTTTGGTCACTGTGATGGTGGGGGTTAGACCCCATTGCCACAGTGGTCATGGTCTGCTTGCATTGTGGAGGCCACACACATTTATGTGTGACACATGTGATAGGGGGTCACATTGTATGCTCAATTTCATGTTCAGTGTTGTAGGCATTTGACACAGTCTACACACGCTTGTCATGGTGTTGGGGGGATGTCTTTTTCTTACATTCCTTATGTTGGAGTATGCTGGTTGTGTCATGCATTACCCATCCTATGAGTAGGGGTGGTGTTGGTGGTAGGCATCCAGCCCCCCATGGGTAGGGGTGGTAGTAGTGACAGGTATCCAGCCCCCCCTGAGTAGGGGTGGTAGTAGTGGTAGGCATCCATCCCCCTATGGTTTGGTGGTAGTAGTGACAGGTATCCAGCCCCCCATGGGTAGGGGTGGTAGTAGTGACAGGTATCCAGCCCCCCCTGAGTAGGGGTGGTAGTAGTGACAGGTATCCAGCCCCCCATGAGTAGGGGTGGTAGTAGTGGTAGGCATCCATCCCCCTATGGTAGGGGTGGTGGTAGTGGTAGGCATCCAGCCCCCCATGGGTAGGGGTGGTAGTAGTGACAGGTATCCAGCCCCCCCGAGTAGGGGTGGTAGTAGTGACAGGTATCCAGCCCCCCATGAGTAGGGGTGGTAGTAGTGACAGGCATTCATCCCCCTATGGGTAGGGGTGGTGGTAGTGGTAGGCATCCATCCCCCCATGGGTAGTGGTGGTAGTAGTGACAGGTATCCAGCCCCCCCTGAGTAGGGGTGGTAGTAGTGACAGGTATCCAGCCCCCCTGAGTAGGGGTGGTAGTAGTGACAGGTATCCACCCCCCTATGGTAGGGGTGGTGGTAGTGGTAGGCATCCAGCCCCCATGGGTAGGGGTGGTAGTAGTGACAGGTATCCAGCCCCCCCTGAGTAGGGGTGGTAGTAGTGACAGGTATCCAGCCCCCCATGAGTAGGGGTGGTAGTAGTGGTAGGCATCCATCCCCCTATGGTAGGGGTGGTGGTAGTGGTAGGCATCCAGCCCCCCATGGGTAGGGGTGGTAGTAGTGACAGGTATCCAGCCCCCCCTGAGTAGGGGTGGTAGTAGTGACAGGTATCCAGCCCCCCATGAGTAGGGGTGGTAGTAGTGACAGTCATCCATCCCCCTATGGGTAGGGGTGGTGGTAGTGGTAGGCATCCATCCCCCTATGGTGGGGATGGTAGTAGTGACAGGCATCCATCCCCCTATGGTGGGGATGGTAGTAGTGACAGGCATCCAACCCCCCTGAGTAGGGGTGGTGTTGGTGGTTGGCATCCATGCCCCTATGGATGGATTTGGCATTGCTGATAGCCATCCCGCCCCTATGGTTCTGCTGTTGCTGCTGTAAGTAATTTCTGCATCCCTATGTGTGTGTGTTATATGTCGGGTACGTGTCGTTTGTTTGTGTGGTGGGTGTTTGACTTACCTTCTGCGCCGTACGCGTCCGTACCAGTTCCGGTAATAGATGTAGAGTATTGGTAGGACCTGTGCGATGGGATTCATGGTTGGTTCGTCTCGTTCGGCTTTCTCGTTGCTTCGACTCGTACTCGTGGCTGGCGTATTCGTCTCTAGCCGTGGATCGTCTTGTGGCGCGAATCGGAGCTTATGTGCGCCTCTCCCGGATGCTCTGACGTGCCGTGCGTAGCGACGGGTTCGGCGCGTACGGAGTGCCCATCGTACTAGTCCGGCCGGACGGTGCTGTATTTTGGCTTCCATGCGACTCGATTCTGCGTTTACGGATCTGGCTTGGGCGGGGAACAGGAGCTGGATTGGGTAAGTACGGCTGGGTCGGGATCTGGGCAGTTATGCGCATCGTACTTGCCCGTTCGGACGGATGTACGAATCGGTCGGGAAACACGCATTCGGCTTGGTTTTTCTCCGGCTGAATAGTGTTGGGTGCGCTTCCGGCCGGGATCAGAATCGGCCCCTATCTCTTTCTAATAGACCTTTTGGTTGTTTCTATCTTGATCACTGAGGTCCTCTTTCTTCTGATACTGCATACAATTATATCTTGGTTGCGGTTGATTCGTGCACTCGATTCCTGTGGGTATGGCCACAACGTAGTGCTGATGCTCGAAATGTCATCAGGGATTTGCGTGTCTTTATCGGGATATTTGCCTGTGGTACCTTCCATTCTGACCAAGGTCCGGCGTTTGCCTCTAAGGCTTACAAGGATGCCATGAAGTCGTTGGGGTACAGGTGCAGTTTTCGTCTCCATACATGCCTGAGGGCAATTCAGTTGTGGAGCGAATGAACCGTGACTTAAAGCAATCCTTGACAGCTAGAGTCTTAGGTACTGGCAGGGACTGGCTGTCCCACTTGTATGGGGTCCAACATGCATTAAATAATCTCCCTAGAAGATCTCTGGGTGGGCGGACCCCTTACAAAATGCTCTTTGGCTTTCACATGTTTGTTCCTGACCTTGATGGTCTGGACATTGTGGCGGCTGCCTCTAAATTTGACGTAGATAATCATTCTGCTATGTTACAGGATCTACAAAAGGCCCGTGATACTCTGGCAACTGAGCATTTACCATCTTCGCCTGCTGATGCACAACTGATTCCTGTTACCGGTTGGCTTCCTAAAGTTGGAGATCTAGTGCGGGAGAAGATTGAAAACAAAAAAGAATTTGGTCCCTCTTATTGTGCTCCGGTTTCTGTACTTGGACTGAAGGGTACTCGTACTGTTATTCTACCACCTTTGCCAGGTCGCAAAGACAACAGATACATCTCGGTGGACAATGTCAAGTTACACCGTGTGTCCGATTCTGAATAGTGTGACACCTGCAGTTTTGTGCAACGCAATATCTTTAGCACCGTTAACTTTGTCGTCACCTGCTGCCACAAGAATGTCTGCTCATATGATGGACACTGTAATTGATCTTCAGCCTATGCGACAATTATCTTCTGCGATGGATCTTGTGTGTCCTTTTCCGGGCTACTGATTCCGTGTGTGAGATACCATCTAGCCCACGTCTACGAATGGAGGATTCAACGCTTTCACCTTTGCTTCCAAGTCCAGTGAGTGCCTGTGTAGGAGAACCGGCACACCTTTCTTCTGCCTCGTCCTCCTCATCATCCAGTTTGCCTGATGGACCTAAGTCTAAGTTGCGTATCTTTTACTCCTGGTTCAAAAAGACATACTTCGTTCCCCCATGGACCTACATTTGGTTGGTGCTTAGTGTGATATTTCTCTTCATGTCAATTGGATTTGTGACAGTGTTCTTTTTACTTATAAATGGCCATTATCTCCCTGAACATTCTGCAGTAAAAATGGTCGATGGAACTTTGGCTCCTCACACATCGTCCCATATCATGAAACGTGACAAGTCTTTTGTGAACATTTCAGCTTTCCCAGTTCCCGATGGCATAGTTTGGGACAAAGTAGCTTACGAAATCCATGGCCCGACTGAGGTCCTTAGAGTTCCGTACGTATTTCGCGCCTCGTTAGGAGATGTGGTGACACTGGACATACATTCGGATGATTGGGATGTGCAGGCAGTTCATGCATTGTTTTCAGACTTAAAATATTATGCTGCCTTTGATGCTGAAGATTTGTATTTAAATTCTGCCAATTATGGTGATCTCTTTTGCTATCAACATTATGGGCATCATTTTTTACACAAACCAAACACCATGAGACCTGTTTTTAATTTTACCCAATGGGAACATTGTCCCACTCCCTTAAAAGGGAGTTCTAGGACTCTTAGAAATAAGTTCGCCTATTTTTCAGATTATGATTTGACTAATCCTGAATCCTATTTTTTTCGGCTTCAAAAATCCCCTACATCAAAGTACCTGTTATCCCACACTAAACTAATTTATGCCAACTCGTTTAGAACACAGTTGGCCACACATGATTATGACCATTGGAAACAGACTATAGATTTAAAATCAATCTGGGGCACAAAGCCATGGCAGGTTCAGGGCACTGAGGCATTACATCGTGCCTGCCTGATCCCTACTCAATTGCTGTTTTTATATAGAACTATTTACCAAACATCCTGTTACGGCCTTGCAACTGTCAAGAACCTAAATACCCCCTCAATTCCATCATTAGCTGAATATAATGATTGGCGGTTACATAATAACTACACCATTGAGGCTTTGCAGGCTCTCCTTCAAAATACCTCCTTTAATGTTTCTGAAATTGATCCATTAGGATGGTTGTTGTGGCAGACTAATGCTAATGCATGCCAGTTGCGTTTCTATAATGTTACACCGGGTTTCATTCAGACTAAGCCTGACCCTCGTTATCCACCTCATCATTCTGTGACTACATACTCGGTAGGTAGATTGTGCCAGCAGTGGCTACAAAACTCTACCCTGGCATCTGTCAAACAGCACCTTTCCATCTTATCGAATGATATTGATTAGTCTGATTTTCTCCTAGGCCCACGTAATCCAAGGGCCAAGAGATTTCTTTATGCCTCTTAAAATGAAATTTGGAAACTTTCACAGATGGAGGCCGCCTTCCGTCTGCGTCAAATTGACCAGGCAAACTTGGAAAAAGTCCTTGCTGTAGTGGACAACAGCATTAACACGCTTTCTTCATGCATTTACACCTTAGACAATATTGTTTCTTCTGTAATAGATATTGTGCAAAGTGATCTTTCTGTGTTATATCATGGTCAGAATCAGTTAAGGTCGGTCAAGCAATTTGCTTGGACATTGCAGTCACCGAAAATGAGTAAAGTGCCTTGGGATTATTTAAATGCCACTGCTTTATTTTTGCCTTTTAACCTGACTGATAAACAGAAGTTTATGTCCATGAAAGATGCTGTATACACGCTGTTACATATTTAACAATTGGAGCCTTTGCCGGTCTCTGTAGCGGAAACGGACTCTGCTGTTTGGTTAATTCATGGCGTTATCACTTTGCCCTTTTCACTTTTTCAGTTTAAATCATGTATGCAACACTTTCCTGCTGGCCGCTTTGAACCGCTTGGCACTGCTTTTCTGCATGAATTATGGGTCCTGCCCTTTGCTTATCGGTGTTTGAGGGAGGATAAAGAAGTTTTCCTCACAGGGGAGGAGTGTGATTCAGTACTGGGTCACTCTCTTGTGTGCAAACACGTTAAGTTGCACGGCGAGTGTAACATGTCAGCACCCAATCTAGCTTACTTTTTGAAAGGGACCCCAGTACAATCCATCACGCCTGTCTTTACATTGCTTACTAATGGCAGCTATCTCATTTTAAATAATCAAGACTGCTGTGGTTTGCAGGCGGGTGTCCCATACTTGGTAACTGTTTCCCAGCGCGTAACTTGCTGTAGCAATGTCCTTTTCCCGCCCCCGCATGGGAGTTTAAATTCCTTGCTTTGGCCTTCCATTCTGACTTTGAAAACAGAGTTCAACAAGTTGAGCAGGCTCAAAGCCCTTTTATTCCAACAGGAGGTGGCCCTCACTTCCGCCCGTGAAACATTAAGGTTGCAGGTGGCCCGGACCTCGAGTGAGATACAGTCGCTTCTTAATACTAACCTCCCACTTCATTTTGGGGAACTAATTCACCAAATATTTAATGCATCTGATATGACAGGCCTTGCCATTTTTTTTAAATGTGTGGGATCTGGCCTGGTCTCTTCCTTTCAAACTATATTCGGGGTAATACCGGCTTTTATTCATTCTATATCTTCCAGCGTCTTCAGAGGGTTCTCCTTAATATTGGCGCTGGCAGCTGGAGTTCTGCTCCTTATCCTTGTGCTTCGCAATGGCTGCTCACTTTGTGGCTCTGCACAGCCCGGCCCAGCTACAACTGTGCCGTGATCACCTATATGTGGCTTTTGGATGCTTGCCTTTAGCCACACTTGGCTTAAGTTATGACTTGACATTCCGCTTTGCCTATTTTACTTGCATGCAACCAGTGCTACATTGCAAACTATGTCATTTCTCCTGGGCGATGGAACTTTGCTTATCGAACACGTGGTGTCCAATCCCTGATTTCAGCCGGTTGATGGGTCCCTTAGAGGCTCATGACGTGGCTTGTTCTGTGGATAGTCCAATGACACGTGCAGCTTTATTTGGAATCTTGGATCAATGGGATATATGTGCGGCTGCGCAGACTTTCCTACAACGAAGTTTCATTGAATATCACGCAAGTTTGCCTTTTCTATTTTTAGATGCTCCTGTTTGTGAGGAACATGATTGTTCCTTTGACTTACTTAATTGGATATCTTCACTTTTTTCCACCAATGACAATGATGAGCTATTGGAAGGAATTGCATTCCTTTGCACCCAAACGTTCATGGATTGACTACTTGGATCGTCCCTGCTCCACTGTCTGGCATACAGACTCTTTTTTCAAGCTCAAAGTGCCGTTAGCTTTTTTTCGAACTTTCCCCTTTTCTTTTCTCCGATTTATTTTTTTTAGAAAGTCCCTTACAAATATTTTAAACAATGCCTGACTTTTGAACTCGGTTTTTGTTCTTCTGTCTACGTCGTACTGACTTACCAGGGGGAGGGTGTTATATGGGGTTATATGGCCCTAAGACACATTGTCGACATTGCTAAGTTAGCATGAGTTTTGCTTGCCCTATGCTGCTGCTTTTGCGCACGCTTCTGCTAAGCGTTTGTTTTCGCGACACTTTGCCTCTGCCCTGTACATGATAACAGATTTTTTTTCACGTTCTCAGCCTTCCCTTCAATTCTGTCTGAACATAATGTGCAAGGTCGGTCAACAATGTCTCTTGTTATTCTGTTCTGGTCAGTCCCTATTACCTAGACAAAACATGTTACCAACAGCTGCAATGTGGAAGAATCGAGCTTTGATATAACGTTGTTGCATGTTTTTGAAACACACTCGAAGAAAGCCATTCCATGGAGCTGAGCGCTGCTGTTCCTATGATGTAAACCTTTGGGTTTAGGCTTTCAGGTAGGGGTCTGCTAATAACGCCTAGAGATCTTCTGTTATATAAAATAACTTCTTACTGCCGTGGGGAGGGTGATTAGGCCCAGTTATTTAGCCTTTTTCACAGTCTTTATAAAATGACGACTCCTTTTATATTCTATGGTATTGTAACAATGCTAAAAAAAAAAAAAAAAAATCTGTATTTGTAAATCGCGAACTACTCACCCTTACGGGTCTCAAGGCGCTGGGGGCCATAGTGGAAATTAAGTGAGCTATTGCCCAGAGTCACATGGTGCTGAGCTGCCGCCGGAGATCGAACCGGGAGCCCTGTGCTCCAAAGTCAGCTGCCCTGGCCGCTGCACCACACCTCTAATGATTCTTGCCTTATGCATTTTGCTGTTAGTTGTGGTTTGCATACTGTTTTATGAATCACTATAGTCCAAATAAACATTTTGAACTTATTTAGTGTTTCTGATTATTTTTATTGTGGACAAGTACGTGAGAGCGAAAGAGTGTCTTGTTCCCGCGACTCTGAGGTGAGTCGGGAGTGCTCGTGTTCTGGGTTGTCTAAACATTCGTAGCTTCTTGATATTTGTAGGAGACTGAATGAGACACTATTGCTAGTCGGTTGGGATTTTGGGTACTAAGGTGATAGGAGGGACACCCCTATTTACTGAGGTCCTGTTTTCTTGTGCATAGTTCTGTGTATGAGCAGAATCCCAGCAACAGTGGTGCATATGAAGCTAAGACCAGTCAGGTCAAACCTTCTTTACTGAGCGGACTGAGTCTCTCATTTTCTACGGTGTGGGGAGGGCACCTTCAAACCAATTTATATACTCTTGGTAAGTTAATGGGGCTTATATGTCCACGTATGGAAAGTATTAATCTGGTTTCTAATCTTGAATCAAAGTGTGAAACAATTTTGTACGTGCGTCTGCAGCTGGGAAGCTAACCGAAGAATAGAATACCTCAGTCCTGAATGCTTTGTGTGCCTCAACCACGAAGGTAACATCTTCACCTGTTGCCGGGAGGCCATGTTGTAATAATTTCATAGTAACTGCCTGTCTGCAATTTTCTGAAATATTTAGAGTATGTACATGTACTTCAACATCGTCAGCTTGCTTGGTCATTGTTAAAAAAATTTAAGTATTTTATGAAAATGAATTTATTGAGATTTGGTTTGTACAATATGGGAAAATCCTTTAATACTCCAAGCTTGTTAAAACCTACAGCCAATACATAGGACATACCTACTAAGGTGAGGCAGATTTCCTTTCCCACTACGGACGTCTCAGTTTAATGTGAGTAGGGGGTCTCTGAGAAAGCACAACTGAACGCCTCAGATTTGACCTTTAAATAAATGCCTAACTACCGTTGGCGGCGCCATGTCATGTAGTTCCTACTAATCCATAGGATCTGTGCGTTTTTTGGACAACATAAACTAAGGGCTTGGTGTCAAGACTGATTCCAGACTCCCCCGTAGGATATGTTGGCCTATAGTCCAGCTAGCTCACAGAGCCACCACAAGCACCCCCCCAGCCTTACCAGGGAGCGAATGGACTCCAGCAACCACTGAACATGACAACCCTGATTCCTCAGGAATCGTGGAAACAGTACAGAACCTTTCGCTTAGTCACTCATGCTCACTTATTCTCAGAGAAATATACAGAGAATACACAGTGGGACATTTTCAATAATATTTATTAAACCAACGTTATAAAATACATGTGCTGCAATGATTAGTAGACAGAAGCAGATAAACGTGATTACAGGCACCGAAAGAGTGAACAGTAGATACATTTCTACCAAGGTGCTGAAGCAATGAATATATGCAGGCATATATGCAAGATACGGTAATCTAACTTACTCCTAAAATGCAAACTCTACTCTTAGTGTACCTAGAGTGTCTATGGGTGTAGAGCCAAGAATCCCCTCAAGGGACGATTCAAACCCATTACCTGATCGGATAGAGTGAAGGACCCTGTCTTCGTCTCGAGTTGGACACCCCCCACGGAATGTCAGACTGGTGCGTGGTGGATTCTCAGCATGCACGAACCCTCAGTGTCAGCGGAAGTACCTCCTCTACCAATCTATCAGGATGCCTATGATTCATTTTAAAAAGCAGCCTTCACGATGTGCATGTTAGATTAGTGACGTTATGGATATTTAGATAATGCTGTCGCCTCATGGATGAAAATAGGACAACTTCTTACCTAGTGCATAGAGAGACCTAGTACATGATGTTCAAAGCATCGTGATCATGTTGTGCCAAGCTGGATGTGTAAACAAAGTAGTTTCAGAGAAACTAATCCAACATTGTTGTGCATGCAAATGTGTGCAAAAGTTCACTGCTGAAATTTTATTTTCTAGGGCAATGTAAGAAATAGGCTGCTTCGCTACATGGGGCTAACTCTGGAATATAACAAAACATACCTGGTGAATATTATATATAATACTAGCTTACTTGGGCCTGTATTCTTCACGGTTGACAGTAGAGTACCGAAAATGTGTTCTCAGTCTTAAAGTACCACGACATATATAGGAGAGAGAGAAAGATTATTATCAACAAAACAGAAGATAAGTGAACTAGAGACTGCATATGGAGATCAGCTGTGCTATACAGTGGGTGGTTTTCTCCCTGTAGTAAAACCAATATTTTAAAATCCCACAACCCTCCCCCTCCCACACTGATAAACCCAACCATCAGTGCTGATTCCCAAATAGAAGTTCGCACAACAGTAACAATAGAATACAATAGGTGATACACACCATGGGGTGTAATACTCCTAGGTGAGGGAAGGTGAGAGTTAACACAGTCATGTATAGGTGCGCGCAGAGGGTGCTGATTCCCCCAATACCCTTATTCAGGTCAGCAGTCACAAATCGGGTTGCAAGGGGTGGCAGTTAGTCCAGGGCTGATCATTGGGTGCATGAGTGTAGAATGAACAGCCTCAATGTACCCCATGCATAGATGGGAAAGGGGAGGATGGGAAATCACAAGCTCCACCATTCTAATGGTGCCAGCCTGGGTGCACTCAGTGGAGCGACTTCTCCTGGCAGGGTCTGTCAGAAACGCAGATACAGATCTATTGACAGGCAGCTACTTGCATAATTTGAGGGCTTTCAGGGCTTGCTGAAAAAGAAAGCCTTGCCATCAAGGTCCACCTTTAGTTTTTCAGGGCAGAGCATTGAGTATCTGATGTTGCAGTCCTGAAGCTTGCACCAAACTTCTCTTTTTTTTTTTAAATAATATTTTTATTTTATAAAAAGACATAACACAAGACAAAAACAAAAGAAAGCAAAAAACAGCTTAAATCTATATAACACAATAATCCTTTTCACAGCACCAATATGATCATATAAATAATGAAATACAGAGAGCAAAAACAACTAACATAGGCCAGGGAACATATTCATAAAAAAGAAAAACACATTATTAAATTCGAATAATTCATCATGATAAACAAATTACTTCTCCTGAATTAATGCATTAGCCCAATCTTTTAATGGACTCCAAATCTTCAGCCCTTTACTGCTACCTTTTTTGCCTCTTTGTTCATAGAGTGCTTTTTCCAGATTAAATATGTGTAGCAGCCGACCTTTCCATTGCTGAAAAGTTGGGGGGGAAGAATCTAGATACGCTGAAGCGACACATAATCTAAAAACTGACATTGCTATAAATAAGAGCTCACTGCCAGGGCCATCTTGTGCCGTTACCCCTAATAACATAAGCTGAGGAGAAAGCAGTACTTCTTTTTTTAAAACATACTGCAAAAAGCCAGAAATTTCTCTCCTTATCAAATCTAAACTGGGGCACGTGGTGAAGATATGAGTCGCATCCACACCGTATACCTTATACCTAAAGCATTGGGCCCCCTCCGTGCCCCCCCACTTAACAATTTTTGCAGGCGTAATATACAAATCAAAAAGAGTCTTAAAGTGTTGAACCCGCAAATTTGCAGAACATAATACAAGTTTGCCCATCTCTAGTGACTTCATAAAACAAGCGTCTGCGACATCTAACCTAGCCTGCCATTTCAGTACATGCTTTTCAAGGTCATCAGTAACACCCTCCAATAGCAAACTATACAATGACAAAATTGAAATGCCAGATGTGCTAATTAAAGCTTCCATCAGTGGTATCAAGGAAAAACCTGCTGCCCCACCAGCTTTTCTGAGAAGAAAATCCCTTATTTGTAAGAACTTAAAAAGTTCCCGATGTCCAATATTAAATCTGGCCCTAACTACATCAAAAGAGGCAATATGATCCCCCATCAAAAGATCGCCTATCCTGTAGACCCCTGCTTTCCCCCACCTTACCAAACACTCATCTGACAAAACCTCAGGTAGCTGATCATTGTCGATCAATGGTGTATATCTACTATATCTGCCAAGCCCTAATTTTTTCCTAATCACCGACCAATTTCGAAATGCTGCTATTGAAGTCTTAAAATGAGTCTTTTTAAAATAATTTGGTTCATATATTTTTAATAGACAGCCATTGGCCCGTGAGCCAATCAGATTCTCAACTATTGATGGAACATAATTAGAGCCAGTTACTTCCTTTTTCCTGATGCCAAAAAGAGGCCAATAGTATTGTAGAGCAGCTGCTAGATAATATAATTTAAAATTAGGTAGTCCAAGGCCCCCCTTTCCCTCGGGAGAGATAAACATGTATTCGATCTGCGAGTCCGCTTATAGGACCAAATAAATCTAGCAACCTCCCTCTCGATCTGCCTAAACCAGTCATTGTGTATTTCAAGAGGAATTGTGCGAAATATGTATAGTAGTTTAGGCAGAATAGTCATTTTAATCAGGTTGCATCTGCCGATTATGGACAATTTTAGATTATCCCATCGCCACATATCATTCTTAATTTTACCCATTATGGGGGTAAGATTTATATTTATGATATCTTCAACCTTTGCCCTTACACGTATGCCTAAATATATAGCTTCTTCCACAATCCTACTGTCAACGGCAGAGGTATACCTATTTACTAGTATCTGGGTTTTAGCTCTATTCAACAGATAAACTGAATATATACCAAAGTGTTCCGCCAATATTTCAACTTCGGCCATCGATCTATCAGGATCAGAAGTAATGATTGCCACATCATTGGCATAAGCCAACAATTTTGTGTCCCAGCCTTGTAGCCTAATTGGAGAAATATTCGGGGAAGCCTCAAGGCACCGAAGAAAGGGATCTATATATAATGCGAACAACAGGGGTGAAGAAGGGCACCCCTGTCTAGTTCCCCTACCTATTGAAAACACCTCAGACTCCCCTCCCATGATCTGTAAACGAGCTATAGGTTTAACGTATAAGACCTGAATGGCTCTAATAAACCCTGCTCCTAGACCATTAGCTTCCAAACACCTCCATAAATAACTCCATGACATGCGGTCGAAAGCCTTCTCGGCATCTAAAAAGGCCGCAGCTGTAGGTTTCCTTAGAACTTCTAACGCATCAAATAACGAAATAAGCCATCTGACATGGTCATCCGTCCCCCTCCCCTGAATAAAGCCATGTTGCCAGACTGTTACTAACTGCTGCATAACCTTATTAAGGCGAAATGCAAATATCTTCGAATACAGTTTAGTATCGCTATTTAACAGTGTGATCGGTCTATAGGAGCCCATATTCATAGAATCCTTCCCTTTCTTTAAGAAAATAATAATATTAGCGGTCCACCATGAAGCCGGTGATGTGGCCCCATTTCTAACCTCCTTAAACAAACGCAAGATTTCCTGGCTAACCTCATTAACAAAAGTTTTATCAAATTCTAATGGTATGCAATCCGTACCGGTGGCCTTACCTGATGGAAGGGCTTGAAGAGCCGAATAGAGCTCCTCCTGAGAGATTTCAGCTCCCAAAAAAAAAGCCTCTTCCTGTGACACCCTCACTTTTGGTACATATTCATGCTCATGCGTTATCTCACTTCCTTCAGGTGGGGCTGCAGCTGCGTATAATACCTCATAATACTCCTTAAAAGCATCCCTGATCTCTGCCGCATCCGACACTATATCTCCCTGACTGTTCTTTATCTGCTTTATATGTCCTGACGCTGCCTGTTGCCTCGCCCTGACTGCTAATAATCGGCCAACTGTCTCACTATATTCATAGCATTGTTGTCTCTTAGCGAGATTCTTGCCGGCCATTTTTTCCATATTAAAATCATTCAAAGCAGCTTTAGTAACCATAATTAAATCCATAGTTATAGAGGGATCCCCACCATTATTTACCACATAGATTAATTTGGTCTCCAAAAGAGCTAGTTTCTGATAATAGCTTTTAATTTGTCCTGTACTTTTTTTTTGTTTATTCAGACTATATCGCAAGGTCTCACCTCTCACTGATGATTTAAAAGCATCCCAAATCATTCCTGGGGGTGCACTGCCCTTGTTATAACTAAAGAATTCGCTAATCCAACCCCTCATATAATTAACATACTCCTGATCAGAGAGAAGTGCTCTCTCAAAAGTCCATTTATTATGTTCCCTCCTTACTCCTGACAGCAGGAATTCAAAAACTAAGGGATTATGATCCGACATTACCCTAGGGAATAGCTCTACCCGAGCTTCCTTCAAAAGGGATGGTGAAACCAAAAAATAATCTAGCCTAGCAAATTTAAGATGAGGAGCAGAATAGTAAGTATATCCAGGCTCACTGCCCCTCAGGCTAGACCACACATCAATCAAACCTACATCCTTAAGCAGATTTGTCATCGCCCTAGACGATTGAGGTTTACGAGTCTTATTTGATGCCCCATCTTTATCCGACACTCCTCTAGATCCATTAATATTTAAATCCCCACAGACTAGATAAGGTGCGGGCCAAGAAGGAAGCTCCATGGCTAAAACATTCAGTACCGATGAATCGTCTAAAACAGGGGCATATATTGAGCATAAAGTAAATATACCAACCCCTCCTCTATCTTCCATAATTATCCATCTGCCATGCTTATCAACGACCTTTCTCTCACACATTATAACTTTGCTTTTCATCAAAATTGCCACCCCCTTAGTCCTTACGTTTTGCGAAGTATATGCAAGTAACTTAAAACCTAAAGTATCAAGTAATTTATAATCCTTACAGGCTATATGAGTCTCATGAAGACACAGCAGATCTGCTTGTAAAACTTTAAGGTCCTCTCGGATCCTTCTTCTTTTAGTCCCATCGTTAAGGCCGCAAATATTTATAGTTGCAATACGGAGCTTAGCCATCATTCATTAAATCATTTCTTCTCTTCATATTATTCATATTCATATTATTCTCATCATAACTACAAAAGCTCTCTGTCAACATTTTTATAGAAGCATTGTTTTTCAATTTTTACAGTTTTTACTAATGCCAAAAAAACAGGAAAAAAACACATAACATTCTTTAGCTGTAATTTTCTTTCAGCTTTAACACCACAAAAACACACCCCCCAAACCCCCCCACCCCTCTCCACCCCTCTCTCCCTCCCCCCTCCCCCACCCTGTGACAGCAGCCAGACCTCCCAGGTCTGTATGATAGAGAAAGCATACAGCGCCACGGCGCCCCCACCCCCAACCCCCTCACAAAATACCTCTTTATTAAATTCTGTACCCCCAAAAAAAAAAAAAAAAGCCCTACAAGAAAAAAGACCCTAATAACATCTGTTTTGTCAATTCTCAATACACACAGCCAGCCCCATTTAGTAGATTCTTATACTTTTCTCTTCTCCCCCTGAGCTTGTTCAGGATAATCTCTAGCCTGAATCTCCAAGGTAAAGAATTTAACAGACCCTTTTACAATCGTTTTTAACCTCGCCGGAGCCAGTAAAAACGCCTCAAAACCAGCATCTTGAAACGGCTTAATTAACTGCCGCAATCACCATCTGCGCTCCACAGTTATGTGGCAGAAATCAGGGCGTACAAAAAAAATGACATCCTTAAACTGCCTTCTAGCCTCCGGACGAGCTTTCTCGAAAATAGCCTGCCTAAGTGAAAAATTACCCAAAAAAAACAAAATTGCCCTCGGCTGATTTACATCTCTGTTAGGTGCTTTGTGGCGAACAAAAGGAAACCTGTGAACCCTCTGTATCTCTCGGCCCCAATCCCACCCAGTAAGCTCCGGAAAGGACTCCTTAAAAAGATCTAACATAAAGCCCCGAATGTCATCCCTTTCCAATCCTTCCTTAATCCAGAGGACTCGGAGATTGTTTCTTCGCTGGCGATTTTCTACATCTTCCAGTTTCCACATCACGTCAGATAGTTGGGCTTCGTGAGTCTTTGTTTGCTCTCTCACAACATCCAAATCGTTTTCCACCGCAACAGTTCTTACTTCCATTGCGTCCAGTCTTTCACAGATTTCTCCACAGGTACGCCCTACTTTCCGAACTGCACCTTCCAATTTCTTTGTGCCCTGTCTTGTCTTTTTCCCATCAGCTCTAGTCTCTGCGTGATGTTCCTTAATAGTCTTGAGAATAAGACTCGCCACCGATTGTACATTTGTTGCAGGTTCCCCATGATGTTCGGAAAAGGAAATACCCGCTGGGGCTGAAGCTAGTTCGAGAGGGCCGATAATCCCTGTATCTGAATAATCCCACTTCAGGCCAGAAGTACCACTATTTTTCTTTTTCCATGTCTTCTTATGCCCCTTAGAGCCTTTAGAAGCCCTGCAAGGTTTTTGATGCTTACGGGCAGTTTCCGGAGCTTCCAATGTACTAGAGCCTGAGGTGGTGACGATATGATCAGAGTCACTATATGCTAACTCGGAATCGGAAGTCCCCGAGTGAGAATCTTCTGTCAGAGAGTAAAATTTATCCAGCCCATCCGAGATAGCATCAGAAATAGCATCAGCTGGCATTAGCTTATCAGCATCAATATTACAGCCTGCACCCCCAGGTGGGCTATCAACTAGCCTTTTATCGTAGGGTTGAGTGTCCAGTACCTCAACATGTAATGATGTTGGCATTGAGGCTAGTATTTTAAGTCCTGCAACAGCAGCCTCCGCTGTCTGGTCATGTGATATGTCATTATCATTGTCCACCAGTGTCACCTGTGCAACATGAGCCTCCCTATTGACCTGGGAATCACCCTCTGAACCAGCATTAGAAATAGTTTCCTCATTCCTATTCCCGTCTTTAGCTTGTACATTGACCCGATCCAGGCCCCCAGGACCATCTCTGGTTGTGAAAAATACTGTTATGGCCGGCTGAGGTAATGTTGGTGTGACATTTAGATTACCCCCATCAGAAGCTGCCCCTGCTTCTTCTAAAGCCTTTGTAGCAGTACCTTTCTTGCCCGCAGCATGACATTTTTCTAGAAGATTCCTCCGCTTAACCACCCCTGTGTTGTCATGCTGTTTTTTCAAAGTACGGGTCTCTTGGGGCTTACCTGCACACGCCTCTGTGTTTGCAGGAGAAAGTTCTTACCTCAGCCCGTGTGGCTGATTAAAATTATTCCACGCCGTCTCCTTCTGCTGCCTCGTGGATTTAGGTGGCATTTTCCTGCTGCTGGCTAACACTGAAGACCAGCTGGAGAGCACACCACGTACTCTCTGAGCAACTCCTCTGCTGGCAGCCGATACCAAGCCAGCCCACACCTGCAGAGAGCAGCGCAGAGAGTCAATTAGTTGCCTGGGCAGAAAATTCCTTGCAGCCGTCTTGTGCTGCGCTGCTCCCGCCTTCGAGAGAATGCAGCGCGTCCCCACAACCGTTACGCGAGTCCGCGGTTCCGGAGCCTGGAAACGGAGCACATCGGCTACATCGGCCACAGAAGCACCAACAGCCAGGAGGGGCCCCACAGCGCCCGAGCAAACACCGTCCGATGTCATCAACCTTCAGGTAGGTCTGTCATCTGGTAACGTCTCCTTCAGAGCACTCTGTGCGGGGAGTCAGGGAATGAGGCTCCACTGCGGAGCTCTACGCCGCCGCCATCTTGCTTTCCTCTGACATGCTGCCCGGCAGCTTGCACCAAACTTCAATGAACTTAGGTCGAGCCTCCTGAACAACAGCAGTGAAGTTCAAAAATATGGAAATCATTCAGCCCTGATACTGAAGTGGACCTTTCTGTCATGCAAGTCTTGAAAATTAAGGAGCCTATCTATTATGAGCCTCAGAGGGACACCAGGCGGAGGACGAAGGCTGAGTTGCACAAGAAGTGCAGCAAAAAAGCTCTTGCCGGTTGAAGAGCATATTGAGCAGGGTCTCCACGTAGGTCGCCAAGCATACAGTGTTGGTAGATTCTGCAATGCCTGTAATGGGGATATTTTTGCAACAGAAATGTGCCTCCAGATCTTCCTTCTTCATCTGCTTCTCAAGTTTAGCAGCCTTTGCTCTGGCATCAGTACCATCATCCTCCAGGTCAGAGATTCATGGCTCTGCTCCATCTAGCAGCGCAGCCTGCCTGTCCATGCATTCCATAAGGCGGTCAAGGTGAGTGGTCATGGAGACAATCTTGGTGTAAATGGACAGCAGACTCGCACGAAGGTTCAGAAGGATGGCTGTTGTAGTTTCAGACGATGCATCACCTAATGTGTCCCGAGAGGGTTTCACATCAGTGGTGGAAGAGTCCATGTGAGCCAGCTTCTTTTGGAATCAAAGGATAATTTCCTCTGCCATGGTTTCCCCTTGCTCATCACCCAGAGAAAGTCTGGAAAGGAAACCCATCAGTCCAGTCTTGGAGCCACTCCAGTGGGCTTTGGTGCAAAAGCGTGTCAGGGAGAGCAGCCCAGAGGCGAATTCAGGGGAGAGGCACAACCATGCACCTCATTAGGCTCTGCCCCCAAACAAGCAGGCAGGAATTCACACGATATGGATGATGAGATCCCTCTGCAGAGTATGATGAAAAGGGAGGGTGGCTGCAGGCCCAGAATAACCCGATGTATAAATAAGTGCCTCTGCGGCATTATGAACTAATCAGGTCAGGGGAGTGGCATGCTTCTGCCCCTCTTGGCCAGCTGTGTGGCTGCAAATTAAGGCCTCACTCTACTGTAGCGACCGCAGATCCCAGGATTTGGTGCCAGATCCCCATGAGCAACTCATTACTCCAGGTTGGGTCCAATGATGCGCCAGCACCCAGTCAGGTCAGGCCAAGGCCAGATTTCAAGAGAGGAAATGGCCAGCTTTATTGGGCGCCTCTGCGCAGGCAGTGAACACCTCCAGGATATGCACAGTTCAAGAGCCAGCAGACAATCCCCAAGGCAGGCAGGCAGCACAAGTTGGGTGAATGCATTATCATCAGGATGGGGGTGAAAGGCACCCGCTATCTACGCCTCTGAGACCGGCACTACCTATTAGACCGCGACCATAGCAAGTTCGTAACTGAGCATCAGGAGCGGTAGCGGGCAGCACCCGCAACACTATTGGCGTCCACTCTACATCCCCCAAGTCCCAGGAAGACTTAGGGGTGCAAGGCAGCGCTCTGTATGGTGGGGTGTTCCAAACCTTTCGGAGCTCCGCATTTAGCCACCATTTTGGGTGCCAGCATGGCAAGGGAATGCTTAATGAAAAGACTTTTTGTCAGAAATGGATCATTCTGATATGTCATGTAAAGTTAAAAAATTAATTTCCTATGTATTTTCCTTCATATATTCCTAGACAGAACCATTACTTAACTGTGTGAATTAATGGCAAACAATTCAATGGTTAATTATGTGGGTTTGTAAGATTTTTGTAGTAAAACCATGAAAGCATCTTGTTAGGTAAAAAATAACAAATGCTGAAAACCGAGTGTACCTTCACTGTGTACATATGAACATTAAGCTGCACTGCCACCAGTGAACATTTAAGAGAATGCAACCCATCTTTCCAATCATGCTTTTAGTACGTCCCTTTTGGATGTTCCTTTCCTGTACGGTCACTTTGTGTGGGCTGTAGCTTTGATGCCATAGGGTCCCTATTGTCCTGATGAGTACCCAAGAACGAGAATAGCTAAAAGTTTATTACAGGAATGTATTGGCCCCAATTCATAAATAGCTTTTTCAGAGACATTTTAAGACTTGGGCAAAGGGTGCAATTGACTGGACCCCACATTCAAATGCCCCCCCGGATAAATGAACTTTCTCTCTATTTGACCCTTCTATATCCTATTTATTTAAATGTCTCTCCCTCTCTGCCACCTCAACCTCTGACCCCATTTCTCTAGCCAATGTCATCTTCAGCATTTTTGGATTTTTGGACTTCCTGGGCAGGACATATTTAACAGTTTTTTGTGACCCTGTTAACATTTACCATGTGATTTAGAATTGTTTAGCATCATGTAGGATTGAAATAGCATGGAATGGGTAATAACATTTAAATGTGTTCCATATGGGGGCCATTAAAAATATGTCTTGCCCTAAAAATCCTTAAAATAACATTGCATAAATTAGTAATCCAGTTGTACTACTTCAAGCTCTTTAAAAATGCAATTCACAAACCTATAGTCCGGTATTTCAAACTCTACCTCTCCTTTCTTTCCTATACAGAGATCTCTGCCCCAATGGGAGATATATCCAGAAACATAAATATAGTATTTAGGAGTAAATGTTGGAGGGACAAAGGGAAGTGTTGGGAAAATTAGGAATTATAACTATAAATGAATGAAGTTAAAGGAAATGTAAGAAATAGTGTAGAGAAAGACATGCTAATACAAAACACACTCACATAAGAAATAAAACTATTGCTATTCACAAACATACCTGTCTAATTCAACTACAGCCCAAGCAGAGAGAAAACAGGCTTAAATGTGTTCAAGCCCAGCCTTGGATTAAGTCAGCCATAGCCAACCACTATCACTGCAACACACTTCCATTGAAAACAATGGAAGCAGGCTATAATATGAATATTAGGTAGGAAATAATATAAAATTAATTAAATGAATTTCAAATTTCAAATACATAGGTGTTTGTGTGTGTACATGTCCTAAATTAAATATGTAAAGTAATTACAGATTAATGCAATGTTATTTAAGGAGGTAGTGTGTTGACTGTTTTTATTTACGTATTCCTATTTTATGTTATTATTTGTTTAAAATAATTGTACTTTTTTGACATCAGATTGATTGTATTTATTCATTTATTTTTTTAAATAATAACTATATTAAATTCCCCTATATTTTCCTACAGCAAAATTGCCATACCAGTGGTGAAGGTCTTCATAAACAGGTGGAAAGTTATCACTTGCAACTTTACACGTATAGATGCAGCTGTAGGATTCTCTCATTGAAGGAGTGGACATCTCAGTGTAGGTGTCAAGCGCCACTCAGAAATGGTGAACAGCAAAAAAGTGGAGTTCACACCATGGTGTAGGACTAAATCTATATGTGAGTAGACCTACACATACAAACTTACCTATGTGAATCCGACTCATAAACTTTATTTGAATGTCTGAATCCAGTCATATAACCCACTAGATGACACTTTTTTAAATCTTGTGATATGGAGAGCAGAATAATATACACTGTCTAATCTTCCATTACACAATGTTAACCTATCACCCTTGTTGGATAAGAAATATCTTCACCTCATAAGAGCAGCTTTGTAAGAGATAGAAGCGCACTGCGGACCATTATCCACAGAAAGGAGCCAACTTGATGATGAAGCATGGCACAATATGTGGGAGAAAGTCAGCCTACTTAAAGAAAGCGATCTCTGTACCCAGTGAGCCACCATGTAAATATTCCGTAAAACTTTCAAAATGTGATAGGAATAAAATTGATTATTTTAACAG
This sequence comes from Calotriton arnoldi, assembly GCA_963921515.1. Taxonomy (NCBI): domain Eukaryota; kingdom Metazoa; phylum Chordata; class Amphibia; order Caudata; family Salamandridae; genus Calotriton; species Calotriton arnoldi. The sequence continues at coordinate 58,190 of CAWUFW010002308.1, read as the reverse complement.
GACTAAGATGCTCCTAAGGCGTAAACTTTAAAAATTGGCACCCACTCTGCAAACCTTCAGTGCTGGGAAGGGAGTCAAAAGGCAGATGGGGATGTCTAAAAAGGAAGCCTCAATAAGGCTATCTTTCCATATTCAACATCTCAACTCATTATCTGTTTCATCACTGCAGGTTGCTATTTGAAGAAACATTTTTCCTCTCCCTTCAGTATCTTGCTTAACATTTTTAATTTTGCCCTCCTTGAACAATCAGGTGTAATGTCCACATTAGTCACACTTAGGACTTTGTTAATTTTTCACCAGGCACACATTCCTTGTGAAGATGTGATAAGCATGCCCACACATAAAGTTTTTTTATCTTTCTCTCTTTTGTGAATATATTCTCTTCATTAAAACTTCATTATCTGACCACCCTCAATATATTTATTGCCATTCACTACAAATAATATTATCAGCAGTTCCTCCATTTTTTTTTTTTTTTCTGCCCTGAATGGTGTTCAATTTCCTTCAGCTATAGCAACAGTCTGGTACCTTAATCAGCAGTGTGTTAAAATGCCCTCTAATCAAGATAAACATAGGAAAGTCTAGCAAGTTCAGTGCTAGGGTATTGACAGGAGAAATATCATCACAGATTGTGCCATAGAATCCTGCACACGTAAATATTATCTGCTTATATCTGAGTTTATCATTAATCCACCTGCCAATAAATCTGTTGTATATTCTTTAAGTTCTATTTGGAGTTCTTTTTTATGATTAAAACTACACCTTTTGTGTTTATCGTTTGGTCGGTGCTTGCTATCTGATATATAACCAGCTTTGTTTACTAAATAATGTTTTGCACTCTGATAATGGCAAGTGTGTTTCCTTCAATATTAATATTTGAACTTTGCTACATTGTAGGTGTTGACAGATCATTCATTATTTCTTTTTGATGCTAAGGCCATTTACATTCCATTTTAGTATTTTATTTATTTTACCTTCCCAGCTCCATGAGAGTATTTGTAGCATGGAAATTATATTGGGAACGAGACAAACTTTTGTCTTTTACCCTAAATTGGTCCCCATCAAGTGTCCTTCTCCAGAAAGTCCTTGTATATTTCTGTGGCATAGATATTCTTTGCCTATTCGGGACTACCATCTGGGAGGATTGTGTGCAAAAAACAGAAAACCAAAATTTAAGACAAAAACATCAATCATAGTTTATCTTCTTTCCCTCTCATTTGTGAATGACATTTTTTGTCTAATTTCCCCAAATTGTTTATGCTCATACTAGGTAGAGCTCTCTTTATATTTTAAGGTGGAATTTTGTATGGTATTATCTCGTATACTTGTTTCACTTTTCTAAGATTATACATCAATCTTCACATCAGTTCAGTTCAGTTAAGTTAAAAATGTTATTGTTTTAAGTTAATAAAAACCATAACAATATTGCTATGTACTCAAAACTACATAATTAATGTGTAAAATCTTTGTGAAATGTAATGCATGATCGCTAATGATTTCTTGAAAGTTATAGTCGCAACAGAATCCTGGGCTGCCTAAATGTTTAGTATAACCTTAGAATCCGACGTAGGGGGATCTACCTGCCATTAAAGGCCCGCTCAAGTGTAAAAGGCCAGAGCCAAAGGCGAGGTCCTTTAACAAGGGAGCAGGCCTTTAATTGCCAGTAGAGCCCACTACGGAGGACTCTAAGGCTTTTAGAATATTCCACCCCTAGAGTTCATAATGTTCTAATTTGTAAAAGAAAGGCCTCACGGAGCCCGAGGAGGTTGACATCCCCTTGGGCTCTGTGAGGCCTTTCTTAAACATTGGAATGTCGATGCTCCAGGCTTCTACCGGCCATTAGAAGCCCATAGCACTCCATTGTTTTCAATGGTGCGCTCAACATTCCAATGTTCTAATTTAAATTAGAACATTGGAATGTTAAGAGCTCCATTGAAGACAATTGCGTGGCTCTTGGCCTGTAATGGCTGGTATAAGCCTTCTGCTTCAACATTATAAAGTTTGTCCTTCTGTTTCTCCTTTTTTAATATCGAACATTCTACCCTTAGTGGAATGTTCTAATAGGCTTATAGCTCTTCTGTCTCGACTATACCTGTTGTTAAAGGCCCTCACCCTCTTATATGCCCCGCCTGTGGTTCAGGCCTATAACTTGGGTGTAGGGCCTCTAACAATCAACATAGGTATCTGCAGTGGGCTATAAGGCTATATTAAGATTCTTGATAAGAAATTAATTCTGCACTTGATGAGCATTAGTACACCATGCCAATTTCAGTCAACAAACAATCTGGCAAATTTCCAAAAATGCTTGTTCAAGGATAGAATCACCATATAATCTGCCACAGTCTCACCCCTCATATTCAAGTCAGGAATGCTGTTTTATGTATTTTTCCATCCAGTGCTCAGATTATGGAGCAGAGGCCCTAATTTATGAAAACAGTTAACAATATTCCCCCATTGCTTAGTAATATTGATCAAAGCGATTCCACTGCTTCCATGGTACTGTAGGTTCTTCAACCTTTGATAAAAACAACGGGGTGAGATATACTTGTATCTACCATGTTTGGTCCACAAACTAAACCTTATACAAAAGATCAAAATGATTCACTAAAACAACAGCCTCAATCAATGAAGTAAAATAAAACATATTTGATCGTAAGACCTCTTTCACTCTAGATGGCAACAGAGTTGTTGATCTTCTAGCTTGAACAAGTGACTGGCCTGTGATGATCACATAACTGGAATTTCCCTAGTTTATTAAGAAGCTGCTTGCAGCACAAGGGAGTTCGCAATCAATGAGCTACTGTATTTTCATAATTTTTCCCTGTTCCTTACAACATTCCAATAAATGCAAAGAAGCTGCAAAAATACCATTTACATTTAGAAAATACTTTTATGTCCTTTCGAAAAGCAGATAAGCAGGATTCAAGGAAGATAGCTGTGCACAGGCAGGCAGCCTAATGCACAGGCTTGACATATGGTTAGAGCAAAGGCTCTGGCAGTGTTTACACACATGGCAGGATTGGTTGCAGAAAATGTTCTGGGCACTCATGCTTGGATACTCAGCATCATTTATGTGAATTTGGCGTAGGGCAGCACAGCAAGTCACCTTGCTGTGCTCTCCTACATCAAAGTGAAAGGGTAGGAATGCACTATATTTATCTAACACCTGCCCTTTCCCCCAACTCTGGTGTTGTTTAGGCAGCCTAGCGCTAACGCAGGCACCCTTGCACCATGGTGCAAGGGTGTCTGAGTTGTCAGAAGGATTGTTTTTGTGCAGGAAGAATCACTGCACAAAAACAATTCTGGGAGGCTTTTTTGGAGAATGCAGCACACATGGAAAGAGAAAAAATGAGGAGAAATGAAGCTATCTTTTCTCCTTGCGCCTCCCATGGGGAGGTGTAGGGTTTTGGCGCATCCCCAGGTTTACATGGTTTTGTAAAACTGGGAAAGCATAAAAATCCATGGGTGTTGCATGGGAACACCCAACGCAACGCACATGGAATGCCTCCCAAATGCACAGTAAAGCAACACAGCGATTTGCACTGCCTTGCCTCTCTCCATTTCTATGAGGCCATTCAAAGCCATAAATGTGATTATGTAGTTTGCGCTGCCAGACAGTCACAAAAAGTGATGCTATGGAGGCGCAAGGGACTCATAAATATGCCCCTCAGGTTCAATGGGCCACAAGACACACGCAGTACTTAGTTTGTAAAAAAGAAATGAGTGGCAGGGCCCTTGTAAGAAGGCCATTGCACCACCAATTGCCCCACCAGTACTGTCATTGACAGTAGCAACACAACCACTAGCCATCACACTTTTAAATGTGAGAGAATTCAGACTTTTAATATACATTAAACATGAACTACCTGCCGCCCAATCTATTCTGATAGCTTTCAGCGGCAGGTATTAGTCATTTTTAATGTATATTGAATTATTAAAAATTGAAGAGCTCATCACAAAATTAGACCAACAGCGCCACCAATTGATAGCCTGTCATAAGTGCTGATGTTGATAATTAAGTGCTGCTGACAAGCACCAGAAACCACAGACTCAAATTAAGTACTGCAACACATCCCTACTCTGGGAGATTCTTCCTCTTGTTGAAGCAAGAAACACCACCAGTTGCACACTTTAAAAATATGAGAAGATATGAAAGATATGAAAGAATCACAGAGAGGTGAAGTCTTTGTATGACTCCTGCAAGGGCCACAGTAACTTTCACTTTTAAAATGTTAAGATAGATGGAAATATGTTGTACGATTGCAGTGCAGAAGTGAGAACGCTCTAGGCCGGTAATTCTAATTAGATTCTGGTCAATAGACCTTTCTAGTAGACCTGAGAGGAAAAAGGGTTAACGACAATTCAAATCTTAAAGTACAGTGTGATCATGAGGACCACACAAGAAATCTGAATTAGTAACTTGAGATTAAAAGGTTTATTGCAAACTCACATCCAGACTGATATATGTCAATCTCAAAAACATAGTATAAAAATATAAAATAACCAAAGGAATACCAAAGGGATACTAAAGTGTCTTACAATATTGGTTCTCACAGCAAAGAACATATATGGATTCCAGAAGCAGCGATACAGAAAATAAGAAAAACGATGGGATGACTAGATGTATGGTTTTGATCCTTCACTCTATACATGAGAAAGATTTGCAGCATCTATTAAACCCTAAACTAAACTAAGGATAGGAGAAAACCTATTGAATTAAAGGAAGCAAGAAAGGTGTCAGCATTGAATCTCAGTAGAAATTCTATAGCTAAAGAGTCATGTATAGCATGAAACCAAACAATCAGGGATGTCAAGAGAAGTCTGTATCTCTCCAAGTTGAAAAGGGAATTTGACTAACCCAAGGTGGGTTCACTAATTAAAATACATAAAGAGCATTCGAGAAATATGACCTCATGCAGATCACAGTACTTTTCTAGTTCCCAAGAAAGAGCTTGGCGCCTTGAAAACTACTCCCATATTCCAGCTTCCAATTCCAAAGCATCCTTAGATTCCTCCCTTCGGCTGATAGTACCAACTGATAATATTCCCTTTGTTCTTCATTAAAATCATTTGTCCTTGCCAATTCTTCCTCACCTCACTATCTCTGAAATACAGTTACTCGAAAATGTGGGCAGTGGACCAAAAAGAAACACATGCAACACCCAAAACGTCAATCACCTATTTCATTTATGACCAAATCGAATATACCTGTGTGCAAATCTCCACATGCACCTCCTGCCCGGCGATGCCTCCCTTCAACAAGGAGTATAGAACAACAAAACACAATTGGAGCAGCACCACATATGGACCGAAAAGTTCAACTGAAATGATGTCAACACAAAACAATCTAATATGACACTTCCTTATAGATAACAGTGTCTGTAAAATCCATTGGTTGTTCTTTCTTCCTTTATTATATTGTATTCAATTCTTGAAAAAACACCATCAGCCAACGCGTTTCGTCCACTTAAACATTCGACTTCTTCAGGGCTGTGAATTAAAATGAAATACATGTATAGTATTAACCAAACTGTACAGTGTTGACAATACATACATATAGATACATATATTTCACAATTACATACATATATACACATAAATACATGAATAATTACTAACATTTACATACAATGTATACATCTATATACACCCAAGTTCCTTAATATTTCAAAGGCATTATTGACATGTTTGGACAGACCCAAGACATCCCATGTCTATGAATAAGAGATACGTGTAATGATAAGAGAGCCCCCCAGGCTTGTGTGCCCAAAGACCTCATAGCTAAGCAACCTTGACCAAACGACATGTAGGAAATCCCAAAAAAGTATGTATACAGTCTAGAGCGTGAGTCCAGTGATAACCCAGCCATGTCGTGCGCATAACCCAAGTGCTCAATGGGCAAAATAACGAACAAGGCCGTGCTTTCATGCGTGTCACAGAAATTGACAGGCCCTTCACCATGTGGGCCTGTTTAAAAAGTAGCGTCGGTCGCATACCATGTTGTGAGTAAGTGGAGGACAAGAAAGGGAACCACCAATATTACTCATTCCAACACACTAGGTGATAAGTATAGACAGACGTACCAGCTCAAGCGTCAAACGCCTATATCAATTCGAAATATATGCACCAAAGTTCAAGGCGAAATTCCAAGTCCAAAGCCAAGATGTGGCTACTACAGAAAGAAGACAGCAAGTCTATAACACACAATCCATACACAACAGATTGCATTTGTAGTGAGGAATGCAAAGGGAAAAAAATAAAAAGTGAGCCTAAGTGAGCCTTCCCTACCTGCACAGGACTGTTCCAAATGGCAGTCCTAGTCATGATGTATAAATATAAATTAATATCTAAAAAAGCATGAAATAGAAAAGGGCTTATAGGCGTTTTTCAGGTTGAAGGGAAGGCTCACTTTTTATTTTTTCCCCTTTGCATTCCTCACTACAAACGCAATCTGTTGTGTATGGATTGTGTGTTATAGTCCCTGGTGTGTGTGGAGACTTTTTGGGGATACCACAAGGCTTCAACATCAGTTTTTGGGCCTGAGGAGAGATGTGCACACCAGGGGCTGTATTACACTAAAGGCGCATTTTCATTGTTTGCACTGGGCGCACCTTTTAAAAGGTGCACCCAGCGCAAACAATGAAAATGCACTGTATTACCATGCACCGTTTTACCAGGAATGCGCAGCCCATAGGGCAGCACATTCCTGTGAAAAACGTAGTGGCTGCTTTGAAGCGGCCGTGTGTTTGCATAGTGCAGGCAGCAATCCGCTTGCACTTTTAAAGGGGGTTCGAGATCCCCTTGCAGGCGGGTGCAATCAGAGACTGCACCCGCCTGCAAGGGGATATCTGGGGGGTCCATTTGACACCCCTTCCCCCTGCAGAGAGCTGCTCTCAGGGGGCCATATTATGAAAGTGCCCTGGGGGCGCAAAGAGCGTTTGCACCCACTTTGCGATCCCTTGGGCACTTTGTTATTACAGAAGGGGCTGCAGGCGCTTGTGCGACCCCTCCTGTAATACCGATAGTGCTCATGCACTTAATGCGCCAGCGCTATCTTTAGAGGGCATTCCTCATTTGCATGGGGGCATGGCCCCATGCAAATGAGGGAATCCCTTTGCCTCTGCACCCACGCCGTATTGCACACATGGGCACAGCGGCAAAGAAGCTCTCAGGAGGTGCACTAACAGTGCACCATCTAGAAGTCACTCACTGCACCCGCCTGCAAGGGGATCTCTAATCCACTTTAGAAGTGCTGGGGGGTGCCGTCTGCACTGTGAAAACAGAGTGGCTTCAAAGCAGCCACTCCTTTTTTCACAAGAATGCATTATCCTCAGGGCAGCGCGATTTCGTGGTTGCCCTAAGGTCAGCGCATTCATGGTAATACAGCGCATTTTATTTGCTTGCGCTGGGCGCACCTTTTAAAAGGAGCACTTAATAGCACATACAATAACTTCTATTCAGTGATTCGTTGTATTCATACATTTTATTAGCTCATTTCATATACAAAAACATCTGCAACTACATAAAAACAATTCTCATTTATATATATATATATATATATATATATATATATATATATATATATATATTCACTGAAAAAACCATAGATTTCAGGCACGTTATAGTTAGAAATTAGCATTTAAAAAACCTTAGAAATTCACTGAAAAAACCATAGGTTTTAGGGACAGTTATAGTTAGTTGGACATTGCACTCGTACAAAACCCGTGAAATTCCCCCGTTATAGTTAGTTCAGCTAACTATAACTTGCGCCCCCGCAATGCACTGCTGATGACGTCACATATTACATCACTCATGACATGGTCAGTGACATCACTGATGACATCACTGATGACATCTCAAATGACATCACTGATGACATCATCCAGTGACTGTGTGTTTCTGTAAAGTTTAAATATGTTTAATATATATAGGGAAAGGCGTATTGAAGAATGAGTGGGTGTATAAGTGTCTGAATGGATGATTTAGTAGGTGTGTGACTGACTCTATAAGTGAGTGATTATACGTATCTTACTGAATGCATGGGTTAGTGACTAAACTGTGTGAATGTCTGTATCCGTCTGTCTGTTGGTGTGTAAGCGGCTGCATGGGTTTGCGAATAGCTACATGAGTGTCTACATGGGTTATTGATTGGTTGTCTGAGTATCTGTATGGGTGCCTGAGTGTTTGTGTGGGTGGGGTGTGTGTGACTGTGCATAGATGTGTGAGTGGGTGATTCACTGGGTGCATGGTTTCAAGAGTGCATCTGTGATGGACTGTATGGGTGGGTGAGTGTGTGTATGGGTGTGTTAGTGAGTGAATGTATATCTCAGTGGTACATGTGTGAGTAACTACATATGTGAAAGGCAGTATATATGTGTGTTGGAGTATATATATGGGTATAAGTGAGAGTGTGTGATTGTGAGAGTGGCTGTATGGATGAGTGTGTACTTGTATCAGTGATTGTATAAGAGCGTAAGAATGTGCTAGTATTTGTATGAGTAAGTGAGCTGGTGTGTGTATAACTATATAGGTGACTAAATGGCAGTGTGATTAATTATTTGCATGACTGACTAGGTGTGTGAGTACCTCTATGGATGAGCGGCGGTGTGTGAGTGTCTATATAGGTGTATGAGTGCATATGATAGTCCTGTACTGAGTGACCGTAAGTATGAGTGACTGTACGGGTGAGTGTAGTGGATGTGTGTGTAGACCTAAGAATCAGTGAGTGTGTTTGTAGTTATTGGTGTTGGAGTGTCTATGGTTTTGACAATGGCAGTCTGTAATTTAGAGTGGGTGTATCTAAAGTTATATTAGGGTGTGAGAAGATGCATCAAATTATCACATGGATGATGTCATCAGTGATGTCATTTGAGATGTCATCAGTGATGTCATCAGTGATGTCACTGACCATGTCATGAGTGATGTAATATGTGACGTCATCAGCAGTGCATTGCGGGGCGCGAGTTATAGTTAGCTGAACTAACTATAACGGGGGAATTTCACGGGTTTTGTATGAGTGCAATGTCCAACTAACTATAACTGTCCCTAAAACCTATGGTTTTTTCAGTGAATTTCTAAGGTTTTTTAAATGCTAATTTCTAACTATAACGTGCCTGAAATCTATAGTTTTTTCAGTGAATTTCAATGTTTTTTTAAATGCTAATTTCTAATTATAAGGTGTCTGAAACCTATGGTTTTTTCAGTGAATTTCAAAGGTTTTTAAATGCTAATTTCTAACTATAACGTGCCTGAAACCTATGGTTTTTTAAGTGAATTTCAAAGGTATTTTAAATGCTAATTTCTAACTATGCCTACAGAGGTAGGACATGTTAAGAAAGAAGAAAAAACGCACAGAAAGAAGCAAAAGAAATGCAGAAAGAAGCAACAGAAGTCCACAAAGACGAAGAAAAGTGCAGGAAGAAGCAAAAGATGTGCAGAAAGAACCAACAGAGGAGCAGAAAGAGGCCTTGTTGCAAAATCATCCTGTGCCCACAACTTTTTCAGACAGGTACTGGTGGTAACTGACTCTGACTAACCAGAGCCAGTGCTATGCTAAAAGACACTTAGAATACAGTGAAAACACCTACATACACTAGGGAACACTATGCGTTGGGGTACCCCTGTGATTAGCATGACCTCCTCTGTAAGTCCCTAGTACATAATAGGGCAGGGGGATTAAAACTACCTCTTAAAACACGCTACGGGCGCGTTTGCACAGTGGTGAAGGGAGGGGGGGGCCTGAGGTGACATGTGTGCAAACGCGCCCCGTGGCATGTTTTAAGTTGCGGGATTAAGTCCCCTTGAATCCTGAGGTTCCCTGGGGCCCAACTAGCCCACCAGGTACCTACAGTTAGCACAACAGAGCTGAGTTGCAGAGAGGCGTTCCGAGGCCACGCACCTTTTTCACCTCTCTGCAACGCAACTCTGTTGTGCTTACTGAAGGTACCTGGTGGGCTAGTTGGCCCCCAGGGTCCCTCAGGATTCAAGGGGAATTAATTCCCAACTTAAAACGCACCACAGGGCGTGTTTGCGCACATGTCACCTGAGGCCCCGCCCCTCCCTTCACCACTGTGCAAGCGCGCCCGTGGCGCGTTTTAAGTTGGGGATTAGGTCACCTTGAATCCTGAGGGTCCCTGAGGCCCAACTAGCCCACCAGGTACTTCCAGTAAGCACCACAGGCCTGCGTTGCAGAGAGGTGGTCCAAGGCCACGCCCCTTTTACACCTCTCTGCAACGCAGCTCTGTGGCGCTTACTGGAGGTACCTGGTGGGCTAGTTGGACCCCAGGGACCCTCAGGATTCAAGGGGACTTAATCCCCAACTTAAAACACGCCATAGGGCGTGTTTGCACACATGTCACCTCAGGCCCCGCCCCCTCCCTTCACCACTGTGCAAACGCGCCCCGTGGCGCGTTTTAAGTTGGGGGATTAACTCCCCTTGAATCCTGAGGGTCCCTGGGGTGCAACTAGCTCACCAGCTACCTCCATTAAGCGCCACAGAGCTGCGTTGCAGAGAGGTGTAAAAAGGGGCGTGGCTTCAGAACACCTCTCTGCAACGCAGCCCCCTGGCGCATACTGGAGGTTCCTGGTGGGCTAGTTGGCCCCCAGGGACCCCAGTATTCAAGGGGAATTCGTTCCCCATCTGCAAACGCGCCAGGGGGCGCGTTTGCAGAGTGCTGCAAGGAGGCGTGGCCTCCGGCGCGATGCCGGTCTTTTATTTATTTATTTTTTAAGAAGGGGGGCTGTGTGGCCCCCTTATTTTCTAATTTATTGGCCCTGGGGACCCCATCCCCCAGGGCCTGCCCCTATTTAAAAATAAAAAAAAATTGGGAAGGGGGCCGCGTGGCCCCCCTCCCGAGGCCTTAATCGGCCCCGGGGACCCCATCCCCCGGGACATGGCCTTTATTTTTTTTTAAATATTTTTTTTTTTTTAAATTTTGGGGAAGGGGGCTGCGTGGCCCCCCTCCCGGGCCACTTGTAGCCCGGGGACCCCATCCCCCGGGGCTGGCCCTCTCCGTTGGGGACCGTGGGGGGGTCCCCAATACCCCCACGGTCCCGCCGGCTCCCCGCGACCCTCGGGAGCCGGCATTGCTTTTCCACATTGGGAGCTGCTTAGATGCAGCTCCCCGTGTTGAAAAGCTATTTGCTTTGAATTTTGGAAGAGAGAGCAGGTTTCCTGCTCTCTCTTCCAAAATCCAAAGCAAGTTTGCTATGACAGGACGGGAGCCGCAAGGCTCCCGCCCTGCCATAGCAAACAGCGGTGTCCCGGGGCTAGGCACCCTGGGACACTGCAGGAGCCGGCCCTGGGGGGTGGTGGTCCCCAGGGCCATGACAGGCTCCAGGAGGGGGGCCGCGCGGCCCCCCTCCCAACATGTGCAAAGCCCCGGGAGGTGGAGGTCCCCGGGGCTCGGGGGTCTGAAATGGACCCCCACTTTAAAATTCTTAGTGCCCCGGGGAGGTGGCGGTCCCCGTGGCATGTGGGGGGGCTCGAGCCCCCCCACACAGGTAATTTGATTTAAAAAAAAGAAGCCCCGGGGGGTGGCGGTCCCCGGGGCTGCGGGAGGGCCGAGTGCCCTCCTGCACCATTTTTAATTGAAAGCCCCAGTGGCCCCCCGGGGCTTGGGGGGGCCTTAGAGGCCCCCCACACAATATTTTTATGAACCCCCGCATGCCCCCAGGACTTGGCCCTCCCGGGGGCCAAATAACAACGAAGCGTAGGAGCCCGCGCTTCGTTTTTTTTTTTCACGGCGGGATCCGCGCATCCTAAGCGCACCCCGCCGATTTAAAAAAAAAAATGCTTTTTTTGGCCCTGGGGGTCCTTGTGGGACCCCCTGAGCAGGCCTAGGGGGTCAAGGTGTTTCTACCCTGCCCCCTTTTTGCGTTTTGCACGTTTCTTTTTCTCATTTCTTGTGCCTCGGTTCTACCGAGGAACAAGATGGCTGCCAACACTTCCTGGTTTGGAGTGTTGACAGCCAATTAGCATACAGCTTGTGATCGGGAGGGTGCGCGTATCCTCCGCTGCCATAGATATATATTTGTTTTTACTTTTGATTTTCTCAGCAACTACTGAACGGATTTACACCATTTACCAAAAAGGGTTCTTTCTGAACCAAGAACTACCTCTTTGCCAAATTTGGTGTAATTCCGTTCAGCAGTTCGGGCTGTAGCCGTGTCTAAAGTTTCCTATGGTAAATTGCATGGGGAAAACACGTTTTGGGACCCCCTTTTTCTCGGCCCCCGCTTGCCGAATCACCCGAAACTTTCAGGATAGGAGCGGACCGGAGCGCCCCACGAGTTTTGAAAATTTCGCGAAGATTCGTCAACCGGCGCCAAAGGTATTGGAAATAGAATGTTGCGAATTTCCTATGGAAAATAGGTCCTAACTATAACTATCTACTGGCGGTCGCCAGTAGATAATATATATATATATATATATATATATATATATATATATATATATATATATATATTACCTACTGGCGGTCGCCAGTAGCTAGTTATCGTTAGGACCTTGTTTCTATTCAAAAAGCGTTTTTTCTTTTGCCAATATCTTTGGCGCCGTTTGACGAAGCTTCGCGAAATTTTTAAAACTAATGGGGCGTTACGGTCAGATCCTGTCTTGAAAGTTTCGGGGTGATTCGTCAAGCAGGGGCCAAGTAAAAAGGGGGGTCCCAAAATGCATTTTCTCCATGTTAATTTCCTTAGGAAATTTTGGAACAGGCTACAGCCCGAACTGCTGAATGGAATTACACCAAATTTGACAAAAAGGTAGCTCTTGGTTCAGAAAGCGAACTTTTTTAAATGGTGTAAATCCGTTCAGTAGTTACAGAGAAATTCAAGAAATAAAAATATTGATATATGAGCACCGAGGAGGAGTCGCGACTCCTCCCGAGCACGAGCTGACTTCTGATAACTGAGTCACAAGAAATCAGTAGAAAAAAAGGTGAAAAACAAGAAAAGGTGGCGGGGTAGAAACACCCTGACCCCCTAGGCCTGCTCAGGCGGTCCCACAGGGACCCCCAGGGCCAAAAAAAGCATTTAAAAAAAAAACAAATCAGCCAAATTCGTGCTGGGTGCGTGAATCCGGCAGAGAAAATTAAAAAAAACAAAGCGCGGGCTCCCCCGCTTCATTGTACTTAAGCCCCTGGGTGGGCCAGGTCCCGGGGGCAATGCCAAATTATGTAGCGGGGGCCCCCGCAGCCCAGGGGCCCACCACCTCCCCAGGGTGTCATTCATGATTTGCAGGGGGCACGCAGCCCCCTCACAGCCCCGGGGACCACCTCCTCCCTGGGGCTTGTTTAATAAGATGTGGTCTAGGTACCAGGAGGCTCACCTGCTGCAAATCTTTTGAAGGGGTGTAGCCTTCCATAATGCGCTCATAGACCTTTCTACAGTCCCGCTGCCTGGAATCTTTGGTGGCAGCAATGGGTGTCTTTGGCCTCCATGGACCCTTACTATGCCAGGATACTCCATCCCTCAATGTTCTATGCACCAGGAGGCGCACTTACAGTAATTCCTCTGAAGGGGCGTGGCCAGCCAAATCGCGCTCATACCACTTTCTGCAGTCTTGCTGCGCAGGAACCTTTGGTGGCAGCAAAGGGCTTCCTTGGCCCCAACGGAACCCCACTACACCAGTGGCGTCCATCCCCCAATGCTCTATGTACCACGAGGCGCAATTGCAGTAAATCTTCTGATGGGGAGTAGCCAGCCATATGTTGCTCATAGTGATTTCTGCAGTCCAGCTGCGAAAGAACCTTTAGTGGCAGCAAAGGGCTTCTTCAGGCCCCATGGACTCTTAGTCTCACTATGCCAGGGAACTCCATCTCCCAATGCTCTATGTGCCGGGAGGCACACCTGCAGTAAATCTTCTGAAGGGGGCATGGCCAGCCATATCATGCTTCTAGTGCTTTCTGCAGTCCCACTACGCAGGAACTTTTGGTGGCAGCAAAGGTCTTCTTCAACCCCCATGGACCCTTACTAAGCCAGGGGACTCTATCTCCCAACGCTCTATGGGCCAGTAGGCGCACCTGCACTATATCTTCTGAAGGGGCGTGGCCAGCCATATTGCACTCATAGCACTATACAGTCCAGCTGCATGGGACGTGCACAGGCAGTGCCCAGGCAAAGCCAGGCCAAGGGCGGCCTTGTCTTTGCTGGTCATTGCCTGGAGGAGAATGGGCTTGCCCACCTCTCTTAGCCCCTGCTTTCTACATTGACGCTGCACCACCGTGGAGCAATCATGTTGTTTTAAGATACTATGGGGGATATTCTCAAGAACGTGCGATAATCATCGCCAAAATAGGTTAACGCAATTTTTCATATCGCTGTCTATCGCGGGAAAATAACTCTGTGTTAACGTCATATTCTCAACACGGCGGTAACATGCAATAGTTTCCCGATAACGCGTCAAATGTCTGTGATAAAATTACCGGCACAGCGATAAAAATCCAAAGCCGAGCGTGAAAAAAGTGGCAATGTGCCCAACCGCGATAAAAAATATCAGCGATAAGCTGCGCCAGGCCTGCAATTCACACACGTCAGGCGGGAAAAATCACTATAAAAGCAGAAAAAAACCCACAAACAAAACCAAAACAACTGCGAAGCACAATGGAGGTAGCCGGAGCAAGTACAGAGGACAACCAGAACCCCACCACCCCCACGGAGGACCAGCCTGGGACCTCGGGGTCAGGGAAGGGCAAGGAGAAGAAGAAGAGGAAGACGCGGTTCAGTCCGCAGAAAAACAGGATCCTGATAACGGAGGTGATAGAACACCATCAACAACTGTTCATCACCTCCACTGTGTCATTGGCAACAAAAAATGCAATATGGCAGTCCATCGTGGACAAGGTGAATGCAGTCGGAGTGCTGAGGAGGACAATGGAAGAGCTCAAGAGGCGCTGGAATGATGTGAAGCGCAAAACCAAGCAGAAACTCGGCAACAACCAGAAGGCAGCAATGCAGACTGGAGGTGGGAGTCCAGCGCCACAGGAGGAGCAGGATGAGATGGAGGAAATGGTGTCCACAGTCATCAGTGTGGAGACGGTGGCAGGATTTGTGGGACCGGACACTACTCAACATGACCTGACACAACAGCAACAGGGTGAGTAACGACCAGGGACTGGGGGGACGGGGGGAGATAGGCACAATGTCAAACATGCACAATTAAGTATAGCACAGTGCACACCCACATTGACTCTGGATCATGTCCCTGATTCCCTTGGCACACTGCAGCACGCCTAGAAACAGCAAGTAGGTCCCCGTCGACTATGTGTCCAGAGCGGGCCCTTCCCACACATCACCAATCTCACAACCAACCCATGCACATGTGCCAAACCCAGCAAAGCGGCGAGTCTGTGAGCCACACTGACAATGCAAGTGACACTGCATGACGAATAGCATGGCTGCAGTCAATGTATCATGACATGTTGCACGCCATGACACTGAGGTGGCTGAGTGTGGACCACATCCGTAAAGGAGCAGGTCACACTCTGACACATCCTCGTGCACAAACAACCCCTCACGTCAACAACACATCTGCAGACAAACCATGCCCCAGAGTCCCAACTCCCACCAAGAGCCCAATTTACCCAAGTATGCAACATCTCAGCACTGTATAAGCACAGAAGTCAAAGGCACACCGCCTGAAAGGGATAAGGGGCAGCAAAATCAGAGCTGCAGGGGCGACTCTCCCAAAATGCAGCACACACACATAACATTCAGAGCACATCAACATTGACAACAATGTGGTACAAACTGCAACACATTCACAACAGAACAGAGGACACAACGGGTGCCACTTGTGTGTAGAAACTGGCCAATCACATTTGGCATAGCAGGGAAATGTGAGATGATAATGTACAAGTACAAACACACATCTGTGATGTTGTCGAAATGTCCAATGTCCCGCATCAAATAGGCAGCTCCTCCCAAACAGTCACAATGTACATTGTCATGCAGTCTGTATGTAAACTTGTACAATGCATCAACATACATGTGAACAAAATTTTAACCGCTTAACCGCGGCGGCAATTCCGCCGCGGTGCGGCGGTTTAATTGAGTGGGCGGGGCCGCGTCGGCCAACGGTCATGCGCAGCACTACGGAGGTAGTGCTTGCGACGGCTGTTGGCCGACAGAAGCAGCGAAGGGGTTAAACTGCATCTCCCCTTCACATTGCAGAGGGAGAATCAACACCTCCTGCAGAGCAGACCGAACATCTCTTCACTGATGACGAAGAGGACCTCCACACCTTCGACACCGATGCCCTCCAAGAGCTCATGGACAGCTTCGGCACCTCACCTTCAGGAGCAGGGCAGCCCAGCTGCATCGAGGAGACCTCACCCCCTGCACAGACCACACAGCAGGAAGCACCCACCACCCCGGCTGTCTCCCAGGACCCCCACGAACAACACATGGCCTTCCAACGCCGTGTGTTAGGGTGCCAGGAGAAGATGGCTGATCAGGTGCGGGTGGGGTGGGGTTCGACCTCATGGCAGCCAAACTTGATGCCATACATGGGTGTCTAAGTCCCATCAGGGACAACTTACAGTCCCTAACGGACACCCACAGTCCGCTCCATGCTCTCCAATGATCCATGGCTGACATCGCTGGAGTCCTGACTCTGAGACAAGGACAACTGTCTTGTCAGAGTGGCTCCAGCGATGTCAGCCGGGAGTTGGGACACATGCGGAGGATCATGGAGAACAGGGAGTGGATGGAGGCGGAAAGAATGGCTGCCACGGCTGCACACCAGCGAGATGTAGCTGGGATCTTCCATGCCCTGCAGATCCTCATCGTGGCATTGCTTACACAAGGCCTGGCGCCAATGAATGCTGCTGCTGCTTCTACATCCACATCTCCGCCCCCTGATGTGTCAGTGCCTCACAGTGCGGCAGACAATCCACCTCCAGCCCCTCATGTGTCACTGCCACACAGTGCAGCAGACATTCCACCTCCGGCCCCTGATGTGTCAGTGCCACACAGTGCTGCTGACAAAACACCACCACCCACATGTGAGGCACAGGAAACATCAGAGGACGAAGATGGGGATGATTCTGCCTTAGTGGTAAGAAGGAAGCGGTAGCATTCATCTCCACCATATGGCCTGTTTCTGCTTGGTTCTGCCCTCTGCATCATCACCTTCCACTGTCCCCCGATAAACTCTGCGACACTCACCTTGGACCTCCACATGGACTGCCATATTCTGTTTGGTTACCAATGACACAGCAATCAGACTGCGGACTGAACTCTTCCTCTTCCGATGAACTTGTCATTCCCTAAAGGACTCTGGCTGGCCCTCCACGGGGCAACAATGTAAAGTCGGGTTTGCATGGCCCTGTACTGCTCCAGCTTCAACACTCCACTGAATGTGAATAAAACATTCAAATTCATACAGATGTGTCATGTCTATGATCATTCAAGTATGAAAGTATGGATGAATGTAGGGTCATTGATTCCCCCTTACGTCCATGTTGCTCATGTTGTGGGACTTGAGTCACAAGGTGCAACATTGCCGATTGCGGTCCGGGTGGCGCGACACTACAACAGAGACACACACATTAGTTACTTCCTTGTCCAGCCCAGAACTGAACCACGCCCAGAGCCCCGGGCTCATTGTTCACACCCCTACGCTGGACTGGCATATGCCAGACCAGCCCACTCCGCTTACGCTTACAGGGGGGGACGACAAAGCTACATGTCCCAGGTCTTCCTTGTAGTGATCTGCTGATCACTGGTCTAGTTGTCAGCATGCCACAGCCACTCCCTGAGGGCTGGTTTACACCCACACCACACCCATCCAGCACAGGCATCACAGGACATGTGACCCTGCCAATAAAAGGGGCCTACCACATCACATTCGCCACTGCCGGAGGTGACATGATGGCGTCCGCACCACAAGACTCAATCATGAAGGGGCCATGACTTGTGGCGCACTGGGTTAGTGGCACCCGATGCACTGCGGCCGGCACGGGCCTACCACCACGGGACGATGACTTGCGGTGCACAGAGTTGGTGGCACCCGATGCACTGCAGCTGGCACGGGCCTACCACCATGGGACGATGACTTGCGGTGCACAGTTGGTGGCACCCGATGCACTGCGGCCAGCACGGGCCTACCGCCACGGGACGGTGACTTGCGGTGCAGTGAGGTAGGGGCACCTGAAGAGCTGAGCGGGTGTGCAGCCTGCGATGATGCGTAGACCTCGATACGCCGTCCTGCCAATCAAGATTCGATTTGAATTGAGGGCCCTGCTGGACCAAAGTGTATGCCAAAGGCAGCAGTCAGCACACACATGACTCCGCGGTGAAGTGCCGCAGGGTGCGCTTGGGGCCTGTGGCACGGAATCCAGCGATCGGCTGAGGAGGTTGCCCCAGCACGTGGTGGGCCCTCTTGGAGACACGCCGGTGGCGGCAGGTGAGCATTGAGGCCTGGGTGCGCAGGGTCAGCCAGTCATTGCTGGGCGGCCGACCGGTCTGGGGACCAGGGCTGGGGTGCAGCAGACGCACAGGATCGCGCAGGCACCACCGGTCATGGCGGCGGCCTTGTGGCTGGGTGAGGGGCGTCGCCTTGGCAGACTCATCCCTGCATGCGATGACGAGATGTGCGCGGGTTGGCTTGGGACGTAGCCACCTTATCTCCAGTGTAAATCTGGCCGTTGAAGGTGGTCGGCCACGTGTGTGTAGGCCTATGGACAGAATATGGTGGACACAGAGACACACGCAGTAGTTACTTTGGTGGCCATCCCGGAACTGAACCACGCCCTGAGCCCCGGGCTATTTATTCACGACATACGCTGGCCAGGGCCACTCCGCTCACGCTTACAGGGGGGGATGACAAACCTACATGTCCAAGGTCTTCCACACTGCCTGAGGTTACCTGTTTGCGTCCACTGTCCACAACACTACAAACACCAACAGTATATGTCCACATGGACATGTCTGTGCTCTGCATACTGAAGTCTGTCCAGCATATCACCGCCACACTTGGCATTGTGTACATTCTTATTGATGGGTCACTTGCCTCCTTCGCACATACTTGGTTCCCACCTCTCCCCACATTTTTTTTTTACACATTCTGCAATTGTGTGGCAGAGGTGCCATGCCGTGGATGGTTTGTCTACATGGCTGGCCCCTGTTACCACAGTTACTTGTGTTGTCGTGTCTAGTAGTTGGGCATGTTGATTGGCATGTTGTATGTGATTTTGTAATGTGTGCATTCCCACAGTTGTGAGTTGTATGATTGTGGAGTTGAGGTGTGTGGTGTGTTCAGTTGGTACTTACCGACGAGCAGTGCATTTCCATAGGTGCCATCCTCAAAGCGCTGGTTGGTGATGGACTGTTGGAAGATGTAGGAATCATGCACACTGCCTGGGAAGTTTGCGACGACATTCGTGAACAGGCCCCGGTGGTCCACTTTTGCCTGCACATTGATGGAATGCGTGTGGATTCTGTTGCGGTTATTGTGTGCAGTGTCGGCAGGGGGCACAAGTAGTACATGTGTGCAGTCAATTGCCCCCAACACGTGTGGGAAGCCAGCTATGGCGTAGTTCCCTTGCTTGGTCTCCAGCTGTTCCTGCACAATGTGGGGGAAGTGAAGGTGCAGGGGTATCAAGCTGATACAAACCGTGATGCTTACAGGTATGATAAATCCTGCATAATAAGACCGTAACAGAAGTTTGTGTGGTCGTAACCTTCCTTTTCTTTCCTACGAAGGTTACGCCCACACGAACTTCTGTTACGGTCTTATTATGCAGGATTTATCATACCTGTTAGCATTCCGGTTTGTCCAAGTGCAATACACTGTACCAGATTACATTTGTGACTATACGGACGCTTGACCATTGTCACCATTTATCCAACAGGTTTCTGAATACTGACTTTCGGAATATGGGATTGTATTGGGGAGTTCCCACAGCATATGCAGTTAATTGAATCCACACGTTGCCCTGATGACGTTCCCCGTTAGGAATGGAACGCGTTGGCTGAGCTTTTCGTATTGTTGATTTATGTATTTGTAATAAAGAACTGTTTTTACACTACTGTTGACTACTAGACTTCATGACCTGGCACACCCCCATTTCAGTAACTACATTCTTGGATCTAGAGCAAAGAGGCCTCAAGCAACGGCTGGCGTTGAGGTTGTTTGTACAGGAACACTACGAATTGGAACTAGCGTGTGGTGCGGATACAGGGACCCGCCGTTGCTTTTGTGGACATGTATCCAAGACATGTGTGTGGAAGTTTGATAGGACTGGCTGTGAGACTCCTCCGACTCTGGCAGTTGTTGTTTGGAAGGTACCAGAGGCCAACAGGTGCAGCACAGCCAGAAGCTTTGTCTGCGGAGGGATGTTGGTTCTCCGCTGTGTTGGTACCGTCAGCCTGTGGGCAATGTGGGTCAGGATGCGGAGGATGGTTGTCCTTTTGAGCCTGTAGTGGGCAATGGCATCCTCTGGCATTGAGTGTCTGAGGCTGGTGCATTTTAGGACCGTCCGCTGTCTTCTTCTGCGCTGCCCAGGTGGTAGTCCAGGGGTGTGGTCCAGGGGGGGTCCTGGGGGTGGTAGAGATTGTGGCCCTCTTGGGTCTCCAAGCTGCATGATCATTGGCTCCATGTCATCTGTTGGTCTTCAGATGTGGCTCTGGGCTGGGCTCCCTTTCAACTGCAGGTTGTCGTCCTGCTTTACACCAGTAAAAGGCAGGTGTTAAATCCCTGATGCTAACGCGCCTTATCACCTGTTTTTGGATCGCATCGCAGATCTGGCTGGTCGTTGAGAATATCGCGAAGTGGTGTTTTTGTGTGTTTTTGCACGGGAACGCCTACTCCGCATATCATTAGCGTTAGTTGTCGCTCTCATCCGTGGCGATGTTTTTTGTGGCAGCTATTGCTGGAAAACTGGCGATATCGGCAGTTTGCACCAGCTTGAGAATAGGGCGATAAATCTATCACCACTTTTGCAGTGCTAAAGTGCCAATAAATCGGCGATAAGTCCTTGAGAATATGCCCCTGTGTTTGTGGTTATTATGATTGGTTTCCCACAATAAGAACGTCTCCCAGACAACTTTATGACAATGGGCAAATGGAAAGCACCACCATTGACCCAGGGGCCCTCCTATTCCCACACTCGTTCCACCATAGATGGCTCTCTGGTGCGTGCGGTCGATGTTATATCTAAGGTGTTCCAATTGGCGAAAAGAAGACTGTCGCTCACAGCTGCAGATGTGATTCCCTTAGCTTCACCATCCTCTCACCTACCTTTGCCTCTGTCACCTACCCCAGTGGATCACCACAGTGTTAGTCTTGTTGATGACCATTCTGATCAACCGAGTGATTGCACTCCTACTGTGGTGAATGAGGACATTGTGAACAAGGACGATAGAACAAGTGGTGACAGAGCCCTTACAAGTGGCACCCTGAATATATCCTCTGATTCCGGTCCTGTGGCTTAGCGTAGAACAGGGCTCTAAAATTATCAAGGAAATCCTGTATTACAAGCGTTAAGCAACATCCCTGAATAGCTAACTCCTTGACCTCTGCCTACCTGTGGGCGGAGCTCACAGAGTTGCACTACGCGGAATTCCGCAGAGTTGCATATAAACTTCCTGAAATTTCACAGAGTTCTGAAAGCAGGCGGAGTTCATCAACTCGCCCCTCGCCCACCCCTAGAGTATGCTGAATATACATTGGCAAGAACTGGTGCAGCTGGTAATGAGTTTCGAAGCAGGTACTGTAGGAACAAAGTTTCTCCCCCCACAGAAAATGTGCACCACTCTTGCCTCTTTCTGTACCTCTGTTCCTTCTTTCTTTACCTGTCTTGTCTCTTTCTGCACCCTTTGTGCCTCTTTCAGCACCTCTGTTGCTTCTTTCTGCAGTTCTCTTCCTCTTTCTGCACCCCTCCTGCCTCTTTCTGTACCCTCTTGCCTCTTTGTTCACCTCTCCTACCCCTTTCTGCACCCCTCTTGCCTCTTTTTCCACCTCTGTTGGTTCTTTCTGCACCTCTTTTGCTTCTTTCTGCACTTCACTTGCCTCTTTCTTTACCCCTCTTGCCTCTTTCTGTACCTCTGTTGGTTCTTTCTGCACTGCTCTGGCTTCTTCCTGTACCTCTGTTCCAAATTTCTGCATTCCTCTTGCCTTTTTCTGCACCCCTCTTCCCTCTTCCCGCACCTCTCTTGCCTCAGTCTGCCCACCTGTTCCCTCTTTCTGCACCCCTTTTGCCTGTTTCTGCAACTCTATTGCCTCTTTCTGCACTTCTCTTGCCTCCTTCTGCACCTCACTTGCCTCTTTTTGCACCTCTGTTGGGTCTTTTGCACTGTCCTTGCTTCTTTCTGTACCTCTCTTGCAAATTTCTGCACCCCTCTTGCCTCTTTCTGCACCCGTTTTACCTGTTTCTGCACCTCTCTTGCCTCTGTCTGCACCTCTGATCCCTCTTTCTGTACCTCCTTTGCCGGTTTCTGCAACTCTCTTGCCTCTTTCTGCAGTTCTCTTGCCTCCTTCTGCACATCTCTTGCCTGTTTCTGCACCGCTCTTGCCTCTTTCTGCACCTGTCTTCCCTCTTTGTGCAACTCTCTTGCCTCCTTATACACCTCTCTTCCCTCTTTCTGCACCACTCTTGCCTCTTTTTGTACCTCTGTTGCTTCTTTTTGCACTTCTCTTGCCTCTTTCTGCACCCTTTGTGCCTCTTTCAGCACCTCTGTTGCTTCATTCTGCACTTCTCTTGGTTCTTTCTGCACTGCTCTTGCCTCTTTCTGCATCCCTCTTGCCTCTTTGAGCACCTCTTTTACTTCTTTCTGCCCTTCTCTCTCCTCTTTCTGTACCCCTCTTGCCTCTTTCTAGACCTCTGATGCTTCTTTCTGTACCTCTTTTGGTTCTTTCTGCAGCTGACTTGCCACTTTCAGCACCTCTATTGCTTTTTTCTGCAGATCTCTTGCCTCTTTCTGCATCTCACTTGCCTTTTTAAGCACCTCTGTTGCTTTTATCTACAAATCCCTTGCCTCTTTCTGCACCCCTCTTTTCTCTTTCTGCACCTCTCTTGCCTCTTTCTGCACCCCTGTTCCCTCTTTCTTCACCTCTCTTGCCTCTTTCTGTACCTCTGTTGCCTCTTTCTGCACCTCTCTTGCCACTTTGTGCAACTCTCTTGCCTCTTTCTACACCTCTCTTCCCTCTTTCTGCACCACTCTTGCCTCTTTCAGCACCTCTGTTCCTTTTTCTGCAGATCTCTTGCCTCTTTCTGCACCATTCTTTTCTCTTTTTGCACCTCTCTTGCCTCTTTCTGAACCCCTGTTCGCTCTTTCAGCCCCTTACCTGCCTGTTTCTGCACCCCTCTTGCCTCTTCCTGTACCTCTGTTTCCTCTTTCTGCAGATCTCTTGCCTCTTTCAGCACCCCTTTTCTCTTTCTGCACCTCTCTTGCCTCTATCTGCACCCCTGTTCCCTCTTTCTGCACCTTTCCTGCCTTTTTCTGCACCTCACTTGCCCCTTTCTGTACCTCTGTTGCCTTTTTCTGCACTTCTCTTGCTCTTTCTGCACCCTTCGCGCCTCTTTCAGCACCGCTGTTACTTCTTTCTGCACTTCTCGTCCTTCTTTCTGCACCCTTCCTGCCTCTTTCTGTACCTCTCTTGCCTCTTTGTGCACCTCTCCTACCTCTCTGCACCCCTCTTGCCTCTTTTTGCACCTCTGTTGGTTCTTTCTGCACTGCTCTTGCTTCTTTCTGCACCTCACTTGCCTCTTTTTGCACTTCTCTTGGTTTTTCTAAACCTCTGTTGATTCTTTCAGCAATTCTCTTGCCTCTTTCTGCACTTCTCTTGCTTGTTTCTGCACCTCTCTTGCGTCTTTCTGTACCTCTGTTGCCTCTTTCTGCACTTCACTTGCTTCTTTCTGCACCTCACTTGCCTCTTTTTGCACTTCTCTTGGTTCTTTCTAAACCTCTGTTTCTTCTTTCAGCAATTCTCTTGCCTCTTTCTGCACTTCTCTTGCTTGCTTCTGCACCTCTCTTGCGTCTTTCTGCACCTCTGTTGCCTCTTTCTGCACTTCACTTGCTTCTTTCTGTACCTCTCTTGCCTCTTTCAGCACCTCTGTTGCTTCTTTCTGCACCCCCTGCCTCTTTATGCACCCCTCCTCCCTCTTTGTGCAACTCTCTTGCCTCTTTCTACACCTCTCTTCCCTCTTTCTACACCACTCTTGCCTCTTTCAGCACCTCTGTTCCTTTTTCTGTAAGATCTCTTTCCTCTTTCTGCACCACTCTTTTCTCTTTTTGCACCTCTCTTGCCTCTTTCTGAACCCCTGTTCCCTCTTTCTGCCCTTTCCTGCCTGTTTCTGTACCTCTCTTGCCTCTTCCTGTACCTCTGTTGCCTCTTTCTGCAGATCTCTTGCCTCTTTCTGCACCTCTGTTGCTTCTTTCTGCACTTCTATTGCCTCTTTCTGCACCTCTCTTGCTTCTTTCTGCACCTCACTTGCCTCTTTCAGCACCTCTGTTGCTTTTTTCTGCAGATCTCTTGCCCCTTTCTGCACCTCACTTGCCTCTTTCAGCACCTCTGTTGCTTTTTTCTGCAGATCTCTTGCCTCTTTCAGCACCCCTCTTTTCTCTTTCTGCACCTCTCTTGCCTCTATCTGCACCCCTGTTCCCTCTTTCTGCACCTTTCCTGCCTGTTTCTGCACCTCACTTGCCTCTTTCTGTACCTCTGTTGCCTCTTTCAGCACTTCTCTTGCTCTTTCTGCACCCTTTGCGCCTCTTTCAGCACCTCTATTGCTTCTTTCTGCACTTCTCTTCCTTCTTTCTGCACCCCTCCTGCCTCTTTCTGTACCTCTCTTGCCTCTTTGTGTACCTCTCCTACCTCTCTGCACCCCTCTTGCCTCTTTTTGCTCCTCTGTGGCTTCTTTCTGCACTTCTCTTCCTTCTTTCTGCACCCCTCCTGCCTCTTTCTGTACCTCTCTTGCCTCTTTGTGTACCTCTCCTACCTCTCTGCACCCCTCTTGCCTCTTTTTGCACCTCTGTTGCTTCTTTCAGCAATTCTCTTGCCTCTTTCTGCACTTCTCTTGCTTGTTTCTGCACCTCTCTTGCGTCTTTCTGCACCTCTGTTGCCTCTTTCTGCACTTCACTTGCTTCTTCTGCACCTCACTTGCCTCTTTTTGCACTTCTCTTGGTTCTTTCTAAACCTCTGTTTCTTCTTTCAGCAATTCTCTTGCCTCTTTCTGCACTTCTCTTGCTTGTTTCTGCACCTCTCTTGTGTCTTTCTGCACCTCTGTTGCCTCTTTCTGCACTTCACTTGCTTCTTTCTGTACCTCTCTTGCCTCTTTCAGCACCTCTGTTGCTTCTTTCTGCACCCCCTGCCTCTTTCTGCACCCCTCTTCCCTCTTTGTGCAACTCTCTTGCCTCTTTCTACACCTCTCTTCCCTCTTTCTGCACCACTCTTGCCTCTTTCAGCACCTCTGTTCCTTTTTCTGCAGATCTCTTGCCTCTTTCTGCACCACTCTTTTCTCTTTTTGCACCTCTCTTGCCTCTTTCTGAACCCCTGTTCCTTCTTTCTGCCCCTTTCCTGCCTGTTTCTGCACCTCTCTTGCCTCTTCCTGTACCTCTCTTGCCTCTTTCTGCAGATCTCTTGCCTCTGTCTGCACCTCTGTTGCTTCTTTCTGCACTTCTATTGCCTCTTTCTGCACCTCTCTTGCTTCTTTCTGCACCTCACTTGCCTCTTTCAGCACCTCTGTTGCTTTTTTCTGCAGATCTCTTGCCCCTTTCTACACCTCACTTGCCTCTTTCAGCACCTCTGTTGCTTTTTTCTGCAGATCTCTTGCCTCTTTCAACACCCCTCTTTTCTCTTTCTGCACCTCTCTTGCCTCTATCTGCACCCCTGTTCCCTCTTTCTGCACCTTTGTTGCCTCTTTCTGCACTTCTCTTGCTCTTTCTGCACCCTTCGCGCCTCTTTCAGCACCTCTATTACTTCTTTCTGCACTTCTCTTCCTTTTTTCTGCACCCCTCCTGCCACTTTCTGTACCTCTCTTGCCTCTTTGTGTACCTCTCCTACCTCTCTGCACCCCTCTTGCCTCTTTTTGCACCTCTGTTGGTTCTTTCTGCACTGCTCTTGCTTCTTTCTGCACCTCACTTGCCTCTTTTTGCACTTCTCTTTGTTCTTTCCAAACCTCTGTTGCTTCTTTCAGCAATTCTCTTGCCTCTTTCTGCACTTCTCTTGCTTGTTTCTTCACCTCTCTTGCGTCTTTCTGCACCTCTGTTGCCTCTTTCTGCACTTCTCTTCCTTTTTTCTGCACCCCTCCTGTCTCTTTCTGTGCCTCTCTTGCCTCTTTGTGCACCTCTCCCTCCTCTTTCTTCACTCCTCTTGCCTCTTTTTGCACCTCTGTTGGTTCATTCTGTAGTTCTCTTGCCTCTTTCTGCACCTCTGTTGCCTCTTTCTGCACTTCTCTTCCTTTTTTCTGCACCCCTCCTGTCTCTTTCTGTGCCTCTCTTGCCTCTTTGTGCACCTCTCCCTCCTTTTTCTTCACTCCTCTTGCCTCTTTTTGCACCTCTGTTGGTTCATTCTGTAGGTCTCTTGCCTCTTTTTGCACCTCTGTTGCTTCTTTCTGCACTGCTCTTGCTTCTTTCGGCGCCCTTCTTGCCTCTTTCTGTACCCTTGTTCCCTCTTTCTGTACCTTTCCTGTTTCTGCACCTCTCTTGCCTCTTTCTGTAACTCTGTTGCTTTTTTCTGCACTTCTCTTGCTCTTTCTGCACCATTTGCGCCTCTTTCAGCACCTCTGTTGCTTCTTTATGCACTTCTCTTCCTTCTTTCTGCACCCCTCCTGCCTCTTTCTGTACCTCTCATGCCTCTTTGTGCACCTCTCCTACCTTTTTCTGCACCCGTCTTGCCTCTTTTTGCACCTCTGTTGGTTCTTTCTGCGCTGCTCTAGCTTCTTTTTGCACCTCACCTGCCTCCTTCTGCACTTCACTTACTTCTTTCTACAGCTCTGTTGCTTCTTTAAGCAACTCTCTTGCCTCTTTCTGCACTTCTCTTCCTTCTTTCTGCACCCCTCCTACCATTTTCTGTACCGCTCTTGCTTCTTTTTGCACCTCTGTTGGTTCTTTCTGTATTGCTCTTGCTTCTTTCTGCACCTCACTTGCGTCTTTCTGCACCTCTGAGTTAGAGGTAGTTTTAATCCCCCTGCCCTATTATGTACTAGGGCCTTACAGGGGATGTCATGCCAATCACAGGGGTACCCCAACCCATAGTGTACCCTAGTGTATGTAGGTGTTTTCACTGTTTTCTAAGTGTCTTTCAGCATAGCACTGGCTCCTGGCCCGGTTAGTCAGAGTCAGTTGCCACCAGTACCAGTCATCAAAAATTTGGGGGCACAGGATGACTTTGCAACAAGGCCTCTTTCTGCACCTCTGTTGGTTCTTTCTGCATATCTCTTGCTTTTTTCTGCACTTTTCTTCTTGTTTCTGGACTTCTGTTGCCTCTTTCTGCATTTATCTTGCTTCTTTCTGCGCCTTTCTTCCTCTTTCTGCACATGTCCTACCTCTGTAGGCATAGTTAGAAATTAGCATTTAAAAAACCTTTGAAATTCACAGAAAAAACCACAGGTTTCAGGGACGTTATAGTTAGTTGGACATTTCACTCATTCAGCAAATTCCAACGTATCCAAAAACTCTTTATTAATTTCGTAATTAAAATTTGGACATCAGCCAACGCGTTTCGTTCCACACCTGGAACTTCATCAGGGCTCCAATAATAAAAGTGATGTCATTATTGGTTCAATAATAAGATTTCCATAACTTCATTCGTAATAATTGTCCAATCCTCCACACAAACTATGATGCAGTTAAAGTTGGTAATCGTAAATCGTTTTTATATACATCCCATATTCCGGGTGGCCCATGTAGTGTCCAGTTTTCCTTGTCAAGATTGACAAACACGACGGTATCACTGCCTTCGCAATAATGTCTCCATCTCTTTAATCATTGGAACCCTCTTCCAGGCATCATCAACTCCAAAATCTTCTCGATGAGCAACACAATGCTGCTCAACTAGATGGGGAATGGATTGTTTAAGGCGAGTAGCAACACCATTATTTTTACCCAGCATCACAGACGCACCATCGGATGTGAACATGACCATTTTCATGAGGTCCAGTTCATTGGCAGTGTAGAATTCTTTCACAGCAGTAGTGATAGCCTCAGCATTACAACTAGTCAGCTTCACTATGCCCCCAAACAGTGTTTTGTGCTCTGTTGAGGTTACAGGTCGGAACTTGAAGTACAGGATGAGCATTTTTGTAACAGAAATATCTGTGCTCTCAATTATCAATGTGTGATACAAAGCGTTACGAAGTTCTGCCATACCTTCACTGTGTATCACGCTATTGATGGCCTCAAGGAACTCAAAGGCATAGTTCTTGCTCTTCCAGCTGTCTAGTATCTTCACATACAAAGCTAGGTGGTCATGGATGTCTTGTACCGATAACATTGAAGTATTCATCTTGACTGCCAGCAACACATTGTTGATGAGAATCTTTATCTCCTCAGGCAGGGATCTTTGTCGTTCAACTACTTCCATTCTATTTGCTTTGTCAGTGGCAGTTTCTGTCAGCATTGCCCGCACTCCAAAACTAAACCTGGCAGCAGCACTTTTGTTTCTCAATATCACCATGGCAGACTCGTGAACTTTGCTAATTAGATGGCGTTTCAGGTAATCCAGTTTCCAGCCATCACTCCATTTCTTCCCTGTAGAAAAGTCCCCAACAATCTTGGCTTCGGCACATGCTTTGCAAATCAAGCCCACGTCTGGACTGTATTGCAATAGTTCCCCAAGTTGCACGCGAACTTTGCTTCGTGACTTCTGTGTCTCAGCCTCCACAATTTCTTTCATCCACTC
Source organism: Calotriton arnoldi (assembly GCA_963921515.1). Classification (NCBI taxonomy): domain Eukaryota; kingdom Metazoa; phylum Chordata; class Amphibia; order Caudata; family Salamandridae; genus Calotriton; species Calotriton arnoldi. The sequence continues at coordinate 29,347 of CAWUFW010002308.1, read as the reverse complement.
TTTCTTGAATACAAGGCAACATTTCTTCCTTTGTGGTGAAGCATCACACTCTGCAGAAGGTACAGCTTTGCGCTTGAACATATTTGTGATAACTGGGTTTAGCCTGCTATGCCACAAAGCTTGCAAAATAAAGGAACATGGCTAAAGTTGATGCCTATGCTCATGATTGCAATCTATCACATAATACTGAGGCATCGCCGGCAAAACGTAGAGTGTAATTACCTGGATTTTTCTGTCCACTGCCCTGCCCTTTCAAACTTAAATGTAGCACTGTCCGTAGAGCCTGCAATAGAAGTAAAGATTGTTATAACACATTGTGAATTTGTGATACAGCAATATACCATGTGCACCATAAGGGAACTCTACCAAACGATTACCTGCTCTGCTTGTACTCACGTAGGCCCGTTCAAATGTGTGGGGTACTGTCTGCGAAACCTACAACAGAAGAAAACATGGGTAAGGTATGTTGTTATACTACAATGTACAAGATGCACCACAGTTTAACTCTACCAAACAATTACCTGCTCTGCTTGTACTCACGTATTCCCGTTCAAATGTGTGGGGTACTGTCTGCAAAACCTACAACTGAAGAAAACATGGGTACGGTATGTTGTTATACTACAATGTACAAGATGCACCACAGTTTAACTCTACCAAACAATTACCTGCTCTGCTTGTACTCACGTATTCCCGTCCAAATGTGTGGGGTACTGTCTGCGAAACCTACAACAGAAGAAAACATGGGTAAGGTATGTTGTTATACTACAATGTACAAGATGCACCACAGTTTAACTCTACCAAACAATTACCTGCTCTGCTTGTACTCACGTATTCCCGTTCAAATGTGTGGGGTACTGTCTGCGAAACCTACAACAGAAGAAAACATGGGTAAGGTATGTTGTTATACTACAATACACAAGATGCACCACAGTTTAACTCTACCAAACAATTACCTGTTTGTTCTGCCTGTACTCACGTCTGCCTGTACAACTGTATTTGTAGCACGGTCTCACAAACCTGCAAAAGAAAAGGGGTGCAGATTGTGAATCTATTTACCCAGCACCCCCTAATCCAATGTGGAACATAAACAGAATTACCTTGTCTTTGTGGGTACTCATGCATGACCATTCCAATCCAAATACCTTACAGACTGCAAACCTGCAATTGAAGACAAGATGGTTAGCAAAGGCTCTAAGAGTTACAATCAATGAATGGGACTGGCCCAGATAATCCAATAGGAAAAACGACCAAATAGTTACCTGGGATTCCAGTTTAGGCAAATAGGTACGTGCCCCTGTGCTTCATTATTAGCATCCATTAGGCTAAACTTATCTGTACCTCCCTACACAATCCAGCCACTCTCCTGCATTTTCTTTACCGTTTGCCATGTCAATGTTTTAACAGATATGCATCCCATTCACACACATTTGCATGTAATCACATTTACAATAGACCATGGGTACTCGCAAATATTTTCCCAAAGAGCCAAAAATATTTGGTTGTGGTGTGACAGAGGGCCGCACTGATGCATGCAGGGTAGTGGTCAGGGACTTGGGAGGTGTTAAGGTGGACTTGGAGAAGTATGTACATTTAGTGGCTGAACAATGTGGTACCAGAAAACTTGGGATCAATACTGGCTTCTCCGCTTCACTTTGGCTGGATAACTCTGGAGATTGATGGACCAGCTGCAGGGAGATCTGATTTTTGTCTAGTGGAAGTTTTGACTCATTATAAAGTAGCAGAGGAGGTCAAAATGCTTGATGCAAAGCAGGTGAACCATGCAGATCACAAATTGCATGCAATGTAAATAGATCACTTCATTACTGCTTCTGTCAGAGAGCCCCTTTTCTTACTTGCAGTTTAGAAGTTGAAATCGTAATATAGAAAAGTGAGCTATTAACTATCAAAGAGCTGCTTGCAAACTGCAAGGTATAGATTAGAACATTATGAATTTCCTCTCCAGTCTTTCATTATCCTAATGCTGCAAAAAGATTTAACTTGGGTACAAATCAATTCTTATTATTAAAGCCAACCCCCAACCATGGAGTTACATTTTAAATTCTCAGTGTGTGCTTTTTCAGACCAAGAACTTTTAAACTATACTGTCTACCAGTATGGATGACTTGTGACTCCTAAAACTTGTAGTCCTCTGTCTGATGTAACATTTCCTATACATTGATTTACACACTATGATTCAGTGTCTCTGTGTAATGTGCATGCAATGTAAAGTGGGTTAGGTAGATTGGGTGCATTCGAGTGTAATAGATTGGGGTGGAGTGGGGTAGAGTAGTGTGGGGTAAGTGGTGTGAAGAGGGGTGGAGTGTCATGGCATGTAGTGGAGTGCCTTGGCGTGGAGTAGCATGTTGTACAGTGGAGTGGCATGTCAGAGTGGAAGGGCATAGAGCGAAGTGGAGTGGTGTAAAGTGGAGTATGCATGGTGTGGTAGCGTGCTACCATTACAGACAACATATTTTCAATTGAAATGAGCATTACATTTATACCAAAATGGGGTAAAACTCCACACAAACAATAATGTGTGCATAAGTCATCACCTAGTGTATTGATGTGTTTTTATCATATTCAAATATTTGTTTCCAGCACACTTTAGAATAAAAAAAAGAATTGCTTCATTTGTACTGATATTAATCTATTTTGAAAAATCAGCACATGTGCTAGGAAAATAAATCCTACACCCTCTCCTCTTACATGGATGCTCAGCAGGATTGTTGCATACATTCTCTCACTTTGAAGTTAGAGAAAGAAAAGTAAACACCAATCCTTTTATGCAAAACAGACTACCATCTGAGTGGGTGAGGAAAGAGCATATTTGTAAGAGACAAGCTTGAATGTCACCTCAATGGCACTGCTGCAGCCAATTACAGCGCTTGGGTATTTACTGCATAGGAGGAAACTGGATTATGGAAATGGCCCGGTGTTTTTATAGTGTCTGTGATTTACATTTAGCTGGTCTCCAAGCGCTCTCAGTCCTTGCAGATAAGGGAACTGAATCACATGGCCGCATGGAGCCCAGTTCCGGGGCATTAGGCTCACCGAGGGGGTGGGGCTATGGTGACTATTGCACTGTCCTCCTTCATACACATACTCAGATGATGCTCAGATGCTAGCATCAAAAATCTATACCCAAATGCTGCTGCCAAGGGGAAATGTATGGACCATGTTTACACTGAAAACCTTGCACAAATGACTCCATCTGCTCAATATTCCAATCGGCACAAATAGCCAAAGGAGGCATCTGGGTCAATATAAAAGCGCACTTGAAAAGAAGGGCCTTGCAAAGTGCTCACCACACCCCCCTACAGAGAAACACGGAGATGCTGCTCAGGGGGCAGAGATACTGTCCCTGTTTGCTCCTGACATAAGTAAGGACAGTGCGCTCTGTATAATACAGCCCCTGATGTTATTTTACCTGGAAAAACATGCCACGTGTCATGTCAGAGATGAAAAGTCTGTATTTGATCAATTGCACTGGGTTCCACAATGAGTCACTTGAGAGACCAGCCACATATCAGCACTCTGCGTTTGCAAGCAGTAAAGCAATTCATGAATGAACTAAACCTCCAAGTACAAAGCGTAGTGACCTTCCTTTAGACAACACTGCTTATACAGGGACAGCTCTAACATTTGAGCTACACCTTCTCTGTACAGGCCATTAATTGCATACATTCATGGCCGAAAGCACCTTGCAGGGGAGATTGTGTGCTTTTATTTAAGTATCCATCTTAATTGCAGCCCCTTCACAAGCTGCGATTAACATGGATACTTAAACAAAAGCACTCAATCTGCCCGCAGCCTCGCTTTACTATCAAAACAATACAGCAAGTCTGCAAACAAGGCAGATTACCCTAAAAAGCACACGCCGTGTTTTTAAACTTGCTGTATTGTGTTGTTAGTAAAGCGAGGCTGCGGGGTTGATTGTGTGCTTTTATTTAAGTATCCATGTTAATCGCAGCCCTTCACGAGCTGCGATTAACATAGATACTTAAACAAAAGCACTCAACCTGCGCGCAAGAGAAGCTTGACAAGCAACAGAGACAAACTTTAAGTAGTTTAACCGACCGAATAAGGATAATGGAACGCCTAAGGTTAGCACTATGGTGATGGGCCAACAAAAGCCACATCTCAATCCGACTACATTTACATCCTGGGCATTTTACATTTGTCATGGCAACAAATGCCTCAGTGGATGGCTTGGGCACATCTTTTAAGAGCGGTCGGTGAAGGATCTGTGGATGTTGTTGGAAGCGCATTTTACTTTACTCAGAGTGAACGCCAGAGGTCTATCTTCCTTTCTCCCAGGAATCCTGAGGTCTTCAGTGTCGGTGTGTGCCAAGAACATATCTTCAATATTCTCCATGAACAACCAAGCAGACACTCATTATTATATGATTTTGCAGTAGGGCAATACAGCGCAGCAGCTCCCTGGAAGTGGAGTACCTACCAGGGATCATCAACTAATGGCTGGATGTGCTAAAAAATCAGTGGGAAAATGCCACAAGCAGGAGCCCAGTCAGGTGCAGGTGAACAAGATCTTTCACTGATTGAGGAGACTATCTCTGGACCTTTTGTGTAACCAAAAACAATAAAAAATGCAAATACTGTGCCAGCAGGTATTGGCAGCTTGAGACAAGTGGGGATATCTTTTCAACGACATGGAGAGGAACCTTTACATAAGCCTTTCTCCAGTTTTCTCTCATCACCAGGACATTTGCCAAAATCAAGTTAGAGACATCCTGCATCATACTCATAGCCCCAGAGATGACCGAGCCAGCATTTGCACATGGATCTCCAGTTACATCCAAGCTCCTGCTTACACAAAAAGGGCATAAGCATAGGTCCATGGGGATGCACATAGAACCAATTTTGAGATTTCGCAATTCCGGTGATTCAGTCTCCCTGATTCACTCAACCATTGGTCAAATAAGGACTTGATATGGTCTTGTTGCAGCTGATACAACGTCCATTTGAGCCTATTCATAAAGCAGATGTTAAGTACGTCTTGGAGTGTGGCTTTGCTGCTGGTGATGATGTCAGCCACAATGGACAGTGAAATTCGAGCACTATCAAATAACCCTTCCTTAGTTTCTATAAGCATACGTGTATTCTTCATACCAACCAGATGTTTGTGCTAAGTTCCCACAGACTTTCATCTGTGTATTTCTCTACAGATCCATCAATGCAGTGGAGAGGACGCTACTTCCTGGATATTAGCAGATGTTTGATGTATTATATTGTTAGAATAGAACGTTTTAAGTGGACAGATCAGTTTTCTCTCCTTTGGAAGGAACAAAGGTGACCCACGGTCCAAGCAAGGAGGGACCAGGCGGATAGTGGCAGCCATCAGCTACTGTCAGGTTAAGCCAACAGCACCCTGCTGGTAAAAGTCATTGAACATTCGACGAGAGAAGCAGTGGCAGGGCTGTAGGCCAGTAGTTCCATTGACAGTTATTTTCAGGGTGGCTACAAGGAAAAGCTGCTACACATTCACAAGGCACTACTGCTTGGACACAGAAGCTGTGACAGATTCAGGGATGGGGCAGACAATTGTCTCCTCTATTTAGGTAATTGTTGGTATTAGTACTGATTGCTTGCCTCGTTCATGCATGTGAATTTATGAAAGATCCAATGCTGAAAAAGAAGCAGGTTACTTTATCTGTAACTACAGTTCTCCAGTATCTGTATCTATCATGATGGAGCAGACTTAGCTTGAGGATGGGTAGGGTCGTAAAGACAGACCTCTTGTCTTCCAGGAGGGGTGCAACCTGCAAAGAAATTAGAAAAGAAAAGGATTCGACTGAAGAGCATTAGACAGGATAGAAAGATGAGAGAAGGACACAGTTCCAGAACTGGGAGGAAGACAGAATAAAGAGTGAGACCAGAGAAAGTAAAAAAGACTATCCTCTGGATAGGAAGGGGAAGACTTGGGGGGGGAACAGTAGCACACGGAGGTCGCTGTGGGAAAAAGGGGCCAGTTGCTCAAATTTACACAGACTCGAGGGAGTCGACCTCTACGCTGAAGACAGCGTGAGGCACAAAGACACCAAATGCCAACTTCCCACTAAGGAGTGAAAACAGAGATGCCGCAGGGCAGAGGAGCGAGGACGGAGTTGGGGAAATGTGTGAGCCAGTAAGATGTTGAGGAAGGGCAAACTCCAAAGAGATGCCAGAGAGGGTGTGAAGAGAAAGACTAGTGCACACACAGCTACACTAGGAGACATGACTTTCCCTCACTTATGACCTAAGGATAATTCTTGTACCCAGGCAAGTATCTAAGGAATAAAGGACGGAGAGTGGGAAGAACTGACTTTATTTAAGGCATATATCATCATTAACCATGGAAGAGAGGCTAATGGAGTGCCCAAGACTTGAATATTAAAGACAAAAGAAGTGAAAGAAAGATAGAAAAGGAAGTTAAAGAAAGTTAGAAGCAGACAGAAAGGAAAAGACTGAAGGGATTTTGACAGTAAAAGCAAAGAGCGGAGAAGAAAGACAGTAAAGAAAAGATGAGTAAAAGAAGGAGTCAGAATTTTGTCCATTATATACACATTTCTTTTTTCTCAATTCTACATGCCTATTTTTTGGGGCAATCTTTCTGGGAGAGATAAGAGACCCGGAACCACAGGGTGCATGACCAACACCAGAAATATGAAGGACCAAACATAAGATTATATCTTATAGCACATTTACCAAGAACCAAAATAAATATGTAAAATTGTGTAAATAAATTTGTTTAAAAAGTAGCAGAAACCTGACCTATTTAGGGATGTATTTTCTTTTGTGACTTATTGCAAAGTGCTGTGAGAAGTGGGACATAATTGACTTCTGAATGGAAGTGCTACTTCAACAACAGCAGAGACACTGCAATTAGCTTTGGAATAGATTGCACATGCCTCACAGCAAGAAAGTTCTACCTTGCAACAAACTTTGCAAACCCAAAATGACTGGTTAATCAAAATGCCCCCACTGAGGATGATACAATCATAAGACTGGCAGAAATGGTGGCTCATAGAAGAGTACATCCAAATGCACCTTCTGCAGTCCTACAAAAATACAATGCAAATTCCCTATCCTTCCCGCTGGAAAACAACGAAAGGCTAGTCATGCGTCAAGATTCCAGCTTGATCACGCAGGCTTATCTGTAGATCTCATGTTAATTGCAGCCCCTCCACGAGCTGCGATTAACATGGATACTTAAACAAAAGCACTCAATCTGCCCGCAGCCTCGCTTTACTATCAAAACAATACAGCAAGTCTGCAAACAAGGCAGATTACCCTAAAAAGCACATGCCGTGTTTTTAAACTTGCTGTATTGTTTTGTTAGTAAGCGAGGCTGCGGGGAGATTGTGTGCTTTTATTTAAGTATCCATGTTAATCGCAGCCCCTTCACGAGCTGCGATTAACATAGATACTTAAACAAAAGCACTCAACCTGCGCGCAGCCACGCTTTACTAACAAAACAATACAGCAAGTTTAAAAACACGGTGTGTGCTTTTTAGGGTAATCTGCCTTGTTTGCAGACTTGCTGTATTGTTTTGTTAGTAAAGCGAGGCTGCGAGGGAGATTGTGTGCTTTTATTTAAGTATTCATGTTAATCGCAGCTCGTGAAGGGGCTGCAATTAACATGAATACTTAAATAAAAGCACACAATCTCCCCCGCAGCCTCGCTTTACTAATAAAAGAATACAGCAAACAAACAGTTCAGGGCCATACAAAAGCACACGCGCAAGAAACAAAAGTACAGCAAGTGGCCAACACTTACCTCCGCTCCCGAGTGTTCACTGCAAACTGGTCACTTCCGCCGCCATCCTCCGCAATATGGAAATGCCCGTTTTGCGCGCCGCGCGCCTTTTAAAAGCTGCGGCGGCGTGAATACTCTCGCAGGATGTGCCGTCTGTGCGCGCTGCACACATGGCACTGCGCACTCGGGGGTAGAGAAGTGCGCGCGCGCGCGGGCGCGCGCCTTATTGGGAACAGTGGTTGGGACCCCCCCACGCATTCATTTGGCAACAATAATTAGCACAGCCCCGGGGAGGTGGCGGTCCCCAGGGCTGTGGGGGCCCCCCGCGGGACCCTGCTATTTTATTTTAACATTGCCCCCGGGACCTGGCCCACCCGGAGGCCTCATTAAAATGAAGCGCGGGAGCCCGCGCTTCATTTTTTAATTTTTTTTGCCAGGATTCGCGCACCCAGCGCGAATTCTGCTGATTTTATTTTTTAAATGCTGAGCAGGCCTAGAGGGTCAGGGTGTTTCTACCCTGCCCCCTTTTCTTGTTTTTCACCTTTTTTTTCACTCTTTTCTTGTGACTCGGTTACCGAGTCACACGATGACTGCCAACACATTCTGGATTAGAGTGTTGGCAGCCAATCAGAGTGAAGCTCGTGCCCGGGAGGGTTCGCGAACACTCCTCGGTGCTCAGATATTGAAACTTTTCTTTTTCTAATTTCTCAGGAACTACTGAATGGATTTACACCATATAAAAAAAGGGCTCTTTCTGAACCAAGGGCTACCATTTTGCCAAATTTGGTGTAATTCCGTTCAGCAGTTCGGGCTGTAGCCTGTTCCAATTTTTCCTATGGAAATTAAAATTGGGAAAATGCATTCTGGGACACCCTTTTTTCTCAGCCCCCGCTTGAAGAATCACCCCGAAACTTTCAAGATAGGAGCTGACCTGAGCGGGCCATTAGTTTTGAAATTTTCGCGAAGATTCGTCAAATGACAACGATCAACGATATTCGCAAAAGAAAAAACGCTTTTTGAATAAAAACGAGATCCTAACTATAACTACCTACTGGCGACCGCCAGTAGGTAATATTTCACTGAAAAAAAACATAGGTTTCAGGGACATTATAGTTAGTAATTAGCATTTAAAAAACCTTAGAAATTCACTGAAAAAACCACAGGTTTAAGGGACGGTATAGTTAGTTGGACATTTCACTCATACAAAACCAGAGAAATTCGGCCGTTATAGTTAGTTGAGCTAACTATAACTCTCGCCCCCACAATGCACTGCTGATGACGTCACATATTACATCACTCATGACATGGTCAGTGACATCACTGATGACATCACTGATGACATCTCAAATGACATCACTGATGACATCATCCAGAGACTGGGTGATTTTTAAAAGTTTAAGAATGTTATATATAGATACGCAAAGGTATATTGAAGAATGAGTGGGTGTATGAGTGTTTGAATGGAAGATTTAGTAGGTGCGTGACTGACTGTATAAGTGAGTGATTAAATGTGTCTTAGTGAATGCATGGGTGAATGACTAATCTGTGTGAATGTCTGTATCAGTCTGTCAGTTGGTGTGTAAGTGGCTGCATGGGTTGGTGAGTAGCTATATGAGTGTCTATATGGGTTAATGATTGGTTGTCTGAGTACCTGTATGGGTGCCCTGAGTGTCTGTGTGGGTGGGTGGGGGGTGTAACTCCGTGCATGGATGTGTGAGTAGATGATTTAGTGAGTGTATGGGTTCATGAGTGCATCTGCGAGGGGCTGTATGGGTGAGTGAGTGTGCGTATGGCTGTGTCGGTGAGTGAATGGATATCTCAGTGGTATATGTGTGAGAAACTTCATATGTGAAAGGCAGTATATGTGAGTGTTGGAGTATATAACTAACTATATGTGAGAGTCAGTTATTGTGAGAGTGGCTGTATGCATGAGTGTGTGCTTGTGTCAGTGATTGTAGAAGAGAGTAAGTATGTGTTAGTATCTGTATGAATAAGTGAGGTGGTGTGTGTATAACTGTATAAGTGAGTAAAAGGCAGTGTTATTGATTGTTGGGTGACTGACTAGGTGTGTGAATAACTCCATGGGTGAGTGACAGTATGTGAGTGTCTGTATGAGTGCATATATAAGAAGCTCTATTGATGAGTGACTGCGTGTATGAGTGACTGTATCGGTGAGTCAGTGGATGTGTGTAGACCTATGAATCAGTGAGTGGGTATGCACTAACTGGTATTGGTGTGTCTATGGTTTCGAGAATGCTAGTCTGCATTTTAGAGTGGGTGTATGAAAGGTTATTTTAGGGTGTGAGGAGGTGCATCAGATATTCACCGGATGATGTCATCAGTGATGTCATTTAAGATGTCATCAGTGATGTCATCAGTGATGTCACTGACCATGTCATGAGCGATGTACATTGAATGGGGCCTGCCACCCAGGGGGCAGATAGGAAGTGCTTGCCAAAGACCATCCAGGTGCAGGAGAACATGCTCAACCCCCTGGTAGCCCCAGACAGGCTTGAGGAGGGCCCTCTGGTCACAATGCTCATAAGCAAAACACTGTACCACTTTCTGGTGGATACCGAGGTGGCTAGGTCATGCCTAAGAGAAGGCAGCCCCTAAATCAAAGACCACTGCCACGATACAGGGGTTTTTGGGGTCCATGGCCAAAGTCCTCTCACTGAATCCCTTGAGCTGATACTAGGAGGAAGTAAGATCAGGAAACATTTGTTGTACTATCCCTCCTCCCCTATTAATAAATTGGAACCGTACCTATTGCCCAAATTGAGAATGTCCCTCCAGTTCACCAAGAACGGAACTATAGCCTGCTCCTCCTCTGGACTCTTCCCCCTAGAGTGCGGACCAACAACAGCCACCCACTCCTCGTGGATGCTAGCTAGAGGAACCCGGGACCGTCCAGCGCCCCTCAGAGGAGCAATCTGGGATTATATGGAAAATCTCTTAAAATTGTACGCCTAGCATGACAGTGGACTGGTCGGGCACACCATCACTTGGTAGAAATGGCCAAGGCAGTAGCATGTAGGGAACGCAGGGAACTTGATACCCCGGATCGCAACACCCACAGGACCATCACATCACCTGAGGCTAGGGGGGACGCTAGCTAAGGGATACCCAGTTCAACCTCCGCTACCACCTAGGCGCCTCCTTGAAGGAAAAGACAGCCCAGGCGAAGCAGCAACTAGCCAAAGGGTGCATTTCCCACCCTGGGGGCCTCCTCCTCGTTACCCAATACAAGACCGAGACAAATGACTGCAGTGTAGAAGACGACATGTCTGACCATCAGGACACCACCTCAGGGAATTGTCCCAGCCGGTCCCATGCAGAAATCCCAGGGCCAGGAGTGGATAGGCTATCTCCTACACTCCCCTCCCTGTGGTTCTGCTGGAGCAACCAAGAAACTGGTAAAACACCCCCAAGAGGGTCGGGCGACCACGAACATACAGGGGTTGCCTGATGAGGAAAGAACTCAGCCACAGGACCCCAGGGGAATCCAGCTGAGTGCTTACAACAGAAAGCCAAAAGGCAGGCAGCCTCAAACCATTATAGAGTGCCACTACTGCCTCTGAAGAAACCACAAGGCCACCCATTGCCGCCTCAAAGTATACTATAAATAGAATAGACTGTCATCAGGGTTACCCCCGCAGAATCCCTGCAAGCAGAGTAATCCCCAGAATCCCCCAAACATGCAGTGAATCCAGAGCCTCAGCACCAGCACCTGCTGCACACTTGCTTCCGGAAACTCACCACACACATAAAAAGGCAACATCACAACAGTAGGGATAGCTCAAAACCTTTTATTTAACAGCAACAGTAGAGATAGCTTCAATCCTTTAACACCAAACAGTAAGGAAAATCTAAAACCTTACAGTGCACACAGAAAAACCTCCGGACAGGCATGCTATGTCGACTGGGAATCCACACTAGAGTTCTCAATGTGGGTGCCCACAGGAGACCCTGGGCCCCTCGGCTTTTGTTCCCCAAGGAAGGATTCCTGTCCATGCCCCGGGGGGCAGACAGTCTGATGAGAGAGCAGGACGGCCCCCACCAGTGCATTAAGGAAGGCACCCAGCTCCTTATGCCCATATCACCAGGGAATGCCGCAGTTCAAAATATCCCACTCTCCAACGTCTCTCATGCATCCTCCAAATGGAGGCCCCCCTATAGCTCCAAAACTGGGCGAATGCTCCTGTGGTGGAAGCCAGACCTTTCAGGTGGGCTGAAAGGGGGTTCAAAAAGAACACTAGGGCTACACAGGTCTCACACCACTTCAGCACAGAGTCAGTAGATACATCCACCAGCAAATAGCCATTTCAGTTCGCTTACTCACCAAGCAATAAGCTCCCAGCTGCACACCTGACTACCCTCTGGGGGCTGAGCATTTGGCTCTGTCCTCCGCTACCCCTAAATGCTCCCAAAACCTTCTAAGGTTGACCCATTGGATCACAATTCACCAAAAGCAATAGATCCGGCACATCCAGGGTTCAGGGGAGAGGGGAGCAGTTGGAGGCAGAGAGTCTCCACAGTGATCTTCTTGGCCCATGTCTGGGGTATGGGGATGGTCCCATGTCTAGCTGGTCAAAATGATACTCACAGGCCCCATAAGGCAGCATTCAAACAAGTGGATGGTCTGATCCAGGTCATGGCCCCATTCAAACTATAGGGTCCAAAGAACAGCATCCCAGCAACGGACACTCAAAACCCCAAAGAAGCAACTCAAAATGTGAGCCCAATCCATTGGAAAGTCCCTCAAAGTTTGTTTACGTCACCTCCATCAGCCTGGACACCTAGAGTCCCAATGGAACCCTTGACTCTCACCAAGAAAACACTGCAAGCAAACATAGTCCCAGCCATTTTTACCACTGCAGGTCCCTAACAAGGGGTCCACACAAGACCTTCCAACCGCCTCCGGTATCCCTGTTAGAAGTAGCAATGCCCAAGAACTAAGAACAGCCCACCGGGACCCACACAATAGAGCCCCAAGTTTCTCGACCCTTCCAAAAGAAGGACGGGACCCGGAAATTAAGCCCAGTTAGAGATATCTCATTCCACGACACATGCAAGAACTAAAAGGGCATGAACGTGCCAACGGAAACTTGACCCTAAAAATTAAACATCTGCCTCTCCTCACAACTGCATAAAACCTAGATAGTTCTAAAGGACACATCAGCACCTGCTAAAGCATCATACTCTGAATAGAATAACATGCAGAGAAAATACTCTGCCCACTGTAGCAAGGAGAGGGGGAGAAATGCATAATACGAACAACATTAAAATTAGTTTAAAAAATCCCTGGTGGTCCCCAGAATTCTAAACGCTCACTGAAATTGGTTTAACAACCTAATAAACCTCACAAATGCCTTTAAAAAGTCTATCACCTCTGTCCAATCCTGATAGAAAAATTTGCTCCCTAGTAAATACCATGTGGCAGCAAGTAAAACGATATAACAGGATAGTTTTACAGATGAAACAGTAATGTTCCACTAAATTGCCTAACAAATGTGTTTTTCCCAGTTAACCTACAACCCACAGCTCCTACTCCACAGGTCTACAATCAAACTGTAAGTGCACCAACGTTGCTGCAACCCGCCATTCCTCTAATCTGGACTCCCAAAAAACTTTCAAAAGACTAGTTGCTCAAGTACTTCTGAATTAAATTTACTTTTTTACTTCGTTTTTAAGAGACATTCTTTCTGCACAGCACCAAGCCGAAAGCACGCCTGGGTGCCCAGACAACAAATATCAGATACCAAAGCACAGACAACAGCCGCCCAACACCGGACCACAGACAAGGAGCAGCAAAAGACAGACACAGACGACAGATATCCCAAAGATGATTCTACATTCCACAAATGCTTTTCAAGTTATCGGCCCTTACATTTTTGTACACGCTCTCCTTATCCGGGGTGCTTTTGAGCCCCTCCAAAACCAAAAATGTACATGATTTTGTAAGCTCTACTTCTACATTCTTGCAACACATGAGCAGAGACCTCTCTCACCTCACCTACACCTACACTGAACCAAACACTAGTACTCCTCACACATTACACAGCTCACTCCTACACAATACCTGCTATCAGCATATGAGCAGTATAGGTACCCAAACTACGAACAGATCATGTGACGTCAGCTCGCTGATATCTCATGCTGTAGGCACAGACAGGCTGTACTTATCCCTGGAGATAGTTCCCGAAAAAGCTCTCGCCTCCGTCTGTGGTCCCAGTGCGGCCCTTAACATCATTGGGGCTACCCTTGTTAACAATCAATGGAACTTGGACATGGAATTCCAGTGCAAGGCCGCTCATCTCAATTACGCAGGGGAAGATCCCCATGGGAGGGGGGGTGTCAAACGCCAGCATAGACACCCCTGCCAGGAAATCTGGGATAGCGAGATCGAGAGGTACACGTGGTTGGAGGGGAAGGGGCGACACCTAATTGTATGGAAACTTACATTGTACTCTTTATGTTTCAGAGAAAAAGGAACCATACCTTTGGGCAGCAATGAGAATTGCGGTATGACACTGCATATACCGGACCTGCAATGGGGCACCTTTACACTGATAGATCTGTATTGACAATGTGGAGACCTTCCTTATACCCAGCTCTTTCCCAGGTGGGGTGGCCTCTGCACCCTCTTGACCATACAAACCCAACCCTGATTATCCTTTGAGAAGATCTGTCTTAGTTGTCTCAACATTCTATTCAGAATAAAACAACTCTGTTGCATCAGGCTCAAAGGAGAACTGCCAATTATTTTGGCTGGGCTCAGTACAAGGACATTCCAGAATTCAGGCTGTTCACAGAAGCTCAAGTTAACGCTGGAGAATCAATATCCTTTTTAACCTTGCAAATAAAAAGCCAACACCATCTGGTTGCAAATAACCAGATGGTTAATGATGAAACTAATAAACAATACTGTGCTTGGCCTAAACTATATCAAAGAGGAGTTGAGAGCCATCCACCTTATGGTGATGCAAAATCGGTATGTGTTGGACTTGATGACCGCTATGGATGGTAGGGTGTGTGCCAAGATTCGTGCTTCCTGTTGTACTTTTATCGCCTAGAATGACCTCGATAATGGGTCATTAGCTCATGCTATCCAAGAACTGCATCATCTACAAACCAACATGTGGAAGGAGGGAGGTGCCATGGAGCAGGACTGGTTGCACAGTATTTTTTCATGGATCCCCTTATAGGCATCCAGGCTATTTATGTCGTTTGCACCGATTCTCATTGCCGTACTTCTGTTATTTGGTTTCCTGCACAAAGGGGTTTCTTGCTGTACGAATGCAGTCCGCAAATTAGGTAGTATGCACTTACTAGAGAAAAAGTAACCAACACTACACACACACACTTTCAAATTACATAACTGTCATGAGATACAAGGAGGATGGAGTAGTCGATGATTCAACTAAAGAGGAGAATGTCGGAATGGGTGGATACAATGTCAATGAATGTCATGATATGTGTAGGCCCGACAACTGCAATATCAGATAATGCAATGTGAACATATGCCACAGCTTGTTCCCGCACAATGCCAATCAATGCAATGGCAATGTATACTGCAACTTCTGCCTGCACAGCAGTGCCAACATCAGTAATAATGATACTAATTTATACAATGAGCCATGCTCATACGATAATATTATTGTTGCGAATAAGAACAATGTCAATGTACGTTCAGACCAGAGCAAACATAGCCTTGTTAATACCAGTACGAGCGATATCAATGTACAAAATGACACCTGTATGCGTAATGTTGATAACGTCGATAAAAATGATACCAGTGGCTGCCATATTACTTTTAGGAGTTCCGATGAACTCACATCATTGCTTTCGGATTCCCCCAAGGTGACCTCTCCATCAACCCTGAGTCAGAGATATGTGGTCAGGCAGGTCCTGAGACCCATTCCACAGATAGATAGTTGCACCATAAACAAGTCCAAGATAATTGGTACCAATAAAATACGTTTGGCCAAAGGCTCATGTACCCCAGAAATACCAAAAAGCTAGATCCCACATGGAGATAGGCACACTGAACCAATCAGGAAATGATAAGCACTCCACATGTAGTGATCACGCGCACTTCATGCCGGACATCTGGACACATACACACTGGCCCACACTAGCTCCACCCCAGGTCAAGGGCCATCTGTGTCCTTATCAGATGCCCGCGTTTGTTGATTTACAACTGAGATGCTTTTTTGGAATGTAGAAAATTGTTTTATTGTACCTCATGAACTGTATAAATGGACGGCAAAAACTTTGTACATCGAGAGATTTTGAGCAGATGCATTCTGTCCAGGCTCTCCAGGCCGCAGCGCTTAATTAAACCAAATTGTTTCTGTTTTGCCAAACGCCTCTTGTCTTTTCATTTATTTAAGGTAAATTTATATCCAAGCAACACTACCTAACTTGTAATGAGGGCTTTAGCAGTCGTGCTACTATAAACCTTAATTGTACTTCCCTTACATGATACCTCAAAAGGAGAGTGGAAGGCAAACAACATCCATCTCCATGTCCTCGTCTTTGAACCTATTGGCTAGGGAAATTATGTTTAGCATTATTGCGCCTTTGTCACAAAATGCTACAACCAAATAGATGGTTTCTCATATGATATATCTTGCGGACATGACAGAATGGACTACATCTCCTCCCATCTCAACGTGTCAAATAATAATCATATCTTTCTGGGCTATTTAAATCCGAAGGGCACCGCACAATACACACTTGCTTACTTTTGCTGGAAAAATGACATGATTCAGCACTCGCTGAAACTTACTCACCTCAAAGTGAAACTCCTGTTTTGATAGTTGCCAAAAAACGACCTTCTATAAATTGATGACCCAATTACAGTCAACTATTCTCCTCATAACAAAATACACTTTAACTTGACCTTCTCTAAAAGCATGATTTGTGGTCAAACAGAACAAACTGAACAAAAGCCTTGCTCAAAGACCCAAAACATACATCATATGGAAATCACTACCTGTTCTACACCCTGTCTTCCTGCCCCACTATACATCAAGACATAAATGAAGCAGACAACAACTTGTACAGTTTGCTTGTTGAACACCTGAATGACTTTGCCCCACTTAAAAGGAAAGGACCGAAAGTAAAAGATAGTAGTTTAGGAGCAGTAACTCAAGTATTTCCCGCCACGTTCTGGCTCTGTCTTGTCTCACAATTATAGTGAGTTTGTCTCTATATGGAAACCTCTTTCCCACTGTGCCAAGCAGTCTCACCTTCCTTCTCTCTGACAAGGGCGCTGTCCTTGGGTAGGTAGATTGGCTTGTTGGTATAAAAATTGCCCATTCTGATACCCTCCCTTCTGCTACAGCGTAGATAAACTAAAGATGGAAAAAGCTGGCTGTGATGTTCCCAGTGGTTTAGAAGTGATAGAGCAAGCCATTTCATAGCACGTCTTTGTTCTCTGTGCTTTTTACTTTCCTAACAATAATTTCGAAACATTTGTGTTCTGTTATTGTTGAGCTAGTAAATTATTTATGAACTCCTATTTTAAATTATGATGTGTTTGTCAAAAAGAAGGAACGCCTTGTATGTTATACATTAGAACACAGTGTACATGCGTCCTGTGGTTTTATGCAGCATAGGCAAGCATGCATTACGTTCAAGAGAGATTCATTGAAATCATAAAGAGGATACATTCATGATAGGCAAGCATGCACACCTTGTCCCTTTCTACCAAAGCGGAGTTATGAATACATTGCAGGCGGTGTAGGGATGAACACACAGTCATAAAAATGCCAACGTGTAGCCTCATATATTGCAGGGTACGAGGCCGCTGTGTCTAGCAACTAGGAATTGTCCGTACATAAAACAGAAGGACCTATAGTCTACTGCGGTGACATATTGCACAGCACAACGTAATGATCAACAAGCTCGCCTTTCAGGGCTTTGCACCCGGAGACACTTGAAAAATCAATTCGTGCCTGATAGAGGATGTACATCAATGAATACATAAATATTGAGGCTAGGAATACAGTCCGCCTATAAATAATTCATTTAGTCGAGATCCCACAGCCCTGTTGACAAAATGCAAAACAAGTAATGTGCCTGCTAACATTTCCTGGCAGCAGTACCTTGCTTAAGGCATCATATACTTTGTATAACGAGATGGCAGTGAGCTGTTTAGTTGAGTTTCGCGGAATGGGGTTTCGAGCAGCACGCACCCCATGCACCATGAATTTCACGAGCCTGGACAAAGGGCGCAGGCGAGAGGAAATTAAATTCTGTTTGATCGGCTTTTCGTCGAGTTACACACAACACTAAAAAATGTTTCTTTAACGGAATATGATATGATAGTCTGCCTCCAGTTTCTTTTCAGCAAAGTTAGTTGTCTGCATGTTTTTACACAATATAAGCTCCAGCATTTTTTTCATCTCATTCATATTATACATATTCTAATATATTTTTGCAAAAATTGCTGACTGCTTATTAGTTTGTTTAAATTCACAATACAGATATTGATTTTATTGTTCATGTCTGCAATGAGCCTGAAAAATTAAGATACCAAGGGGCCCATTACGATACCCGGCGTAAATAAATCCGCCAGGCATGGAAGCGGCAAAAATCCGCCCGCACACACCGCCTGAACACCGACCACGCCATTACGATTTCACAAACCGAAAACCGCCATCGGCGGAAAAGCACACAAAATACCGCCCGCCAACGTCCGAGTCGGAGTCAAACCGCCCGCCACGGACGGAAACACGCACGACAACACAAAACCGCCCGCCCTCACGGCCGACACACCGCACGTGACATTACGATCGCACCGACATGAGCGCGGAAAACCACAAATATACCGCCCGCCAGCGCAAACAACGCCGATGAGAATCGACACGGCAGAAGCCATGGCGCCAACGTACCTGCACAGAAACCATCCGCACACAAAACCAATAGCACACAACATGGCCAACAAGTCCACACAGCAAGGCACGCACAAATACACAAGCACAGTACACATCCCGAAAACACCCCCCGGACAAACAAAAAATACAAAGGCCAGAACCCCAGACACAACACACCTGAAAACAACAGACCATGAGGACACACCCACATAGGTGAGTACAAAAGCAGCACTCCCACAGACCACAACCCCTTGCTACATTGCAAACCAGAGAGGAGAGGAGAGGACACAGTGACACAGCAAGGACAGCAGCACACCACAGAAATGCACACATCACAACCACCACCACCACCACCACCACCACCAAACACCACCACCACCACCACCACCACCAAACACCGGCACCACAAACCCCCTGCACATTACACAACACACACCGCACCAGCACCACAAACACCATGGCACCACAAAGAATGCCCAAGTTCACGCCCATGGAGCTGACGGTCATGGTCGACGATATCATCAAGGTGTACCCACAAATCTATGGGAACATGGTCCAGCACACACCACTAGCCACCAGAAACAGAATGTGGAACCGGATCGTAGACCAGGTCAATGCAGTCGGGACCCTGCCCAGGAACAGAGTTGAAATTAACAAACGTTGGAATGACGTAAAGAGCCTGGTCAAGAAGAAGGAGGGCAAAAACAGAGAGCTGGCTGCCGTCACTGGCGGAGGGAATCCCGCGCTCTTTAAGAACTTCAAAGCGTGGGAGGAGAAGGTGCGAGTCGTAATACATCCGGAGATCCTCGCCGGATTAGCAGGGGGAGTGGAGGCTGGTAAGTACAAACTAATGTATACCAGCACACCGCTATGTACTCACATGCGCAACTACCATGCCACAGCTCCCAGGGACAAACACCCCCATGTCCAGCACACAATACACAACACATCACACACACATGCAACAGACACTACCACACACAGCCCAAACCGAACAACTGTAAGATGCGTGGGGACATGTGTACACTAAGCCAGCCACGTAACCACCAACAGGTCCCCAAATATGCCAGAAGCGCCACAACGAGCACCCACCACACCCATGTGTCCGCCACAGCTGCACTAACCGACAAGTAACAGGTAAGTGGCAGGAACACAAAGTGCAGTGGGTGGGACGGTGGACAGCCCAAGTACAACACACACCAGGCCCCAGTCCCACAGCACAGCAAGGAGGAGCATCCCCCACACCCCACAGCCACGTGTCAGCCACCGCAGTGCACAACGACAGCCGAAAGGCAGACATCACGGTCCACAGCAATCGGTGTCAGTGGGTGTCCAGCCACCCCCACGACCCACAACACCCCCCCACCCCCACAGACCTGCAACATGGAGCACCCCCCGCTTAGAGCCATGTGGCATCCAGTACAGTGCACGCACGAACAACTTGCAGGTGGGAAACTGGACAGGGCTGGATTACTGGAGGCATGAGGACCATTACACGACCAACACATGGGACATGTCACGTAGCAGACGAACACGCAGCACCGCCCACCGTCACGAACAAGTGAACAATGTGCACACGGACATGAACAACAGACTCACACCCCACATGACCCATCACAGACATAGCAACACCCAAGGAGCCACGTCTGCATGCACAAGCCACACTGAATATAGTCCCACACGGCAGCCACTGTGCAACTCATCACACACAACCGAAACACCATTGAAGTCCTGTCCATGTAGCCCCTACTGCCTGTCAACCACACACCCCACAACTACGCCTATGTAAGACAAACAACACTAGACGCAACAGAGCGGAACAACATAAATGCACACGAACACCACTGAACCCATCAAACTCACAGACACACCATGCACATACAACATACCATCCATCCCATCCGTCAGCCCCAGTCTCATGAAAGGCATGTCATCCGCACAGCTGCCACACATACAGCAGTCACGCTAAGACACATGCCCATGACCAACCATGTGCCAGAAGTCAATTAAGCGCACGACACACTGTGAGCAACAACACACAACATGGGCCACACCCCCCGAGCACTGCAGTGATGCACATGGCACAGGGCAGCACGCACACCAAGGAGATGGGACAACTGCAATACGTTGGCTGGCACACAACTATCACTCACTCATAACGATGCGTCCAATGCCATGTCCAGTAATCACAACAGACAGCAAATATGCAGGCCATGTCAAGCATGCACACATCTCAAACCATGCACTGTCATGCTGCCACAACACATGTCACGTTCGGCACCCATGGCTCACAGCATGTACCCCAAAAGCATATCCCTCCCAAATGCGAATCTGGGGCATGGCCCCCATGTTGCCATATGCGTTCCTAAGCCGTTCCATTTGAACCCCAAAAGCATATCCCCTCCCAAATGCGAATCTGGGGCATGGCCCCCATGTTGCCATATGCGTTCCTAAGCGTTCCATTTGAACCCCAAAAGCATATCCCCTCCCAAATGCGAATCTGGGGCATGGCCCCCATGTTGCCATATGCGTTCCTAAGCGTCCCATCTGAACACCAAAAGCAAAGTACAAACCAGACCCAGGATGGGCCAGGAGCCCGCATACACCAGAGTCACAATAAGTATGGGCACAGCAACACACCCATCGGCATGGCCAATCCGTCCCATGCCACATGTGCACAGCACACAGTCCCATTGCCAAGCACACACAACTACAGATGCTACAGCCACACACACGCCTCCGGGAAACCCATGTACGAGATTGCACGAACTGTCAATGTCAGACGACAAATACATACTTCGCCAGGTGCAACACAATAACAAATCTCATTCTCTCCACAGGTGACGAACTGCTGGATGCTGGGGATGGAGCCAGCAGCCAGCACAGCCAGCCTACAAGCCCCCAACGAGGACACACGGATCTGGAGGATCTGTCCACCTCTTCGGACACGGACCACCAAGCAGGCCCATCTGGTGTGGCAGGGCCCAGCCGCTCCCCAGGACCCCTCCTACCCACCAACCCATCATCCAGGGCTGCTGAACATTCCCAGCCCCCTGCTGCCACTGTCGTTGCGGCCACACCCACGGTCATTGTGGCCACTACCACTGCCGCAACCGCCACCATCGCCGCACCGACCACCACCGCCGCCACCACCGCCACGTCTTCGCTGGCACCAGCCCCAGCGCAGGTGGTGTCCCGGACGACTGGATCCACCCTGGGAGCCACAGCGAGGACCGTGGTGAGCAATGTGGCTAGTGGGCAGGCCGGTGGCAGCAGGAATGGTAGGAGGAGCAGGGTCAGGGAAACGCCAGCCTCCCCTGGGAGCCATGCCCTGCCTCACATGGCCAGAGTCTTGGGGCCTATGAAGAGGCCCAAGGACAATGGGTCCGGTCTGCTTCAGACACGCGTGAGGTGCTGGGGGTGCTGAGGTCCATGGACGCCCGTATGGGCCAAATCGTGGACCTCATGGGACAGCTGGTGGTGGCGGTGAGGTCACAGCCAGGGACAGCAGCTCCCCCTCCGCCACCACCTGCCGGGGCGCAGGGTGGAGCAGCAGTGTCCAGTTCCCCTGCGTCCACAGCCAGTGATCACACCTCAACCACCAGCATGTCGCAAGCAGGCACCCCCCTCGCAAACGTGGAAGGGGCCGTCCGAAGTGGAAACAGATCTCCCGGGAGGACTTCGCACGCTCCAAACGCAAGTGAGGCAGCCAGCCAGCCTTCCGCCAGCCTTCCTTGACCAGCCACTGCATTGACTTGGACTACGATCCCACTCCACACAGCCATCTGGATGGCATGTGTGTGTTGGACTATGGACATAGAACCAGTGGGTACACCCTGATCATCACGCAGCCATGACCGACAGCTCATTGTCACTGCACGCACCACTTTTGTCATCACCTTACACACAATCACATGTCACAGTTTGTAATAAATGCACCTTTTTCACTAACTGCTGTTTGTGTCCTGTGTCTTATTTGTACGGAATACAACGGCCACCTTGGGCGGAAAGGCACCTGATGCGTGGCATGGCAATTGAATCCGGAGGACCTGTAGGGACCTAGGGGTGGGAGACAGAACAGGAGCACATTCAATGAGTGTGTCACACACCCATCACACAGTACATGTCAACAACTACAAGCAATGTACACACATCGCACAGAGCAATAGGGCACAATGCCACAGCCACCAACAGTGGCATACTACCCTGGCCATGGAGCGTTGACACACAGCACGCAGTGAACAAACGGCCACCCTGACACAGCACACACACACCTGCACAGATACAGCCACATCAGCCGTCGTACATGGACACTCACCGTCAAGTGAAGTAGCGGGCGATGAGCTGCTGCCGCACATTACCAGCTTCCTCCTCTCCGCTGTCCTCCTCACTCGAGCTGTCCTGGTCTGCGGGCTGGGGCCCTGGTTGATCTCCGTCATCCACGATGAGGGGGATCTGCTTCCGAATGGCCAGATTGTGCAGCATGCAGCACGCCACCACTATCCGGCACACCTTCTGTGGGGAGTACGCCAGCGCACTCCCGGTGCGGTCCAGGCACCTGAACCTGGACTTGAGGAGGCCAAAGGTACGCTCGACCACACGTCTGGTCCTCCCATGTGCCTCATTGTAGCGATCGTCTGCTGGGGTGCGAGGATTCCTCAATGGACTGAGCAGCCATGCCCCATTCGGATACGCAGAGTCACCTGGGTGTGAGGGACACAGAGAACCGTTGCTAATCCAACTGGACAGGGGACAGCATCGCACAGCCAGCACGCTACACCACTCCACATACTCACCGACAATACAGGCACGATCCTGTTGCATATTGGACATCAGTCGTGGCAAGATGCTGTTGCGCATTATGTGTGCGTCATGGGCCGAGCCTGGGAACTTTGCACACACGTGGGTGATCACCATGTCCGCAAGGCACACCACTTGCACATTCAGGGAGTGCGTGTGCTTCCTGTTGCGGTACAGGTGCTCAGTGGCCTGTGGTGGAACAAGGCCGACATGTGTGCAGTCAATGGCTCCAACGACGTGTGGGATTCTGCCAAGGGCATAGAATGCACCCTTCACTGCCGCCAATTCACGAGCCCTGGGGAAGCGGATGTACCTGTTCCGGTACAGCATCATGGCTGCCAGTACATCCCTCAGCACCTTGCTGAACATGGGTTGGGACATCCCTCCTCCAATGCCCACTGTGTGCTGGAATGACCCAGTGGCGAAGAAATGCATGGCGGCCATCACCTTAGCCGTGGGGGTGACAGCAGTCGGATACACCCTGCGGGGACGGAGATGGGGTTCTAACATGGCACACAGTCGATGCAGGGTTGGCCTGTCCAGCCGAAACTTCCTAATAACCTCTGTATCGTCCATGTCCGCCAGCAATTGGTATGGGCGGTCAATGTTCGGTCTCCGCCTAGGGACAATGGCAGAGGACACATGTCAATGCAACACGACACATAGCAATTTTGCATACACATCACTGACATGACTGAGCAAGCACATGAGCCACAGCCCAGCTGTCAAGCTGGGACGGCACGGCCACAATACACTTACACAGGTCTCCCAACAATGGCAATGGCTAGTGATACAAACCACTGCCATGTGCATGCACATGGGGATCTAGGCCCCAATGACTTGCGGGGCGTGCTGATGGGGACTGACTGCATATCCGTCAAGCGGCAACGCCACGGCAACATGAATGTCTGCTGAGCATGGAACTGCTTCCGCGGCTGGATGAGTATGGCACACGACGACAACGATGTGGGCACAGGCTGAGCGGCCAAAACAAGTGGGACCTGTGGCACGAGGGGATATGAGACAGTAGTAGGTGTCAGCACTGCACCCTATGTACAGCACTGTACGGATCACACCTCCCGAAACATTGACAGGTGTCCACATTGACAGCCCCATGCCAAGACGGCTGTGTGCTTGCAGTCACATGTCACAGGTGAGAGGTTACATTGCACGTGCCAGGTGGCAGACGTACATAGTGGGAGCTGGCATGTGTGTGCATGTGTCTCCTGTTCAGGTTCCACCAGATGGGCGCTGACTCTGTACTGACCATTGGACACAGCATGTTCCGTGGTAGGCTTGTGTGTGTGGGATGGTGGCACTGGATGTGCCTCCGTTGGGTGGGGGGCCATGCACAGGGCGGGTACGTCGATGATTGCGCATTGTTGGTCACGGTGGGTGCACCAACTAAGATGTGTTGCCCTGTGTTCAATTTCTATGTCCGCATGATGATGGACTGTAGATGTGGGCAGACTACACATTGGTCGATGTGCTGTCTATATGCATGTGCCTTCACACCAGGCACAGCTGCCCCTGCACATGTGACCCCTGCTGGACTCGCTGCTGGGTCTGTGGAGCTGATGCACCTTCTGCGCGTGGGGCGGACAGCTCTCCTCACTTCCCTCATTGCGCATGTCATGACTTTGCCGCAGGTGACATGGATCATGGAGGGCCCACATGTACGCGTGGGTAGGCTACACATGATTGTACACTGGTCGCCACCCCCAGTCAGTGTTTCGAATGGGAAGGTTGTCGTGCTGGTGGTATGTTCGATGTGGCGGATGGGCGGGCCTAGGTGCGGGCTTACATTCCGGACATGGGGGGGTAGTTGGATTGGCGACTAGTTGCAGTACACACGGGACACGTCTCTTCCTTTCCACATCTGGGTCATCCCTTGTACTGACTGACAGTGATACAGTCATCTTCGCCCCAGCCCTCATGTCCTCCCCTCGCTCCCCCAATATGCATGCTCACCTGCGAGGCTAGCGCTTGCACAGGCAGCCCCAAGCTCGCACCAGAGAGGGCAAGGAGTGTATGTGTGGGTCCAGTTGCACGAGTGGGCTGTCTCAGGGTATGATGTGTTGCGGGACGCCGTCCACCTGCGTGGTGCCCCAAATGGAGACCCGGCCTGCATGGACTATGCATCACAGTCTTCACCTTCCGGATCCGCCACCTGCGACACCCACTGGCTGTGGCTGCCCTTGCGGCCAGGCCACGTCCGTCTGTGACTGATGGCCCACACATTCACTCTTTGGCCTCTCTGGGGAGGGCTCGGGGGTGGTGGCGCACGCGCTTGCACTTAGTCGCAATGGCATGTGGCGTGGTTGGTATGATGGGCAATGGATGGGATGGTGCGAGCCACCTCCCGTGACGTCAGTGCTGCTCATGCTGTGGTGCGTCCCCCCTACACTTCCATGTGACTTGTGCCATGCTAGACGTTGAGGTTCTATTGCCTGCGTGATATGACCAGGAGGAGCGCGAGGAGACCTCTCACACACCATGCTCCACTGCCATCCCGTGCCCTGTATCGCCTGTGCGGATTGACTATGTTGGGGTTACACCTGGTCGACTGGGGCTGTGTGTGCCTTGTCAAGGGGCATGGCGGGCGCACAACAGGATCCAGCTTGTCCACAGAGGGTGGGCTGAGGTGCGCCTGGTACCGCTTTGTACGTGTGCCCGGCTGCTGTGCACACACGTGTTCACTCCCCCCGACAGGTGTCCTCTCACAATGCCCAGGGAAGCGGTGGTGTACTGTTCATGACCCCTCCCAACACGGCGTGCTCCAACTTGGCATGTGCGCATCTACCCGTCGCACCCACCCACCTGAGCACTGCGTCCATACGACTTCACACGACACATGTGTGTCTTCCACAGTAGTGCTACTCATTTACGTTGACATCCAATACCAGTGGACTACATGGTCATGTCACGACTGCCGTGTACTTCACATACTCTCATCCTCTCTCATTCGTACTTGTGAAATGAGTCAGCGGAGACAGTTTTGGTTTCAAACATTATATTGTGTCTTCTGTCCTCTGTGATGCAGTATAGTGGACACTACTGGCAGCGGAATACATGTTGAGGATATACTGAGCATGATTGCAAATGGGATAGGGTGTGGGGTTACATGTGATTGGCTGTTGCATGTGGGATGTGGGCTTCAGAGTGACATCTGCTTGGCCAAGGCTGTGCTAATGTACATTTACGTATAGCTGCGGAGCTGCGGACTTTGACACAGACGGTATACATGTAGCCTACCAGACCGCTTGGCATCATGGGCACAGTCCATCTCAGTTCCATGTGACAGGTTTGCTGCGGTTGTTCCTCATGCACGCGTGCATGTGAGATGACATCAGGGCATGTGCTTGCGTGCATGCAGCGGCGTGCCACTTGTTGTTGCACTGTGGTGGTTACTGGACATGTCACAGTCACTGGGGTCGTGTTGTTGTTGTATGCACTTGTCGTCCATGCAAAGGTCCTGGTATGGGATTCCCGGGGCGGGGGTGGGAGGGGTGCAGCACCCACAGACTCCAGGCGACCTATTCATGTCCACTGAGCGGTGTGTGTGTCCATGTGCGCTGGATCCATGTCGTGTCCTGGTTGTTCGTGCAGTTCCGTCCATGTGGGTGCGATACACAGAGCCCATGCCACTGCCTCCCACGATGCATGCGGTGTTCCTGGATGTGATGGGGAACAGTGTGCATGTCCCGGTCATATCCGATGTCATGGCGATGTCGTTGATGGTGTGGTTACAGTTGCCGGTCGTTTGGTATGGCTGTTGTGGTGGTGACTGGCCAGTCCGTGCGGAAGCTAAGCATGGGTGCGGGGTTGGACATCATAGGTCACTCGGGGAACCTGCGTTGTGGTCCGACGAATTGACAGGTTGTCAGGTATGCGATGCCGTCCAGCAGGGCTTCCATGTCATTGGTGGTGTACATGTTTGCCAGCCAATGTAGCGGATGGTGGCTGTCAAGGTGTTGTTCGTAAGTTGTCCCTTGGAGGACCATGATGGGGCATGCTGGGTGACATTCGATGTAGCTGTTCTCGATGATCCGTCGTGTGGAGGCACAGTGGTCCCATTTCAGTGCGGGTGCGATGTTGGCCACATACGCCATGCCCCCATAGGCAGAGCAGGCCCTGTCGTGTGCGTCCAGAGGGAGGAGTAGTGGTAGCAGGTCCGCCTTCAGACATGCCGGGTTGGAGAGGCATATCTCGACGGGATGCTGGTAGGGACACCTCCGACAGTAGAAGACGGGCATGACGCAGCTGAACAATGTGATGCGGTAAGTCAGTCGGTAACTTACGTTCAGCAGGGACAGGAGATCGCATCCCAATGTATGGAACAGGTTGGTTTTGTACAGCTTGAGCTGTTCGGCGTAGTTGGGTAGGTGTGTTGCGGTTGCCATTTCGCAGCGGTTCGTTGAGGTGGCGTGCTCCGGCTGTGTGTGCAGTCTGCAATGTGCACGCTCCGGGGTTGCTGTGAGCTCTGTGTAGTCGTAGGGAGACAGGACTTGTGTTCTGTTGGCTTGTTTGGAGGACACGGGCCCTCTTCCCACATGCTTCTCAGACAGTTCAAGGTCAGTGATGTGTGACTCCTTCCAATTAACTTGCATGTGGCCGACATGGGGGAGTGTTTTCTTCTTTCTTCCCCGTCCGTTGCGTGCTTCTGTGATATGCGCTATCTGCCCTGTGGTCGGTCTCCTCGGCATGCCTGTGTTGGTCTATTCTTGGACAATGGCTGTATTCACCGGCTTCTGTCGTAGGACTGTGGTTTCGGAGTTGGAATGGAAGGTCATTCAGTGCTGTCTGCTCTCCCTTGTGTGGGCGGCAGGCTGCCTTTCCGCTCTGCGTTGGGCCTTGTGTGTGAATGTTATTCTTGGGCCACCTGTTGTCGGTCCCCGGGCTCTTTGGTGTTCCGTTTTATATGTCTTGTTCATATGTGCAGGGTGGTATGGGTGTTTCTGTGTGGTACTGGCGTTCCTCTTCCCGAAGGGGCCCTGCTTCTCCTAGTTGGTGTTGCCGCCGCTGTGTGCTACGCCATGTTTGTTACACTGGGGTGTGTCCTGCTGTTGCGTGTCTTCACTGACATGTGTGCGTCGGTTGTGTGGCGTTGGGTGTTGTCCGTGAATTGGGCGTTGGGGACATGTCTGTGGCCGGCCTGTCACGTGTCATGTGCGTTCGGGGTGGGGCTGATGTGTGTGCTGCTTGGTTGTGTCCCTGTGTCTGTGTGCGACGCATGCATGGCGCTGCGGTTGGCCTCTGCGTTGTGCGCATGTGTGGCGGCGTCATCGGCGCTTTGGGGCCGTGACGGGGTGGTTGGTTCCTAGTCCCAGGTGGTGTGTACACATGTGTTCTGCGATGTTACGATTTGGCCTGTGTGTCATATGTGGATGCGATGGTGGATGTGTAGTGTACACGCGCTGGTGGGGGTTGTCCGCTTTTTCCGCCCTTGCACTGTGTGCGCTGTTTGCGTGCACTTGTTCTGTGTGTGCCTACCTGCGTCTCCGCGGTACGTTGCGTCCTTGGTGGTGCATCAGCAGAAGCATGGGGAGTGCCTGCAGTGCTGGATTCATGCTCGGGGAGCCGCTTCTTCGTTGTCCGTGCTCGGCATCCGTGTTACCGCTTCGGTTTGTCGTACGGTATCTCTTGGCCATGGGAGCCGTTTGTTTGCGGCATCGTAATTTATGCGCCGGGCGGGACGTGTTTCGTCGGACGGTGTGTGTCAGTTGAGCTGCGCCGCTACATGTACGGGCGCACTTTGATGGCGGACGGTGTTGCTGGCTTGCCGGCGGTGTTTGGCCTACTTTTCGCATCGTAATTGGACGGGCGTGTGGACTGCTGCGTGCCGGCGGTAACTGGTGGTTTTTGCATCCGCCAGCACGGCGGTGGTGCTTCCGCCCGCCATCGT